>OU026153.1:102913176-103513176 GCA_907269105.1 Volucella inanis | reverse complement strand
AAATATTGGTACTAGACCAATACACAGAAATGAGTGAAATCGAAGATGTTGCGTTGAACCAGACGAGAATCACGGAAGAAGTGCATCGATTATGGACTAATTTTAAGAAAGATGGAGAATCTCGCTACTCGGTGGAGTATTTCGTAAGGAGACTCGAGAAGTTAGAACAGCACTGGACCAACTTCCAAATAAATAACGGGTATTTGGAAGATCTACGAAAAACAAATCCGCAGCATGAGTACTTTGTGAGAAAGTATTTTAGCCAATTTAAAACGAGGTATCTCGATATTAAGGGTACTTTCAAAGCAGAATTGGAGGTAATCAGAAAAAACACGCAACTAGCAAAATTTAAAAAGTTGAATGTGATTAAGGACAACTTAACACGTATTATTGAAAACTTGGAGTTAACTCAGAATGCAGTTTACCTAGCATTCAAATTGGATCAGATTAGAAAATACTGGACAAAGCTGGTGACAATGAATGA
The DNA here is from genome assembly GCA_907269105.1 of Volucella inanis. Lineage (NCBI taxonomy): Eukaryota > Metazoa > Arthropoda > Insecta > Diptera > Syrphidae > Volucella > Volucella inanis. The sequence continues at coordinate 103,512,692 of OU026153.1, read as the reverse complement.
CGAGATCATGTTCTTATTGGAAGAAGCCGATTACGAGCAGGAGTACGTGTCCAACAACGAATTCATTGCGCTAAGGCAAATATATCAAGATGCTAACATCTAAATTAAGTAAGCAGAGCAAGGATGTTGAACGCATTCAATACTTAAAAGGAAATTTAAAAGGAGAAGCAGCAAGGTTCCTGGGATCCATTAGTGATTCAATTGTTATGTCCAAAACTTGATTCTGAATCAAGGAAATTATATCAACAATCCATACTTCAACAGAAATTCCTGAACTAAGCGAATTTTTTGACTTCATCGAGGCTAGATTCAGAGGGTTGGAAAGCAGTCGTGAATTCAACCGTGAACACCAGCAAGTACGAGCAACAGCCACAAAAAACCATTTGACTACAGTCACAGAGTCGAAATGCGTTGTGTGTGATGTAGGTGGGTTGCAAAATATGCGCAAAACAGCATAATTCCTTACTTCATTTCCCTTCCCAGTAGTTTCGGGAAAAGGAAGAATATCTAGTGAAGAAGCTTCAACATCAACACGAATCGCTACCGAATGTCATAGTAATAGGACGGTATTACTAGCCACAGCCATGGTGAACATATGCGTTGGAGGAGAAGTTAGACTCGCACTAGGTCTGATTGATCAAGGGTCTCAATCATGCTTCGTTACAGTGAAATTATCCCGTCAATTAAAAGTTCCATTGGTCAAGTATGAGTCAAAGATCAATGGAATCAACGCTCATGCCACAGAAATCATCGCATGATGCCGCTTTATTATCCAATCAATTCACGATGAAATGATCAACTTGGAGGTAGATGCTCTAGTAATGCCAGTTATTACATCAAGACTTCCAGCACAACAAGTTACACCCAACCAGTGGCTATACATCCAGTGGTTGAGGTTGGCTGATCCATGGTATGAACAACCGAAGGAGATTGAATTACTAATTGGATCAGACATTTTGCCGCAATTTTTGACTCATGGACTAGTCAAGGGTCCAGCCAATATTCCAATGGCACAAAATACAAGGTTTGGCTGGATACTATCGGGACCAGTCAGCACCATATTAACATCAAGGAAGAAGGCACACGTTAATAAACTCACATCATGCATCAGTATGTGCAGTAAAGTTGAAGGCTTAAAGAAATTTTGGAAATTAGAAGAAGTTCCAAGTGCAAAGATCAAGTCTACAGAAGACGAAATGTGCGAGAATCACTACCATATGACGCACAACCGGGATGAAACATTGCGTTACGTCGTCAAATTGCCACTGCTGAAGGATCGCATAGTCTTGGGAGATCCACGCAAAATGGCAATAAAGCGGTTCTTTGTGTTGGAACAAAGATTCGCAAAAAATGAGAGTCTTCGGGATGAATATTCCAATTTTATTCGAGAATACATAATCTTGGACATGTGGAGGAAGTATCCGACGGTTATACTGGAAAAAAACATTATCTTCCACATCACGCAGTAATAAAAGAAGACAGCACTACAACCAAACTGAGAGTGGTATTCGACACTTCGCAAAAACAACATTATGATGACCGGTCCCACGGTACAAAATGATTTGTTTTCCTTGCTACTTTGATGGAGGACGTTTCCAATCGTCTTCACAGCTGATGTCGAAAAAATGTATCGTCAGATTTTAATCAATCAGGAAGATCGAAATTTACAAATTATCTTATTGAGAGAAAACCCGATCAAAGAATACGTTCTCAAAACTCACATACGGCACATTATCCGCACCGCATTTAGCAATTAAAACTCTATGCTAGCTAGCCGAAGATGAAAAACAAAAGTATCCACGGACAAGTCAAGCATTGCTTGACGGATTCTATGTAGACGATTGTCTAGGAGGTGCAAATTCACTTAGGGAATGCCAAGATCTTCAAAGGAAATTGATACAGCTACTTCGGAATGGTGGATTTAACTTGCGTAAGTGGACATCAAATAATGCAGCTGTTCGTGAACAAAATGTATAAATAATATACATATATTTTAGTTTATATAATTATTGTTTTTCAATATTAAAAATTTAATCTATATTAAAACTAAGCTAAATTAATTGAAACTTAATTTGAAATGTAAGCAACTAAGCGTAAAAAAAAAGTTACGAATCTAATATGGTATGACACTTATTGTAAAAAAGATGGAAGTAATTTCCGGACGAATAAACATTCTCTTTGCTGTGACTGTTCAACAAGAAAAGACGTGTTTTACTTAAACCGCATTTTTCCGATCCCTCTTTTTATCTTACACATATAATTCAAGAAGTTAAAACCATACACACCCCAACATTTGGTCCTCTTCGAGCCGAATAAAGACTCCACAAAACATTGAACAAATTCAAATATTAAAGATTTTTAAATTAATAAAAAAAAGAAAAAGTGCAAAGTTCAAATGCACAAACATACATATATATAAATATAAAAGATACTTAATAGACTACACAAAATATTAAACATTTAAAAGAAAAAGTAATCAAAAAGTGCAAGTACAAGTGCAAGAACAAAGTTCAAGTGCAAACTGCAAGTGTACAAAAAAATAAGAAATATATATATATATATATATATATATATATATATAAAACATAAAGTACATACATATATTCCCTCGCGGTCGGTGTATTGTGGTTGTGCATTTTTCGGGATTAACGCGCCGTGTAAAAATTAACCAATTTATCAACTTTAACCTCAACTGTTACCAGCTGGGCAAAGCTAACCAAAGGTCAGTTAAGTTACTGAAATAAAATATTAATTTTTTTAATATCATTTAATAAACAACTTTATTTAATAAAGTTCCGTTCTAGAATAAGAAGACGACCTGGCAGATAGCTAGATGTACAACGTGATGATCTAGTCTTTTTGAAGTTGGTGTGGTCACGAAGAATCTGCTCCAGAACACCTTTCTGATCTGCACCCGTGGACAATTTCGACATTTTTAAATGGTTTTTGTTTGAAAATTAAGTAATTATAAACCAATATGTGTGTATCAAGTATTTATTAAATTTTATTAAATAAAGTTGTTTACTAGTACAAAAATTGCCTGCTTTTTCTCAGCGTTTGTGGGAGGAGAAGTTGGGTAGTTCGAAGGAGCTGTTAACACTGAGACAATTTACAGAGTTACTGGAGACACGTTTTCGAACCTTGGAATCAGTAGCTGGAAAGAGTCGCATAAAGGTCAGCGGTTCTTCTGCACACAAGGCTGTTGCGGTCGAGAAGAAAACGGTGTTGTACGTCGGGAAGAAGCAGTTTGCATGCCAGGTATGTGGTGGAGGTCAGCACTCCCTTTGAACCTGTCAGAAGTTTCTTGCCATGGAGATCTGTGAACGATCTAAGGCAGTGGACAGAATCGGAGTTTGCCGGAACTGTCTTGCATACAGTCACCGGACTGTATGTCAAAGCAGTGTGCGCTGCTATTACTGCAAGTAGAAACACCACTCTCTGCTGCATGTCAACTGTGGAGGGTCGATAATTGCAAAGGTTAGTACTAACACTACAATAGGTACATAAACTTTCCACATAAAATCAAGGATTAACCAACCTGTCTCTCTTGGGGTAGATCAACCAAGTGTGTTTCTTGCCACAGCCGTTGTGAAAGTGAGGTCTTCAAAGGGCAACTATTATCATCTTAGGGCGCTAGTCGATCCTGGACCTGAAGCAACGTTCGTCATTGAATCCGCTGTAAACACGTACGTACAGCATTCACTGTTTCTTATGTTTAGTATGTTTCAGCCCAGATCTTGTTGATGATCATGAAGAATTGATGATTCACGGTACCGTAGAAAATCTTAAACCATCCTACGTGAACTGATTTAGTTGGTGTTTGAGTGCTTGAATGTCACTTTTATTCTCGAGAGAATTCTCTTATTTTATTTCATTCATTGTCGAATATATTGTAAGAGACCAAAGCTGAGACTGCAATGCCCATTTATTTATTTATTTATTTTTGCGTTAGTAATCGCGCGGTAGATTGGCTTACTGCGAACTGTCTCATATAACCTCAAAATGGGTTGCACTTTGTAGACCCAGGAGAGACGTAAACCGGATTGCCATCAAAGAAATGTAATTTTGTTTACAAAATCGGGAAGTTGAAAATATCCTTTGGATCTTGTTCGCATGTCGCCCTCATAATTGTTCTGCATCGTCCACTTTTAGAAGAGAGGAGTCTTCTTACTCAACACAATGAAACTGATTTTCGATAACCCAAAGACATCTTCAGTTCTGCTTATGCGATTCTTTATTGCCCTAAGTCATTCGATTATGGAGTTTCGTCCGTTCTAAGAAATATTGATAAATAACGAAAATAATGAAACACAACGACAGAAGTAGCTATACAATTATAGATAAGACCTGCTTTAAATTACGAGTAGTATTTTTTTATTTGATTATTCCTATTTTTCAAAAAAAATATTATTATTCATTTATTTATTATTTCAAAATAAGTATTGTTTTTTTTGTTAGAAAACATAAGTTAATGGTTTCCTAGTTTTTTTTATTTAGTAATGTATTTTAAAAAACATCCCCTTAATTTCAAACATAGAAATATTAAATATAATTCAAACTTAACCCAAGGAAATATAGTTATAAATTTTGCGCATGTCTATACAGCTTAACTAAAAATGTGGAAAATTTAGTTTAATATATTCGATAGCTACTCATACAATTGGCATCCTCTATACATACCATATAAGATACTATTGTACTTTCAGTGATATTTTCCAGATATGCAGGCTACCGTAAATCGTCTCCGCTTCTTAAATCTTCTTCTGGTTGCGAATATCTTACATATTGCAGGTACTTCTTTCAACACTTTAGCAATAAATCATGTTTTATTTAAAATATTAACGTCAGAGCATTTAAATCTATTCTTTGTTTTACATTTAAACATCTTAAAATATTTAACATTTAACATCTTTACTTTTCTTGATGATAGTAATAGTGATATGTAAGTAACCCCGTTTTCACGAGTGTTGACCAGTCGGTATCTCGCTTTTTTCTTAGCTCAAAAATTTCAGAGGTAAACCACTTGATGTTAGTATGTTTGACAACTTTTTTTTAGAGAAACATGTTCATCGAAGAGCTGTAAATCTACGTAATGGAGAAATTCAACTTGGGCATCGACCGATGTTTAAAAAAAACGCCATGCCAATCAAGACAAAAAAGGCCTTGTTCACGTTGCTCCACATTTAGATTTTTAAAGTCCTTAAAAGTCCAGTGGTTTGTTAATAGGGACCAGATTAAAAGTGGCAAAAATGTGGTCATGTCTAGAAAAAACAAGAGTGGAAGCTTGGGCAAAGAACAGTTCCTGACAGTTGGTGATAAAAATGTCCAAGGGTGTGCTGTTGGATCCAGTAAATTGCGTTGGAATGGTCGAATTTACAACATCGAAGTCTAGCATTTGAATGGATTCAATAAAACTTGACAATCTCATATGTTCGAGAATATTACAACTAAAACTATCACACACAATTAAAACTATCACACACAATTAAAACTCGAATCAATTCACGTCTCAGATACTCACATAAACAGATATCTAAATTCGTTAATTTTCCTCCATAAACTTTGTGCATTAATGTGACATACCCTAAGACATTCTTGCTGTTCACAAAAGATTTTAAGAAAACCGCGCAGGTTATTGTTTGAGGCATTGCCTACGGACAGATTTTCGCCGATATCACGATATAGTCTGGTTAGAGCTAACTACAATTATTTTATAATTGCTCTACAAAAATATTATGGCGACACGGCGCAATACAATACTACAAAAATAATAAATGACTTGATCAAATTGAAGAATGCTGTCGTTTACAATTACTTAAAATTATGTCACGGCTTTTTTGTCGTTCAGTATTACTTCAAATTACTGGGTGCTCTGAGTATAAAAATATGGGTTCCAGACGGTTAATATTGGGCAAAACCCCTGCCAGACGTACTAATAGTATGCAAAAAAATCAGTTTTTTTTAAATAAAAAGTATAGCCACGTATTTGATACATAAATATAACGGTGAGAGTGTCCTGATTCCGAAATATGGGTCCCAGACGGTTTATATGGGGCAAAACCTCTGCCAGTCGTACTAATAGTATACCAAAAACAATAGTTACATACATACATAGTGATGTATTGTACTTATGCCAAGAAATTTTTCGTTCTTAACAAACGATAAATACGCAAAACCGTATGCTATTTACGCAGAAAAATAATTAAATTTGCATTGTTGCATGGTGACAAAAACAAGCCGATTGATTAGACAACAGGTTCAGTCATTGCGTTGTGTGAATCAACAAGTGAAAATGTGTGATAAAAAACAAATGAAATGTGTTCTTCATTCAAGTAATTGTCCAAAGCATTGGGGAAAAATTATTTTGTTTTCTGTGCAAACATTGAAAAAATGTGCCGAAATTTTAAAATGCAGACAAAATCGAAAATTTAAGTACTCGGATGTATGATAAACTTTCCAACAGGTATCGATAGTGTGAGTAGTTATCATACTCATAACTCGTGTTATCGGTTATTTACTGCGATATCCACAAAACTGATAACATCTAAAAACAAAAAAAAGGTATTTACGGTAAGTTGTAATTATTAACTCAATTGTGTTTATATTATTCGATTATTGTGGGTGGCCGTGGTGTAGTGGTATATGCATAGACTCCTCAAGCAGAGGGTCGCGGGTTCGAATCCCGTGCGAGGCAATTCTTTGGAAAAGTCTTTTCATAGAATTTGTATGCATGAAGGCATAACCCTGATGTTTGCTGGCTGGGCTTAATGTAACAAACTAACAACTAGCACGTTCTTAAGACCCACTGGTTGAGGATGCACTGTTTTTCTCTTTTTTTGGAATTTTGTTACTAAAAAAATAAAGGGCTGTAAGCAAATGCTTATATGTGGCCGGTGATCCACTTTAGATGATGGTTTGTGTAAATCAGCACTTTTTATGAATGATATGGTGTACAAAAAATTAATTAATAGTTCCAAAGACGATGAATAATCTAGAAAAAAAATTAGCGAAAAGTAAAGCAGGGTATAAAAATATGCCTTTGTGGAATACAACATTTTGTATTTAAAAGAAATTCAAATTCAAAATAATGATATTGCCGATGTGTATGAACAGAAACTAAAAGAAATAGAAATGGTTTATTCCAAATCATCTCTAAAAAAAAAATTACTGGTAATCTTAAATACAGCTACATACGAATTAACGAGGGTTTGCTTAACGATACCCTAATTACTTTTAATCTAAAATCTGCGATAAGGTGAGACTTATCATATTATACATACATATTGTAAATAGGAATTTTTTATAATGTTTCAAATAGGAAACTCTTCAAGATATTTTGACAATAAAATCTGTGATAGGGAATGAAGTAAAAGTTCCCGAGATACTTAAGGAATTTTTTGAATGTCTTCTAATTGGTCCCGACGTACGTTATGGGAGAACGGAAGATGTCAATGTAAGAGTTGATTCTCTTTACCATGAGGACAGGTTAAACCAAAAAACCCGTTCAATTGGGTTAGTATTTTCTAGTAAGCAAATGCTTATATGTGCCCGGTGATCCACTTTAGATGATGGTTTGTGTAAATCAGCACTTCTTAGGAATGATATGGTGTACAAAAAATTAATTAATAGTTCCAAAGACGATGAATAATCTAGAAAAAAAATTAGCTAAAAGTAAAGCAGGGTATAAAAATATGCCTTTGTGGAATACAACATTTTGAATTTAAAAGAAATTCAAATTCAAAATAATGATATTGCCGATGTGTATGAACAGAAACTAAAAGAAATAGAAATGGTTTATTCCAAATCATCTCTAAAAAAAAAAAAAATTACTGGTAATCTTAAATGCAGCTACATACGAATTAACGAGGGTTTGCTTAACGATACCCTAATTACTTTTAATCTAAAATCTGCGATAAGGTGAGACTTATCATATTATACATACATATTGTAAATAGGAATTTTTTATAATGTTTCAAATAGGAAACTCTTCAAGATATTTTGACAATAAAATCTGTGATAGGGAATGAAGTAAAAGTTCCCGAGATACTTAAGGAATTTTTTGAATGTCTTTTAATTGGTCCCGACGTACGTTATGGGAGAACGGAAGATGTCAATGTAAGAGTTGATTCTCTTTACCATGAGGACAGGTTAAACCAAAAAACCCGTTCAATTGGGTTAGTATTTTCTACATATAATAGTATAATTAATAATTAAAATAATAATTAAGAGCTACATCGATATACTATTAATAGTTATACGGTGCGAGCGAATTTGGTTAATGACCACAGTTCCGATAAGTTTGTGTGTATATAAATACACATGACATTATTTATTTTTTTAGACCCTGCAATAAAAAGTTTAGCAACCAGCAGAAAAGTTAATAAAATTCTTAATAAATTTGGCCACTGTGTTTATTACTCTCATTTTAAGTACTCACATTTTCAACTTTACGGAAAAGAAGAGCTTATGTGCCAACAAATATTGAAGTCGAGCCTTACTATAAAAAAGCAAGAACTTGTTCAACTTTGTCCCACTCAATTACGACGAATATAGATCTCTATAAATTGTCACTACAGAAGGCAAGAAATCTCGATTACTTGTGGATGATTTATTTGTTTTGTGATAGAGAAAATACTCCTATGTGGACTGGTTTGAATTCGGACCATTTTAATGACAATCTACCACAGCAAAACGTATTTAATGTATTTGCCTCCAATCAATGCATCACCTACAAGCTATTAAGTTGTTATGGAGACGCTGAAGTGGTATATTCAAATAACCGAAATGTGTCATCAAAAATATATATTTGTAATATATGACTTAGTGATAGCAAAAATAGCTTTATAGATTTAGCACCAGGAATCGCCTCGGTTTGATCGGTTTGATAGCGCTTCAACAAAGCTGTGGGAAAATTCCTTGATGGTGAAGAAATCGCATTAGTAAATGCCAAAGTTCTTGGTTAATGCTTTTATTTCTGATAGGCTTGATGACATTAAACCTTATTAAATTAACCTTCGACTATTCGGATACAGGCACTCATCATAATAGACGTAGGCGTTTACATGTCTTGCTAAGTGCATCAATGCTAATTCTTCACTTTGAAGCATTCATTGATGAGGCGGCTATATCTATCGGTGATCTTCAGGCTGATATCGAACCACTTGAAATCAATGGTGCTAATGCAGATCTACCAGAAAGTTTTACCTCCATAATTTCACAATAGCCTGCTTACAATAGTGGGACCTTGAGTGGCTGCCGTGGACCAACTGCAGCATATTGGATGAGATATGTAGAAATGATTGATTTGAGAAATGATTTCTCAAGAAGTATTAGGTGTGGTGATTTTAACTTATACCTACATTCTCTCAATCAATTAGCTGCATACCTTTTTGCCTTAAATCATCATAATTACTTCAGATGGACAGTGAAAGTTGTAGAAAATTTATGTAACATAAATGATACTCACCCTGATTTGTTAGAGTATATCAGAAAGTGTGGATTTGGCGTTAAAAGAACAAACAAAAGCTTTTCTTTTTCACCCATTGATTTGACACTAGAAGAAACTATTAAGGCAGATGCTGCTTTAACTGGTGTATCATCCTTTAAAAATTCAATATCAGTTAGGCAAAAATAATACATAGATAGATGAAAGATCTTATCTGCGAAATTAAAAGTTTTAATAACCCATTTGCTCAAGGCACAAGTGCCTGCGACAATCTTAATAATATTTGCACCTGGAAGTGTATACAAAAGAAAACTGAAGAGTTTTTACTCGGTTTAAAAGAAAAGGGTATATAGAAAGAGACAAGTTTTTAAGCGAATGCCAAAATGATCCTAAAAGGTTTGAAAACGACATCTCAGAAATTATAATCCTTTACTTTGCTTCTGAACATAAAGTGGCTAAAAAATTAAATATCGGAAAGGTTTGTTAGATAAAAATGGAACGAAATCTTTTAGGTCGAATACTATTTATAGCTTTCCAACATTCTGTGGATATTAAGGAAATAATTTAAATATCCTCTAACTCCTGTACCTCAATCATTTGGTCACCTGGATGATTCAATTATAAAAACCGATGAATCAGTCTTACTCCGACACTTAGAAAAAACTGCAGTAAGCAGTAGGCCGAATCAAGTTGATGCAATAATTGGGGATAGTTTCTTCCTTCTACACACTTTAGGAGATATACCCTTTATGTTTACTAATATTGCTATGCAAATTTTAAAAAAGATTTGCAGAATGAATACCAAACAAATCCATGTTGTATTCGGTCAAATAATATCACCTTCTATAAAAGATATCGACGAGTACCGCTTCGACCACCGACGAGTGCACACGAGTTGCACACCAAAAAAGAAAAACAAAAAAACCCACCGCGCATTTGTGCAAAAAAATAAAACAAAAATATCACACAGTGCGGGTTTCCCACCTCTCCCGCTCCTGGTCTTAGTACTGTTGCTTGCACTCGGTCACTGCCGTTACTGTATTTATCATACGGTACGGGCAGTGACTGAGTGTATATAACAACTGATGGAAAGCGGGTTGTGTGTAAAAATTCTGTTGGTGCACTGTTTCATATTATTGTAGGGGCTTAACACCTACAGCAATTTGGTTCGAAAAACCATCGCCAGAATTGTCACTTCGCAGCCTTGCTTAGTATCGTCGGTGTTTGTTTTTGCTTTGTTTGTTTGTAATTATGACTAGGGAATTCAGGGTGGACGTAGCCAATATACGCGGGCTAAAAGGTAATCACTTTTCTGCGTACGTCCACGTTTGTAAATACCAACCAGCTGTTTTGGCACTTAGTGAAACACAGGTAGATCCCCGCCAACACCTTTCAGATCACTCTGATCTGAAGCTACCTGACAACGAACAAGTGCCACTATTCTTCCCTAATCGCGGTCTCGCCATTTATTTGCGTAGTTATGTAGCTTACCAAATTCCACCACAAAGTAGTCCCTGTTTCAATCCGAAATTCAATTTCATGTGGTTAAAATTCCATCTCCGTAAGCAAACTATCCACTACTGCCTTATTTACAGAAGCCCCAAACTGGACAGCAACTCGACCTTTCAGAAGTTTGATGCGCTGTCTGACACTATTCAAAGAATTGTATCCCTGTATCCTCATACTGAAACCGTGATTACGGGCGATTTCAATATACACAATTCTGGTTGGTTTACACATTCTGTACAGACAACACCCGAAGGCCGGTGTGTTGAGATCTTCGCTGTGGAAAATAATTTAACCCATTTGTGAATGAGCCCACACGAATATCAGACGTTGATAGACATACCGCCAACATCCTGCACTGGTTTTCATCTTCTCACCCTGACAACTAGTGCGTTGATGTGCTCTCCCCTCTAGGCTCGTCGGACCATTGTGTCATATCTACTAATTTCTCGTACACCCACCACATAGTTAGAAAAAAAGGTTCCTAAAAGAATCGTATGGCAATACGAGAAAGCCAATTGTAATGGACTTAATAACTTATATAGGAATTTTAACTGGTCCTTATGTTTCCTCGATAACGACATGGATACCCCTGCTGATATGATCACAGAAACTATTCTCTTTGGAATGAGATGCTTTATCCCTCATCGGTTGAAGAGTATCAAACCAAAAGAAAAGGCATGGTATGACTCGAGCTGTAAAGAGACTGTTGAGGTTAGAGAATTGTTTTTTCGGTCCTACAAGACCAACCCGACAGAGGAAAACCGAAAAAACTTTAAACGAGCCAGAAATAACTGCAACGTCTTTCTAAAGCGTGTGAAATTCCCATACGACCAAAAACTGAGAAAAAACATTCTGCAATGTCCCAAAGGCAGTAAAAATTTTTGATCATTCGTCAAAAACATTAGAAATTCTGACTCACCCGCCATCCCAACCCTCATTTACAATGACATTCCAGCTGTCTGCTCTTTGGACAAGGCCAATCTGCTTGCAGCACACTTGGGGGCTAGCTCAACACTCCCAGATTGTGCTTTGTCCTCGCATACACTTGAGTGCGTCGAATCTAAAATGGGACGAATCCACTTTCGCACTCGTGTAGTAGCAAGAGTACTCAAAGATCCTAACATGCATAAGTCCTCTGGTCCAGATGGTATATCGCCCCTTCTTCTGAAGAGGTGTCTTCCACGCTGACAAAACCACTGCGTAAGCTTTTTCATCAATCCTACTGAAATGGAAAACAGCATTTGTCGAGTCCGTCCCTAAAAAAGGCGAATCTTCTTCTCTCTCCTCCTACGTCCCTTCTTTCCAAGGTCATGGAAATGCTGATAAGCCGTCAGCTCATGAAATATCTAGAAACACGAAAACTTCTCAATGACCAACAATATGGTTTTCGTAGCAGGAGGTGATTTGATAGCATGTCTCACCGAAAAGTGGAATCAAAGCATACATCAATCTGGCAAAAGCAAGATAATTGCACTTGATATTTCTAAGGCATTGGACAGAGTTTGGCATCAGGCTTTTTTGTTGAAAATGCGTATTTTTGAGATCGATGACTCTCTTCTTCAATGGATTAGAATTTACCTTTCGGGACATTCAATTCAATTTGTCTTGGACGGTTTCAAGTCTGATAATCACAAAAACAATGCTGGTATGCCCCAGGGCCCCGTTCTGTCTCCGACACTCTTTTGGTCTGCTACTTCTAATCAAAAATATTTCTTTGCCAATGACAGTTCTCTCTGCTTTTCACATTCGTTCCCGGACTTACGCCCCTGCTTTTCTGTTGTACAACGGGAACGGCAGCTTATGATAAGCCCATTAAATTCCGATATTAACAGCATAACCATTTGAGAAACTATCAACCGAGTGGAATTTAATTAAATTTAGATTTAAATCAAATTACATTTAATTTAATAAATAATGAATGAGGCATTCATCCGCCAAAAATTGGAGTACAATGCCCACATCTTTTCAGGCGCTACTAAAACATCTCTGCACCTTCTAGATAGAATTTAAAACCGTGCGATAAAACTAATCGGTGATACCAATAAAAGTCATTCAATTGACACTCTCGAACATCGACGAAAAGTCTCTTGTCTCACCTTGTTTTATCGCTATTTCCACCACCAGTTCTCCATTGAAATCGCCAGTAGCATTCCGCCCGTTCAAACTTTCAACCGTAACACACGTCTTGCCGTACAACTCGCTTATGGAATGCCCTACCGACCTCCGTGTTTCCTGGTCGTTATAATTTACAAACCTTTAAAAACAATGTACATCGGTACCTGTTTTTTCTTCCTCCCGTGCTGTGTACGAACATTTTAAGGGTACAAAAGCCCCTTGAGCGCGCGCTGATTATAAAAATAAAAAAAAAAAACACACAAAAACAAAAAGGCGAACGAGACAGGCGAAATTTCATCAAAAGTTTAAGAAGCAGTTCATTTAAAAAACGGATAAATGAGTTTTTAGTGAATGAATGGATTAAAAATGAGTATTGTTACAATATATTATTGGAGAAAAACAAATTTTTGTAACATCTGACTTGAAATGTTTTCATTTCCAAACAAAAAATGGTGCAGTCCTTAGAGAAGAAGTACAGGAGTTAATAAGCTCCCAAGAAGAGGCTGACACTCGAATGATGCTGCATTTGTCATTTCTGCCGAACGTATTTTCTGAGGTCTTAAGGTCCTCTGATACCGATGCGCTTATAATAGCGCTATTAAAAAATAGGATAAAGGTGTGGCTTGAGGTGATTACACCCCATCCTTTTTTAAGAAAGGCAAAATAAAACATTTTAAAATTTTAACAAGTAGACAGGATTATCAGTCTATTTTTGCCTAATTAGGAAAAGATATATATATAGATAAATTAAATTTAGACCTGCTTGAAAATTTTGTCCGTAGTGTGTACCAAACAAAGACTTTAAATGTAAGTGAAGCGTGGTATGAAATATTTTACAAAACTTGCAAACCCACAACCAACAACATTTTTAAAAATATTAAAAGTGGGTTATATTTTCTTATATATTTAAGTATAAACCTATACAAATTAAAAAATGTATTTGTTTACTATAGGTTTCGAAGGAAGTCTCTTACCTACAAACAAAGCCGTGTTATTACAGCAAATATATAGATGCAACTATATATCCCTTTTATGGAAGAATCCAATTAAGAATGAACCAATTTCAATATCACCATCAGACAATAGTTGGGTATTGGAGGAAAGCATATTCAAGGTAAATTGGTTTGACGGTAGAACCGCTCCTGCAAAGCTTTATGTATCCGATAATGGAGACAATATTCAAAATAACGAATTATCTGATGAATCGGATGACGAATAATTTAATAAATTTTTACGAAAATTTTTTGATTGTTTTAATTATAACTGGATGCATACCTTCTATTTGATAACATTAAAGTGCATCCATATTCATGAAATGTATATATAAAAAACAAATATTTAAGTACTAATATACATATTATATACTCAGTATATAGAAAAAAGATGTTTTTGTTACTATCAGCACTTTTTCACAATTATATTTATATACCGAATATGTGGTTATACCTTTTAATAAAAAAACTGATTTTTTGCATACTACTAGTACCCCTAGCAGGGGTCTTGCCCACTATAAACCGTCTGGAACCCATATTTCTATACTCAGGGCACCCAGTTCTATAGTTTGTTGATACTTTGAAGTGGTTATACTTGTGATCCAGAATTAAAAAAAAACGCATTTTTGGCATACTATTACTAACTGCAACCCCAACGAGATGCTGCCAGACTACGGAATTTGACTTTATTTACATATTTTTTAATAGCAGAAATCATTTTCGGTTATACCTTCAGTCCCAAAAACTGGTGTGGGCTCTAAGACTATGATATTTCCCCAGTATTAATGCGACCTTGAATTACCTCTCACAATTTACGGCGGAACATTTTTATTTAGTGCCTTAATATATACAGAATTACTTTTGAAATTTAAGTTTCTTGCATCTCCAAGCAGGCGGAGTATGGAGTGGGAGTATGCAATGTTATCGTCTTTTGTATTAAGAAAGGTTTAGCCCCCAAACAAATACGTTCAGCACAATGATTTCTGTACGTCTGGTAGACACGTGCGTACAGCATTCATTGTTTCTTATGTTTAGTATGTTTCAGCCCAGATCTTGTTGATGATCATGAAGAATTGATGATTCACGGTTCTGCCGAAAATCTTGAACCATCCTATGTGTTATCAACATAAAATAGTTATTTTTCTTCATTATTCGCATTTATTGCTTGGGTTAACAATATTTGTGTTTTTATGTGTCAACACATATTTTGGTATTCTTTTACCTTGCACTTTGTCGCTTCGTTTTTATTGCTTATGCTAGCAAAATTTCTGTATAAATTAAGTTGAAATAAAATTACTCGGATCAGTCTTGTTATTTAATCGAACCAAGCCTTTTACTACCTAATGTGAGGCTGCATTAGGCGATTGAACTAAAAAATAAAAATTCTAAATAGTAGAAATTACATGGTCCTTCGAGCCGGATTAGCCGGGAAAGTGAAAAGTGATTTGTAAATATTGGTACTAGACCAATACACAGAAATGAGTGAAATCGAAGATGTTGCGTTGAACCAGACGAGAATCACGGAAGAAGTGCATCGATTATGGACTAATTTTAAGAAAGATGGAGAATCTCGCTACTCGGTGGAGTATTTCGTAAGGAGACTCGAGAAGTTAGAACAGCACTGGACCAACTTCCAAATAAATAACGGGTATTTGGAAGATCTACGAAAAACAAATCCGCAGCATGAGTACTTTGTGAGAAAGTATTTTAGCCAATTTAAAACGATGTATCTCGATATTAAGGGTACTTTCAAAGCAGAATTGGAGGTAATCAGAAAAAACACGCAACTAGCAAAATTTAAAAAGTTGAATGTGATTAAGGACAACTTTACACGTATTATTGAAAACTTGGAGTTAACTCAGAATGCAGTTTACCTAGCATTCAAATTGGATCAGATTAGAAAATACTGGACAAAGCTGGTGACAATGAATGACGAGATCATGTTCTTATTGGAAGAAGCCGATTACGAGCAGGAGTACGTGTCCAACAACGAATTCATTGCGCTAAGGCAAATATATCAAGATGCTAACATCTAAATTAAGTAAGCAGAGCAAGGATGTTGAACGAATTCAATACTTAAAAGGAAATTTAAAAGGAGAAGCAGCAAGGTTCCTGGGATCCATTAGTGATTCAATTGTTATGTCCAAAACTTGATTCTGAATCAAGGAAATTATATCAACAATCCATACTTCAACAGAAATTCCTGAACTAAGCGAATTTTTTGACTTCATCGAGGCTAGATTCAGAGGGTTGGAAAGCAGTCGTGAATTCAACCGTGAACACCAGCAAGTACGAGCAACAGCCACAAAAAACCATTTGACTACAGTCACAGAGTCGAAATGCGTTGTGTGTGATGTAGATGGGTTGCAAAATATGCGCAAAACAGCATAATTCCTTACTTCATTTCCCTTCCCAGTAGTTTCGGGAAAAGGAAGAATATCTAGTGAAGAAGCTTCAACATCAACACGAATCGCTACCGAATGTCATAGTAATAGGACGGTATTACTAGCCACAGCCATGGTGAACATATGCGTTGGAGGAGAAGTTAGACTCGCACTAGGTCTGATTGATCAAGGGTCTCAATCATGCTTCGTTACAGTGAAATTATCCCGTCAATTAAAAGTTCCATTGGTCAAGTATGAGTCAAAGATCAATGGAATCAACGCTCATGCCACAGAAATCATCGCATGATGCCGCTTTATTATCCAATCAATTCACGATGAAATGATCAACTTGGAGGTAGATGCTCTAGTAATGCCAGTTATTACATCAAGACTTCCAGCACAACAAGTTACACCCAACCAGTGGCTATACATCCAGGGGTTGAGGTTGGCTGATCCATGGTATGAACAACCGAAGGAGATTGAATTACTAATTGGATCAGACATTTTGCCGCAATTTTTGACTCATGGACTAGTCAAGGGTCCAGCCAATATTCCAATGGCACAAAATACAAGGTTTGGCTGGATACTATCGGGACCAGTCAGCACCATATTAACATCAAGGAAGAAGGCACACGTTAATAAACTCACATCATGCATCAGTGTGTGCAGTAAAGTTGAAGGCTTAAAGAAATTTTGGAAATTAGAAGAAGTTCCAAGTGCAAAGATCAAGTCTACAGAAGACGAAATGTGCGAGAATCACTACCAAATGACGCACAACCGGGATGAAACATTGCGTTACGTCGTCAAATTGCCACTGCTGAAGGATCGCATAGTCTTGGGAGATCCACGCAAAATGGCAATAAAGCGGTTCTTTGTGTTGGAACAAAGATTCGCAAAAAATGAGAGTCTTCGGGATGAATATTCCAATTTTATTCGAGAATACATAATCTTGGACATGTGGAGGAAGTATCCGACGGTTATACTGGAAAAAAACATTATCTTCCACATCACGCAGTAATAAAAGAAGACAGCACTACAACCAAACTGAGAGTGGTATTCGACACTTCGCAAAAACAACATTATGATGACCGGTCCCACGGTACAAAATGATTTGTTTTCCTTGCTACTTTGATGGAGGACGTTTCCAATCGTCTTCACAGCTGATGTCGAAAAAATGTATCGTCAGATTTTAATCAATCAGGAAGATCGAAATTTACAAATTATCTTATTGAGAAAAAACCCGATCAAAGAATACGTTCTCAAAACTCACATACGGCACATTATCCGCACCGCATTTAGCAATTAAAACTCTATGCTAGCTAGCCGAAGATGAAAAACAAAAGTATCCACGGACAAGTCAAGCATTGCTTGACGGATTCTATGTAGACGATTGTCTAGGAGGTGCAAATTCACTTAGGGAATGCCAAGATCTTCAAAGGAAATTGATACAGCTACTTCGGAATGGTGGATTTAACTTGCGTAAGTGGACATCAAATAATGCAGCTGTTCGTGAACAAAATGTATAAATAATATACATATATTTTAGTTTATATAATTATTGTTTTTCAATATTAAAAATTTAATCTATATTAAAACTAAGCTAAATTAATTGAAACTTAATTTGAAATGTAAGCAACTAAGCGTAAAAAAAAAGTTACGAATCTAATATGGTATGACACTTATTGTAAAAAAGATGGAAGTAATTTCCGGACGAATAAACATTCTCTTTGCTGTGACTGTTCAACAAGAAAAGACGTGTTTTACTTAAACCGCATTTTTCCGATCCCTCTTTTTATCTTACACATATAATTCAAGAAGTTAAAACCATACACACCCCAACATTTGGTCCTCTTCGAGCCGAATAAAGACTCCACAAAACATTGAACAAATTCAAATATTAAAGATTTTTAAATTAATAAAAAAAAGAAAAAGTGCAAAGTTCAAATGCACAAACATACATATATATAAATATAAAAGATACTTAATAGACTACACAAAATATTAAACATTTAAAAGAAAAAGTAATCAAAAAGTGCAAGTGCAAGTGCAAGAACAAAGTTCAAGTGCAAACTGCAAGTGTACAAAAAAATAAGAAATATATATATATATATATATATATATATATATAAAACATAAAGTACATACATATATTCCCTCGCGGTCGGTGTATTGTGGTTGTGCATTTTTCGGGATTAACGCGCCGTGTAAAAATTAACCAATTTATCAACTTTAACCTCAACTGTTACCAGCTGGGCAAAGCTAACCAAAGGTCAGTTAAGTTACTGAAATAAAATATTAATTTTTTTAATATCATTTAATAAACAACTTTATTTAATAAAATTTAATAAATACTTGATACACACATATTGGTTTATAATTACTTAATTTTCAAATAAAAACCATTTAAAAATGTCGAAATTGTCCACGGGTGCAGATCAGAAAGGTGTTCTGGAGCAGATTCTTCGTGACCACACCAACTTCAAAAAGACTAGATCATCACGTTGTACATCTAGCTATCTGCCAGGTCGTCTTCTTATTCTAGAACGGAACTTCAAGAATGCGCTTGGTCTTCAAGCGAAGATTCGACGAGGAGAAATGGAAGAAGGTCTGGAAGAAAAAAATTTTGATGAAATTTTTGATCTGCTTCAAGAAACATATTTCACTTAGCGAGGTGAATTGGTCGACGCTTTCGACAATGCCAAGTTCAAGGAGAAGATTGTGGAAGGTGAATCCACAGGTGCTTCTTGTAATGAGCTTTCATTACCCCAAATTCAAATATAATATTTTGAGGGCTCGTACACGACGTGGTGAGCTTTCCACGATGTTTTCTTGTCCTTGCCCTAAACAGCAGCAGTTGACAAGGACACTGCGAACAACATCAAGTATCTACTGGACAGGTTGCAGGAATGTTTCCATGCTCTAGATAATTTAGGATTGCCGGTTAGTTCTTGTGATGACATATTAATTTATATACTAGTACAAAAATTGCCTGCTTTTTCTCAGCGTTTGTGGGAGGAGAAGTTGGGTAGTTCGAAGGAGCTGTTAACACTGAGACAATTTACAGAGTTACTGGAGACACGTTTTCGAACCTTGGAATCAGTAGCTGGAAAGAGTCGCATAAAGGTCAGCGGTTCTTCTGCACACAAGGCTGTTGCGGTCGAGAAGAAAACGGTGTTGTACGTCGGGAAGAAGCAGTTTGCATGCCAGGTATGTGGTGGAGGTCAGCACTCCCTTTGAACCTGTCAGAAGTTTCTTGCCATGGAGATCTGTGAACGATCTAAGGCAGTGGACAGAATCGGAGTTTGCCGGAACTGTCTTGCATACAGTCACCGGACTGTATGTCAAAGCAGTGTGCGCTGCTATTACTGCAAGTAGAAACACCACTCTCTGCTGCATGTCAACTGTGGAGGGTCGATAATTGCAAAGGTTAGTACTAACACTACAATAGGTACATAAACTTTCCACATAAAATCAAGGATTAACCAACCTGTCTCTCTTGGGGTAGATCAACCAAGTGTGTTTCTTGCCACAGCCGTTGTGAAAGTGAGGTCTTCAAAGGGCAACTATTATCATCTTAGGGCGCTAGTCGATCCTGGACCTGAAGCAACGTTCGTCATTGAATCCGCTGTAAACACGTACGTACAGCATTCACTGTTTCTTATGTTTAGTATGTTTCAGCCCAGATCTTGTTGATGATCATGAAGAATTGATGATTCACGGTACCGTAGAAAATCTTAAACCATCCTACGTGAACTGATTTAGTTGGTGTTTGAGTGCTTGAATGTCACTTTTATTCTCGAGAGAATTCTCTTATTTTATTTCATTCATTGTCGAATATATTGTAAGAGACCAAAGCTGAGACTGCAATGCCCATTTACTTATTTATTTATTTTTGCGTTAGTAATCGCGCGGTAGATTGGCTTACTGCGAACTGTCTCATATAACCTCAAAATGGGTTGCACTTTGTAGACCCAGGAGAGACGTAAACCGGATTGCCATCAAAGAAATGTAATTTTGTTTACAAAATCGGGAAGTTGAAAATATCCTTTGGATCTTGTTCGCATGTCGCCCTCATAATTGTTCTGCATCGTCCACTTTTAGAAGAGAGGAGTCTTCTTACTCAACACAATGAAACTGATTTTCGATAACCCCCAGACATCTTCAGTTCTGCTTATGCGATTCTTTATTGCCCTAAGTCATTCGATTATGGAGTTTCGTCCGTTCTAAGAAATATTGATAAATAACGAAAATAATGAAACACAACGACAGAAGTAGCTATACAATTATAGATAAGACCTGCTTTAAATTACGAGTAGTATTTTTTTATTTGATTATTCCTATTTTTCAAAAAAAATATTATTATTCATTTATTTATTATTTCAAAATAAGTATTGTTTTTTTTGTTAGAAAACATAAGTTAATGGTTTCCTAGTTTTTTTTATTTAGTAATGTATTTTAAAAAACATCCCCTTAATTTCAAACATAGAAATATTAAATATAATTCAAACTTAACCCAAGGAAATATAGTTATAAATTTTGCGCATGTCTATACAGCTTAACTAAAAATGTGGAAAATTTAGTTTAATATATTCGATAGCTACTCATACAATTGGCATCCTCTATACATACCATATAAGATACTATTGTACTTTCAGTGATATTTTCCAGATATGCAGGCTACCGTAAATCGTCTCCGCTTCTTAAATCTTCTTCTGGTTGCGAATATCTTACATATTGCAGGTACTTCTTTCAACACTTTAGCAATAAATCATGTTTTATTTAAAATATTAACGTCAGAGCATTTAAATCTATTCTTTGTTTTACATTTAAACATCTTAAAATATTTAACATTTAACATCTTTACTTTTCTTGATGATAGTAATAGTGATATGTAAGTAACCCCGTTTTCACGAGTGTTGACCAGTCGGTATCTCGCTTTTTTCTTAGCTCAAAAATTTCAGAGGTAAACCACTTGATGTTAGTATGTTTGACAACTTTTTTTTAGAGAAACATGTTCATCGAAGAGCTGTAAATCTACGTAATGGAGAAATTCAACTTGGGCATCGACCGATGTTTAAAAAAAACGCCATGCCAATCAAGACAAAAAAGGCCTTGTTCACGTTGCTCCACATTTAGATTTTTAAAGTCCTTAAAAGTCCAGTGGTTTGTTAATAGGGACCAGATTAAAAGTGGCAAAAATGTGGTCATGTCTAGAAAAAACAAGAGTGGAAGCTTGGGCAAAGAACAGTTCCTGACAGTTGGTGATAAAAATGTCCAAGGGTGTGCTGTTGGATCCAGTAAATTGCGTTGGAATGGTCGAATTTACAACATCGAAGTCTAGCATTTGAATGGATTCAATAAAACTTGACAATCTCATATGTTCGAGAATATTACAACTAAAACTATCACACACAATTAAAACTATCACACACAATTAAAACTCGAATCAATTCACGTCTCAGATACTCACATAAACAGATATCTAAATTCGTTAATTTTCCTCCATAAACTTTGTGCATTAATGTGACATACCCTAAGACATTCTTGCTGTTCACAAAAGATTTTAAGAAAACCGCGCAGGTTATTGTTTGAGGCATTGCCTACGGACAGATTTTCGCCGATATCACGATATAGTCTGGTTAGAGCTAACTACAATTATTTTATAATTGCTCTACAAAAATATTATGGCGACACGGCGCAATACAATACTACAAAAATAATAAATGACTTGATCAAATTGAAGAATGCTGTCGTTTACAATTACTTAAAATTATGTCACGGCTTTTTTGTCGTTCAGTATTACTTCAAATTACTGGGTGCTCTGAGTATAAAAATATGGGTTCCAGACGGTTAATATTGGGCAAAACCCCTGCCAGACGTACTAATAGTATGCAAAAAATCAGTTTTTTTTAAATAAAAAGTATAGCCACGTATTTGATACATAAATATAACGGTGAGAGTGTCCTGATTCCGAAATATGGGTCCCAGACGGTTTATATGGGGCAAAACCTCTGCCAGTCGTACTAATAGTATACCAAAAACAATAGTTACATACATACATAGTGATGTATTGCACTTATGCCAAGAAATTTTTCGTTCTTAACAAACGATAAATACGCAAAACCGTATGCTATTTACGCAGAAAAATAAATAAATTTGCATTGTTGCATGGTGACAAAAACAAGCCGATTGATTAGACAACAGGTTCAGTCATTGCGTTGTGTGAATCAACAAGTGAAAATGTGTGATAAAAAACAAATGAAATGTGTTCTTCATTCAAGTAATTGTCCAAAGCATTGGGGAAAAATTATTTTGTTTTCTGTGCAAACATTGAAAAAATGTGCCGAAATTTTAAAATGCAGACAAAATCGAAAATTTAAGTACTCGGATGTATGATAAACCTTCCAACAGGTATCGATAGTGTGAGTAGTTATCATACTCATAACTCGTGTTATCGGTTATTTACTGCGATATCCACAAAACTGATAACATCTAAAAACAAAAAAAAAGGTGTTTACGGTAAGTTGTAATTATTAACTCAATTGTGTTTATATTATTCGATTATTGTAGGTGGCCGTGGTGTAGTGGTATATGCATAGACTCCTCAAGCAGAGGGTCGCGGGTTCGAATCCCGTGCGAGGCAATTCTTTGGAAAAGTCTTTTCATAGAATTTGTATGCATGAAGGCATAACCCTGATGTTTGCTGGCTGGGCTTAATGTATCAAACTAACAACTAGCACGTTCTTAAGACCCACTGGTTGAGGATGCACTGTTTTTCTCTTTTTTTGGAATTTTGTTACTAAAAAAATAAAGGGCTGTAAGCAAATGCTTATATGTGGCCGGTGATCCACTTTAGATGATGGTTTGTGTAAATCAGCACTTTTTATGAATGATATGGTGTACAAAAAATTAATTAATAGTTCCAAAGACGATGAATAATCTAGAAAAAAAATTAGCGAAAAGTAAAGCAGGGTATAAAAATATGCCTTTGTGGAATACAACATTTTGAATTTAAAAGAAATTCAAATTCAAAATAATGATATTGCCGATGTGTATGAACAGAAACTAAAAGAAATAGAAATGGTTTATTCCAAATCATCTCTAAAAAAAAAATTACTGGTAATCTTAAATGCAGCTACATACGAATTAACGAGGGTTTGCTTAACGATACCCTAATTACTTTTAATCTAAAATCTGCGATAAGGTGAGACTTATCATATTATACATACATATTGTAAATAGGAATTTTTTATAATGTTTCAAATAGGAAACTCTTCAAGATATTTTGACAATAAAATCTGTGATAGGGAATGAAGTAAAAGTTCCCGAGATACTTAAGGAATTTTTTGAATGTCTTCTAATTGGTCCCGACGTACGTTATGGGAGAACGGAAGATGTCAATGTAAGAGTTGATTCTCTTTACCATGAGGACAGGTTAAACCAAAAAACCCGTTCAATTGGGTTAGTATTTTCTAGTAAGCAAATGCTTATATGTGCCCGGTGATCCACTTTAGATGATGGTTTGTGTAAATCAGCACTTCTTAGGAATGATATGGTGTACAAAAAATTAATTAATAGTTCCAAAGACGATGAATAATCTAGAAAAAAAATTAGCTAAAAGTAAAGCAGGGTATAAAAATATGCCTTTGTGGAATACAACATTTTGAATTTAAAAGAAATTCAAATTCAAAATAATGATATAGCCGATGTGTATGAACAGAAACTAAAAGAAATAGAAATGGTTTATTCCAAATCATCTCTAAAAAAAAAAATTACTGGTAATCTTAAATGCAGCTACATACGAATTAACGAGGGTTTGCTTAACGATACCCTAATTACTTTTAATCTAAAATCTGCGATAAGGTGAGACTTATCATATTATACATACATATTGTAAATAGGAATTTTTTATAATGTTTCAAATAGGAAACTCTTCAAGATATTTTGACAATAAAATCTGTGATAGGGAATGAAGTAAAAGTTCCCGAGATACTTAAGGAATTTTTTGAATGTCTTTTAATTGGTCCCGACGTACGCTATGGGAGAACGGAAGATGTCAATGTAAGAGTTGATTCTCTTTACCATGAGGACAGGTTAAACAAAAAACCCGTTCAATTGGGTTAGTATTTTCTACATATAATAGTAATCAAACCTGATTCTTAATTAAGAGCTACATCGATGTACTATTAATAGTTATACGGTGCGAGCGAATTTGGTTAATGACCACAGTTCCGATAAGTTTGTGTGTATATAAATACACATGACATTATTTATTTTTTTAGACCCTGCAATAAAAAGTTTAACAACCAGCAGAAGAGTTAATAAAATTCTTAATAAATTTGGCCACTGTGTTTATTACTCTCATTTTAAGTACTCACATTTTCAACTTTACGGAAAAGAAGAGCTTATGTGCCAACAAATATTGAAGTCGAGCCTTACTATAAAAAAGCAAGAACTTGTTCAACTTTGTCCCACTCAATTACGACGAATATAGATCTCTATAAATTGTCACTACAGAAGGCAAGAAATCTCGATCACTTGTGGATGATTTATTTGTTTTGTGATAGAGAAAATACTCCTATGTGGACTGGTTTGAATTCGGACCATTTTAATGACAATCTACCACAGCGAAACGTATTTTATGTATTTGCCTCCAATCAATGCATCACCTACAAGCTATTAAGTTGTTATGGAGACGCTGAAGTGGTATATTCAAATAACCGAAAAGTGTCATCAAAAATATATATTTGTAACATATGACTTAGTGATAGCAAAAATAGCTTTATAGATTTAGCACCAGGAATCGCCTCGGTTTGATCGGTTTGATAGCGCTTCAACAAAGCTGTGGGAAAATTCCTTGATGGTGAAGAAATCGCATTAGTAAATGCCAAAGTTCTTGGTTAATGCTTTTATTTCTGATAGGCTTGATGACATTAAACCTTATTAAATTAACCTTCGACTATTCGGATACAGGCACTCATCATAATAGACGTAGGCGTTTACATGTCTTGCTAAGTGCATCAATGCTAATTCTTTACTTTGAAGCATTCATTGATGAGGCGGCTATATCTATCGGTGATCTTCAGGCTGATATCGAACTACTTGAAATCAATGGTGCTAATGCAGATCTACCAGAAAGTTTTACCTCCATAATTTCACAATAGCCTGCTTACAATAGTGGGACCTTAAGTGGCTGCCGTGGACCAACTGCAGCATATTGGATGAGATATGTAGAAATGATTGATTTGAGAAATGATTTCTCAAGAAGTATTAGGTGTGGTGATTTTAACTTATACCTACATTTTCTCAATCAATTAGCTGCATACCTTTTTGCCTTAAATCATCATAATTACTTCAGATGGACAGTGAAAGTTGTAGAAAATTTATGTAACATAAATGATACTCACCCTGATTTGTTAGAGTATATCAGAAAGTGTGGATTTGGCGTTAAAAGAACAAACAAAAGCTTTTCTTTTACACCCATTGATTTGACACTAGAAGAAACTATTAAGGCGGATGCTGCTTTAACTGGTGTATCATCCTTTAAAAATTCAATATCAGTTAGGCAAAAATAATACATAGATAGATGAAAGATCTTATCTGCGAAATTAAAAGTTTTAATAACCCATTTGCTCAAGGCACAAGTGCCTGCGACAATCTTAATAATATTTGCACCTGGAAGTGTATACAAAAGAAAACTGAAGACTGAAGACTATGATATTTCCCCAGTATTAATGCGACCTTGAATTACCTCTCACAATTTACGGCGGAACATTTTTATTTAGTGCCTTAATATATACAGAATTACTTTTGAAATTTAAGTTTCTTGCATCTCCAACCAGGCGGAGTATGGAGTGGGAGTATGCAATGTTCTCGTCTTTTATATTAAGAAAGGTCTTGAAAAACCCCCGTTTAGCCCCCGAACAAATACGTTCAGCACAGTGATTTCTGTACGTCTGGTAGACACGTGCGTACAGCATTCATTGTTTCTTATGTTTAGTATGTTTCAGCCCAGATCTTGTTGATGATCATGAAGAATTGATGATTCACGGTTCTGCCGAAAATCTTGAACCATCCTACGTGTTATCAACATAAAATAGTTATTTTTCTTCATTATTCGCATTTATTGCTTGGGTTAACAATATTTGTGTTTTTATGTGTCAACACATATTTTGGTATTCTTTTACCTTGCACTTTGTCGCTTCGTTTTTATTGCTTATGCTAGCAAAATTTCTGTATAAATTAAGTTGAAATAAAATTACTCGGATCAGTCTTGTTATTTAATCGAACCAAGCCTTTTACTACCTAATGTGAGGCTGCATTAGGCGATTGAACTAAAAAATAAAAATTCTAAATAGTAGAAATTACATGGTCCTTCGAGCCGGATTAGCCGGGAAAGTGAAAAGTGATTTGTAAATATTGGTACTAGACCAATACACAGAAATGAGTGAAATCGAAGATGTTGCGTTGAACCAGACGAGAATCACGGAAGAAGTGCATCGATTATGAACTAATTTTAAGAAAGATGGAGAATCTCGCTACTCGGTGGAGTATTTCGTAAGGAGACTCGAGAAGTTAGAACAGCACTGGACCAACTTCCAAATAAATAACGGGTATTTGGAAGATCTACGAAAAACAAATCCGCAGCATGAGTACTTTGTGAGAAAGTATTTTAGCCAATTTAAAACGAGGTATCTCGATATTAAGGGTACTTTCAAAGCAGAATTGGAGGTAATCAGAAAAAACACGCAACTAGCAAAATTTAAAAAGTTGAATGTGATTAAGGACAACTTTACACGTATTATTGAAAACTTGGAGTTAACTCAGAATGCAGTTTACCTAGCATTCAAATTGGATCAGATTAGAAAATACTGGACAAAGCTGGTGACAATGAATGACGAGATCATGTTCTTATTGGAAGAAGCCGATTACGAGCAGGAGTACGTGTCCAACAACGAATTCATTGCGCTAAGGCAAATATATCAAGATGCTAACATCTAAATTAAGTAAGCAGAGCAAGGACGTTGAACGAATTCAATACTTAAAAGGAAATTTAAAAGGAGAAGCAGCAAGGTTCCTGGGATCCATTAGTGATTCAATTGTTATGTCCAAAACTTGATTCTGAATCAAGTAAATTATATCAACAATCCATACTTCAACAGAAATTCCTGAACTAAGCGAATTTTTTGACTTCATCGAGGCTAGATTCAGAGGGTTGGAAAGCAGTCGTGAATTCAACCGTGAACACCAGCAAGTACGAGCAACAGCCACAAAAAACCATTTGACTACAGTCACAGAGTCGAAATGCGTTGTGTGTGATGTAGATGGGTTGCAAAATATGCGCAAAACAGCATAATTCCTTACTTCATTTCACTTCCCAGTAGTTTCGGGAAAAGGAAGAATATCTAGTGAAGAAGCTTCAACATCAACACGAATCGCTACCGAATGTCATAGTAATAGGACGGTATTACTAGTCACAGCCATGGTGAACATATGCGTTGGAGGAGAAGTTAGACTCGCACTAGGTCTGATTGATCAAGGGTCTCAATCATGCTTCGTTACAGTGAAATTATCCCGTCAATTAAAAGTTCCATTGGTCAAGTATGAGTCAAAGATCAATGGAATCAACGCTCATGCCACAGAAATCATCGCATGATGCCGCTTTATTATCCAATCAATTCACGATGAAATGATCAACTTGGAGGTAGATGCTCTAGTAATGCCAGTTATTACATCAAGACTTCCAGCACAACAAGTTACACCCAACCAGTGGCTATACATCCAGGGGTTGAGGTTGGCTGATCCATGGTATGAACAACCGAAGGAGATTGAATTACTAATTGGATCAGACATTTTGCCGCAATTTTTGACTCATGGACTAGTCAAGGGTCCAGCCAATATTCCAATGGCACAAAATACAAGGTTTGGCTGGATACTATCGGGACCAGTCAGCACCATATTAACATCAAGGAAGAAGGCACACGTTAATAAACTCACATCATGCATCAGTGTGTGCAGTAAAGTTGAAGGCTTAAAGAAATTTTGGAAATTAGAAGAAGTTCCAAGTGCAAAGATCAAGTCTACAGAAGACGAAATGTGCGAGAATCACTATCAAATGACGCACAACCGGGATGAAACATTGCGTTACGTCGTCAAATTGCCACTGCTGAAGGATCGCATAGTCTTGGGAGATCCACGCAAAATGGCAATAAAGCGGTTCTTTGTGTTGGAACAAAGATTCGCAAAAAATGAGTCTTCGGGATGAATATTCCAATTTTATTCGAGAATACATAATCTTGGACATGTGGAGGAAGTATCCGACGGTTATACTGGAAAAAAACATTATCTTCCACATTACGCAGTAATAAAAGAAGACAGCACTATAACCAAACTGAGAGTGGTATTCGACACTTCGCAAAAACAACATTATGATGACCGGTCCCACGGTACAAAATGATTTGTTTTCCTTGCTACTTTGATGGAGGACGTTTCCAATCGTCTTCACAGCTGATGTCGAAAAAATGTATCGTCAGATTTTAATCAATCAGGAAGATCGAAATTTACAAATTATCTTATTGAGAGAAAACCCGATCAAAGAATACGTTCTCAAAACTCACATACGGCACATTATCCGCACCGCATTTAGCAATTAAAACTCTATGCTAGCTAGCCGAAGATGAAAAACAAAAGTATCCACGGACAAGTCAAGCATTGCTTGACGGATTCTATGTAGACGATTGTCTAGGAGGTGCAAATTCACTTAGGGAATGCCAAGATCTTCAAAGGAAATTGATACAGCTACTTCGGAATGGTGGATTTAACTTACGTAAGTGGACATCAAATAATGCAGCTGTTCGTGAACAAAATGTATAAATAATATACATATATTTTAGTTTATATAATTATTGTTTTTCAATATTAAAAATTTAATCTATATTAAAACTAAGCTAAATTAATTGAAACTTAATTTGAAATGTAAGCAACTAAGCGTAAAAAAAAAGTTACGAATCTAATATGGTATGACACTTATTGTAAAAAAGATGGAAGTAATTTCCGGACGAATAAACATTCTCTTTGCTGTGACTGTTCAACAAGAAAAGACGTGTTTTACTTAAACCGCATTTTTCCGATCCCTCTTTTTATCTTACACATATAATTCAAGAAGTTAAAACCATACACACCCCAACATTTGGTCCTCTTCGAGCCGAATAAAGACTCCACAAAACATTGAACAAATTCAAATATTAAAGATTTTTAAATTAATAAAAAAAAGAAAAAGTGCAAAGTTCAAATGCACAAACATACATATATATAAATATAAAAGATACTTAATAGACTACACAAAATATTAAACATTTAAAAGAAAAAGTAATCAAAAAGTGCAAGTGCAAGTGCAAGAACAAAGTTCAAGTGCAAACTGCAAGTGTACAAAAAAATAAGAAATATATATATATATATATATATATATAAAACATAAAGTACATACATATATTCCCTCGCGGTCGGTGTATTGTGGTTGTGCATTTTTCGGGATTAACGCGCCGTGTAAAAATTAACCAATTTATCAACTTTAACCTCAACTGTTACCAGCTGGGCAAAGCTAACCAAAGGTCAGTTAAGTTACTGAAATAAAATATTAATTTTTTTAATATCATTTAATAAACAACTTTATTTAATAAAATTTAATAAATACTTGATACACACATATTGGTTTATAATTACTTAATTTTCAAATAAAAACCATTTAAAAATGTCGAAATTGTCCACGGGTGCAGATCAGAAAGGTGTTCTGGAGCAGATTCTTCGTGACCACACCAACTTCAAAAAGACTAGATCATCACGTTGTACATCTAGCTATCTGCCAGGTCGTCTTCTTATTCTAGAACGGAACTTCAAGAATGCGCTTGGTCTTCAAGCGAAGATTCGACGAGGAGAAATGGAAGAAGGTCTGGAAGAAAAAAATTTTGATGAAATTTTTGATCTGCTTCAAGAAACATATTTCACTTAGCGAGGTGAATTGGTCGACGCTTTCGACAATGCCAAGTTCAAGGAGAAGATTGTGGAAGGTGAATCCACAGGTGCTTCTTGTAATGAGCTTTCATTACCCCAAATTCAAATATAATATTTTGAGGGCTCGTACACGACGTGGTGAGCTTTCCACGATGTTTTCTTGTCCTTGCCCTAAACAGCAGCAGTTGACAAGGACACTGCGAACAACATCAAGTATCTACTGGACAGGTTGCAGGAATGTTTCCATGCTCTAGATAATTTAGGATTGCCGGTTAGTTCTTGTGATGACATATTAATTTATATACTAGTACAAAAATTGCCTGCTTTTTCTCAGCGTTTGTGGGAGGAGAAGTTGGGTAGTTCGAAGGAGCTGTTAACACTGAGACAATTTACAGAGTTACTGGAGACACGTTTTCGAACCTTGGAATCAGTAGCTGGAAAGAGTCGCATAAAGGTCAGCGGTTCTTCTGCACACAAGGCTGTTGCGGTCGAGAAGAAAACGGTGTTGTACGTCGGGAAGAAGCAGTTTGCATGCCAGGTATGTGGTGGAGGTCAGCACTCCCTTTGAACCTGTCAGAAGTTTCTTGCCATGGAGATCTGTGAACGATCTAAGGCAGTGGACAGAATCGGAGTTTGCCGGAACTGTCTTGCATACAGTCACCGGACTGTATGTCAAAGCAGTGTGCGCTGCTATTACTGCAAGTAGAAACACCACTCTCTGCTGCATGTCAACTGTGGAGGGTCGATAATTGCAAAGGTTAGTACTAACACTACAATAGGTACATAAACTTTCCACATAAAATCAAGGATTAACCAACCTGTCTCTCTTGGGGTAGATCAACCAAGTGTGTTTCTTGCCACAGCCGTTGTGAAAGTGAGGTCTTCAAAGGGCAACTATTATCATCTTAGGGCGCTAGTCGATCCTGGACCTGAAGCAACGTTCGTCATTGAATCCGCTGTAAACACGTACGTACAGCATTCACTGTTTCTTATGTTTAGTATGTTTCAGCCCAGATCTTGTTGATGATCATGAAGAATTGATGATTCACGGTACCGTAGAAAATCTTAAACCATCCTACGTGAACTGATTTAGTTGGTGTTTGAGTGCTTGAATGTCACTTTTATTCTCGAGAGAATTCTCTTATTTTATTTCATTCATTGTCGAATATATTGTAAGAGACCAAAGCTGAGACTGCAATGCCCATTTACTTATTTATTTATTTTTGCGTTAGTAATCGCGCGGTAGATTGGCTTACTGCGAACTGTCTCATATAACCTCAAAATGGGTTGCACTTTGTAGACCCAGGAGAGACGTAAACCGGATTGCCATCAAAGAAATGTAATTTTGTTTACAAAATCGGGAAGTTGAAAATATCCTTTGGATCTTGTTCGCATGTCGCCCTCATAATTGTTCTGCATCGTCCACTTTTAGAAGAGAGGAGTCTTCTTACTCAACACAATGAAACTGATTTTCGATAACCCCCAGACATCTTCAGTTCTGCTTATGCGATTCTTTATTGCCCTAAGTCATTCGATTATGGAGTTTCGTCCGTTCTAAGAAATATTGATAAATAACGAAAATAATGAAACACAACGACAGAAGTAGCTATACAATTATAGATAAGACCTGCTTTAAATTACGAGTAGTATTTTTTTATTTGATTATTCCTATTTTTCAAAAAAAATATTATTATTCATTTATTTATTATTTCAAAATAAGTATTGTTTTTTTTGTTAGAAAACATAAGTTAATGGTTTCCTAGTTTTTTTTATTTAGTAATGTATTTTAAAAAACATCCCCTTAATTTCAAACATAGAAATATTAAATATAATTCAAACTTAACCCAAGGAAATATAGTTATAAATTTTGCGCATGTCTATACAGCTTAACTAAAAATGTGGAAAATTTAGTTTAATATATTCGATAGCTACTCATACAATTGGCATCCTCTATACATACCATATAAGATACTATTGTACTTTCAGTGATATTTTCCAGATATGCAGGCTACCGTAAATCGTCTCCGCTTCTTAAATCTTCTTCTGGTTGCGAATATCTTACATATTGCAGGTACTTCTTTCAACACTTTAGCAATAAATCATGTTTTATTTAAAATATTAACGTCAGAGCATTTAAATCTATTCTTTGTTTTACATTTAAACATCTTAAAATATTTAACATTTAACATCTTTACTTTTCTTGATGATAGTAATAGTGATATGTAAGTAACCCCGTTTTCACGAGTGTTGACCAGTCGGTATCTCGCTTTTTTCTTAGCTCAAAAATTTCAGAGGTAAACCACTTGATGTTAGTATGTTTGACAACTTTTTTTTAGAGAAACATGTTCATCGAAGAGCTGTAAATCTACGTAATGGAGAAATTCAACTTGGGCATCGACCGATGTTTAAAAAAAACGCCATGCCAATCAAGACAAAAAAGGCCTTGTTCACGTTGCTCCACATTTAGATTTTTAAAGTCCTTAAAAGTCCAGTGGTTTGTTACTAGGGACCAGATTAAAAGTGGCAAAAATGTGGTCATGTCTAGAAAAAACAAGAGTGGAAGCTTGGGCAAAGAACAGTTCCTGACAGTTGTTGATAAAAATGTCCAAGGGTGTGCTGTTGGATCCAGTAAATTGCGTTGGAATGGTCGAATTTACAACATCGAAGTCTAGCATTTGAATGGATTCAATAAAACTTGACAATCTCATATGTTCGAGAATATTACAACTAAAACTATCACACACAATTAAAACTATCACACACAATTAAAACTCGAATCAATTCACGTCTCAGATACTCACATAAACAGATATCTAAATTCGTTAATTTTCCTCCATAAACTTTGTGCATTAATGTGACATACCCTAAGACATTCTTGCTGTTCACAAAAGATTTTAAGAAAACCGCGCAGGTTATTGTTTGAGGCATTGCCTACGGACAGATTTTCGCCGATATCACGATATAGTCTGGTTAGAGCTAACTACAATTATTTTATAATTGCTCTACAAAAATATTATGGCGACACGGCGCAATACAATACTACAAAAATAATAAATGACTTGATCAAATTGAAGAATGCTGTCGTTTACAATTACTTAAAATTATGTCACGGCTTTTTTGTCGTTCAGTATTACTTCAAATTACTGGGTGCTCTGAGTATAAAAATATGGGTTCCAGACGGTTAATATTGGGCAAAACCCCTGCCAGACGTACTAATAGTATGCAAAAAAATCAGTTTTTTTTAAATAAAAAGTATAGCCACGTATTTGATACATAAATATAACGGTGAGAGTGTCCTGATTCCGAAATATGGGTCCCAGACGGTTTATATGGGGCAAAACCTCTGCCAGTCGTACTAATAGTATACCAAAAACAATAGTTACATACATACATAGTGATGTATTGTACTTATGCCAAGAAATTTTTCGTTCTTAACAAACGATAAATACGCAAAACCGTATGCTATTTACGCAGAAAAATAATTAAATTTGCATTGTTGCATGGTGACAAAAACAAGCCGATTGATTAGACAACAGGTTCAGTCATTGCGTTGTGTGAATCAACAAGTGAATATGTGTGATAAAAAACAAATGAAATGTGTTCTTCATTCAAGTAATTGTCCAAAGCATTGGGGAAAAATTATTTTGTTTTCTGTGCAAACATTGAAAAAATGTGCCGAAATTTTAAAATGCAGACAAAATCGAAAATTTAAGTACTCGGATGTATGATAAACCTTCCAACAGGTATCGATAGTGTGAGTAGTTATCATACTCATAACTCGTGTTATCGGTTATTTACTGCGATATCCACAAAACTGATAACATCTAAAAACAAAAAAAAAGGTGTTTACGGTAAGTTGTAATTATTAACTCAATTGTGTTTATATTATTCGATTATTGTGGGTGGCCGTGGTGTAGTGGTATATGCATAGACTCCTCAAGCAGAGGGTCGCGGGTTCGAATCCCGTGCGAGGCAATTCTTTGGAAAAGTCTTTTCATAGAATTTGTATGCATGAAGGCATAACCCTGATGTTTGCTGGCTGGGCTTAATGTAACAAACTAACAACTAGCACGTTCTTAAGACCCACTGGTTGAGGATGCACTGTTTTTCTCCTTTTTTGGAATTTTGTTACTAAAAAAATAAAGGGCTGTAAGCAAATGCTTATATGTGGCCGGTGATCCACTTTAGATGATGGTTTGTGTAAATCAGCACTTTTTATGAATGATATGGTGTACAAAAAATTAATTAATAGTTCCAAAGACGATGAATAATCTAGAAAAAAAATTAGCGAAAAGTAAAGCAGGGTATAAAAATATGCCTTTGTGGAATACAACATTTTGAATTTAAAAGAAATTCAAATTCAAAATAATGATATTGCCGATGTGTATGAACAGAAACTAAAAGAAATAGAAATGGTTTATTCCAAATCATCTCTAAAAAAAAAATTACTGGTAATCTTAAATACAGCTACATACGAATTAACGAGGGTTTGCTTAACGATACCCTAATTACTTCTAATCTAAAATCTGCGATAAGGTGAGACTTATCATATTATACATACATATTGTAAATAGGAATTTTTTATAATGTTTCAAATAGGAAACTCTTCAAGATATTTTGACAATAAAATCTGTGATAGGGAATGAAGTAAAAGTTCCCGAGATACTTAAGGAATTTTTTGAATGTCTTCTAATTGGTCCCGACGTACGTTATGGGAGAACGGAAGATGTCAATGTAAGAGTTGATTCTCTTTACCATGAGGACAGGTTAAACCAAAAAACCCGTTCAATTGGGTTAGTATTTTCTAGTAAGCAAATGCTTATATGTGCCTGGTGATCCACTTTAGATGATGGTTTGTGTAAATCAGCACTTCTTAGGAATGATATGGTGTACAAAAAATTAATTAATAGTTCCGAAGACGATGAATAATCTAGAAAAAAAATTAGCTAAAAGTAAAGCAGGGTATAAAAATATGCCTTTGTGGAATACAACATTTTGAATTTAAAAGAAATTCAAATTCAAAATAATGATATTGCCGATGTGTATGAACAGAAACTAAAAGAAATAGAAATGGTTTATTCCAAATCATCTCTAAAAAAAAAAAAATTACTGGTAATCTTAAATGCAGCTACATACGAATTAACGAGGGTTTGCTTAACGATACCCTAATTACTTTTAATCTAAAATCTGCGATAAGGTGAGACTTATCATATTATACATACATATTGTAAATAGGAATTTTTTATAATGTTTCAAATAGGAAACTCTTCAAGATATTTTGACAATAAAATCTGTGATAGGGAATGAAGTAAAAGTTCCCGAGATACTTAAGGAATTTTTTGAATGTCTTTTAATTGGAGAACGGAAGATGTCAATGTAAGAGTTGATTCTCTTTACCATGAGGACAGGTTAAACCAAAAAACTCGTTCAATTGGGTTAGTATTTTCTACATATAATAGTAATCAAACCTGATTCTTAATTAAGAACTACATCGATGTACTATTAATAGTTATACGGTGCGAGCGAATTTGGTTAATGACCACAGTTCCGATAAGTTTGTGTGTATATAAATACACATGACATTATTTATTTTTTTAGACCCTGCAATAAAAAGTTTAACAACCAGCAGAAGAGTTAATAAAATTCTTAATAAATTTGGCCACTGTGTTTATTACTCTCATTTTAAGTACTCACATTTTCAACTTTACGGAAAAGAAGAGCTTATGTGCCAACAAATATTGAAGTCGAGCCTTACTATAAAAAAGCAAGAACTTGTTCAACTTTGTCCCACTCAATTACGACGAATATAGATCTCTATAAATTGTCACTACAGAAGGCAAGAAATCTCGATCACTTGTGGATGATTTATTTGTTTTGTGATAGAGAAAATACTCCTATGTGGACTGGTTTGAATTCGGACCATTTTAATGACAATCTACCACAGCGAAACGTATTTTATGTATTTGCCTCCAATCAATGCATCACCTACAAGCTATTAAGTTGTTATGGAGACGCTGAAGTGGTATATTCAAATAACCGAAAAGTGTCATCAAAAATATATATTTGTAACATATGACTTAGTGATAGCAAAAATAGCTTTATAGATTTAGCACCAGGAATCGCTTCGGTTTGATCGGTTTGATAGCGCTTCAACAAAGCTGTGGGAAAATTCCTTGATGGTGAAGAAATCGCATTAGTAAATGCCAAAGTTCTTGGTTAATGCTTTTATTTCTGATAGGCTTGATGACATTAAACCTTATTAAATTAACCTTCGACTATTCGGATACAGGCACTCATCATAATAGACGTAGGCGTTTACATGTCTTGCTAAGTGCATCAATGCTAATTCTTCACTTTGAAGCATTCATTGATGAGGCGGCTATATCTATCGGTGAT
Source organism: Volucella inanis (assembly GCA_907269105.1). Taxonomy (NCBI): domain Eukaryota; kingdom Metazoa; phylum Arthropoda; class Insecta; order Diptera; family Syrphidae; genus Volucella; species Volucella inanis. The sequence continues at coordinate 103,475,841 of OU026153.1, read as the reverse complement.
CTTCAGGCTGATATCGAACCACTTGAAATCAATGGTGCTAATGCAGATCTACCAGAAAGTTTTACCTCCATAATTTCACAATAGCCTGCTTACAATAGTGGGACCTTGAGTGGCTGCCGTGGATCAACTGCAGCATATTGGATGAGATATGTAGAAATGATTGATTTGAGAAATGATTTCTCAAGAAGTATTAGGTGTGGTGATTTTAACTTATACCTACATTCTCTCAATCAATTAGCTGCATACCTTTTTGCCTTAAATCATCATAATTACTTCAGATGGACAGTGAAAGTTGTAGAAAATTTATGTAACATAAGTGATACTCACCCTGATTTGTTAGAGTATATCAGAAAGTGTGGATTTGGCGTTAAAAGAACAAACAAAAGCTTTTCTTTTTCACCCATTGATTTGACACTAGAAGAAACTATTAAGGCAGATGCTGCTTTAACTGGTGTATCATCCTTTAAAAATTCAATATCAGTTAGGCAAAAATAATACATAGATAGATGAAAGATCTTATCTGCGAAATTAAAAGTTTTAATAACCCATTTGCTCAAGGCACAAGTGCCTGCGACAATCTTAATAATATTTGCACCTGGAAGTGTATACAAAAGAAAACTGAAGAGTTTTTACTCGGTTTAAAAGAAAAGGGTATATAGAAAGAGACAAGTTTTTAAGCGAATGCCAAAATGATCCTAAAAGGTTTGAAAACGACATCTCAGAAATTATAATCCTTTACTTTGCTTCTGAACATAAAGTGGCTAAAAAATTAAATATCGGAAAGGTTTGTTAGATAAAAATGGAACGAAATCTTTTAGGTCGAATACTATTTATAGCTTTCCAACATTCTGTGGATATTAAGGAAATAATTTAAATATCCTCTAACTCCTATACCTCAATCATTTGGTCACCTGGATGATTCAATTATAAAAACCGATGAATCAGTTTTACTCCGACACTTAGAAAAAACTGCAGTAAGCAGTAGGCCGAATCAAGTTGATGCAATAATTGGGGATAGTTTCTTCCTTCTACACACTTTAGGAGATATACCCTTTATGTTTACTAATATTGCTATGCAAATTTTAAAAAAGATTTGCAGAATGAATACCAAACAAATCCATGTTGTATTCGGTCAAATAATATCACCTTCAATAAAGATATCGACGAGTACCGCTTCGACCACCGACGAGTGCACACGAGTTGCACATCAAAAAAGAAAAACAAAAAAACCCACCGCGCATTTGTGCAAAAAAATAAAACAAAAATATCACACAGTGCGGGTTTCCCACCTCTCCCGCTCCTGGTCTTAGTACTGTTGCTTGCACTCGGTAACTGCCGTTACTGTATTTATCATACGGTACGGGCAGTGACTGAGTGTATATAACAACCGATGGAAAGCAGGTTGTGTGTAAAAATTCTGTTGGTGCACTGATTCATATTATTGTAAGGGCTTAACACGTACAGCAATTTGATTCGATAAACCATCGCCAGAATTGTCACTTCGCAGCCTTGCTTAGTATCTTCGGTGTTTTTTTTTTTGCTGTGTTTGTTTGTAATTATGACTAGGGAATTCAGGGTGGACGTAGCCAACATCACTTTTGTGCGTACGTCCACGTTTCTAAGTACCAACCAGCTGTTTTGGCACTTAGTAAAACACAGGTAGATCCCCGTCAACACCTTTCAGATCACTCTAATCTGAAGCTACCTGACTACGAACAAGTGCCACTATTCTTCCCCAATCGCGGTCTCGCCATTTATTTGCGTAGTTATGTGGTTTACGAAATTCCACCACAAAGTAGTCCCTGTTCCAATCCGGAATTCAATTTCATGCGGTTAAAATTCTATCTCCGTAAGCAAATTATCCACCTCTGCTTTATTTACAGAAGCCCCAAACTGGACAGCAACTCGACCTTTCAGGAGTGTATCCCTGTATCCTCATACTGAAACCGTGATTACGGGCGATTTCAATATACACAATTCTGGTTGGTTTCGACATTCTGGACATACAACACCCGAAGAACGGTGTATTGAGATCTTCGCTGCGGAAAATAATTTAACCCATTTGTAAATGAGCCCACACGAATACCAGACGTTGATAAACATACCGCCAACACTCTGGACTTGTTTTAACTTCTCACACTGACAAGTAGTGCGTTGATGTGCTCTCCCCTCTATGCTCGTTGGACCATTGTATCATATCTACTAAATTCTCGTACACCCACCACGCAGTTAGAAAAAAGAACCGTATGGCAATACGAGAAAACCCATTGAAGCGACTTAATAACTTGTATAGGAATTTTAACTGGTCGTTATGTTTCCTCGATAACGACGTGGATGCCGCTGCTAATAAGATCACAGAAACTATTCTCTTTGGAATGAGATGCTTTATCCCTCATCGGTTGAAGAGTATCAAACCAAAAGAAAAAGCATGGTATGACTGTAAAGGGGCTGTCAGGGTTAGAGAATTGTTTTTTTGGTCCTACAAGACCAACGTCTTTCTAAAGCGTGTGAAATTCCAATACGACCAAAAACTGAGACAAAAATACTGCAATGTCCCAAAGGCAGTAAAAATGTTTGGTCATTCGTTAAAAACATTAGAAATTCTACCTCATCCTCTATCACAACGCTCATTTACAATGACATTCCAGCTCTTTGGACAAGGCCAATCTGCTTGCGGCACACTTGGGGGATATCTCAACACTCACAGATTGTGCTTTGTCCCCGCCTACAATGAGAGAATCCGCTTCGCACTCGTGTAATAGCAAGTGTACTCAAAGATCTTAACATGCATAAATCCGCTGGCTCGGATGGTATATCGCCCCTTCTTCTGAAGAGGTGTTCTTTCACCCTGGCACAACCACTGTCTAAGCTTTTTCATCAATCCTACTCTTTAGGACTCTTTCCAAGCAGAAAGGCAAATATTCTCTCTTCTCCTGCAGACCCATTGCACTTACGTCCCTTCTTTCCAAGGTCATGGAAACGCTTATAAACCGTCAACTCACGAAATATCTCGAAACACGAAAACTTCTTAATGACAGGCAAAATGGTTTTCGTAGCTATAGGTCCACTGGTGGTTTGATGGCATGTCTCACCGAAAAGTGAAACCAAAGCATACATCAATCTGGCGAAAGCAAGATAGATGCACTTGATATTTCTAAGGCATTTGACAGAGTTTGGCATCAGGCTCTTTTGTCGACAATGCGTGCTTTTGGGATCGATGACTCTCTTCTTCAATGGATTAGAGATTACTTTTCGGGACGTTCAATTCAACTTGTCTTGGACGGTTTCAAGTCTAATATCCACAAAATAAGTTCTGGTGCGCCCCAAGGCTCCGTTCTGTCTCCGACAATCTTTTTAATTTTTATAACTGATCTCTTGCCAACTAAATACTTCTTATCCAAAATATTCCTTTGCCAATGACAGTACTCTCTGCTTTTCATATTCGTTCCCGGACTTACGCCCCTGCTATTCTGTTGTACAACGGGAACGGCAGCGTATGTTAAGCCCATTAAATTCCAATTGGGAAACTATCAACGAGTATAATTTAATTAAATTTAAATTTAAATTAAATTAAATTTAATTTAATGAATAATTGGAGTACATTGTCCCCATCTGTTCAGGTGCTACTTAAACATCCCTGAACCTTCTAGATAGAATTCAAAACCGTGCGATAAAGCGCATTGGTGATACCAATATCAGTCATTCAATTGACACCCTTGAACATCGACGAAATGTTGTACAAGGGGTACAAAAACCCCTTGAGCGCGCGCTGATTATAAAACAAAACACAAAAAAACAAAAACTCGAACGAGACATGCGAAACTATTCAGAGGAACAAGTTATTTATAGCGCTTTTACTAAACATAAAAGAAGACCAGCCAATTTCATCAAAAGTTTAAGAAACAGTTCATTCAAGAAAGGGAAAATAAAACCTTATTTATTCAGTTTATTTTTGCCGAATTAGGAAAACATATAAATATAGATAAATTAAACTTAGACCTGTTTTTAAAATTTTGCCTGTAGTATGTACCAAACAAAGGCTTTAAATGTAAATGACGCGCGATATGAAATATTTTACAAAACGTGCAAACTCACATCCAAAAACCTTTTAAATAATATTAAAAGTGGGTAACATTTTCTTATATATCTAAGTATAAACCTATATAAAACAAGAAATGTATTTGCTCACTATAGGTTTCGAAGGAAGTCTCTTACCTACAAAAAAAGCCGTGTTATTACAGCAAATATATAGATGCAACTATATATCCCTTGTATGGAAGAATGCAATTAAGAATGAACCAATTTCAATATCACCATCAGAGAATAGTTGGGTATTGGAGGATAGCATATTCAAGGTAAATTGGTTTGACGGTAAAACCGCTCCTGGAGGGTTGGAAGATATTTAAAAAAATAAAGTGGATGTATCCGATAATGGAGACAATATTCAAAATAGCGCATCATCTGATGAATCCGATGACAAATAATTTAATACATTTATAACGAAAGTTGTTTGATTGTTTTAATTATAATTGGATTCATACCTTGTATTTGATAACATACAAGTGCATCCATATTTCTGAAATGTATATATAAAAAACTAATATTTAAGTATTGTACATTAAGTATATATTAAGTACAATATGTTTCAGCCAAGATCTTGTTGATTATCATGAAGAATTGATGATTCACGGTTCCGTAGAAAATCTTGAACCATCCTACGTGAGCTGATTTAGTTGGTGTTCGAGTGTTTGAATGTCACTTTTGACCTCGAAATAGTTCCCTTATTTTATATCATTCGTTGTCGAATATTTTGCGTTAGTAATCGCGCGGTAGATTGGCTTACTACGAACTGTCTCATATAACCTCAAAATGGGCTGCACTTTGTAGACCCAAGAGAGACGTAAACCAGATTGCCATCAAAGACCTGTAATTTTTTTTACAGAATCGGGAAGATGAAAATATCCTTTGGGTCTTGTTCGCATGTCGCCCTCAAAATTGTTCTGCATCGTTCACTTGTAGAAGAGAGGAGTCTTCTTACTCAACAACCTGAAACCGATTTCCGATAACCCCCAGACATCTTGTTATTTGAATTGATAAGTTCTGCTTATGCGGTTCTTTATTGCCCTAAGTCGTTCGATTACGGAGTTTATAGTTCTTGTGAGCTGAATCACCGAAGTTTTAATCTCTTCCATTCTAAGAAATAATGATAAATAACGAAATAATGAAACACAACGACAGAAGTAGCTATAGAATCATAGATAAGACCTCATTTAAATTACGAGTAGTATTTTCTTATTTGATTATTCCTATTTTTCAAAAAAAAATATTATTATTCATTTATTTATTATTTTAAAATAAGTATTGTTCTTTTGTTAGAAAACATTAGTTTATGGTTTCCTAGTTTTTTTTATTTATTTATGTATTTTACAAAACATGCCCGTAAATTTCAAACATAGAAATATTAAATACAATTTAACTAAAAATGTTGAAAATGTAGTTTAATATAGTCGATATTTACTCATACAATTGGCATCCTCTATACATACCATATCTGCTCCGCTTCTTAAATTTTATGGTTGTGAATCTCTTACATTTTGCAGGTACCTCTTTCAATACTATAGCAATAAATCATGTTTTATTTAAAAAAATTAACTTCAGAGCATTGAAATCTATTCTTTGTTTTACATTTAAACATCTTAAAATATTTAACATTAGTTTTACTGATGTATATAGATTGTAGTTTGGTAATCAGTGAACTGCTGCATATATAAAGAAATGAAGAATAGTATTTGAAGTGTGGGTTTATCATTATATTATATATTTTTAATAAACTTTATAGTGAGATTCTACTTCGTATCTGGCTGAATGTTAACTTCACGTCAGTGATTTTTCATTAATACTTTACTTGCTCAACCTGTTCCACAAACTCATATTTATATTTACTCGATATTCGATTTAAGTTTATTTGCTCTTAGCCATATATTCAAACTATGTAGGTTCTTTTGCATTTTTCAGTGAATTCCTCAAGGTTTTTTCCTTATATAATGGGAAAAGCGTCGACAGGAAACAGGACTATCGTTTGTATATATGCTGAAGAGCAGGGTCCAAGAATGAAACCTTGTGACATACCCAGAGTTGATGATATTCTATTAGACATTGAACCATTCAATTGTGTTCTCTGCAACCTCCTGCTTAAATATGAAGTAAAAAAACCAAGTTCCTTGTTCTAACACCGTAATTTTGCACTTTAACCCGAAGAGTATTTCCGTCTATGGCCTCAAAAGCTCTCTTGAAATCCAGAAAAACGACGACCACGTAATTTCTGATAGGTCTTCCTGGCACCTGATGAGAACGCTATTCAATCAACAACTTTTTATTTTCAAAATATTCTTGGAGTTATATTACGAAAAGTTTTTTTAAAAACTCTGCCTGCTAAAAGCTCTCCATTAACTTTGGTGATAATAATATACTTTAGATCGGAAGGCTCTTACCGGTCCTTTTTATCCATAAGTGGATTAAAAATCGGAGCGACGTACTTTGGTATAAGTGTCTTTTTCACTACCGATTTAGTTATTTTGATTCTTATGTAAGTAACCCCGTTTTCACGAGTGTTGACCAGTCGGCCTGTTTTTTTTTTTTTTTTTTTTTTTTTTTTTTTTTTTTTTTTTACTTCCTTCTATAGTCGAATCCACAGTGGTAATTATAGTAGATTTTTTCTCTTTCTTCTAATAACTATGGAACTATAATTCTAGGAATATCTGACAGTCTCTCGATCCCTGGAGCCTACACCCAAACGAAATCCAAGTAAAACTCTGCTTAAGGTACACCCCATCCTGCAACCGATGTGGATACGAGCACCGACATCATATCCCCCAAATGATGTGGGTGCAACTAACCAGAGCCAATCTATCGATGGGTAAACAGACGACAGTATTTCTTTATAGCGTCAGAGGAGCAACAGTAGTGTGCAAGCGGGCGGCCAGCTGTAAAAGTCCGATTCGATAGCACCCCACCGTTGAGACACCGAAGGAGCATCAGGGCATGTTGGCGGACGGCCAGTACATAAGATGGCCTCCAACGAGAGAACAAAGAAACTTACAACAACAAACAACAAACAACACTAACCAACAACAACCAACAGACAAGAACAACAAACAACTACATATAAAAGAATTACAAACCACAAAACCGGTCGTGTGCCGAGGGCAGAAGAGCCCAATAACAACAATCGATCAAATAAATAATTGTAAGGAGTAACATGCCATTGGTCCGTCTCTAACCCTTCAAATCTGAACGCTGATCAGCACTAGTAGCTAAGGACCCACGATAAAAATATAAAAATTTGCACAGGCACTGTGCTTGACTTTTATAAAGGGCGGCAAACCATCTTTTTGGATTGTATCTACCCATTCTCTTCTCTCCTCCCAGCTACCTTTCCTTCGAGTTTCATTTCTCCTCCGCTTTTGCTTTAATTTTACAAGTATTTTATTGGTATATATTAATACTCTGTACACGCCACACAGAGAGAGAAAGAAACACTGCTTTGCGCAAGTTCCACAGTTTCAGGGGAAATATCAAGGTATCGCTGGATTCAAAGCTTCCATAAACTCCCTCAGTGGAGTTCCCAGTTATTATAGAAAGTGGGAGTGAACTCCAAGCCTGAGGAGTTTAGTGTGAATGTGTAAAAGGGAATGACTGAGACGCATAACTGAACACGGGTGCACACACTAACAAAGTTTGCTCGTTTTGTAGGTAATAACCCCGTCGTTGGGTCCGCTGGAGCCAAATAAATGTGTCAGTGAACATGTGTGTGAATCTGGCTGGAGTTGTGGAAGTTGTAAAAGAGATTTGGAAATCACTTTGATTACGACCAGCGACTAGTGTGTCTCAGCCGAGCTCTTTTTTTAATTTGAAGATTTTTAATATTGCGAAAAGCAATTTTTTTTTTTGGTAGTTCAATTAGTAACAATTAAAGTAAAGTATGTTAGAATTAGTAGAGACGAGAGTGGGTGTTTTATTAGCGGACAAGCAGGATAAAAGGGGAAAAGAGAAGGGAAAGGACAAGTAAAGGAAGAAAAAGAAGGATACAGGACCAGGAGGACGAGACGGAGAAAGACTGTGCCTGGAAAGGGCGCAGCAACGCCAAGAAAAATAGATAAGTATACTGCAGTGTAGTGTAGTGCTGTAATTCAGGTTTTTTATTTCTAAAGTGATACTACGGTGGGCGAAAAATTCTTGAGAGACACGCGAGCTATTAAATAGCGTTTTGTTTGTTCAAGACTGTGAAAATAGCGGGTGACTTTACCGATGAGTGTACCGCTAAAGGCAGACCCAAATGATTGGATGAAATAGGGCCTGTTGGTGCAACTGAGAGACATTGACGAGAAAAAGGAGTAAGTCTGCGAATTAGCCAGATAGCAATACTATCTCAATGATGTACGTATACAATGCAAATTTAATAAGACTGAGGAACCTTCGAATACATCCAAATTGCGATAATTGACATGCCAGTAAGAAGTGCACACAAAATATTAAAGTATTGCATGCTGCAATTTGGGCACGTAAAAAACAGCTTACAGTTCTTAAGGACGACTAGACACATTTCTACTGGTAAGGAACCTAAAAAAGAGAATCCAGATGGGCAAAGCTAGATATTTCAAACACCTGTGCGGCGAAGTAGATATAAACCCTGTCGGCACGGCGTAAAAAATGATAAAGATTAAACTGAAGGAGTGAAGATGTTGATGGTTAAGATGATATGCAATAGCGATTAGGTCTATTTTGGATCACCTTTTCTCACAGCATCCAGCTATCTTACCAATAAAAAATTTGAGATATGAAACCAATGAAGGAAAAATATACTGTAAAATGTACTCGGGAATCCTATAGGTATCGGTACTGTGCTTCCTATTCTAGAATATCATGTACGACGGAGTTCTGCAGTTCACGCTGCAATGTCAAAAGCAGTACAGATAATTGGATTCGCTGATGACATCGCAACTGTAACTGCTGTAACTACCCGTCGGCTTTCAATCAGCAGATCACAAAACGGAATCTGTTATTATAACGGACCGTTATTGCATATAAGGATACGAACTTAAACTATAAGATCGGACATTATAAAATGTCTAGGAGTAATCAGCCACAATGGACTAGCTGTATGCCTTACATCGATTATTTGGGTAAAAAAGCTTGAAAGCTCCAAGCAATACTTTCTGGAATATTGCCAAACATCAAAGGGCCCAGATATGCTAGAAGCAATTTAGTATCCATAGTAGTAAGCTCAGTCCTGTTATTCGCTGCCCCATTAGGGGCTGGCACCTAATGTTACATGCCAATTCACATTTAATTAAGAAAGAGACTGCCCTCGATAGTGGCAGTTAGGTTTTTTTACTTTTTTTTTTCTTTATCTCACACCAACTGTCAAACAAATAAAAAAAAAAGAGAAGAAGAAGAATGTTATAACCTAAGAAAGCGAACGTGTTTTTTTATTTTAATCAATTTCTTAACTTTTTCTCGAACCAGTTTTTCACCAAGCAAATTAAATTCAGAATTTGCAATCATCTGAAGCATTGGTCCTTCTAACCAGATTATTTCACAATAAAATCAAGTTTTACGAATTTCTGCACCGGCGCCAATCGATTGTGTCCCATCATAACCTAAAATCCGCTTGCATTTACTCTTTACAACGTTGTTGCATTTAACCCTACACGAGCACACCGCTTAAAGGAATCATCGTGTGAGCAGAAGATTTCCAGGACTAGAAAATCGCCAATTTCAGAGGTAAATGACTTTAAACATTTTTGTTTTACAAAATTATGATCAGTATTCCCGATGACGAGAAAGAAAAGTCAGTCATCCCCACCGAAGAACAGCAATTGGTGGCTGAACAACTTGACTTGCACCTACAACTGCAAAAAGAGCGCCCAAACTTCGGCAAAGATGGCCCTGATCGTAGATTTTAGGTGCAATTTATTACACGTCTCTATCAAATTGCTCGAAATCTTTAAGTCTTCAATAAAAATCATCGAAAATTCGTTCGTTTAAATCTATTTCGCGACGATGTGTATTACAAAAATGATATTTTTTGGTCTTTCCAATCCGAACATGCGGATGCCATAGACCATCTTAAAGCTGCATTCGACAAAGTTCATCCCAACCGCCACACCTCACCGTTTCCACCTTCTTTCCACGCCATCCACTCCAGCTGCAAACGATTCAACCAATACGATTATACGTGAGGTCCACACCGAGGTCTCCTTTGGTGAGCCCACTGAATGACTAACATTCAATGCATCGTTTCAAACAAAATAACGATTCAAAACTTTCGAAATACAAAAAGTTCGTATCTCTCAAATCATTTCTAACTCAAAATGTGAACTCATCCATCGCTTATTTGGATGTTGCGAATGATACATATGATGAAGCTTCAGAAGATTTTAAAGATCGTTATAGCAATAAACAAGTTTTGTTCACCTGTTTTATGAAAACATTTGTGAACTAGCCAACATATACTCAACACTAGTCGTTGCATGATTCTGTGCGTACATACATTTTCCAGATAAAAACCCCCAAATTCCATACCGAGGAAAATTCCGAGTTTTTTGCATTTCATCTACTCGAAAAACTATCTCCAGCTACGCGTCTCGAATTTGAAAAACATCGCAAAAATCCAAAGAATGTTGCAAAATTAAATCAATTGCTCGATTTTCTTTAATCGGCATTTCTCATTGCCGATGCCGTGGCACACATCACGAACAACATCGATTCTAAGTCGTCGTCGTCGCAACAAAGATCAAATCACTCATATAACAAATCTTCCGATCGAAAAGAAATAATTTTCATGTATCAAAAAAATCAATTATTTGTCCAATTGTGATGTTACCAATTCTTGCAATGGTCACCATTTGAACGTAAAGTTTTTTCCATTCAAAAAAATTGTTTTTCGATTGCTTCAGTCATTCATCATCATCAGCCATTCATCATCAGCGCAATGCACTTGCAAGCATACCTGTTTCAATTGAGGTAGTCGAGATCACACCCTCTAGCATTTTAATAAATCAAACTTGTCATCGAATGCAGCTTCATTTCGAAATCCAAATATGACCTCGACTTAATCTCAACTGACAAAGTTGATGATAATCCGCAAATTGTTTCAAATAATTTATTGAACACTCATTCAACGGTTCTTCTTGCTACAGCAATTGTAAATGTACTTGACGCATGCGGTCAATTCATTTAACTTCGAGCATACGTCGATAATGGAGCACAACAATCAATTATAACAGAGCGCGCAGCCCAGCGATTAAAATTAGCATTCATCCCACTCTGAATTGGTTATCGTTCCATGGGCGAAACTCAATACAGAATCAAGATTGTGTCTCAATGTTCATTCTATAATCAATCCAAAATTTAATTTTACTTCGAATTTTGCTTATATTAGATCGATTACGTGAGAATTACCCTTGCACTCAGTTATAAAAAGACCGTGGCCCCATCTTCAAAAGCTACCACACGCTGACCGTCATTATGCCACTCCCGGTCAAATTGATCTATTGTTAGCCGGTGATTTTTATGGAAAAATCATTGAAAAAGGTTTAAGCAAGGGTGAATTCGATGAATTCGTCGCTCAATGCACGACTTTATGATGGATTTTATCTGGAGAATTGTTTCAATAAAATCATGTTCTTAAACTGGTGGATATTTGGTGGATATTTAACAAAATTCCATGAACTAGAGGAGATACCAAAAGAAAAGACATTGTCGAAAGAGAATGAATGGACAGAAAGGTCTTGTGAGCAAACGACCACGCGCCAATCAAATGAAAAGTTCATGGTGCGTTTCCCATTTAAATCGTATTTTGGTTCATTAATTCAATTGGGGTCGTCATATAATATGACACTCAGACGTTTTCAATCGCTTTAACATCGTTTCATTCGAAAAGAAAAATTTAAGGAAGCATACTTCAAAGTGTTAAACGAATACAAAATGCTCAATCAAGTTAAACTCGTTCGTGAGATTAACGAAAAACATTTTTATTTGCCCCACCATGCCGTAATGAAAGAAACAAGCATCACGTCAAGCGTTTGATGGTTCTGCTAAATCGACAAATTGAAAATCAGTAAATGATATTTTGACTACCGGTCCCATTTTACAAATCTATTTAGTCTTAACCATCCCGAATCCGCGTACGTACAAAAATATTTTTATTGCGGACATGAAAAAAAAAAAATGTACCCTTGCATCGATATACACCCGGGTGACACTCACTATCATTACGTTTTGTGCCAAGATGACGAGAATTCAAGCATTCAGACATATGCTCTACAAACTGTCACGTTTGGCCTTGCACTATCACCGTATTAAGCAATCAAAATCATTCGTGTAGTAGCTGAACAAATCAAGATCATTCACCAGCCGTCTACACAGCACTGAAACGTATGTAGATTACGTAACAACCGGTAACGAGATCATCGAAAACTCCATAAAAATGATTCAAATTCTAATTCAAGTTCGCAGAAATGCTGGTTTTGAACTCCGTGAATGGGCTGGCAATTCGCCTAAAATTCTTCGACAAATTACCACCGAATATCACGACCGAAACACAACATGTTTATTTGATGCTGAAGATGCCATCAAAGCTCTCGGCTTAGGATGGTCAAGTTACAAAGATTTATTTACATTTTCCCTTAACTTTCCTACTCCCAAACAAATCACAAAACGAAACGTCTCATCAACAGTCGCACGCTTGCTCAACACACGGAAATGGTCCAATCTATATGTAAATTGTGGGAGAGCAAATTTGATTGGGATGACATCGTAACGTCTCCCGAACTTCAGTCAGAATGGAATAAAACTATCGATCTACTTCAATTTATCAAAGAATTTCAAATTCCTCGTTGGGTTACCACATCATCAAGCTACATAAATAATCAGCTTCATGTTTGTTGCGATAGCTCAAACAAAGCATACGCAACATCAATCTACCTTCGAACCGTCGACTCAAACGACCAAATCCATGTAAGTCAGTAAATTGACACCAATTCCTAAGCCGTTAACAACACCTCGTGCTGAATTGTGTGGTGCTGTCTTAGCTGTCAGGTTGCTTGAATTGGTCACAAAATCATTGAGACTTTCATTCAATTAAGTTTTTATGTGGTTTTTATGTGGTTCATGGAGGAGACCCAAATTATTGGTGGGGAGGTTAAGTGTTAAGAATCCATAAAATTCTTTCGTCAACTGAAATTGTACAATGGCGCAATGTAAGGACGCTTAAAAACCCCGCTGATCTTAATAGTCGTGGTCTTAAGGTTTCTGACCAGCGTGATTCACAGCTGTGGTGGCATGGAACAATATTTCTTTCATTTCCTCAATCTAACTGGCCAGACTCACCATTCAAACTTCATGAAGATGATCGATATGAACTTCGTTCAAAGCTGAAGTCAATCAACCTCAACATCAAAAAAGTGTCAAGTGTCCACAGACTCATCCAAAGTTTTTCAAATTTCTTTGTCGTGCCGTTGCATGCGCCCTTCGTTTTGTTCAAATTGTTCGCTCTTCAATCAAGCTTAAATTGAAGCGACCACCAATTTTAATGCTATCAATTCCAACAAGACAACTCATTCAACAAGTCGCTCCACTCACAGTCATTGAAATCCAACACAGGGAATATTCATTCGCTGTATTCAATCCAATAAATTCTCAAAAATCTCAAAACGATTCAAAATCAAGAACTGTTGCAGTTGCGAAAAATAAAACCAATCGTTCAGTTTGAGTATTTTATTAAGACTAAGAGCTATACAAGAAAATTACTATACATATAAGATCAAGAGGAGGCAGTGCGAAAGAGAAAAGATATCTTTAGTATAACATTGGTCAAATGCTAAGATAACTCTTATACTTCAACACTTTCATTGATATTTGACTTATTAAAAATTTTGGGGTAAATATATGTAGATCAACTAAAGTATTCAATTCAACAATGAAATCAGAAATTTATAATACATAATTCAATTAAATTTACTCAAAAGTTATTAAAAAAAAAAAACAATTGTAATCTTCTTTTTTTATGCTTTACACGCACAGATGAAGTCGCCGGAAACAATGGTAAAACGCCAATCATACTTCTCAGTTTTTGAAAACGATCTCCAGCTAGGGCCTTGGTAAAAATATTGGCCTTCTGACTTTCGAATGGAACATGTTCGATGTTAAAGAGATTCTCAGCATATTTTTCCCTTATGAAGTGGTTTTTGATGTCCACATTCTTCGTTCTCTTATGAAAATCAGGATCCTTTACTAAACGAATGACACTCTCGTTATCTAGATACAGTGTAGGAACTTCATAACAAACATGCTTTTGCTGCAGCTGTATGCACTGCTTCGGTTGTTGAAAGAGCCATGTAACGCTGCAGTTGAGATCAGTAGGATACAGGACTATTACCAAGAAAACAAGCATACCCACTGGTTCACCGCCTAGTTTTCCGATCTTCAGCATAATCAACGTCACTGAACAATCAAATTTAAGTCTTAAGTTAGAATAGAAAACTATTCCATTGTTTTGAGTCCCTTGATGTATCTTATAACACAAAGTTTTGTTTTAGGTGCTTGATAAATGCTGCTATTTTTTTATCGTCAACCGCTGAGACAATGCCATCATCAATATAAATGGCCAAGATCACGTCTTTTCCCAGGAACACACGGGGATTAGCTTGAGATACTATATTTTTAGTTTCATTGTTGAATTATTTTGGTTGCATTATAAAAGTTTCTTCTTTAAGACGACCATTAAGGAACGCAGTAAAGACATTAAACTGCTTTATTTTATATTTTCTTGATGCTGCTTATCGGAAAATATTTCTAATGGAGCTGAACCTGGCCACTGGGCTGACTCCTTATAGTCAATACCTTTTACTTACGAGAAACCTCTTATAACGAGCCTAGCCTGAATTCGAGATGTTTTTGTTATCGATGATCTTTCGTCCACCTGGCGGTTGAAAAGTTCCCAGGTTGCATTGCTTTAGTGAGCTCCCATTTCTTCGTTCATGACCAGTTCCCACTTCTTCGTATCCTTCGACGTCAAGGCTTTCTCACAACTTGTTGGCTCAGAAACTTCAGCTACAAAAGCACAACCCGCTATCATACAATAGTTGAAACGAGACTACCTCTTACATTTGAGCTTCGGTTAAAGAGGGCTTCCCATCGGGAAGTTGAAATATGGCATCATGATTAACTGTCTCGGTCACTCAATCTTGTTCGTTCCAAGTCCTTAACGTTCCACAGCTCATACGGCGACTTGTTGCGGGTATTTACATAAGTCCTATTTATTACAAATGCAGAGGTGTTTATTGCTTCAGCCCATGACTTTAAGTGTAAGTTCCTTGCACGCAGGATCGTCCGGCCAGCTTCCACCAAAGTCCTCATTTCCCTTCGGTATAGCGCCAAAGTTTCATTAGAAATGCAATGTCTTTGCACTATGGACTTCAAATCCGTATTTAAAAACTCGAAGCTGTTATTGTTTTAATTTTGATCCGGTTTCTGTTTATAGTTTAATGATATATTATTCCAAAAACTTGTAAACTTCATCTTTGCTTTTAAGAAGTTCAGAAACTACTCGAAAACCCAAAAAATCTTTTTAAATAATAAAAAGAATTTTGAACCGGACAATGAAGCTTGGTGCATTGGACCGGAAAATCCATATGAACCAATTCACTAGGTTTTCTAGGTCTGCCTTCGCTAACTGGATGTTTTAATTTACCCTGCTTCCCAAGAATACATGCTTCCCAAGAGTACATGCTTCGCAAAAAGTCTTTCGAACATGCACAAGGGATTCAATTTTTCTTTAAGAACCTAGAGACAATTACTTTATTTTAATGAGCTATTCGCTCATGCCACATCTGGAACGTGTCTATTTTAGTGACAAGTTTGCAGTGAAGGGAACTTCCACTTTAAACAACATATAAAATAAAACCTTTTCGCGCACTCCTATGGCCATTTTTTTTTTTTCGCGCAGCTCACACTTCTCATTATCCGATATTAAAGAAAATTGTTTGTCTAACGTTGAGCTGGAAGAAAACAAATTCACACCCTTTAAATAATTTTTTTGCCAAAATGAGTTATTAAAAGGAAGAATTTTTATATCACCGCGACCAAAAGCGAGAATAGTTTCTCCGTTCCCCACACGAACACTTTGCGGCATCTCAAAATCACTGAATGTCGAAAACAAACTCTTATTTCACGCTATCCAGCTGTCATTTCATTTATCGTTTAAGAGAATAGTGGAAATAAATGCTTCTTTTTGTGACTGAATGTTTCTGCTATGGCTTTGAAAACGGTTTCTTCTCGCTTCCAGTTTCCTGGTTTCTTGCAAAAATAACATTTGCTGC
The DNA here is from genome assembly GCA_907269105.1 of Volucella inanis. Taxonomy (NCBI): domain Eukaryota; kingdom Metazoa; phylum Arthropoda; class Insecta; order Diptera; family Syrphidae; genus Volucella; species Volucella inanis. The sequence continues at coordinate 103,459,459 of OU026153.1, read as the reverse complement.
CGCTATTACCGCTACTACCGCTACTGTTGTTGCTCGTGTGATAGATGTTTTGCGGAAACCTTTTTATTTTTGTCGGCGAGGAATGCATTTCGTTGTTAGTGGCTGGCTGGGTATTGTAACATACGAGTCTCTTCTATAATCAGGCGACTGGTTAAGTTTGTAAGTGTGCGTTCAGCAGCTCCTGTTGATTCCCATGCTGTATTAGAGTGCTTGTATGCGTCTGGTAGTGTCATGAGGATTTTTGTTTTAACATGCTTTCTGACACTGTCTCGGCAATTTCACGAAGTACAATGAACTCTAATTTGATTTGCGTGGCTATATCGTCGCTTTCATACTTTGTAAATGAATAAAATTTTTGTTGGAGCATATGAATATTTGTGAGCGATATTTGCTCATACACTGCTTCCAATTTTTCCCATATCTGTTTAGTTGTACTGCAATTCATGACGTAAGTAAGTGGTTGCTGTCCTAGCGCCTTTACAATTATTTGTTGTGCTTCATAGTCTGATTTTAGAAACCGCTTGTGTTTCAGTTTGTGAGGCTCCGGCTGTTGGAAATCATTAGACACTACATTGTACAACTCATATGAACTTAATATTATTTGATTTGAAATTTTCAGGATGGCCACTGCTCCACCCTCAGCAATTTTTAAATTTTCGCCTCTATTTTATTTGTTTGAGTATTTTATTAAGACTAAGAGCTATACAAGAAAAGTACACATAAGATCAAGAGAAGGCAGTGCGAAAGAGAAAAAGATATCATAAGAACAGTATAATAATAACAATGGTTCAAATATTAAGGAAACCATTAAGAAAAAAATTAAAAAAACAATCACGAAAACCAGCATTGATATTCTTCGTGTCAACAGTCTTTTACAAAATACATTCATGTCTTTTACAGGAAATTTTTTAATAATTTTGCCTTCTTAAAGTCATACTGCAACGTAAATTACTGATTATTATCATCGTCTTACGTTACTCGGTGGACCACAAGTAACGTTCAATTATATTCGCAAATTTATTGGATTCTTGATGTGCGCAATTTCACCCACCATTTCATTCGCCAATGTGCCATTTGTTTCAAAGCGCGTCCAGTTATGTCACAAAAACAAATGGCCACATTGTCCACTGCTCGTGTCAACACAACCTCAAGACCATTTGCATCGACTATCGTTGACTATGCGCTCTCATATGATATCCATGCTTCAAAGGGTTATGGCCAAACATCATACAAGTCCTACGTGGCTGTTTTCACTTGCATGACCACGAAAGATGTCCATTTGGAAGCAGCTGGTTATCTAACAACACAAAAATTTTTGCATGTGTTCGACCGATTTATCTCCCGTCGTGGAATTTGTCATAATGTGTTCAGCGATTGTATAACCAATTCTGTTGTTGGCAACAACGAGAGTCAACAACTTTACAACGACGCTCTTCAATTAATCGAAAGTGAAATCATCCCGGCATTAGAAAATCGACACATTCAATGGCATTTCATCTCACGAGGAATACCTCATTTCAAGGGATTGGTCGAAGCAGCTGTAAAAAGAATGAAATTTCATTTAAACCTAGTCATTGGAAAAGCGAAAATCACCTTCGAAGAATTTTCAACCGTCTTGGCTCGCAGTGAAGCTGTGCTAAACTCACGCCCGATCTCGCCAATCAGTGACAATGCAAACGATTTCACAGCAATAACAATAGGGAATTTTCCTACGGGCAAAGCTCTTTTATCACGACCTCAACCGCCATCAGAATTATATCCAACCAAATGATATAAAGTAACGAAACAAATAGTTCAGCACTTTTTGAAACGATTCAAAGAGGCCATGGGTCGTGTCATATGATTACATAAAGGCAGTGGCGATCTTGTTCGAGTTGTGACAGTCAAAATATGTACTGGTACTCTAAAAAGACCGGTCGTGAAACTTGCCTTGATACAAAACGCTGCTCATTCACTAGTTTTCTAACTTTTTGCCATTCAGGATTGTTTTTAGTTACTTACGCTCCTTTTCGAGCAGCGATAAGTAGTAGACATCATATAAATCTTCATAAAATTTCTTTCATTATACATATAATTATTATAAATGTTATGTACATGATAAAATTATTATTATTTTTATTTTTTCTTTCTCTTTAACTTAATATCACACATTAGTCCTTACAAGCTATAATATTCATTACTTCAATACATTCATTTCTATTTTATTATTTTGGTTTTTCATAACAATCACGTTGTCATTGCTGGGGGAATGTTAATGTCAATTCACCTTTAATAAAGAAAAAACAGCCTTCGACAGTGACAGTCATATTTTTTCTTTTCTTTATCTCATACCAACAGCAATTAAAAAAACAAGGGAGAAGAAGAAGAATATTGTAACCTAACACAGCGAACGTGTGTTTTTTTTTTTGTTTTCATTTTAATCAATTTCTTAACTTTTTCTCGAACCAGTTTTCCACCAAGCAAATTAAATTCAAAATTTGCAATCATCTAAAACACCTAATGACAAAGGTGTTGGATTAATTGACGATGATTGACGGAAATCAGAGGCTTCAGAACTTTTCCGGACGAAGCAGCTTATGGCATTTTCGGGATGGATCCCATCTATATCCTTGCCGACGAGATGCACAGAGTTTCATTTGGGATACTTATTGTTTTGAATCTGATTCAATATTTCACGTTATGTTATGAAATAAATCGTATGGGAAAGGAAGGTCTATCTTCAACACCCAACGCGTTATAGGGTGTTTAAAAAAGTTCCTTCCGAGAAGTACGAAGACTGTTTTATGAGTAACCGAATTAGAAGATGGGTATCGCCACTGAGCCAAAATGATTGGAACATCTTTTAGTATATCCTCTTTTAGAATGCCTGTCTATCTGGTGACAATCCGACGCTTAGTTTTGTTTTGACACCCATTTAACAACATCGTATTTTTTACGACAGTGGAAAAAGAGCAATATCGCCCCGTGATCCTATTCTTGTTTTTGAGTGGTAAAACTTGCGGGAAAATCAAGCCCATTCTCGATGGTGTGTATGGGACACATTCACCTTCCCGTACAAACCACCTTCGGAATTTTTTGAACCGCACCAAGGAGACCCAAAAACGGTTACTAATGAGGAAACCGTGGACGTTGGAGTAAAAACTCTCGAGTTGGCTGAGATAAAAGGCATCTCAACTGAACGCGTTAATCATATCTTGCACGAGATAGTTGGCCATGGGAAAGCTGTCTGCGCGAAAGGTGCCGCGTTTGCTCACACCGGAACAAAATCGCAATCGTGAGACTTGTTTTATTGAAATCCGAAGAAGTTTCTGAGTCGTTTCGTGACCGTTGATGAGACAGGGATTCGACTTTTTTTGTTCCCAAACCTTAAAAGATTGCTCGCCAGAAAAAGTACTGGTCGAAAGAGGAAATAATCGCAACTGTGGAGAAGTATTTAGCAGGGCAACAAAAGCCTTACTATACGGAGGGGTTAAACAAGTGCAGCAAATCTGGGAAAAGTGTACCTAGTTAAAAGAGGAATATATTGAAAAATAAATTGTCAAATCCTAAAAGAGTTGCGTTTTCATTTATAATGTAATTCATTTACAATCAAACAGTCCTCCTAGGTACCGATATCTATTTAGTTATAACTTCTTGTATGTAAAATTCAGATCAATTAACTCGTTTGATAGCGAATTAATTAGTAATTATTTTGTATTTTAATATTATTACCATCCATGTTTTTGTTTTCAAGATAATAGTCTTCAAACACATTGTTTTTTAATTTGTTTTAATAAATTAATCTTGGAAAATTGAGCTAACTCTTTTTTATTTCTTTTTATTATTTTGGTGCACCTTGGGCCTCCAGTTTTCCAGGTATAAGGATAAATAAATTAATCTCTAATATGACTTTTTTTTATTATTACTTAACAATTACTCTAATATAAGTGTACTTTCGTTTACAGTTATCAGCTTTTTATTGAATTTCGATAGTACCACATTGAAGTTGAAGTGCTGTAAATATTTTTTTTTAAATTGCAAAGTATTCAAGTGAAAAATATGCAGACATTAGTTTTGTCCATAGATTTTGAAACGGCAGTCCTGAAGCGACGTGAGCAGAAAATCAAATAGGATTTCCTAAACGACGTGTCCATAATTAAAGAGTGTTTGCAATTACTCACAGAAGTTTGCGAGAAATTGGAACATTTACTTACAATCGAGCGGAACCACATGCGATAGCTGTGAGATATGGAGAATTAGAAAAACGAATCCTGAATATGGTTGCAAGAGAGCTATCAATTACTACACGTATGATGTCTTTACACCTAAATATGTCCCGCCGATGAAGTTTGCAAATTTTGCATGGAGAGAACCCCGATCCTTATCATGCAACACCAGTTCAGGAGTTATTACCAGCAGATCTGCCTCGACGATCTGAATTTTGCAATTGGTTGCTGAGACGGGATTTCAATGACAATACATTTAACCGAAATAATCTATAGATAGATAAGCCGCAATTTACTAGAGATGGCAACTGAACATCGATATAGCGTAAACGTGTGGCAGGTGTAATTGGTAATAAGTTACAATAATTACGCCTTTCATTCTTCTACAAACACTAAACAATGAAATATATTTGTAATTTTTGCAAACTACTTGCACAAAGAAAAACTAATTTTTACCAAGCCGATGGTGCAAAAAGTCACTATGGCAGAATAGTTAAGGACTACTTGAATGAAAAATTTCCAAATCAAATTCGGATTGGGTGGATTGGAAGGAATGGAATACCTTACCATCTATTAATACTACAAGAACTATTCAAATATCAGTATTAGCCCTATTTCAGTATGATGGAGGAGACTTTAAGCAACTGTTGTAGATTAAAGATTATGTTAATTACAATAAACGTTAAAATTATTAATTTATCTATAATGATTTACTATAACGGTAAATAAAAGTGCACTTATTTTAGAAAATTAAAAAAAAAAAAAGCTGTATTGGGGATTCATTTATTAAACCTTATACCTGGAAAACTGCAAGCTCCAGGTAAAAAATTTGTATGGAGGATCTGTCAGTAACATAATAGTGCACCCAACTAATAAAAAAATGGAAGAAACTATGAGAAAACTTTTCCGTGATAAATTCGACTTCCCCAAAAATTTTTTAGAAAACAATTAAATTATTATAGAAGTTATAATTACTTTTCTTGAGGAACTTTTTTAAATACTCTATAACTCAGTGTGTGTTGAAGACAAACCTTCTCAGTCCCATATGTCCAAAACATATACCAATGAATCAGATTCCAATATATATGTATCCCCAACCAGACCAACATCTGGCCAGGTGACAAGCTCTATGGAACACCAGATGGACGTAAAGATCCATAGGCTTTGCAACAAACCGAAGTCACGGAAACTGCAACTACCATGGTGTCCATCGGAAATAACTGCACTGTTTCGGGCACGATAACTCCCCTTTTTTCCAGATTCCTCAAGTCAGAGGGAAGACGCAAAACATGCAGTATTTTATTGCATATGCTTTCTGCGACGGAGAATTGACATATAAGTAACTAACATACATATGCTAATAGACCAAATACCGCAGTCTACACAAAATAAGCGGCGAAGGATCGAAAAAATTAGAAATGCATATTCGACAAATATAGGAGACGTATCTTAAATTGTATATCAGCCCCGCGAATTAATATGTACTTAACGGCTCCCCCCCGGGGTCCTTCTGATTAAATTAAGAAATCAAATAAGATCAATTTAATCAATTCGAAATATTTTGTGTAAACGTTATAAAACCATATTCAAAATTGTACATTCTCTCAGGCAAGAAATACAAATATAAAAATTCATATATGTTAAAAAACACACTCTTATTTATAGTATAACCTAAGAAGGCACAGTTTCTTTATTTAAATCGTTTATAGTAAATCGTTACAGTTTTCAAGTCACTGTGGTCCCAGTGTGCAGTGTGTGGTTTAGTACGTAGGCGTACTTCTGAAACGAGCAATCAAGCCAGCGAATCGTGTATGCTGGTGGCCCGGGCCTCTATTATCTATTAGAGAACACACCCTTTGGCGCAATGAAAAAAAAAATCCTGAACACCGACACACAAACATTCATACATACACAGCACAAGTGTCGAAAAACGAAAAGGTAGAACTCACGAGTTAATCTCCATAGGATAAATGAAGAGCAATAGAGCAATAAATCATTGCCGCCTAGGCATTACGACCGAGCCTAGTACGATCGTAATTATGGCATATTGGAAGTAACGATTAAGATTTTTAAATTCTGTGGTCAGACGTTTGTAGTATCCTGTTATCTCAGAATTTAAGAGTGAAGTCCTAACGAAATAGTCTTCAGGTTATTGCCAGTTTGTAGCCCCGTCCTATTAAAACCCTAACAGGACTTAAAAAAATATCAATGTCTCGTCGCAATTAAGTTAGTGGTGTAGATGGCACAACTCTCCATAAAGGCGTTGTTAATCCGCGTTGTGTTAATCAATGCTTGCAAAGATAACCACTAGATCCCGGGGTTACTACTCATCTGGGCCTCGATAACGAATTTGAGTGAGGACACGGCTAACATGAGTAATAATAAACCAATAAAACCGAACGAGGTAAACAAACGCTATGGAGTAAGCCTTTTTGAGAGGAGTTTAAGTTTGTAGAGGTCACCCAGAGGACAAATATAAACGCAGCGAAGTACTGAAGAAAACGCAACAGCTCCAGAACATGAGGCAGCGCAACAGCAATCAATGACGCAACAACAATCATCTGTCATCCACAAATTGGGAGAACAGATAAAACTACTTTTGTAGATTTTGGTAGATAGTAAGAGCTGTTCTATCAGCTGCTCAGCCCAAGAGAGATAGCACTGAGTTAGTCAAAGCGCTCTACAAACTGTTGGCGATTGCGATGTACGGCGACAAGACCACGGAAGACATTTAACAAGATAATGCATCACAGACATCGCCAGATTCGAAGTGGAGGCAAGAACCAACGCAGGACCAATCAGGTTGTAAGCTTTACTTAAATATTAAAACATATTCATGGCATGACAAAAATTACGACTCCTTATCTAACCCATTTCACCTAACCCATCACGCCACTTGCCGTGAAATGTTTGATTTTCTGGACGTGTTTAAACAGAGTATGGAAAAATGAAATATGAGATAGAAATATTATGTAGGTTTTTTCTTTTAAAAGAAGCACTATTTCCTTACAATTTCGATGAGGTAATTAACTTCGTCTAGAAGTCTTCAGTTAATTTTTTTTATTTGCTTTTTAAAAGCTTTTCAACTTGTACTTTTTTTTTGCTTAAAATTTCACTTGCAGTCCAAATCAGTAAAGAATCGTCGAACAAATGCTCAAAGCTCTTTTTAATTTCTATAAGATCGTTTAATGTTCTTTTTGAATATTTGCGGTATTAGCCTTTGAAAAGAACAACTGTATCATGAACCCTTAAAAACTAGTACTAATAACGAAATTCGATTTTAGCGAATTAAATACTTTTTCCATGATTTTATAGCATTAAAAAAAAGCATTAAATAAATCTAAAACCACATTTCTACATTTGTATAGCTTCGAAGTCTATTTTGAAATCTTGAGAATAATCGATAAGGTTTTGTTAATAATAATCCGCCTCTCGTCTTTTCAAATGATAACCACCCTTAATTTTATACACGATTCTTAAAATGGGATTACATGATCAAAATATCTTTTCCTTGTTTCTCAAATTTTTGGAGGAATCAGTATTTCATATTAGTATTTCTAACACCTGCTTTATATTCATATTCTAGATTTGGTGTACATACTACTGTAATTATTTTCAAATTCGCCCGTAACTTACTTCTTAAAAATAAGTTTATTTGATTTACTTTGTTTGAGGAGTTTGTCAATAAACACAGAAAAACCGTGAAACACTTGGTCTGCTGAACTTTCGATTCTCTCACTTCTTGGTTCCTAGCTTGAGCATATGCTGATGCTTCCAACGTTCAATGTTAATATCCTGAAGACTTTCTTCTCGTCAAATTTCCTTAAAGCCATCTTTAGATCTTTAGATGGCTTCTCATTTGCTGCTATTTAATTAAAGACAGACGCTATTCCATGTTTACGGGCTTACTATGTTTTATTTGTGGTTAAAATTAATTTTTTAATAATATTTTAGCCTTGTGTTTCCCCTTACAATTAATATATTTTGTAGACGTTTGTTTACACATTATTTTACAAATTAGGATTAATCCAAAATCCTTATACAGGCTCCCAATTTCATAACTATACTAAGAACGGTTTTTATCTTCTAAATTCTTTTTTTACATTTTAGGCTTGTTAGAGGTTGGCATAAAATGAGAAAGTGCCTATTTGTGGATTGGACCGATGTTTACCCTTGAAAGTTGTTCTCATGAGTGTACGATTGAACTTTATTAACATTTAGCGTGGGAGACACTTAACCATAGTTGACAGCATCTTCGACGTAACTTATTTAAGTGCTATTTCTAGGCGATGTAATTGCAATAATGTCTTTAAGAGTATATTCAATTGGTTGCAAGCGGAGGAAGCATCGATGTATCAATTTAAATTGCTAGGTTTATATTGATATTGATGAATATGTAACACACACTTCATTCTTAAATATAAAATAAACTAATTCATTCCATTACGTTTCCAAAATTACACAACGAAATGTTCGTGACTACATTTTTTAATAATTTTTTCTTTTATTCTTTTTAGATGTCTGATTGGGATCGCTTTGCGGCGGAGGAATATGAAAATTTGATATCTGAGGAAACAGATTAACTTGATCTTGCTTTTCTGGTATATTCCGTCTATTTTTATCAATGCACAAAGTGTATTAAATAAAGGTTTGGTTTTTTGATCAGAGTGTGTATTTTTATTCAATCGGAATCGGTCTTTTTTCAAGTTAAAAGAAACTTTAGCTATCAGAAAGGAGCATATTGGTAAAAAAGGCAATTGTTCAAAGCCTTTCGACCTATCATTTCCTTGTCTTTATCTATTCATATTTCCAAATCTAAATTGCAGCTTTCATATCGACCAACCGCCTAATTATTATTGCTTCGTATTGTTTTGGTTTTCCCAAGCAATATTAACACAATATTAAGAATAAGACAATGTAAACTCTCTGATGGATGGTGGCCTAAATTGCTGATAAACTGTGACATAAAAGAAAACCTGAAGAAATGTTGTTCCTAATGACATTTTTCAGTTCATTGGCAATTAGTATTGATAATTAATGCAACCACAATTGCAACAAACATATCAACACGTTACACTGACTTATAAACTTTTTGATCATTTTAAAAGTATGGTGTGTTATTTTTGATCTAACATATATATATGTGGAGAAAAATGACAGAGACCTCTTTTCGCAAAGTTAACAATCTCTCTCAACAGTGTTTTTATCCAAATAATTTATAGATACTTCTACATTTATTTAGTTAACAAAAGCCATGTCAAATATTGGAAGCAAATCCGTGTTTCTTAACTTTTAAGTATTAACATCTTTTTTTTACGACATTGCCTTGGACATGTAGCCCCTTAGGCTGTTATGTAAGAGTGCGTATATTATTATGAAAACTATTCCGAATTTCTGTCAATTTATAACTAGATCAAATGAAAGTATTCTTAAAACAAAAAGAGATAAGAACTAAATCAACATTTTTATTCAAAATCTTCACTAATACAGATATAAAAAACATATGCTTTTTTTAGTTATTTTAACAGGAGGTTAGTTCAATAACTTAAATAATTACTTAAGGTATTTTTTTGGGTAATTATTCTTTTTTCTTATTAATCTAATATATAACAAACAAAAAACACATAATGTCAATTTTCGTTAACAAAAAACTAAAAAAATCACAACCGACTTGTGCTGAGAAATCATTGGCAGTCCTTACATAAAGGACGTGAACACTGTAGGCACACTGGCCAACAGCCAACACAAATATCGGATGTCATCCGATGTTTCTTTGAGCCACAAAGTCTTCATCCTCTTCTAGTTCGTGAAATAAAAGCTGGTACTTGGACATATGTTGTAACCATATCTTTGTCTAAAACTCGAGTCATTCTCTATGCTGAGCTATGCTTATGACACGTCGTTGCATAAGAGGCACTGAAAGTGAACGCGCTAGTTTTTTGAGGAAAACTCATCTGTCAACCTTCTTTGGCTGATGCATGTTATAAAGTATAAATGCGTTCATTCCACTTAAGTCCAGAATTCGATAAAATAACACCAGAGGCCATCTCTGTGTGCGGCGGCTACCTGAGTAAATTAAACATTTCTTGTCGGTCTCATCAACACTACCTTTTGTGGAATTATAATACCCTACAATTTCAAGTTTATTAGTACCAGTATCTATCTAATTATTGTGATGCATATTAGATATCAGGATCACACCTCTGTTCTTCTTTGGCACATAGGAACATAAAGTTTTGTTCCTTGTAAAACCAAATAAGGCAAAATTAACTTCTTGGTACTTGTCTGGTTGAAATTTGATCGGCTTCCTTTTTAATAACTCATCAACGAGCTGAATTGATAAAAACCACATTACGGTTGCTGAATGAATCGGCCATTCTGTTGGGTTATCACAAAAGGAATGAAGATCTCGTAAAATACTATGACTAGCAGCGAGTTGACTTTTGCTGAGTAAGGTAGACGTGTGAAACTGCAGTGTGATTTTGAAAGCTTGTTCAGGTTCTCTTGTTAAAACTGCATTTCGTGACTTGTGACGTGCGAATGTGTTATTGTGTTCCAATGATTGCTCAAATAGGTGTTTTTGGAAAGGGTATGAGCAACTCAGTGGTATGGATTGTACTTGCGGCGGCGGTTGATGCATTTTAAATTGCAGGTGTTGGGAATGCATTTCTACCGTTGTCTGTTGGGCTGACAGGTTTCGCGTTGTACGACTTGTAGATTGCGTTAGTGGCATCCACATAGACTTCGATTGTAAAGGAAAGGATGATGACGCCCAGTTAGTCCAGGCTAATACTATTTCAGAGTCTGTCCACATAAATGTTGTAAAGGTTGTTAGGCGTAAATTCTTGAGGACGCAATCGGTGAGCTTAGCAGTGAGTGTTTCTGCACATAACTCGAATCATGGTATCGATAACTTCTTTATAGGAGCAACTTGGTACATAGAAATCGGACAGTCATGATGTTGTCCTGGTAAGTAGATTGCCCCGTATGCATTCCCAGATGCATCATCGAAGGCGTGCATCCTCGCGGAAGCGTATCCAACCTAACTGTAGCTCCCTGGGAAGAAAAGCATCTTAAACTGCTCCTTCCTTCCAGAATTTTTGTAAGAATACTTTTGCTGTTATTATGATTGGGCTTAAGAAACTCAGTAGGATATGCGATGTCAGACAATACTGTTCGCTTGTTGATCCCGTCATTAGGGCTAGATTAGAAGCTTAGAGGGAAGGTATCCAACTTGGGTCGCCATGCTTGACCAAGCGCCTTTACGGGGTTTGTATCATTCGTGTTCAGATCCAGTTGAAGTACGACGTAGCTTGCCGGAATATTCTCCAGCAGGCCTTGATGATTAGCACACCACTTTTGTAGGGTAAGTCCAACTATGTATAGTAAGCGGCTTATTTATTCTTGCATCTGTAGTGCTGCGCTAAGACTATCGGACTCTGTCATCAGATCATCCGGATAGAAATCTCTCTGAAGAATGTCTGCACCTTGGGGGTAAGTCCTTATTTCGTCATGGTCTGTTTTATACATTTTCTGGCTAGGTAGGGTGCTGAGGTTGTTCCCTAAGTCACCGTATTTAGTTGATAGATTTGTATTTCATGTGTCGGGGCATCTCTCCAAAGGATTAGTTAGAATCGTAGACCAAAACTTTCCGATACATTTCGAAACCGATCTAGGATGGATAGTAATTCATCCTACATTGTTAGACCAGTCGACAGTATGTAATTAACTGATACGTTGGTTGCCGTCTTCATTGACACATCGAAAACAACCCCTAGCCTTATAGTGGTACTGCTCGGTTTCAGTATGCTGTGGTGACGAAAGAAGAAGTGTGGCCATTTGATCTCACTTGAGTCGATTTTTTCCATGTGCCCAAAATTTTTATATTCGTTTATGAATGCAACATATTGCTGCCTGATGTCTTCATGTCTCGTCAATTTTCTTTCCAGAAACAAATATCACTGCAAGACAATACCCTTTGATTCTCCTAGTTCACATGGATCGCCCTTGAATGGCGATTCGATAAGAATGGGCCATTCGAATCTTCACTGCAGATTCCACATAATGCCCAGGGTTAGGCGTAACAACATCTGGCAGTCATACAGTTTGTAATTAGTACCGGGACATAGTGGACAATTTCCATTTTCTACTGAAACTGACACCAATGAACGTGTCATAGATTTTCTTGAAGGTTCTTCAGAGGCTCTGCCCTTATTTCCCAGAGCCTTTAAAGATTGGAAACGAACTTCGTGGAAGCCCAGAAACTCCGTCAATGACGGCAGAACTCTGAGTTGTTTTAGCGATTGGTCGAACAGTGTATGAGTGTTGCGGTCGAGCTTCTTGATACGTAGATGAACCAGCAAAGGATCACAGTACTGCGTGTCTACTCTGAGATTATTGAGTCCATGTAGGCATTGTTTCGTGGTGTCATGCATTGTCTTTTATCCTGTAGTAAATTCCGTTGATAACGAGGCTTGTGGTAATAGCCGATTTATGAAAGCCGTTGAAAGTAGCCTCAGATTATCGTATCCATCTTGTAGCATTTTTCTGGATGTATATTAATTCTCGTCGAAGATGCTCAGATGTCGAATAAGTCTTTCTGCTTCTTCCGACAAGTTAGTTTGTAGGTACCACATCTTTTGGCACCCTGACATTGACTGCTGATCCACCATTTGGGTGAATAGGTTGTGGAATTGGTTTTATTTGAGGTTGCTGCCGTCGAAATTTGGAATTACGATCCGGGAAAGATACGATATTTTTTTTAATAAATTGATGTGGATTGTTCCGGTACAGAATGACTGTAGCATTCCACCGAGCACCGTACTAAGGTTTTCTGAACCGCTGCTTCCATTTTGATGAAGTCGGCCATGTCGTGGCCAGGCGCTGATTAGTTATCCGTTGACTCCCATATGTTGTTCTGTATACCTTCAATTTGGGACCTGAGGTTTTTTATGCTCTCTGCCTTAAACTTCCAAAAGTGTTTTGACTTTTCTGGAGGTTGCTGAATGCGCTCAAGTGTGCGCTGTAGCGCATTCATCAGAGCTAGCTGCCGCCTTACCATCCTTGCAACTGTATTGGTTACTTTCTGATGGCGCTGTCCGTAGCGTCGAATTATTCCCAATGCTCCACGATTTATTGAAGATGCATCTTGAAGTGGGTTAAAGTCTTCCGATCTGCGGAGTCCTTCTTGTAATTCACGATGATCCACTTGATTTCTTCGTCTGTTGCATCTTGGGCTTCTGCCTTTTGATCCACGATGATTAGTGAAAAATGGTTTCTTGTTAAATTTCACAGATCAAGCTAGATACGTTGCCACCAATCACGTCGGGGTCACCAAAAAAATTTACGATTTTTAAACTTGCCCAAAGTGCGTGTACCTTGTACGTTATAAAAAGAGAGTTGTGGCTAACAGTGAGGGTAGTTTGATCTTGTCGTGTATTTGGTGAGTTTCCAACAAGAACTGTTCCGCTTCATTTTTTGGTTTTTTCTTAAATACTAATTACAATAATCGATTTTGCCTGGTAACCATTCCGCACGAGTAATGAAAAATCGATACCTCGATTATTCAAGCGGAAATCTACCAGGCACGTGCAGTGCTAACTCAGCAAATCATGCGTCCATGTGGATGTTTACAATCAGCATAAGTAAAAACAACAAAACAAAACAAAATAAAAAAAAACTATTTTGGCCACCTGCATTTTGTATGACGCCGGCAGTGCAAAGGGCACTGGATTGTTGCTGCCTAAGCACATTCACAGTGCACATATATAGCAAAAACCAAAAAAGCCGATGCCACTATTTATCAACATAGAATATGTGTTTGTTATAATCTCTTACAAATTGTGGACATAAAAACTTTTTCTCACTGCCACTCTCTTCCACTCTCTTCTCACTTCCCATCAACTGATGGTTCATGAAAATTACTCAGAAAATGCACTGATTTTTTGTCCTTCCATTATAAAAATGCTAGACCGTCCTTACTTACGCGCCAGTGAAATTGCCCTTGCTTTCAATTTTTGTCATCTAGCAGATCAGTGGGTGCATTTTTTCTTTTTTTCCGAAAAGTTCCTCAGTAATAAATCATATCTTCTTGTAAATATTTTTTTAAATTTTATTGAATTGAAAAAATTATCCAAAGAGATACAATGTGCTTTTCCTACTAACGTCCTGGAAAGGTTCTTCACCACATGTGAACCATCGGTACCTGTCAGAGTTTTCTAGGTGTAGGTCTGAAAGTGACACACATATCATTTTTTGTCAACTCTTATCCAAACTTTTTGTCCACGTCTTATAGGTTTCAGTGGCATTTATTGTCGGAAACAGCTCCGTCGGTTGAATTTTATCATTGATTCATCTATGTATAGATTAAAATTTAGATGGCTTCAGTGACGATAAAAATGTTTCCGATAGCTTCATAATAAGGGAGTGGAACTCATAAAGCTTATCAAAATCTTGTTCTCTCAGGTTGTCGCAAACTGTCATTCAAATGAATATGCCAGGGCAAAACGATCCCTTGACATGAGTGAACATGTTTTGAGTTGAGGAATAGATGACCAAGAATTTTTCAACATAATCGCCCAGCGATATTTAACGTTTCCCAGAGCAGATACGATAGCGCGCTTCCTTTTTTCGGGTCATCCAACAATTCACTGGTGAAGAAAGTGTGCAACCAAAGAAAAGGAATCGGTCAGATAGGGTGGCTGTTGAGGACAATGAAATAGCAGTGTTAGCTGCCGTTGCACACGATCCTCACATTAGCACTCGCCAAATAAGTCGTGAATCAGGAATTTCTCAAACGACTGTCTGTAAGACAATGCATCAAGAACTTTCTAGTGAGGATTTGCATTTCAGCAAATTGAACGAGACCCCCTTTTCTCCGACAACATGTTATTCTCTGATGAGTCGACTTTCACTAATCACGGTACGGTCAATCGACATCATATGCATTACTGGGCTACCGAAAACTCTTTTTGGTTGCGACAAGTTGAACGCCAGCACCCTTGGAATGTTAATGTTTGGGCGAGAATTATTGGGGATAAATTAATAGGTATATATTTTATTGAAGGCAACTTGAATGGCGGAAAGTATTGCAAGCTCCTTGCGGGACCATCTCCTAGTATTACTAGAAGAACTGCCATTGGAGTTGCGAGAAACAATGTGGTTTCAACATGATGGTTGTCCAGCCCATTATTCCCAAATAGCCCGGGGCAAATTAAACAATGTTTACCATCAACGATGGATCGGACGAGGGGGCCCGGGGTAATGGCCTGCTAAATCACCTGATCTTACGTCACTTGATTTCTTCTTGTGGGGCTACATAAAAAGTGAGGTTTACAGAAAAAAGCCAACAACACGTGATGACATGAGAAGACGAATAACTGAAGCTTGCCGGAAAATTGCTCCAGAAATATTTCTCAGTTCTGTTGGTTCATTTAGAAAGCATATAGACAAGTGTATTGAAGTGAATGGTCACATTTTCGAGCATTAGTTGAAATAGTCTCGGGAAATAAACGTCGAAATGTTAAGAATTCAATGATTCAACAGTGGGAGGCAAGGGGACCCACTCTTATTAATCACCCCGAAGGAAACAAAATACTGCTACGTCCACGTCGTTGTTTCTGGGTTATGCTAAGCGCAGTATGTAAAAACAATTGACAAGCCTACGAGCAATACGAATGAGGAATGAAAATCAGGAATTATCATTTGAAAAATCAAAAGTGACCTTGATTGGACCTTAAAAATGGGTATATATAAATGGATATTTCGTTCTTTTCGAGTAAGTCTTAAGTCTGTCTTAAGTTTTATGGCGCCCTCTGACGGGAAAAGAACGCATTTTTGGAAAAAGTGTTTCATGTAAAAGAATTGTAATTTTTCACGCAGATTACGAATCTGTCAAAAAAATGTCCCCTTCAGAACCATGTGACTTTTGTCTGAAATATTTTTCGCGATATCGCGTATTTTTCGAGTAATTTGGATATCTCAAGTTAAAAAACTCACCCTGTATATTTTTATTAGTAAGTAGATATAATTTTGTGATTGGTCTTTTCAATGTGGATGTTTTTGTTTTCAGTGTGACGACTGGAACGTGTCCATCGTTTCCTGTATGACACTGAAATTTTCGCGCAAGCAAGGAGAACCAGATACCCTCCCTTGGGTTCTTCTTTAAGTTTCACCTATTTCGGCCTTTGTTTTAGACGCGATAAATTGTGTTGATGTTGTTTGTCGATTCACTAGGTATCGCGATATGTGTTTCGCCGATTAGAAAGTGTGTTGTTGTGATCACCTCTAAGTCATCTGCGTTATCGGAGAGAGGACAGAGAGGCCTTGAATCCAGACACGCTTCTATTTGCGTAAGAAGTGTGGTAAATTTTTCATATGTGATAACTGATTTCACCCCTGCTTTTCATCGTAAATCGAAATGTAGGGAAACTGGGGGAATGAAGCTCCACTTCGTACCTTTGTACGATTAATTTCCGTTCGGTTTTCGCATCTTTCAACCACTTCTTAAGTTACGTATCAGCCTCCACGAAGTTTGTGCTGTATTCACTCAATATTTGATTACAAATGGCTGTGCGTCGTGAACCGTCTTAAGGCTGCTAAAAACGCTTGTTTTGTGATATCACTGCAAATAAATTGTCTTTGTTGCGAGGCATATAAAAATGGCAAAGTTGTTTTTGCACCTCTTTCCTTCTACGTTTTTATGTCGATTGGTTCGCCATAGTCGACCGTTGTGTTCGTAAATGGTCTTACTATCCGAACTCGTGCTGCTGGTAAACTCGCCATAAGCTGCGTAATTGTTTTGGCTTTGTGTTTGAAGCACTTGTAGCATTGTGCTTTACACACTGTTTTATTTGTATGAACCTTGTCTAAATATATGCTGCCATTTGCTGGATACCACCGTGTTGTGTTCTTTTGCCTGTGTCTTTTGATAGAGCTTTGTTGAAATGGTGCTTCGAATTTAGGATAATTGGGTGATTCTAGTTACATTCCAAGTTCAAGTTTTTTCCTTCCCCCCATGCGAATTTTTCCATCGGCGTCTATGAAGGCATCTTCCTTTGACGCTTGAGCGGGAAACAGTAGGTCCTTAGTTTCAAAAACCTTTTTAATTTGCTGTCAGACTCACATTTTGAGTGAAGGTCCGGAGTTTTAAACGTGTCTCCGAGATCTTTCCCAAAACCACCCAACCAAAATGAGTCTTTTGGGCTATTGGCATACCAGTTTCCGTAATCCTAATGATGTCCGCATAGACATTACTACCTAGCAGCAGATCGATGGGCGCTGGAATATGGATCAAAGGATCTGCTAATTCCAGGGCCAGAAGAAGCTCAGGCAACGACTTCAAGACGAAAGCCTTGGTGAAACTTTCAAACGTCGAATGTCGAGACGTGAATTTGATTTTGATGGATTTGTTGGAAGTACCACTGTTGACGTTCCCCAACTCCGATATCTGCGCGAACGTGTTTTTCTTTGGCAGCTTTAGCATTTAAGAAGCAGACTCTGAAATAAAAGTCGCCTCTGATAATACCATTTGTTGATAATACCTTAACTACCGCAATTGCCAACAAAACCCTTGTCTTATATGTGTGTGAAGTGTGGAATGCGTTTCGGATTTGCCTAGAACCAGAGGGATATTCTTCTTGCATGGGATTAAAAGAGTTTGCATTTGGGCTCATTGTCGTCTCTAATACATATGTTGTTTATTTATGTTATTTTGTTGAAACTGTGGCATTTTTACTGTGTTGTTTGAAAAATTTATTTATAGTAAAGTGTGGTGCCGTTGATGACAGAAGTAGCAGGTTTTACTGCTTGGACAATTACGTGTAGGATAGCTGTATGCAAGAAAATTTTCACAGACCTTAGTTTGCCGTAAAATCGCTTGCATTTTCTTAGCAAGTTTTGCACCCTATTGCATACCTTGCACTGAATTGTTGTTGATTTTTTATCGCGTGGAATACCTAAGCTGTTGGATGATATTTTAAACACGGCTTGGCGATAGACCCAGATGTCCCCTTCTGTGCTACAGCTTCTAGTGTCCGGAACTGAGTTTCTATAAAATCGGCAAAGTCTTTTAACGTAGGAATATTCTTAGTGTTGCCTAGTTTTTCTTCCCGTAGTTGTTGCGTTAGGGTAGGCAGCTTTTGTGTTACGACATATATGATGATAATATCCCACGAATCTACTGATAGATCAAGATTTTTGAGTGCGTAGATACACTCTAAAGAAATGTTCATCAGGGATTTAAGACCTTCCGCTGTTTCCTTCGTTTGTGTCGCTTGATTAAAAAAGAGTTGCAGCTGTGAGCTCCCTAGAACTCGCTTGTGATCGTATCTTGCCCTCAAAAGTTCCCATGCCTTCTCATAATTACCTGAGCTAGTTCCAAATGTTGGATAAGTTTTGCCGCTGCTCCTGAGAGACTTGACTTCAAGTTTTGGAGCTTCTGTATGCCTCCGAGGGAAGTGTTGCTTATGTTGGATAAGTGACATAAAAATATCGTGGAACATGATATCGCAATACCCGTAGAACTCAGGAATATTGATTTTGGGAAGTCGTATATCTTTGCTCTGAAGGTGGTTGTTGTTGTTTCTGCAAGAGAACTTTGCGTGCTAGAATACTTATCTAATATTATAAAAATTTAAAAATAATGTCAACATGCTAAGTTTTTTGTTAAGAATGTTTTTTTTAAACTTAAGTATAGAAAATAAATATTATAAAATAATACAATATGTTAATTAAGTCGAAAGACATACATGTAAGAATTTAGAGTAGCTAAGAGTGCCTGTGTGGGGCCAATAAGTTAGTATAAGATTGTTAAGTTATTTTAAGCTAGCTTTTAAGCGTTTTTTTTGTTTGTATGTAAGAGGTAATGATTAAGAAAATAAAATGCATATAAAACTGAAACTGAATACCTATCTAATCCATCAAGCAATTAACACCTGTACTTAAGCTAAGTTTCCCGATTTTGTTCAATAATTGAAATTAGTTTTTCCTTTTTATTTTCCTCTAGTTTTTCAACGCATCTGCCTGCTTCGTATTGCCGTTGTGCTGCTGTTAGATTTTCTTTCAACAACAAAAGGCTGAAAGAGAGATAATTTTTAGAACGATGGGATTCGCCCGTTTTCTTAAAGTTTGCGAAGTTTCTCTTGACTTGAGCAAAACATCGGTAAGAAGTTCAGCAGACATTTAAAATATTTTATGTGAATTTATTATGTAAAGTATGAACAAATAACATACAATATAAAAGAGTTAGTATTCACTTTGTTTCTCCTTTTAAGGTCCTAGATGCGAGCTGCTTGTTGTTGGTACTGCTAGTGTTGTTGCCACTATGGATGCTGATATCGCTGCTTATATTGCTGCTCTCGATGCTGATACCTCATGCTGTTGTTGTTGCAGATACTTCTAGTGCTGATACTGGTGTTGTGAATGATGATACTACTTGCTGTTGTTTTTGCAAATACTTTTGGTCCGGATGCTGCTAAAGCCAATGGTGTTGTTGTTACAATTAATGCAATAATAATACAATAATATTGCAACCTTTTGTTAACTTATTTTCGTTTTCGAGTATTATACCATCTTATATTATTTTGTCGGTAAAATTCGTAAAATTGTTATTAATTGGATAATAAAATCATTTCATCGTCTAACGAAATGATTTTTGTTTGGTTACTTTAAACCAATTTTCAATTATTTTGAAAAATATATTGTTTACTTATATATAAATCACTTAGGCATTTTAATTCTTCCTACTTATACATAATTTACATTACTGTATTTGATTACAGTTTCTTTATGATAATCAATTCCTTTTTTCCTTATTTGATATTGGTACAACTATTTTCAATTGAGTTTTTTTAAACTCTTTTGGAATCTTTATTGCAAACATTAGAATATTATATTTATATTTAGTAATGCCTAGTTTATTCTGTCATCTTATTTAAATTTATATTATATTTTTGTATTTCTTCATCTGTTAAAATGTTTGGATGTAATATTTCATGTCTCGCTGATGCTATGTTATCTTGGATGTGTTATACTTTTTTTTCATTTGCTGTATTTTGAATAACTGATCGTGAAACAAATTCTGTTTAATGGTTTTTCTAGATATACAGTTTAACTGTCACAAAATTATTTCTCTGTCTTTAGTGAGTATATCTTTTAATTGTCTAAACATTCTGTTAAAACTATCATTTATTACAATTTGCTGGTTTAAATTACTTATTGACTTATGGCTATTTATTTCCATATTCATAAGATGGTTTTCAATATTTATTCGATCTTCTTCGTCCATTGCAACAAAAAGCTATTTCGGTGCTTTTCTAACATTATTAACTAAACCTCTTTTCTTTCTATTTTCTCCAGGTATAATTGTTTTTATCTTTTTGGATAAATATATAGTACTAGTTCTGTTTTAAATAACTCTTTGTGTTCAACGTCAAGTTTGTCTATGTTTATTGAGATGTTTGTTAGCAAATTTATTACGTCTTGTGATTTGATTATATGAATAACTATATCTGTTTTAACAACTATGTCCACGTCATTTAGATTGATTTATGTAAAATGTCGTTATATGTAATAGTCTGTTAATTGGTATTATTATTAGGAGTAACGATATTATCGAAAAAAGTTGGCAATTTTTTGACGTCAACTTCTTTATTTCGTAAGAATTCTTTAATGTGAATTAACCAAAATTCATTATCAGATATAATTTTTTAGGTTTTTATATTTTAGAAAAATGTTTCCCTAATTCTTCTACTGATGTTATATGATTCCTATTTGAAAGGAAGTATGCTAGTCCCAATTTGGAAAACTTGTCGGTAATTGTTAAAAAACTATATTACATTACGACAAATGTATCTAAATCTATGTATCTATCAGTTGACTGAAACTTTGGTTTTATGGATCTTTTGTCGTATCTTACTTTTTAACAAACCTCATATTAGTTTATAACTATTAAAATTTATTCCAGTAATTTAGGATAATAAATTTGGTGTTTAATTGCATTATAAGTTACCTGATCATCTAAATGTAAACTTTCTCTTAAATGATAGAGTGATATTTGTTTAACGGTATCTACTTCGGTTTTTATATCGTGAGATCTATACGAGAATTAAATAAATTTAATTTGGCTATCATATAAAAACATTTCTCGTAACTTTTCTTGAATTAATTTAAACTGTTGATCTGATAATTCTGAAAAAATACCAATTTTTTTTTCTCTCTAAATTATAGATTCTCTACTAAATTATAAATTTTACTACTAAATCTATCAAAGTCGTATTCTGCTATGTATATTATTAGAATATATTTGATTTTTGTATTTTTTCACAATTTTCCATCTGCTGAATGGATAGTCGCATTTGAATCATCGTCTTCCATATTAAATACAAAATCTGATACTGAGTCATTTTCATCACATTTAAGCGAAAAAATTTCTGTATGAGAGGGTTATTCTTGCTCTTTCTCTTTATGAGTAACGTCCTCGTTAGGCTTAATTCTACTCAAAAAATTTGCCATTCTGTTTTCCTTTCCTGTTAAATATTCTACCCAAATTGATATGCTCCTAGCTTTAAGAGCCATCTTTTAAACGGTTGCTGATCTGTACAAATTTTTAAATTATTTCCATAGAAATATGGTATTTTACTAGCCACATAATGGAGAGAACTTCTTTGTGAGTGGCTGAATAATTTCTTTCATGATTATTCAGGGCTCTCGATGCAAGGCATATAGAATGGCCTTCGTGTGATAGGACAGCTCCTATCGCGTAATTAGAAGCGTCTGTTGTCAGACAAAATTTGTTTTGAAAATAAGGATACCTCAAAATTAGATGGCTAGTTATTACAATTTTCAATTTCTCAAATTCAATTTCAATTTCTCTAATCAATTTGAATTTTAAGTGGTTTGAGCTCTAAAATTTTAAATATATCAGTTAATGATTTAGTATGTTCTTTTAATGCAGTACTAAAAACTAGTATATCATGCAGCTATACTAGACACGTTTTATTTATTATATCCCTCATAATGTCGTTCATAAGCCTTTGGAATGTCGCTTTGGTACTTCAACCCGAATCGCTTTCTGATAAACTCAAATAAACCGTAAGGAGTAACAAAAGATGTTTTTCATGTCTTATTCCGATCATATCCTTAGGCTATAGTCCGTTTCAAATCACCGTGCAATTGGAAAGCTGCGCAAGGAGAGCCTGGAAGCACATACTACTCACCTGCTTACTGGAAAATGATATTTCCGAAACGGCTAAACTTTCTCAACTTCCTTTTATATCTAACCCATTTGCATCATAAGCACAAATATGCGCGTATTTTGCCTGGCCACTATTTTTGTTACAAAATTCAGTAGTTCCTGCAATAAATGTATATGTAATAAGAGAGGATTCAATTCGAACACACATATTTTTAGGAAAAGGGTTAGGTAAAAAATATATATTCTGATTATTTCTTGCGAAAATAAATGTTGAATTGATCAGGTGCTGGACCAGCTAGGGGAACTGTCGGTTATTTTAATGGACAACGCCTCCTATCACAATTAAAAAAACCGAGCCCCAACTTCATCAGCAACGAAATTGAAGTTAGTTAATTGGCTACTAAAAAACAATGTTGCGCATAGCTCTTCAGAGCTGAAGATTGAACTGTATGAATAATTTCGACAAAACAAGACATTCCCGCAGCATCAAATAGACGACTTGATTAAATCAGCAGGCCATGAGGTACTCAGGCTACCACCATACCATCCGGACTTGAACCCAATTGAGAATATATGGGGCATTGTAAAATCAAAAGTGTCGAGTAGAAACAGCAGTTTT
Source organism: Volucella inanis (assembly GCA_907269105.1). NCBI lineage: Eukaryota > Metazoa > Arthropoda > Insecta > Diptera > Syrphidae > Volucella > Volucella inanis. Next base: position 103,436,442 of record OU026153.1, on the reverse strand, counting down.
AAATGCATTTTATTATCTTAATCATAAACCCTTACATACTAACAGAAAATGCTTAAATGCTAGCTTAAAATTACTGTACAATCTTATACTTACTTACTGGCCCCACACAGGCACTCTAAGCTACTTTAAATTCTTATATCTATGTCTTTCGACTTTATTTACGTTTTACTTAGGACTATTTATTTTCGATACTTAAGGCTAAGAAAAAATTTTTTGACAAAAACTTAGCATATGGACTTAATCTTTTATAAAAACTTAATATCTAACTTAAAATAAACCTTAATCTACCTTACCTACATACACAATACACACACATAGATATTATACACAATTATATACATATATTAGTATATACAAACCTAAACCTATGCAAGCTGGCCATCGCTATTCACAGAGCAAATAGATTGGTCAGCTCTGCCTCACTAGTGAGGCTGGTACGTAGTTGACGGAAACGACGACGAAACATCTTCTCCATCATTCAACCACCAGAAATGCTGGTGCTGCCGAACGACATCCCTCTTATCGCGATTCCCCACCGCCCTACTGAACCTGAGACGATCCACACTGCCGTGTGCGACGTCTCTGTTGTAGTTGAGTCGCCTGTCCCCAGCTTTCCGAGCGACATGGAAGATTAACGGGACCGCTGATCTATCCTGGATCAACCCTATCTGATCTAGGTAGTGGAATGCTTCCGGTGGAACGAATCCGTCAGAGCGCACACTCTCGTGGTAACGGTAATTGGGATAGTAAGCCCCAGATATCAGGTTATTCGTCGAGGCCATTGCTCTTGCAATGTGCCTTCGAGTCAGCTTAATTACGAAGTTGTCCACTCGTATTAGGTTCGCTCTGTTGTAAAGGACCTCATAACGATAAAAATTGTTGTACTCCGACTCTGGTGTTCTGTACAAGCGAAGGCAAGCCCTCTCAAACAACCGAATCTTTTCCATTAAGCTTGCTCGCCCATTGAACCACACGGGACACCCAAATACCAACATGAGCCTGATAAGGGCCATGTAGCAGATTACCTTTACCCTCGAATCGAGTTGGCTGCTATAAAACAGTCTCTTTGTAAGGGAAAAAGCGCCTCTAGCTCTGACCAGAGCAGCATCTACGTTTTTATCAAAATACAGAAACTGATCTAGCCAGATATCAAGGTATCTGACTACCTTTCGACAGGAAAGAGGCTGTCCGCGTTGTCCAATGATTGAGAAAGTTCGCCAGTTTTTTCTGGTATTTCTAGAGGCTCTAGACAACGGCGTCCTAAAAAGAATGGTTTTCGACTTCTGAAAGTTGATTTTCAACTTCCAGTCATCGCAAAATCGTCTTATCTTATCGAAGTCACGCTGCAAGAGAGTATTGATGACCTCGATTTTTGGACCTGTTCTGTACGCTATCAAATCGTCTGCGTACGCAATAGTATGGGGAAGTGAACCTACCAAGTCGCTTGTATAAATGTTGAACAGGATCGGCGAATTGACCGCGCCTTTCTGAAGACCATTTTTAATTTGAAATATTCCAACAGAAGTCAAATCACCATTCTTCACGATGAACTGTCTGTTGGTTAGCATATTATAAAGAATGTACAAGAGTGGTTTACTGATCCCCAGCCTAGTCAGCTTATAGAAAAGACCCTCTAACCATACGGTGTCAAAGGCCTTCTCCAAGTCAAGAAGGCAGGCACCAGTACATTGGTTTTTGCCTTTATTCCATTGGATATCGGACACCAGTTTAGACGCGGCATTTGAGATATCATGTCCCGCCTTAAAACCGAATTAATTATCTGGAACTATATGTTTTTCCTCAACCCACATAGACAAAGCTCTATTGATTACCTTTTCAAACACCTTACTGATATTCGGAAGGAGACTTATCGACCGGAGACTTCCCGGATTGGATATATCCTTTCCCTTTTTGGGGACAGGTTGAGCCACCGCCTTTTTCCAATGCCCTGGATAATGTGCATTATTCATTGCATTGTTAAATAGGGTAGTGTAAATGTCCACTGCTTCTAGAGGAAGATGTCGAAGCACGATGTTCGGAATACCATCGGTCCCCACTGATTTCTTAACCCTGATTGTGTCGAGGATCTCATGGAGCTCTTCCTTTGAAATGAACGGGGGTAGGTCACCCTCTCTGGTAATGACATTATTTGCCATATTATCGTCGCTGAACCGGGTGAAACCAGAGCCCTCGGATTGCCAGTTCTCTACTTCATTTCGAATGTAGAAGTCGTGCACCAAGACGCGATTGTCCAGGTCATAATTAGGGCCAATAGTATCAGTGGCCTTGTATATTTCCTGGAAAGTCGCTCCTATAGCCTCAACCTTCTCCTTTGGATCCTCGATCACAAAGAAGTCGTCATCATCAGCGGCCTCATTTGGATCAATACCTGCTATTGTCAGTAACCGTTCGTTGTCTGTTTTCCGGGCTATTTTAAGACACTGAAGGTCGTTTTGATTTTTTCTCCGAAATAGTTTATTTATTTGCGGGCACTTATTCGGGTTGCTGGTGTTTACAGCCCGAACCCTGTTGTTCTAATACAAACTTACAGAAATTCTATAATTCTCTTTTATTAACGTTTGAATATTTTTAATCGACGCCTTCAGTGTCCTTACCTCCGGGTCTTGTCTGTCAGTTAACTGCCTGTATAAGTCAACAGTAGGATTGCGGAACAGGTCTTCGTTAATCGTACGTCGACACCGCGGTATTGTAGCGACTATAGTTTGTTTAATTATCTCGTCCATTTGTTTTAGGTAATTGTCGATCTCCTCGTTTGACAAATTCCTATTGGACGGTGGGTTGAGCGTATTCGAAAAGAGCGCACTCGTCGTGGTTGCGGAGAAGCGTGTCCATCGAGTCTTACTGTAGTTGTAAGAATATCTTTGGACAAACTACTCTATTTCCGAAATTTCGTTGGGAACTGTAATTTCGGTGCTAAGACCGCAATGGTCACTGTCATACACGAATGTGCGCAGACAGCTTAGCGTTTGTAAATTCGTACCTGTCAGTCGTATACGTTCGTCGTACAGCAGTAGATCCAAATAAGACCCACCTCTGGGAAAAGAGTCTGTACATGACATCGTGCTGACCCCACCAATCGAGTAGTATGTTCCCTCTAGTATTTGGCAAATTATTTCCCCAATTTTTGTGTCTAGCGTTGAAGTCCCCGCCGATTACAAAATAATTCTCCCCCCGATTCCAGCCTCAGAAGTCGAAAAAGCGTGTCAAGCTCTGTAATGAATAAAGTGGATTATGGAGCCTCAGGTGCATAAGCAGAGGCCAAGTACAGCCGCTTTCCACTGCGGAGCGGGATATAAATGACGACTGCCTCCAACACCCGAATCCTACGCAACACTCTCTTGTATACTCTGCGAAATTTAATACCTTGTTTAATGGAGATCGCGACACCGCCTCCACGTTTGGATCGGGGCCGGTTTCTTCTTGTAACAACATAATTATTGTACTCCAGTTTGTGCTTATCGGTTAGCTTGGTTTCGCTAGCGAAAAGCACATCAGGAGTTTGGTCTTGTAGCAATTTAAACATCGCGGCTCTTCGTTCGATCCTGATCAGTGAATTAACATTCATCGCAAGGACCTTTAAAGTTTGCTCCTCCATGTGCGTACCCATTACGACATGTGTTGTGTTAGGCCCGGCAGCAGCGCGTAGATCTGGTCCACCTGCTTGGCCTGTTCTCGCACCTGCTTTTGCAGCTCAGCCATCTGCCCTTGGATTGCGAGCAAGATGGCCAGCATGTTAGGTGCGGCTTCTGTTGTTCTCGGCATTGGCGCCGGAGAAGCATTAGTCACTTGCTGTACCGTAGCCCTCCTACCTGCCGCCATTTGGGCGTAGGAAATTTGGGACGTGACGACTGGCGTTTGAAACCTTACAGGTGAACATTTGACCTCCACCTTCTGCTGCTGAGCCAGTTTTGATTTTTTAATGTCAGCGAACTTAGGACAACCCCGATAGCTTGTGGTGTGTCCCACGTTCCCACATAACACGCACGAGAGCTTCGTCCTATCGGACGCTCCGTCCCTACCCAGAGCACACTCCTCTGAACTGTGGTTCTTTGCGCACTTAACGCATCGAGGCATTTGGAAGTTCGACGCGGCGTGCCCGAACCTCTGGCAGCGATTTTAATTTTTCCCAGTGAACCACCTAGTAGTCTAGGACATTGATACTCCTTAGACTACCCAGACGGCTTTCGGGACTGAGCTGCACCAGAAAGAACGACAGACTCCGTTTCTCCCGCCTGGCTCTAGCTGTGGTAAATGGCTTTACCCCCACAAACTTGAGTCCTTTGCACTCCTTCTCATTGAGCAGTGCCAGTATCTCCTCAGGATCAGAAGACGGTTCCAACCCCTTCAGCAGCATCGATTGCCGCTTTTCACACTTCGGTGTGAATGAGTAGTGCTCCGTCGTCGTTTCCTTTAGGAGCTTTTTCACTTTCGCGTAGCCCTCCACTGTATTACAGTGGATGGCATGGCGATCGTTACCCAACCTCTTAATATTAAAATTATTACCAATGACCAGCCTACACAGGTCCTTGGTAGCATTTACCTCCAATTTATAGGTGTTGATAGGAGGCACCTTCTCCTTCTTCAAACTCTACTTACACTTTTGCCAACCCTTAACTTCGTCCAGGCACACTGTAAGTGAATTAAAAACACTTTTCGTCCTTATAACTTTTCACAGTTTGAAAAATGAAGACAATTTACAGGAAAAGTTGCTAGAATGAGAGAAATTTGCACGCGTGTGTATTGTGCATGGCCATTTTTCTTGTAAAATGTGCGGGCTTTGTGAAAAAAGACAGGGCAACACGGATAGAGGCGACCAGTAGAAAACCAGTTTTTACAATTTCTGGAAAGTTTGCAATCTATGTTAATTCATCTATGGACTCAGTGCAATAAACATCTGGATCACTTCCAGGGTTACTGGAATAGACGGGAAAAGAGGCACATGCGCAAGAAATTGCACAGTGATTTGAAACGGACTATAGGTCTAGCGTTGTACAATATTGGGCTTTACCTAGTTTATCTAAGATGGAATCAAAGTTAGGCAATGGAAACACGTCGTCATCAGTAACGGCGCACAGTGGACCGTTTCATACATGCTAGACGTAAAAAAGTCAACTGCGACTCATTGTTTTTAATGTAGCTCCGAACAAAAATAATTCCCCAATGATCATATAACTGTAATCCAAATTCTGTTTAATTGATTTAGCAACAAGTTTTGACTAATCAAAGGCCAATTTTTAGTTTTTCTCAGTGATTGCGTGTATTAATTGCATTGTGAGCTGCTCATATATTTTATTATAACTCTAAATTGAAAAGGAAACAATTTATATGAATGGGCAGGCTTATTAGTAGGTATTTTCTCTTTTATTTATCCATTTTTGTTTTTTTGTTCCTCGTTTAATTGTCTCGTTAATAAGCCTCAAAAGCAAGTCGTATTTTGTGTTGTAAAATTGAAAGATTTTGTTTCTTTTTAGATAATCTAAATAAGAGTGTGTCAATGTGTGCAGATGAGTTATATATTTTTGTAAAGTGTATCGTTTCTAGTTAAAGAATATGTATCATTTTTGCTCCGCACGAATTTGCAAAACTTGATTTTCTTCCTTTTAATTGTTAGAGTATGGAATTCCGCGAATGGAGTATTTTGAAATTAGGTGTTCCAATGAAAAGAAAAACCGTATTAATAAAAATTTTGAATATGTTTCAAACAAAATAAATATTTCTGAAGAAAAGAAAGGTTTCTTTTGAGATATAAAGACTGGTTGAATGGCCATGATTTTATTCTAGCACGTAAAGCAAATAGCTTTGAAAGTGAAAATGAAATATCTACGCATACTTCTAAGCGTGAAAGGCCAAAAAAAAGTTTTGAGGATTGTGTTAATCACTCTAAACGCGCCAAGGCTCACGGTCTCCTCCAATCAAAATCTCCTTCAGAACTATTATATGTTGCTCAAATAGCTTCATGTTATGGATGTTACAAAAGAAGTAACAGAGCATTCCCAAGCTGCAAAAGATTTTAAAACTAGTCAAATGACGAGGCCCTTGCTTTGTATATAGACACAAAACTTACGCATTTTACGAAAACAATCGATCGAAAGAGGCCATGCATTGTATCCATCAGTTTACAGTTTAGCCAAAGCTAAAAAGGATTGTTTTCCTTCCGAAAATGCAATATGTGTCGATGAATCGAGTGCCTACATAAATTTAAAAGACATAGTTTATCACACAGCTTAGCGTTTGTTCTTAGTGCAAGCGAGATTGTATCCCAAAACATAGCAGACGGATAGTCAATTTTTTTTATTTGTAAATGGGGAGGTCATGGTATCTCAGCTCATAGCAACTACAAGCAAGCTTTTGAAAACCAAGCGAGTTCAGACGAATCTTTTTTCCTCATTTCATTTGTTCCTATTCAGCTTAGATTGGTTTCGGATCCGACAGTGATTATATGGCAAAATTCCCATCCTTCATCCACACGTTTATGCTGCCCAATTAAATTTATGTTTGCTAAAGAAACAGAAAATATGGCACATAGAGAATTTAACGCAGTTCTGAATCAAATTGCAAATATCGACGAGCTCGAATTCTCGGTTGGCGGAAAAAAATGTCAAAATTATTTTTAAATTTGTTTTTATGATGATAGACGGTAAAGTTGCTTACTTCCTTACATCCAACCGGTCAACTCAATCGTGTTATATATGTGGAGCCAAACCAAGTGAGATGAATCAAGTAATCAATAATAGAGTTCCAAAAACAGAATTTTATGAATATGGTTTGTCAAGTTGGCATGCTTGGATTAAAGCACTTGAGTGTTTTTTACATATAGCATATAGACTAGACGTAAAAAAAGGGGCTATAAGAAATGAAAAAGACAAAGCTTCAGTAGATACGCGAAAAAAAAATATTCAATTTCGTTTCAAAACTGAAATGGGTCTTATTGTAGACAAACCGAAACCGGGTTTCGGAAACACAAATGATGGCAATACTGCCAGGAGGTTTTTCGAAAATCATGTAAACAGCGCTGAAATAACAGGAATTGATGCGAATATATTAAAACGGTTTTATGTCATTTTAAGTTGTATATCATCGGGCCACGAAATAAACATTGGCCTTTTTGAAAAATATTTGGAGAAAACAAAACTAGCATATTTAGGAATATACAACTGGTATTCAATGCCCATCAGCATACTTAAATTGCTTTGTCATTCTGTCGAAGTAATTAAACAATGCATACTTCCGATCGGACAATTATCCGAAGAAAGCCAAGAGGCTCGGAACAAAGACTGCAGACGTTTTCGAATGTATCATACCAGAAAAACTTCAAGACTAAATACTAACCGAGACCTTTTAAATATGTTTTTGATAACCTCTGATCCGATAATAGATTCTTTTCGAGAAAAACCTTTCAAAAATGTAAGTTCAATACCATCAGACGTCATAAAAATTTTAGCTGAACCTAAACTGGTTATAAACACAAGACAACAAACAAATCAAGAAGATGAGGACTCAGATACCATAATTTCAAATGCATTCAGTACCGATTTAGATTCATCAGATTAAATCTGTAAACTGTATTATCAAAAAGAAAAAAAATTAAAAAATAAAAGGAAAAATCGCTTGTTTTACTTTTTGGTAATTCAGTCATAAGCAAAAGTGTTTTTCATTTTTATTTTAACTTCGGATAGCAAAATTTAATTGCAAAAAATATTGTTTTATATGGATTGTATGTAAAATAATCGAAAATAAAAGCGTTCACTTAAACTTAAGAATTTTTTACGTCTAGCATGTTTGAAACTGTCCACTGTGCGGCGTTTAGTTTTCTGTAATCTATGAAAATTCTAACCTTTTTTTGGCTTGAGTTGTCATTGTTTTTAGGAACAACTATAGGGGGACTGAAAAATTTCTTTTTGCATTTTCTTTAAATTGCCTTCGCACCTCTGCCTCATGTTGTGGTGGTTACCTATAAAGTTTTGAGTTTATTTGTTGATCTGTTGTTGTGACTATAGTATTTCTGGGTTATTATGTAGTTAAGTGAATGATGAGCATTTATATGCTTGGTATTAGGATCGATAGATTCGAGTGAACATACTTCATTCGCTGCTTATCGATGGCTAATGAACTTTAGGCTTTGATTGTTTAAGTTTATAGGTTCTTCACCCAAATTTATGAGAATGTTCAAATTATTTAATAAATCAATAACAATTATGAATTGGTATTTCCTGTTACAAAGCATTTTATCTTTCCATCTTATAAGAGCGTTAGAAGAAACTTAAATTCATTTTATATAGGTGTAAGTACCTCATACATTATACTATCTTTAGCAATAACTGTGATAAAATGTGTTGGTTTAATAGGAATTCTCTGAAACTAGTCTAGTCTGTCGTCAAATATACTGTGGTTTGAACCTGTATCTACTGAACCTATGTATTTCTCTTTTTTATTAATAGTTAATTAATTTGTGACATAACACCCGAGGTTAATTCCAAAAAAAAGTATTATTTACTTTAGTAATGCATTTTTGGCTGTTTATAGTCTCTGCGACTCGGCATTTTTAATCTTAGCTGAAAATCATTCTGTTGATGTGAACTTAGATTTCTTGACTCTGTTGACTGATTATCTATGTTATTAGTTTGCGATCTATTTTGTTGGTTTCCTATTTCCGTTGGTTCTAGTCTAGGCGAGCTGATTATATTGTCGTCTCTGGTCTGAGTTATGTAGTTTTTGAAGATTTTGTCTCAAATGTCATAAATTGCATAACAAAACTAGTCGATGTTGTCCTGAATTTCCCTGGTAGTTCTGCCGATATTGTCCTGAATTTCCCTGATAGTTTTGCCGATATTATCCTGAATTTACTCGACCTTATTTTTATGATGTCCTGAATTTCTTGTTGCCCGATCTTGATGGTTATGTCGATGATCATTATGTCCTGAATTGTTTTGAAGTACTGGATTTATAATTTTTCTCTTTTATAAATTATACCTTATCCTCAAACTCTGGAAACGTCTGGTTGTGGTAAATTGATGATCGACTTTTTGGCTTCCCTTGGATCTTGTCGTGATATATTACCCTACCATACATTGTTTTAAGTCTTCATTTGTGACCCCAAATAGGTGGTATACTATGATATGACACCTCATCCGGTAAATATGAGCACGTATTTCCCTTCTCTTAACACTTTTTCAGTATTGCCACGAGATCTGTCTCTGATCTGCATTGCTGGAATTGCTGCAGTTAGTTGTTCGGGTTGTTGTTTTTATGCAGGATTTCTGTTGTTAGTTCTTCTACGGTCGGCATAACTAATCCTCGTCTGTTAACGTTATAACACTTGGTTTTGTCTTTTTTCATAAGCTTTCCCTGTTTTGATATAAATATCAATATTTTTCTGGTTCTTTACACTTATAATAATTCTTTTTAGAATTATCCTACCAACTGCGCCATAATATATTACCATAAAAAAACACTATTTAGTTTAGTTTAGAGAAAATAAGACTTTATTTAAATGAAGAGATACGTACAGAGCAAGAGATTAAACGATACACATTGTAAATTCTGAACTTAATTCTATTTATAGACTTATTTTATTCATAGTAGACATTATTGCATTCCCACGGGTATGCAGATGCATGTATATTTATTCCGACACCAACTCCGAGGTCATGTCGGTTACTAGAGTCAGATTTAGCCTTCACGAACTAGTTGTCAGAGATTAGAACCAGCCGCGTGCAACCATGTAATGACGAGACGCTGGTACGTGTGTGCTATGCCAGGAGTGACACGGCGCCAACGAGGACGGAACGTCGGGAATCGGGCAACGGACTTCCGAGCCAGCATGACCGGAGCCCCGTCGAAAATAGGGATAGGTCGCCTGTTGGAAACTGGTCTTGTCTTAGCTCATCTTGGGTTTAGGTTGAAGGCAAACGGCAACTATAGGCGTTCATACGTTAGTAGGTTTAGGCATGTTAGGTTTTTTGGATAATAAAGCTTCTCGCACCATAATATAGGGTGATGAATGGAGAATATTTAAAGATTTAGAGTTTGATTAGGTACAAATTAAGTAAGGTCCGTCCCTTAAGCGGACGGAAAAAGCTTAGATTTTGTGGGGGTTGGTGTTCAGTCCACCAACAGAAGTACAAAGTCGGTCTCTGTATATTGAATCTTTCGTCATCCCAGCGATGCCACACAGCATGATCTTAAGTACAGATTTCTGAGCACTATTGGGAATCGCCCGAGATTTAAAATCCCGAATGTGTAACTATTCGTGCCAAAGTCGCTTGGTTCGATAACCACAATCTTTAGCTTGGACGTCACTGCAGTAGTACAGTTGGAAGCTTTGGTCGACGGTATTTTTAAGTCAATTCCCGAGTGTGTACTCATTTGGTAGAACGTAGGATTAGGATGTCCTCAGAACTTATTAAGAAACGTTATTACCTAGTGTCAACTGCGATGCAGAAACACATTCATGCCGCCAAAGGAGATCCTGTAAGCGGGATAAATCAAATTGTCCATGGAAATCTCCAATAAACCTCAGAAAAAAAGATGGGTCATTTAGGTTCTGCGTCGACTTTACATAGAAAAGCTAACAAGGTCACAGATACGGATGCTTATTCATTGTCATTTTTATCAACGTCATTGGGTATGCCAAATATTTGTCGTCATTAGACATTAGGTCGGCCTGCATTAATAATGCGTTTCGGGCTACACAGTGCACCTGCTACGTGCTAGAGATCAACATCTTAGGTGCTGATCTAGAGATGATTATTGATTGTGAAGGAAAAGCATGTAGTAGTATTTAACGATAACAATAACGAGAGGAAACTAGTAGTACAAAAGCGAGGTAGTTTAGGAATTTTACAAATGTGCCATGACAATCCATTAGCAGGTTACATGGGCACCCGAAAAACGTTTGTGGGAGTAGGAGCTAGGTACTTCTGGCCGAAAATGCGGTCAGAAATAACAAAATATGTGAGAAATTGCAAGATTTTCCAACAGGTGAAACCTGTTTACCCTATCTTCAGGCTTTATTTCAAATATTTGTTCGTTTTTACTTGAAGATTTTATTATTTAATAATTTTAATACTATTAATAATGTTAATACTAAAAAAGAGAAAACAAAGTTATTTAAATAAAAATTAAGGTTAATTTATTCCAACTTTACGTTTTTCATAAATACTTTAACAAAACTTTTAATTCAATATTAAAAGGAATAAAAAAATACATTCAGTTGTTACAATTCGTACACAAAGTTATGATTTTAGAATGCTGTTTACATATATATTAGGTCTATAATTATTTCTATTATAATAACTTTTCGTGCGGTTTGCTAAGCGATGGCGTAACTTGTATTATTTCATTGCTATTATTCAATTGGAACATGCGTCGGAAAGCTACTGTCATTGTACGTCATTTCAGTATATGTTATTCATTTGAAGCGTAAACAATAATTTTTTTTTTTCACTCAAATATGTCGAACTTTGTGCCTGAAAAAGTGTTTTTGCGGGGAGTTCTTCTTCATTACTTTAATATGACTGCCGCCGAAAGTCATCGTATTATTGTTCAAGTTTATGATGAACATGCGCTAGGTTTGCACGATTTAAAAGTGGTGATTTTGGCTTGGAAGACGATGAACGTCCTGGGCAGCCAAAAAAGTTTAAAGATGAAGAACTGGAAGCATTACTCTATGAAGATTGTTCCCAAACACAAGAAGAGTTCGCAGAATCTTTGGGTGTCACTCAAGCAGCCATTTAAAAACGTTTAAAAGCAGCTGGATATATTCAGAAGCAAGGAAATTGGGTTCCACATGAACTCAAGCCGAGAGACGTCGAAAGGCGGTTTTACATGTCCGAAATGCTGCTAGAACGCCACAGAAGGAAGTCATTTTTGCATCGGATTGTTACTGGTGATGAAAAATGGATCCATTACGACAATCCCAAGCGCAAATATCATATGAGAAACCCGGCCGGCTTAATCCACCCCCCTTATAGCCCAGACCTTGCCCCTTCTGACTACCATATGTTCCGGTGATGATGATATCATACATTTGGACTATTTTCTCTGGGGATATGTAAAGTCTCCGGTCTTCAGAAATAAGCCAGCTATGGTTGACGCCTAAGAAGCCAACATTACTCCTGTTATCCGCTAGATACCAGCCGCTATGCTCGAAAGAGTCGCCCAAAATTGGAACTTTCGAATGGACCACCTCAGACGTAGTCGTAGCTAACATTAACATATCATTTTGAAAAGTAAATGCTATGAGTTGTTCTTTTAGCTTATAAAAATTTTAAGTTCACTTTCAAATTTATGCGTTTTATTTTACATTATAAATCAAACCTCACAATGAATCACCGTATAGATTACAGATTTGTTTTTTTCGGAATGTAAGATACGAGATAGTATTATCGGTAAATGCAAAATTAGATGAATATTCGAGAATTCACTTTCGCTATCACTCATAGCTACAAAGGTACAAATGTATACTATAAAGGTACGTAGTAATCACTTAATGTTTACTGTAATACTAAAAAAGCGCTGGAAGTCAAACAATGTAACTGCACAAACAAAACTGATACAATGCACCTTTGAAATTGTGTAGATTATTATAAACTCAACAATTCATTCTCGTTTTCCTTTCTTTGAGCATAATTCCGTATTCTTAATATATTATTCAATATTTTGAAATGAACTATCCCGCGACACGTAACTAACAAGAATACGAAATACCATATATCTCTTTTCTCGGATAAATAAGTTTTTCTCCGGAAATCTGATAAAAAGGCTACAAATGCACAATGCAAAGATAGATAATACATACAAAATTGCAGCTGAAATAACAATATGCTGGTTGGGTCATATATGACCAAAATTAAGTAGGTAATTATAAATCTAAGCAAACAGCAAATACCGTTAATTCATACGTTGGGTCAAATTTGACCTGAGGGACGCAAAGTTACTTATATTTTCTATAAAATCATACGTTATTGTATTCAGATCAACACTTTACAAAAAGCCAAGAAATATCAAGTCCTTCAAAAATTTTGTCTTAGAGAAAACTTAATTTCTTTCTTAAAATGGGTAAAAAATGACCCGAGGACCGTAGGAAGGTTAATTATCTTTTTTTGGAAATTGCATTTAACTTACACTGTTTGGGGGAGATTCAAAACGTTAGAATTACCTCGCAAAATCTTCCGCCGCACTCTTTGCTCTCGGTTTTCTTCACGGTTTTCATTCTCACTGACTAGCAATGTCACAACAGCATCCATTTCTCAAAAATTACTTTTAATATTTACTTTTAATACATATAAAGACCTTTCAGGGCTAAAATAACCATTTTTAAAGTACTATTTCAAATAATTTTAAAATGATTTTAAATTCACAGTTTTTTTATTTATTACTATAGTATTATTATTATTATTATTTTTTTTTTTTTTGCTATTCGGGGGAAGATTTTCCTTTTGTTTTTTTGTGAAGGTTTTGAGATTTCTAGGGAAAATCATTTGGTGCCCTTTTTATGTTACCTAGGTTTAGCTGCATACCTGGCATAGTTAGTTAGATTCCAGAAGTTATCCTTGGCTCAAGGTATCGCTTTATCGGTTCCAGGAATCAATCGTAATAAATTTACATATTACTCAGTATGCCAACGCGAATGAAGTCGAGGGTATAAGCTAAATGTAAATACAGCTGTATTTACATTTTATTAGAATCGAATAAAAATCTTTTAAGAGTAGCTGTAATATCTTCTTCCTTAAAAGCAGGAAGAGGGTTTTTTTTTTATTCTGAATCGGTTTGAGAAAGAGGCAGGTGGTGAGCTGTTTAAAATTTCTAGAACTAATTAAAAACTGAATGAGTTAAGTGGTTGTTCTGAAATCGAGATTTCGTCATATAAGTTCTCTTTGGCGGAGTGACCACTAGTAACTTGGAGGGATTCAGATTTGTTGATGTTAAACTCTACCCTCGTTAGGTTTCCTAGTTTAATTATACTCAAAGTGTCAGCGTTTGTGTTGTTTTCCACTTTTTTAAAAATGACTTCGTAGTCATATTCCTCTAGTTTTGAGCTCCATCTGATAAGTTTCGAGTTGGGATCTTTTAGAAAAAAAAAAAGCCATGAAAGGGGCTTGTGATCCGTTATTATGGTTTGTCTGCGCAAACCTTTGCCAAAAATCATTTCTCTGTTGTGGTATATGTAGTCTGAGTATCGGATAATATTCTGGAAGCATACAGTGGGCTGGACAAAATCTAAATTTGTTGCTATTGTAATTTTCCGGGTTCACCAGATATTTTTTGAGATCTGTTGCGTAATGATATTGAACACGCTATCTAACCCTGTTAAAATTCCATACACACAATTCCAAATGCATATATTGTTGTATCAATCACTCCCTTAAAGCAGTTATTTTACCTTGTTCCGAACATCTGCCTTCTCTTATTTTTCCGTCGTCATTTTTCATTTTTCTTTTGTAAACCGTTAAATAAGTAAAGTAATAAAACTCTTGGTGTTTTATCATTTTAATATTCTCGGTGTCTTTTTCATTTCCTATATTTAATATGTTATCAACACCAAGGATTTGTAAAAAAAATTCCTGTCGCTTAAATTTTTTTTTTTTTTTTTTTTTTTTGAAAAACATTGCTGCTTTGCGTCAAGACTCTACCAAGATGGACAAAAGTATCTCTCTGCAGAAATTCAGCGGAAATAAGTTTTCGCTTTGGAAATTTCAAGTGCTAATATATTTGCGTGCTAATGATCTGGAAGAAGTTTTGGATGAATGAGCCACACCTCAAGAAGCCCAAACTCTTAATAACTGGATTCAAAAGGATAAAAAAGCGCAACTGGTTATAACTGCTTCAATGAAATTTAATCAACTAACATTTTTGATTACTTGCGACAGTGCAGCTACAATATGCACAAAATTGTCATCTATTTATGAACAACACTCTGGTGTCTTTTTGAGCACATTACAACAAAAATTTTACGAGTACAAAATTCCTGAAAATGACAACATGGCCAGCCATATATCTGCGATTAAGCAAGTGGCAAAACCGCTTCAAGAATTGGGTGCTCCGATGGCTGAATCAGCTATAATCACCAAGATTATCTGCAGTTTGCCTGCAAATTATAAGCATTTTCGATCGGTGTAGGACTCAGTCATTCAGAAAGATAAAATGCTTTTCAATCTCACGCAACGTTTGATGAAAGGGGAAATGCTTTTAAAAGAAAAGCCTGATGAAAACCCAGCTGACCAGGCACTTGTACATCAGCAGAAGAAGAAGTACAAGGAAAATTGGTAATTGGTACATCGACTCAAGAGCTTCCAGACTCATGTGCTATCAAAAGGAAGCCTTAACATTTCTTCAACTTGTAGGTGAGCATTAATACCCCGTACGCCTTGGAAACATGGAAACTCTGCACGCACATGTAATTGGTGATATTAAGGTAACACCTAAAATAAATGGAAAAGATATGCATCTTTATTTGCACATGTGCTCTCTATGCCAAGCCTTAGTTTCCATTTGTTTAGTGTAAGCGCAGCCGACATGCGTGGTATTTCAACTGGCTTTCGCAGTGGTCGAGAAAAGATTAAAAGGAATGGTCAGACTTAGCATATTGGTGTTAAAAGTGATGACTCACAGTTGTACAGGCTATTGTTAAACATGGTTCAACCTGATGCTGCACACATTACAAAGAGTAAGAGTATTGAAATATAACATAAGCGACTTGGGTACTTGAGTTTACATACCATGAGACGATCAGCCCTGGGCAAAAAGTTTTCGATTGCGGACAGCGACAATTTCTTTTGAAAAGGATATGCACTTGGCAAACAGACAACACTTTGAAAAGGAAAAAAAAATCAGAAAACAAGCACCGCGTGAGTTAGTGCATGCTGATCCCTGTGGACTCATGTCTACACAATCTCTCGGTGGTTCACGATATTTACTGCCAATCAAGGACGATTTTTCGAACCACACTTTCGCTTACTCCTTGCGAGACAAATCTGAGACTGGAAATAAATTTAATGAATAAAACAAACCCCAACTCTCTAAAAGTAAAATCATTTAGAACTAATAACGGAACAGAATTTATTGTCCAATGTTTCAAGAAAATATTAGGTAAGCACTATGTTCATCATGAGACCATATCGCCTTACACACCAGAACTAAATAGTTTCATAGAGAGGCAAAATCGGACCATCAAGGAAACTGCGTTCGCTATGTTGTTTGACTGCGATGCTTCAAAACCACTGTGGGCTGAAGCTGTTAACACAGCAGTGTATGTCAATGTCAATGGAAAACACCTCATGAGCTGTGGTATTAATCGACTCCTGGGTACGAGAAACTATATAATTATGGTTGCAGTTCATATTATTACGTACTAGAAGCACACCGTCAAAGTTTGGATGCCAAAAGCAAACATGCAGAATTTATTTGATTTAGTGCTGAGTCAAAAAGTTACAGACTCTACGATGGTAAACAAGTCTTAATAGCTCGAGATGTAACGTTTAACGAAAAGTCGTCGTTCTTTGGTACAACTGAAAAAGTAAGCAAAAAAAATAAAAATGTACCTTCGTCAATATGTGTTTTTCCTTTGAGTACAAACCTGCCTAGTGGCAGGTACGAAGAAGTTCTAACCGGTAAAATAAAGATCACTGGATAGAAGCTATGAAAGAATTAGTTGACAGCCAGGACTGGATGCCATCAATTCAATTTAAGTGGATCTTTAAAGGTAAAATAGGTGAAGACGGATATCTCAGCCGGTACAAAGCTCGCTTAGTTGTAAAAGGATATTCTCAAGGACCCGGATTTGACTATACAGAAACTTTTGTGCCGTTTGTAAGATTCGATTCATTGCGAGTTTTATTGGCCATTGCTGCAAACAAGAATTTACATATGCGATAATTTGACATTCGTAATGCTTTTCTGAATAGTGTATTGAAAGAAGACATCTATATGGAACAGCCATCCAGATTTGACAAAACCAACAGTAAGATATGTAAACTTAACCGGATACTTAATAGATACAAGCAAGCCTCTCGAGAATGGAACATTAAATTTCATGAAACATTAAAGAAGTTTAACCTGAAACAATGCCAAGCAGATCCATGTGTTTATTTCATAAATGAAACTGTGATGATGATACTTGCTTTATATGTTGATGACGTTCTTGTTTTCTCATCAGACGAAAATCTCTTGAATGAATTAATTAACCATCTCAGGAAAGAATATCAGGTAAGAGATAGTAATGCTACTTATTTTGTTGGATTTCATATTTTATCCACTCACCGAAAATACTAATTAATCAAGAGCAGTATTGCAACAGTATTTTAAAGAAATTTAATATGGATTCTGCATCGGCAGTTAATATACCTCTGATTGAAATGTAAAACTTGAATCCTCTAATGAAAAGCAAAACAATATATTACCCTTAAGAGAGGCTATTGGAAGCCCTATGTATCTCGCCATAGTTACTCGCCCAGATATAGCATACTCGGTGAGTGTTCTCAGTCAGTATTTGGACAATTCAGCTCAAGCACAGGTTACCGCATTCGAAAGGATTTTAAAATATTTGAAAGGCACATCCAATTATGGCATTGAATTCTCCAAACACTAATTGTATACTGTGATGCGGATTTCGCAGGAGATATCAACACTCGTTGAACTCGAAGTGGATATGTTTTTAATATAAACAGTATCTTTTTCGGTAAATGAAACAGATTAAATATCAGCTTGTACGGCAGGAAAAAAAGCTATATGACTTCGTATATTTTTAAAGGAGCTTGGTGCACCTATCAATGGACCTACTATACCATGTTAATGTTGGCCACGACTACGTCTTGGGTGGTCCAACGGAGGGTCCAATTTTGGGCGACTAGTTAGAGCATAGCGACTGGTATCTCACGGATAACATGAGTAATGTTGGCTTCCAAAGCGTCAATCGCAGCTGGCTTATTCCTGAAGACCTGAGACTTTACATATCCTCACAAAAAAAAATTTCATGAAGCACATAGACCGTTAACGTGGCGCGATTTGCCTCATTTTTGAAGAAATAAGGACCAATGATTTCACCAGCCCATAAACCACACCATACCGTTGTTTTCAATAGATGTAATAGTAGCTCTTGGTACTCTTCGGGTTGCTCATCAGCCCAAATGCGGCAATTTTGTTTATTGACGTATCCACTGAGCCAGAAATGGGCTTCATCACTGAAAAAAATTTCAAATTAAAACAAAGCATTTTCATTGAGTTTTTCTTGCACAAGTTGAATTTTGTATGCTTCAAGGCCGAGATCCTCACGTAAAATACGCCAAGCCAAGCTACTAAGAACGACGATGAATCGATTCGTCAAGGTTTTCGCGTACGCTCTTAGCTACAGCTGCCATAGTCTCTTCACTAACTGCTGGATGAGGGCTAACCGTCGAGTATCATCCACTAATGTAAACTGGGACTCAAATTTGCAAATGGTATTGGCAATAGTGGTCTCAGTAGCTCGAGTATGCGGACCGTAAGTTCTTCGAATCGAACAAAAACATTTCTCACAGAACGCTGATTTTCGTAATATAGCTGAAGAATTTGGTGAACTTGTTGTGGCGTGAGTCTTTCCATGAGAACTTGCCAAAGGATACTGAACAAAAATGACGAAGCAGTTTGATAGGAGTCACGCGTGATCTGTCAAAAAAAGTATTGAAAATTGAGCCTCACGATGAATCACCCTATACTTTGTACTGTGACAACATGAGCAGCATAAAATTAGTTCAAAGTCCTGAATATCATAAAAAAACTAAGCACATAGCTGTTAAATATCATTACATCCGAGAACTAAAAAGTGAAGTGCAAATCGATATAAATCATAAACCTACAAAGGAGCAATAAGCGGACATCTTTACCAAGGCATTTCCAGTTCCAGATCTTACAGCCCTACGAATTGGACTTGGAATTAATAATCACAGATGTGTTTTCAATTAGGGAGGATGGTGCGTAATGACACTGAACACACCATCTCACCCTGTCAAAATTCCATACACACAATTCCACATGTGTGGAATTCAATCCCCTAAAACAGTTATTTAACCTTGTTCTGAACATCTGGCTTCTCTTATTTTTTCCCTCGTCATTTTTCTTTTGTCTTTTGTAAGCCGTTGAATAAGTACCGTAATAAAACATTTTGTGTCTTACTATTTTAATATACTCGACGTCTTTTTCATTTCCTATATACAACAAGACCACCGTCGAGAATTATGAATTTTTTCGAAAATGAGTTCCTTAAACGGGAAATTGTAGGATCAGACTTAAGCAGGACTGCCAATAAATCCTCATTGGTTTTTATATCGACGATGCCTTGCAAGTTCCTTACTGCATTCTTCTAAATTCGCTTTTGAAGGTTGCCCATTGGGTAAGTTGAAACATGAAATAATAGCTAGATTTTGAATTAGTAGTTTATGAACACTATGTACTAAGCAAGTACAGCAGTGTCTCGATAATACGAACACCCGCTAATCCGAACGCCGCAGTAATTCGAATGACCACCAGGTACTAGAGCAAAAATTCGAAGAATTGACTACTACTGTCACCCGCAATGCCATACACCATGCAACTCTAAGTCTGTTTCCTTAGGCCTAGTGCACATGAGCTGCAAAAGTCATCAGAACGCCGCCCGCGTCCTTTTCAATCGGATAAGAAGAAATACTTTGGGAGTATTTCACATGGGACGCCGATATCAATCGATCTATCATGATATGTATCGGACTGACATTGGTTTCTGCCCCTATATGCGTAATTTACTATCTTTAGTCTATTAAGGTAGCTAGTAGAGAATATGTTAGTGCACATGAATCGCTACGTCCTATATTTTTTCTTCTTTCGATCAGGTAACTTTTGAATAACTGAAGCTCTGTGCACTGAAACTCCGGAAGCTATCAGGACGCGATGTCTCGATTACTTTTGCAGCTCATGAACGTCGTGAAATTTTGTGCATCCAGTAATTTTAAGTTGACGCGCAGAGTAAACGACATCCCTTCACTAATACGCAGAAACTACATTTGGATCATAAATCGTAGAAGATGACATCTGAATTCAGGACCATTACAACCCTTTAGCTGTCGATCATCATCGTCAACAACAAGAACGGGTCGAAAATTGTTGGTTGCGCAGTTGTCCAAACGGATGACAACAAGCTTACTGCGTAGGCGTAATTGCAAAGACCATTTATGTACATGAGGGTTGCCTTCAGATAGCTGCAATGACAACTGACTGTGACTATAAAAAGTGAAGTCAGTAAAAACTGTTTATTTATTGAATCGAGTTCACATTTTTTATAGTCGGTTTGCCTCATCGGGTGCAGTTTTGTTTCATTTAACACTGTTGTGTAGTGACCATGCTATGGTCATGGCTTCAACATCGAAGAAAAGGAAACGTAAACGTTAACAATATCACAAAAGTGAGCGATCTTGGACAAGATTAAGCAAGGTATCTTGCTACCAGTTATTGCAATGCAGTATAACGTTGGAAAGTCTACTATTTTTGACATTAGAAGCAATAAGAAATTTTTTTAATAATTTTCTAATAATGACTTGACAACTTTTTTTTAAACAAAAGGCAAACCATTTGAGATATATTAAAAACTTTATTATTGGCTTGAAGTTCAATCAAAACATTTATGAATTGAACTGGACTTCGTCCATATGGCCACCGCAGGGACGTTTGCAGCGGTCGATTCGTTGGACCCAATTTTCAACGACTCGGCCACACATTTCGGCCGAAACGGTCGCTATTTCGCGTTCAATGTTGGCTCTGAGCTCTTCCAACGTCTTCGGCGTGTTGGCATAAACCAACGACTTAACGTAGCCCCACAGAAAATAGTCAAGCGGCGTTAAATCGCACGAACGAAGCGGCCAATCGACTTGCCCATGTCTTGAGATAACACGCTCACCATACTTACTCTTCAATAAATCGATGGTAGCGTGTGCTGTGTGGCACCATCCTGTTGAAACCACATGTCGTCCAAGTCCATATCTTCCAATTCGGGCCAAAAATAATCGGTGATCATGGAGCGATAACGCTGACCATTCACAGTAACGTGGCGATTGTTATCGTCGACGAAAAAATATGGCCCAATAACGCCGCCGGCATGCAAACCGCACCAAACAGTTATTTTTTGTGGATGAAGTGGTGATTCATGAATCACATGTGGGTTTTCACCCGACCAATAAGGCATATTTTGCTTATTGACGAACCCATTGAGCCAAAAATGAGCTTTGTCACTGAAGATGATTTTGCGATGGAATTCATCATCTTGGCGCATCTTCTCCAGAACCAGATCGGAGAACGTACGTCGCTTCAAATGGTCCATCGGCTTCAATTCTTGAGTAAGCTTGATCTTGCATGGGTGTAAACCAAGATCCTAACGCAAAATACGCCATAATGTGGTCTGAGCCGTGCCCAATTCTTGAGAACGCCGTGGAATTAACTGATTTGGATCGTTTGCTACTGACGGCAGCGATATTTTCGACACTTCGACCAACCCGTTGTCTCACTGACACGGCAACAATATGTAGACTCAAATTTTTGCATTGAACTTGTTATTGCCTGTCTACTAGGGCGAGAATTACGACCGAAAATTGGAATTAACGCTCTTAAAGTTGCAGTAACCGACTCCGAATTTCTGTAGAAAATTTTTATAATATGCAGGCATTGCTCGTTAGTGTACTTTAACGTAATGAAAATGTTGAGCTTACTGAATAAATTGGCAGGGACAGTTTGATGATTAGTGAAAGAGTGCGTTCACAAATTAAACTCAAAGTTGTCAAGTCCCTATTGAAAAACCCTATACTATAAATACAGAAAAAGGTCCAGGCACCAGAAAAATAGTAAAAACTCCTGAAAACTTACAGCTTGAAGATACATTATTAATTTTTTTTTTAGAGCAGCGAAGAAAAAACGTCCCTTTGTCAGGTGAAATATTAATGCTAAAGGCAAAATTTTTCCAACAAAGACTTGAGAAAGAAAAGTTTGTTGCTAGTAGAGGATGGATAAATAATTTTAAGAAAGGCATGGTATAAACCAACTTAATATAACTACTGAGAATTTGACGAATAATGAAGCAGGTTTGAAGCCATTCCAGGAAAAAATTTTGATCGTTTGTAGGGAAAATGATCTGATTGCAGGTCAAATCTATAAAGCTGACGAATCAGGCTTGTACTGGAAAATGATCCCAGATAAAATGCTCTCGTCTGGATCAGAGAGTATGGCTCCAGTTTCCAAAGTATCGAAGGAGAGATTACAACTGCCTTTAATGGTTTTTGGCAGACCATAACCATAAATTAACCTACCGCTAAAAGATCTTTTATTTCTTGTTATTGCACCAGCGCGTTCACTTAAAGAAGATCTGCAATAGATCGACGGAAATTTCACTGTTTTGCACATGCCACCTAATTGCAGAGCTCTGTTACAACTCATGGACCAAAATGTAGTGCAAGACATTAAATTGACGTAAAGAAAAAATCCTATTCCAAGTTCTTAGCCAGAAAGTTGATCCAGAATGCGCAGTATCTGAACTACTTAAACCCACAATTAAAGATCCAGTATTTCCATTGGCTGCAATTGCCTTCAAATTTGATTAAAAATTTTGGAAGCCTTTGTGGCATTTGTTATTCGAATCAGAAGAAATTTCTTGCCAAGATTTAGATGATTTTGATCATGGGCATGACCTGTCATTAAGCATTTTTTGTAACAGAAGCTCTTCAGAAGTAGAGATTGACAATTTCTTGTTAAGCAATGATGACATTGATTGCCAGAATCCGTTATCTGATGAAGACATAGTAAGACAAATAATTAATCAGCAGGACATCGAAAGCGAAGAAGAATTGGATCTATCGAAACCAGTTGCAAGGATTCCACATAATCAGTCCTGCCTTAAATACTTGCTTGGAATGGGCGGATGAAGTCGATATTTCTATTCCAGAACGCTATTACTTAAATTAAGGGATAAAGCGTTTTTTATGTCGCTAAATACCACACTTTAAATCACTATATTGGATTTTCTTGAAAAAGCGTAATTAATATATGTACATATATTGCCTTATACTCTATTATGTATTATATAACATTTTTGGATGATTAAAATATATATTAAATAATAAAAAACTTGGTTTTGTTTCGAAAAATATCTTTAATATGTTTGCATACTATAATCCGAACGAATCACTAGTCCGAACATAGTATGAATTTTGGGTGTCCGGATTATCGAGGCACTGCCCTAGCTATGATATTAAAATTGTTCCTGGCGATTCTAATGAAAATCTGGGAAGAGAGGGCATCTCTGGCAGTACTGTTGGAAGGTAAAGCCTGTATGACAAGACCCCCGAAGACGTATACAGGCTAATATATTTTACCTCGGAACGAAACGTTATCGTAGCTAGCACGCGGTTCCCACATCTCGATATCCACAAGATGGCTTGCAGAAATCCTAATCAATCAATCAGATTCGCCACAGTGCGATCGATGCAACTCACTCTGTATTGTGCAAATCACGCCCCACAAATTCTTTGAATTCAGTTTCCTCTCTCAGCCTACCGCTTCAGAGATGACAACATAGGTATCCCGGATAAGCGGTCGACTCTAGCGGCCCGATGATCTGCCCCTTTCCTGCCCCAAAAGGTCAATACACGTAGCAATGGCCGCGAGTCCAACCTACATTCATATTTTTTGCAAAAGAAAAAATTAAAAGAATTCCTTATCCCTGTAAAAAGTTTAACGCGCAATTTTAAAGGAAAGCCTCCAATTCCCCGCGGTCATTCTTTTACCCTATATGTCTGTGCAATGGGCATCCCCAATTGTACTTAAATCGTTTTCCTACCTATTCGGCGATCTCAATCCTATTATGTTTGGTTTCATGTCAGAGGTTTGGCTTCGAACCAAAGCATTCAAATGAATGACAGAACTAACAAGCATGACCCACAAACGTAGAACATCGACTGGTATAATTGGCAGGTGATTTGGTGAGTAGCTGTTGGAGCTCTGGATGTAATTCCCTTTGCTCTAACTAACCTCATATATACATATGTGTGTGTGTTCGTGTGTTTGTGTGTGTTAATGGTGGCGATGGCCATAAAGCGCGGTAAGCTCATTCGTGAGCTTATCGTCTTGGTGGCAAGAGCCGGCAGAAAAAAAGATAATAAAAAAGAAACAAAAAAACGAGAACCAAACAGAAAACGACGGCAAAGGAAAAAGTCCAACAACGAATCAAAGTAACGAGAAAAAAGTTATTATTATATAAATGCCTAAAGAAAATTATAGTTTTACAATAGTGGTCTACGGGAAATGGAAATAATCTGTTTTTTTTTTTTTGATGATCAGTTGATATGAAGAACTATTCATATCCATACATCCACACATATTTGCATCGCTGGAAGTGAAAGGCTCAGGTCGTATTTACCCTGAGTTCCAAGTAGGTTCTTACTTTAACTTTTTCGTTGCCAGTTTCCTTTTTTATCTTACGTATGCAAGTAAATGCATACTGCATTTATTCATAAATTTTAATTTCATACATTTAATTCACATTATAATACACACCTACATATAAATTTTTTTATTCTGATATATTATTTTGATAGCTTCTTGCAAGGTTCGTTCGCGGATCAGTGTTGATGTTGTCTAAATAGTTTAAGTGCTTCTTTTTTTTTTTTTTGCATACCTAATAAGTTTAAGTTTGCTTTTTCCGCTTTCTGCGTTTTCTTTCGGCTATTTTGCTTGACTTCAAAACAAGAAAAAAGATAGAAATAAACCGACTGAGTCAGAACGAGCTCGCCTAGAAGTGGGGTATAATGACTTGCTCGACACCGTCAACAGAATGAAGAAGTCGCTACGAGTAGCTAGGGTACTTGAGTCCCCGTTTTTTCAAACCAGTCGAGTACCCTTTTTCACATCCGGCCGATCGAAAAGACGTGTTAAGCGATCCCAGTCCACTACCGACGAAGAACTGATCAGAAGAGAGGGTCAACGGACCCGGGAAAGAAGAGCAGTGTAATTGGTTGAGGAATTTAGAACACTCAGTCCCCCCCCTAGGTCTTCGGTTCAGTGTGAGTGTCCCCAACCAAGGAAATTACCTCCTGCGGCAAAACAGCTAGCAACTGAAAAACAGATAGGCAAGTAGTAGTCAAAGTTCACTGGAAAACAGTGCGGTTCATCTGTAAACTAGTTCCTAGAATGGGTCGAGGACCTTCAATCGGCACGCAATGTGTCGACGGACTACTTTTTTCACTCAACGGTTAAACTGATGGAATGGCGCTTCTGTGGTATAGTCCGGATAGAACGACGATTTCTTCTTGACAGGGTTTAGTAAGGGCGTTTATGTTGGAATTCCTGTTTCCAAATTATAACGAGGCACTATTAGCGGAAATTCGTCGTAGGACCCAAAGGAAGATTGGATTGTACTATACGTTGCGTGGAATATACAATATGCTGCGATTATGGAAAACATGTTCGGTAGATTGGTAGAGCCGCTCACGGAACAGCGGAAGCTGGAAATAGTGCAAAGAAATTTGGCACATTTCTACTAAACTGAACTGGGGTTGATAAATCCCATCCCAGATAGGTAGTAGATCTATCCCAGATTCGGTCGCCTTGCGATGGAAAATAGGGATGGTCCCAGCGGATGTGGAGACATTTGCACCAAGTTCTACTTGCTCACGCCACCTTTTAGAACCTGTTTTGGCATACGTGGCAGTCGAGGAACCGAGGGCGTTTTCCCTACAAGAATATCTATTTTGAGTGGGTAACATCAGCCGAATAGGAGATTGAAGTAACGAGGAAGGTTACATTTTCGCTCGCTGTTCCACTTCTGGGCGTTGCAGTTGTATAGGATGAGATAAATTGGGGATTTTAAGGATAGATTTTTGGAATTTTATTTTATTCTATTTTCCCCTGATTAAATTAAGCAATTAAAACGCCACACAGGCGTTGGTTTAATCAATAAAGGCGGATTAAGATTTTACGTTGCACGGTAACGAAAGCCATTACCCTAGGCACTTTATATTCTGAAATTTGGGATCCATCAGTGGCCAATATGCGAGTCTGTATCCGCGAATTCGACCCAACTAATTATTAAGACAACAAATTATCGCGAAGAAAAAACGTGTCATGTTAATATGATTCCATAAATCAATAGCTTTGGGACCTAAGACTTTCTAGCTCATATCGTTCATTAACCGGCTTAAGGTCCTTACAATCGGACGTACCGCGTTCTTTTCCGTTGTTATCTTTGAGTTAGTATGTCCACGGAGACACCCGTTTTCGCATTCTGAAAAGATCGATAAATTTAGCGACCATCTTAGCGGCATATTATTTCGCGGCATCTGATAACACGAAATTCTTCGCCATACGAGCTCGTTCGGGGGATTCTGGATACTTCTTTTCGGTTATTGTGTGCCTCTGCGGACGTTTTGGTTGCCGCTTCAAGCTTTTTCCTTATATCTATCTTCAACCTCCTAAGTTTTTCACGTTACTCTTCTGCGTCTAATTTCCTATCTCTGTCGTGGTCGCCCACGATAGGAACTCCCCGACCAAGGGTCACCATATCCTTTCTCAAGTTGTCGTAATACGGCGAAATCTCTAAAACTTCGTGTTGAGATGTACGTGTGGCACATACTACCTTCGATAAATGGATGTCCCAATCCCTATGGTTTTTAGAAATATAGATTCTTAGCATAGTTTTGATAGTTTGGTAACTGCGCTCGGTCCGATTGGCTTGTGGGTGGTATTGCGCAGTGTATTGAAGGCGTGACCCATAGGATTAGAAGTCATGAGTCAGTTCAGAGTTAGCTGCGAAACTGTAGCCGTTGTCACATACCGTCACCGATAGTACTCCCAAAAAGAGGAAAACATTGTCCTCAAGTTCTCTACACACAACTTTTGCCGTAGCAGACCGCGGTGAGAAAGGAAGAGGGAATTTCGCGAAGTAGTCAACCACCGTTAAAATATAGTTTGAACTCCCAGACCGATCATTTCCCACGGTGACGCAGTCTCTGCTCTCTTCGTCATTAGACAATTTCTCATCAACCGGCTTCACTCTTTGGTTAACTTTACAACTCCTAACTTATTTAATAATACCCCCCCTCATATTAGGCCAATAATATTATCTCCCTACTCTAGCGAAAGTATTCCTAACTCCAATGTGTCCTGCTAATGGACTATCATGGCATTGTCTTAAGATATCTAACCTCTCTGCTTTCTCTACTACAAGTTTCCATTCGTCGTTTTTCTCATGAACTATCACCCTATTGGCTTTCGTGAACTTGAACAATGGACCGCTCTCTACTCTCCACGGTGGATACGCCAAGGGGTTTGATTCAACTAGTGAGATCATCTTCACTACCCATACTAACGAATAATGATCAGATATGACTGTAAATCGACTACCTTCAATGTACGCTCGAAACTTTTCAATCGCCAATAGCACGGCTAAGCGCTCTTTTTCCGTAGTAGAGTAGTTCCTCTCACACTTATTTAGCGACCTACTAAGGTAACAAGCTACTTTTTCCCCTTCCTCAAAACTCTCGGGTAAAAGAGCTCCGATCCCTTAACCTGACGCGACATTTTAGATTACAAAGGGGCGATTAAAATATGGGCATGTTAAGACATTAGCTTAGCTTTTCTTAAACTACCCTCACATTCATTAGTCCACATGAATTGACTACTCTTTTTCAAAAATGTGGTATGAAGCGTCCGAAGTCCTAACTTCTTTAACAGTTTTGGATACTGATTTCCTTACCACATCCACCACTCTCTCCGCATCCACATGCAGCCCATTTCGGTTAACCACATATCCTAAGAACTTTAAACAAGGCTTACAAAAATGACACTTATCCCGACCGACTTTCAAACCCTCTTCAATCATCCGTTTGAGAACCTCCTTCAGTATTTCCAGGTTTCAATGAACCTATGCCAAAACACTGGTGCATTTTTTAAGCCAAATGGCATGAAAGAGATCCCTGATTGGTATCGTAAAAGCGGTGAATGGTCTCGATTTCTCCTCCATCGAGGTCTGCCAGTAATCCGACTTAATGTCTAGAGAAGACAAGTATTGTGCGTCCTGAAGTTAATCTAATGTTGACGAAATGAAAGGGAGTGGATACGCGTCCCTACCAATGACCTTATTTAGCATTTTGCAGTCGACACAGAACTTATAAGACCCATTTTTTTTCTTGATAAGAACTATAGGGAGTGCTCATGGATCACTAGATTTCTCAATAACCCCCGCGTGCATCTTCTCCTGTAGTTCCTTATCAATATGTAAATGCATCGCAGGCGAAACACTATAATATATCAGTTTGATAGGTAATTCCGACGTCTTAATCTCATGCTCAACCAATCGCGTACACCCTAAGCCTTCTGGCATTGCTTTAAAAGCATTACTTAATGTTTTTTCCAACTGCAATCTAACGACGCCGGCGTTCTTGTCCTGCTGGTCCAAGAGTTCGTTGCGCTTTTCTCGAACTCTACCTGCAATCTTTACAACTAAATCCTACTGCCCCACAACAAAAATAACGCCTAGAAGCGGAACAGGTATTAGCGAAATGTCCAACTTCCTACTATGCGAAGTAGTAGCAAATGTATCTACATTTAAGCGTACTGTATTTAGTCTTCGATCTAATGCCACCAAATCATTCACTGATTTGGGGTCAGCCAAGTTTCATAGGACAGCTAGCTTTCTTCTGTCAGGGGATCCGACGATCCGACAATCCCCGAAACATTTCCGTCACTGTGGCGACGTACACGCCGATTGTCTCTTCTTCGCCTGTGTTTGTCTACATACTTCGTCCAGTAGTAAGTCGTCGTAGTTAAGTGGTAGAAATTCTAATTTAAGCTCCCTTACTAATTCGGACCAGTTAACTTTCTCTAATTGCCCATAGAAGTGCTTTGTTAATGTACACAGCATTAACCGTGCCTAATCGGGGACTATTCTAGTTCAAGAGGATACCTTTCGGGCAACACAATGCTCCAGCAACATGACAGAAATTTATTGACACGGAACTTGGTGCTAATTTGGAACCGCACGAATTAAATAAAATAACAAGTGATTCCGTTTAATGTCTATCGCTGACTGACTTTATTACCATTCATTCGATGTTGTGGTAAAATGCTGATTAATTAATAATGTATAAAAGTAAATTCCCTGCAAATAAAAATGCTATTATTGCAAACGGAAACGCTACTAATATTCGCATCCGTTATGAACTTATGATTTATAAAATAATTCTGATCTGATCGACTTAAGGTTGTTCCTGAACATGTATAAATAAAGAATATTAATAATGCTGTGTCAATCTATAGCAACGACATAAGGTCATTGCTCTATATGTTTACTCGTGGAGGTTACCATAGAAATACCATATATGTAACTTCTCTATTCTTAGTTTTAAGATTCTCCTGAATCGTTGGAATCTCTATGTTTTGAATTTTTGATTCTGGCTTAGTAACATTATTAATTTTTATTTCTAGTTTAGAATTTGTCTTTACTATGCAAACAACTACAGTTATTACCATTATAAATATTACAAACATTGCTATGTTACTAGCATAATTAATGATTCCATAGTTTTTTCCCGTTATGTTTACTTTATCTTAATCTCCATAATAAATTTTTTGAATAAATTCTAATTTCACATTAGTTTCATTTAGTATGTTAATAAACCAATTGTTTATTATAAAGTTTCCATTAAGGTCTAATAGCCTATCGTCGCATTGATTAATTACAGATTATTTTTCTAAGTTTATGCATATAGTGGTATTATCAATCTTAACCCTTAACTAGGCGCATTAGGAAAATCACACAAATAGTCGCATGGGGTCACTATAGACCCCATTATTATATTATAATCATTATAAAGAAATTAAAACAAAACTCTGATTTTAAACAATTAAAAACACAAAATGGCTTCTGACACCTCTGAAAACTATTTAATTTTTGTAAAGCCGAGATAAAAAATACTATGCAGATTCATATATTCTGCATCCATTGTAGTAAGCCCTGCAGTGTTGCTAACAAACAAATTTACCACACTTACGAACAGCGACCACGCTTAGCAGTCAATTGATGCATAACTTTTTGCATATCATGAACTTCACGGAGACGCTCGCTGTTGAATGCGGCTTTTTTGGTTATCTTCCACTAGTTCTGTCGCAAATTTTTTAAAATATATCCGCTTAATATGTGTGATACTCTTATCAGTATTCACCCTATGTATGACAAATGCATTGATGATATATTTCGAAGGTGAAAAAATACCGCCAACGGCCATCTTTTTGTTATGGTTAGCGCATAGTTGATCGTTGCAGTCGACATCACCTTTGGTACAATTATAATAGGTAACTATTTCTTGTTTCTGAGCCCAGAAAGTTGAAGTAAAATGACAGCTTTGTTTGGCTTGGGGAAATAAGAGACCATAGTGATTTGATTATGAAATCCAAAAAATGAAGTAAATTGCGCCCTATTCTTATTTGGCAAGAATTCAGATGAAATGTTAGATTTCCTTTTATTTAATGTACCAACAAGAGTCAATTTATATTCAGGTGTTAGAAACTCCTTGGCTAGCTTTTTACTAGTGTACCATTTGTCGGTGGTTATGTTACGGCCACTCCGTTTTATTTGTTCAACCAAGCGTTTTACTATGTCATCTGGAGAATTACATAGATACTTGATATTCTCCATCTAGTTGTTTGCCAGAATGAACTTCAAACTTGCACAGGTAATATGCCTTTGTGTCAAACATGGCTTTCACTTTTATGCCGTATTTGCTTGGTTTATTGGGTATAAAAACTTTCCCTCTAAATCGAACACGAAAGCCAACTAACTGTTCATCTATAGCTAGACTCTCACCCGGATGCTAAAAACTTGTTTTCAAAGATGTTACACAAATTTCTAATAGCTGCTAAATTGTCGGCTTTTTGCCTTTCTCTGTGGTCTGAGGTATTATTAAGCCGAAGACATCGTAACAAAAATAGAAACCGTTTATAAGGCATTATCAGCCGAAATAATTGTACACCTGATCCATCTTGTACCCATAAATCAACATAATACAAGTAAGAAGCTCTTAGGACTCCAGACACTAACTATAGGGCACCAACTATAGAAGTATCATTTGCAATTTCATCTTCAGAGGTAGAACCAGGGACATCTTGCTCGTCATCGTGCTGGATGTTGTCTAACCGGTCGAGATTCATCCACTAATGTTAACTGGGACTCAAATTTGCGAATGGTATTGCGCACCGTAAGTTCCTCGAAAAACATTTCTCACAGAACGCTAATTTTCGTAATACAGCTGAACATTGTTGTATCTGTTTTTTTTTTTTTTTTTTTTTTGATTCATACTGATATTTGAAAAATTAGAAGAAAAAATAGAGTACTTTACAGAAATAAAGACAAGAAAATATAGATTAAATATGCAATACAATAATACACAAAAACTAGTAAAAATAAATAAATAGATATATGTAAAAACACAAAAATGGAAACTAACCTTTCGCCAAAAATTGCCAAAAAGAACAACTCATGGCATCTACTTTTTAAAAATTATATCATGTAAATGTTGGCCTCGACAATTTACCGTAGCAAAACTTGAAATTAAGTGCTAACCAAAATGATTTCTCAACAAGTCCGTTGTTTCACCGCTGTATAGCTTGTAGCGCCGTCTTTTCGAAACCAGAGCTCACCAAAACCATGTTGTTGTTGAACTTCAGGAAGCACATAGTCTGTTAACATGGCACGGTAACGTTTACCATTGACGTTAATATTCTGATTTGCCTCATTTTTGCAGAAATAAGGACCAATGGTTCCACTAGTCCATAAATCACACCATACCGTTGTTTTTAACGGATGCTATGGTAGCTCTTGGTACTTTTTGAGTTGCTCATCAGCCCAAATACGGCAATGTTGTTTAATAACATATCCATTGAGCCAGAAATGGGCTTCATCACTGAACAAAATTTTACGGCAAAACACCGGACTTTCATTGAGTTTTTCCAGAGTCCATTCACTGAAAATATGAACCAAATTCAAGCCACCTGTCTTCAATTCTTGAACAAGTTGAATTTTGTATGCTTTTAGGCCGAGGTCCTTATGTTAAATACGCTAAGTTGTCGAAGACGCCAAGCCAAGCTGCTGAGAACAACGACGAATCGATTCGTCACGGTCTTCGCGTACACTCTCAGCTACAGTTGCTATAGTCTCTTCACTACGTGCTGGATGTTGTCTAACCGGTCAAGTATCATCCACTAATGTAAACTGGGACTCAAATTTGCGAATGGTATTGCGCACCGTAAGTTCCTCGAATCGCACGAAAAACATTTCTCACAGAACGCTGATTTTCGTAATACAGCTGAACATGAGTCTTTCCATGATGACTTGCCGAACGATACTGAACAAAAATGATAAAGCAGTTTGATAAGAGTCATGCGTGATCTGTCAAAAAAAAGCCTATTGAAAATCAAGCCTTACGATGAATCACCCTTTACATGCATTTTTTGTAATACATGAACGAATTTAATTTAGTTCTTTTAAGTAAATGTTATTAATATTGTGTTTATATTGTAGGTTATTTATTTGTCTTTGATTTGACGTGTCTTCTCGTCCGGCTTTCATTCAGTTTTTTTCGGAGTCCTATTCGACAACCCACCGAGTCTCCTTTATTACACAGTCGTTATACGAAGGCTTTTTCGCAGTGAATCGGTCATCCTGTGGATTATTTTTTATTTTTATACTCGTTCTCTGCTCTCTATTTGTATACTAATTTTTTTTGGGTAATCTATGAATTCCGTTTTAGAATCAAATAATAGAGATTCAATTGACGGTGGGGAAAATAAAAATTTGCATGTAATGGTTAGAGTGTTTGGTTCGCTGCGCAATGGGTTGAAAGTTTGTCATTTGATGAGACATTGGATGTGATCTCGTTCATGAAATGTACCTCGACTGCCTCCTGCAATACATTTTCGTAAAGATTACTTGCAATCCATCGAAAATACTAAACTGCACGGCATACAAACCCCATTGCTTGTTAGCTTGGAACATCATTCTTGTATAATTTCTCAGATCGTTCTCCGCGGCGACCTAAATTAAAATCTTCTGCACAATAGCACCTATGTACCTATAATCGGCTACATGAACTCTCTAGACTTATCCCCTGTCAACTCCTCAGCACCAAATCACTTCACCAATAGCTTTAGCACCTTACTTGATGTATTTTTTGTTAACTATCCTGAACAGACGCTACTTTATAATCAACTTCTTGCACCTGACTTCCCAAACATGACCTCATCTTCTTAATCTACGATTTTGAAGTACAGGTAAATGTTAAACACCCCCAATATAGGAATTTTAAATCGATTAACCAAAATCGTCTACTAAATAACGTTCGTGACATCGACAGGGGCAGAATCTATAGACTCACCTCAGTCAATGATTAACTGTCGTTTTTGAACAGCAATATCGATCAGTTTTTCGAAGTCATGTTCCACTACGCATGAAGATAATTTCTCCCACAGTTCCCTTATGGGTAAATCGGGATATCACTGAGTTGATTGTCAAGAGAAACTTAGATTAGATGGAAGCGGTGTAGAATTCCTGAGCTGCATGCAATTTATTGCACTCTTCGGAATAAAGTTGTGTACAAAATTAGATTGGCTAAACAAAATTACGACGCACACCACCTGAACCCTACGGTTTCTGGTAAAAATATCTGGAAGACCTTAAGAAATTTAGATATCTGTAAACAAAACCGCAAGCTCCCCGATAACATTGATTGTAATCTTTCAAATGCAAAATTTTTGGATCTACAAAAAACTAATTCAAATATACCTACTGATTTGCTCTCTGACCCACCCGAAGAAGCTGATAGAACATTTAGCCCTACCTGGCTTGAGGATACAGATGTTGTTGCAGCATTACTTTCAGTAAAATCA
The DNA here is from genome assembly GCA_907269105.1 of Volucella inanis. Classification (NCBI taxonomy): domain Eukaryota; kingdom Metazoa; phylum Arthropoda; class Insecta; order Diptera; family Syrphidae; genus Volucella; species Volucella inanis. The sequence continues at coordinate 103,402,497 of OU026153.1, read as the reverse complement.
AATGCCATAGATTTGGACAATATAGATCCCAGGTTCGTTAAACTGCTTTTACGTCGCTGCTTCCGCACGTGATTATCTTTAGTGACACCTTTACGTGGTCCAAGTACATAAACACTACCAATGGTAAAGTTTATACTGCCATTCGCATTTTATGAGCCTCAAAACACTTCGTCTTTATTAAAACCAAAACTTTACTGGCTAAAGCTCTTCTTTTACCTACTCTGCTGTATGCAGCGAATTTTATTGTAACACCGACTCTAACTCGTTAAGAAATTTAAATGTTATATTTAACAACATTACCAGATATATTTACAATCTTCGACGTTATTACCGCGTATCACAACACTCAATAAAAATCTTTGGCTGTTCCTTTGTTAACGTTGCATCCACCAAGTCATGCGAAATGGCCAACCAGACTATCTCTTTAGAAAATTGCACTTTCCAGTTTCGTTTCGATCTCATATGATTATCTAACCAAGATACTCCTGCTCGGCATCCGAACGCACTTTCTTTGTTTATACCACACGTCAGTGGAATTCTCTACCCATCGAAATAAGAAGCATCGCAAATCGCCGAACTTTTAGAACCACCCTTTTTAAATTCCTTTCATCATCTTACTCTAATCATTAGCTTTAAATTTATATACATCAATAGAGTTTTGATAGGATATGAACAATAAAAATAATATGAAAAATTAAAAATTCCTTATGTCATAGATTTATAATACTCGTACATGTACACTTTTACTTGTAAGTACAATCGAATTTTTCTTAAGCCTTACGCTACTTACAGGTAATCATTCATTTTGTGCATATAATGTTTAAATAAATAAATACCAAAAAAAAAAAAAACCTTAAGTAAATAAGTTGAAGAGCTTCGATGTCTTTTCTTTTTCCTTCACATTTGGAATGGGTATAATCATTTCAAGTTGGGTCATAATGTAGTATTACGGTAATTTAACAGTTATTGTAAGTCTATCTTGGTCGAATTTCAAAAATCCCATTCTAGCATATTGAACTTTATAAAAGTCTATCTGTATAGTATGCTATCTATTTTGCTTTCTAATATTTGCAGTTTTAGTAGTTGGCCGATAATTAATTGTTTCCTTACAATGTCTTTTTGGTTAGATGTTTATTGTTTGTTTATTTTAATGTTTGTTCTCTTAAATTTATTTAAGTAATCTATGCATTTTTCGTTAGTTTTCAATTGTTGATTTAGATTTGTTATAGCTGCATGATTATTAGTATCTACTACTTTCATATGTTCGAGGATGTCTAGTTTGTCATTGTCGTCCATTGTCCCAAACAACCATTTGTGTGATGTTCCTGTAAAGTGTAGCAGTCCTCTTTTTTGTCTTTTGAGTGGTATAATAGCTTGAAATTTTGCTTTGATGTCAACCTGATGAGTACCAAGAGCTACTATTACATCCATTAAAAACAACGGTATGGTGTGGTTTGTGGGCTGGTGGAATCATTGGTCCATATTTCTTCAAAAATGAGGCAAACCAGAATGTTACCGTCAATGGTAAATGTGTTTTCTGAAATTCAAGTACATGGTCTCGGTGAGCTCTGGTTTCAACAGACGGGACTACGAGCCATACAGCGCGTGAAACAATGGACTTGTTGAAAAATCATTTTGGTGAGCACTTAGTTTAACGTTTAGCTAGGGTAAATTGGCCGCCTAGATTGTGCGATATCACACCCTTGGACTTTTTTCTTTCGGAATATTTAAAGTCTCAGGTCTTCAGGAATAAGGCAGATATGATTGACACTTTTGAAGCCAACATTACTCGTACTATCCGCGAGATACCAGTCGCTATGCTCGAACGAGTCGCCAAAAATTGGACCTTTCGAATGGACTAACTCAGACGTAGTCGCGGCTAACATTTATATAATATCATTTTCGAGAAGTGAATGTCGTGAATCATTCATTTAAATGATAATAAAAATTTTAAGTTGGCTTTCAAATGTATGTATTTTATTTTACATTATAAATCAAACCTGAGGATAAATCACCCTTTATAATATAGGGTTTTCCAATAGGGACTTGACAACTTTGAATTTAATTTGTGAACCCACTCTTTCACTACTTATCAAACTGTTACTGTCAATTTATTCAGTGAACTCAACATTTTTATTATGGTAAAGTACACTAACGAGCAACGTCTGCAAATTATAAAAATTTTCTACAGATATTCGGAGTCGTAAATCATCTTCAGTGACGAAGCTCATTTTGGGCTCAATGGGTTCGTCAATAAGCTAAATATGCGTTATTGGTAGGGTGAAAACGCACATTTGCTTTATGAATCACCACTTCATCCACAAAAAATAACTGTTTGATGCGGTTTGCAAGCCAGTGGCGTTATTGGGCCATATTTTTTCGTCGACGATAACGATCGTCACGTTACTGTGAATGGTCAGCGTTATCGCGCAATGATCACTGATTATTTTTGGCCCGAATTGGAAGATATGGACTTGAACGGCATGTGGTTTCAACAGGACAATGCCACAAGCCACACAGCACACGCTACACTCAATTTATTGAAGAGTAAATATGGTGAGCGTGTTATCTCAAGACATGGGTAAGTCAATTGGCCGCCTCGTTCGTGCGATTTAACACCGCTTGACTATTTTCTGTGGGGCTACGTTAATTCTTTGGTTTATGCCAACACGCCGACTACGTTGGAAGAATTCAGAGCCAACATTGAAAGTGAAATAGCGGCCGTTTCAGCCGAAATGTGTGGCCGAGTCGTTGAAAATTGGGTTCAATGAATCGACCGCTGCAAACGTGCCCGCAGTGGCCATATGAAGGAAGTTGAGTTCCATTCATAAATGTTTTGATTGTTCTTCAAGCCAATAATACAATTTTTGAAATATCTAGAATGGTTTGCCTTTTATTTAAAAAAAAAGTTGTCAAGTCGTTATTAGAAAACCCTATAAAAAGGTCAATTTTCGGTATAACGATTTTTGTTGAAGATGATTCGAATATGATGCTTTTGAGCAATTGTTAAAGGTCTAAAAGTATTTACATAGGAACGTCTCCAACAAGATAACACAAACTGTTTAGAGTGCGCAAGGCCATACTATATTGTTTTGAGAATCTTTTTTGAGCAAAATCGCCTTAAGAGATACATTTTTCGTGTTATTAGGATCGAATGATTTTTAATGTTTTTACTATTGTCTTTCCAATTAAGGTTAGAATCAATTGTAACACCTAAATATATGAAATTCTTTATTAAATTGAGTTTGAAACACGAATCAAAATAAATTTTTTTATGTTGAAAGTTGCGTATACCACAGCCATGAATTGGAAAGCTAAATTGCCTATTGTAATTACAAGCTGGATGACCAGAGGTTTTTAAAGTCATGAATTTAGTTTTTTCACTAATCATTAGTTGATGGTACGAAAACCAAGTTCTTAGAATTTCTAGGACCTCTTCAATTAGTAAAATATAATTTAAATCAGAATTTGACTGATAAGTGAATCATATATCATCTGCAAATGCCGTCGTAAAACCTTTTAACGAGAGTTTAAAGATTGAGTTAATGTATGCTAAAAAATGACCGAAAACAGATCCCAATGGTACTCCATTATTTAAAAGCCGACTTTCACTTTGTGTGCTATTTATAATAGCTTTTCGACCTCTTTCGAGATTTTAACCATTGAGAAATAACCACTCTAAATCCTGCACTATGTAATTTGCATAGTAGTATATCGTTATCAACCAAGTCAAAAGCTTTTGTCATATCAATGAAGAGTGCCATAGTAGATTTATTTAGGCTGGCTGCATAGCCTAAGAATTGCACCCTCGGTTGATTTCCCGGAGCTTAAAAAAAAATTGATTATCGCTAAAAAATCATATTTTATTTAGAATTGAAGTAATTTTATTGACTATAAGTTTTTCAAATATTTTTGAAGAAGTAGAAAGGATTGAGATAGGCCTATAGTTAAACACATTTATTTTATCTGAAACATAAAAGGCTATTTTTTTTATATTACTAGATATTCCATCTGACGTGCAAGAGTTTTTATTTTTTAAATTTATTTATATTATTATTTATACACTGTTGACTAAAACAATTAAAATCACCACAAAAATTAATGAACTTGTTCAAAGTTGCAGGTATTTCTGCAAAATATTCATTTAATTTGTTGGATATACTTTTAAAATCTGTAAGAGTAGCTTTATATCAACTTCAGTGGTTTCAATTATATTAGACTTAGAAATTTTCCCTAAAATGCTGTCGATTGCTTTCCATTATTCTTTAATATTGACCTTAAATTTTTTAAACAAGTTAAAATAATATATTTCTTAAGTCAATTCAACATTTGGTTTACAGCTTTACAAAGTTTAATTTAGTACTTTTTTAATTTTTCATTGTTTGGATGTTTTTTTTTAGCTTTATACTTATTTTACCCTTTTTCTTAATCTACTTAAGGAGAGATCCATTCATCCAAGGTTTGAGAGACTTATTTCTATTAGATTTTTTTAAGGATATAAAAGTGCATGACAACATGTTTTTGCAGAATTGAAATAAAAAAGGCGTATGAAGTAGATGGGTCCTTTTCCGAGTAGACCTGATCCCAAAATTCATGTTTCAAAATATTTTATAGTCAAATATAATCAATGCATTGTATGTATAATGCTCTTTTGTTTGAATTACTAAACTAGGTTTCAATATATTTTCTGACTCATATAATAAAACGATCATTTTGTGATCAGTAATCTTTAAATCGAGAACACTTCCAGAAAGTTTTAGCTTATTACAGATTTTAAACCGGGTGAAAATGTGGTCAATGCAAGTACATAAGGATTCTGTTATACGGGTAGGGTCATATATATCATATTTAAGACCATGCGAAGCCACAAGGAACAAATACTTATCAGTGTCAATATTGGACTCGTTAGGAATATCAATATTATTGTCACCAATTAAGATTAAATTACAAGTTTTGTCCATACAAGGAATTTTGCTAAGTTTCTTTATGTACAAACTTTTACTAAAGACGTGCAATCTATACAAGCACAACATGGTACAGTTTACGTTTTGATAACAATATATTTTCTTTCAATATATTTTCTGACTCATATAATAAAACGATCATTTTGTGATCAGTAATCTTTAAATCGAGAACACTTCCAGAAAGTTTTAGCTTATTACAGATTTTAAGCCGAGTGAAAATTTGGTCAATGTAAGTACATAAGGATTCTGTTATACGGGTAGGGTCATATATATCATATTTAAGACCATGCGAAGCCACAAGGAACAAATACTTATCAGTGTCAATATTAGACTCGTTAGGAATATCAATATTATTGTCACCAATTAAGATTAAATTACAAGTTTTGTACATACAAGGAATTTTGCTAAGTTTCTTTATGTACAAACTTTTACTAAAGACGTGCAATCTATACAAGCACAACATGGTACAGTTTTCGTTTTGATAACAAAATGACAACTTGGCAACATCTGCACTACGTATGACAAGTTTGGAGAACTTGTGATCAATACTCTCATCAATATAAGCTACATCACCACCTGAAGAATATGATTCATTGCAACAACTAAAAGGAGCATAACCCGGTCTATTATACAATTTAATTTCATCCACATAAACCCAAATCTCTGTTAGAACTATTTTAGCCGGCAATTTATTAAGTTACTCAATATGAGTCATGAAAACAGAAAAACTTTGTCTTAGGCTGCGAATGTTTTGGTGCACACAAAAGCAATTATCGATAAAACTACGAAAAACTGGCATATCATATACATTTTAAACTGAAAAAGGAATAGGATTCACAATATTCATATTTTATCAAAATCAAAGATATAATTATTTCTTACTGAATTGTCACCCTCGTTCTTCCTTTTAAAAATATTCTTCTTCTTCCATTGTCGGGCACTCATTCTGTTCTCTGATATGTAATAGTTAATCCAAGTTACAAATCGACGCCAAAAGTACGCCCGATTCCGCATCAGCAAGTTAAAACACTCTTTCGAAGTGCTCTCGCGTTCGTGTTTTTGGTCAGGAGTGAGTATGCGCGGCACCCAAAGGCAGGATAACTTTTTCATATGCAGAATATTGCCCAAAATATGGCGTGTGCGCTCAGTACTAATCTTTCTGATACCTGCTAGCTCACGCACCTCTACTTTCCGGTCAGCCAACACTATTTCATGAATTTTTTTGACGTTATCGGTAGTGGAGTTGCGGCCACCACGAAACTCTCGAAACCAACATTTGACGGCGTAATCTAACGGAGCATTAGCCCCATAATATTTATCCAACTTTTCTCAAAAATTAATGTTTTATGAGAGAACGAAAATCGTTTGTTCATACTCAGCATGATGCCAAACACGTGAACAACAATCAGCTGTCAAAACAAAACTAAAGACAGTATCGCACTGAAATTTGGCATGTCTTCCTAAATATGAACGGACTTCAAGGCACCATAACCTTTTTTGCAGTAGCAGCGCATTCTGGCGGTCAAGGAGGTTACTTACTAGTATTTGACTCCTTTTGTATTTTTTAGTGCTAGTGTAGTATTAAGAAGTTGAGGTCTTTGTTTTGTTAAACAATCGTTGATGTATACATTCTTTGGTTCATCACTTTGTTGTGTTCTCATAAAAGACGTATGCCTCTCTTTCCAAATCCTCTCGTTAGCTGTTGAAATTACAGAATAGACTTAAATTCTTAAATGCCTTTACATACATGTAGATCAGGTCATCACTTTATTGTGTTCTTATAAAAATTGTATACCTTTCCACAGCAATAGTAACTTTTGGCAAAAAATACGTTTTAAATTTTAGCACAAGTTCATCGAATTTCACTGTATCGAGATCCAGGTTAAAAGAATAAAAAATTTCCAAAGATTCTGGACCCAAGTAATGTAGAAGTAGAGCCACTTTTCTCTGATCTGACTGCGTGTCCAAACTGGATCCACGAAGGTATATTTGAAACTGTGCATAAAAATTTCACCATGATAGCAGGATATTCGGTGACTTCAAATCCAATTGTAGAATAGATCGTGTAAACGTTAACGTCATTATTGCTCCGTAATCTTTTACATCCAGGTTTGGAACACTGCCTGGAAATTTTTCTTTACTTATCATTTAAATGAATGCTTTTGAGTCGTACTTTTATTTTAAGTAATTGACTTTTAATATATTAAGAAATGACCTTTTTTATAAGCCATATGGTATTTATTAGATCAAAGAAAAGAAATTAACTGTTGTCACAATAATTGTCTTGGCATAACATGACTCATGCTTAAATCTAACTTACTAACTAGTCTATGAGTAAGAGGGCTTTGACTCTCATATAACATTGGCGAACGTATCGTTCGGATCAGTTCGAGCCACTGCCCCAACGTGTTTAACTCATGTTTAATCACTTAACAAAATTTAGCGTTGAATAAAATCAGCACATGATTTAAATCGAATGGTTCGGCACGATTTGAGTCGGTTGATCGACTCGGGTAAGCAAACACTCGTTGGCGTTGATTGATTTGCACACGTTGTAATGGATTATGTAATATGTACGAAACGGAAATATTGAAGAACTAGGTAGTTTGATTTATTCGTTGCATCAGAATGGCGAAATACTTTGTTTTAGAGCAAATTCGGAAAAAATTGTCTACCTTGTCGCCGCGAAATAAAGGAAGAGTTGTAATTGGAGCATATGATTTGAAATTATTGAAGAGGATGGAATTTGTATTGCCGGTCCTGCAACAAACTTTTAAAATATTCGCCTAAACAGTCGTCAAACTTAATTCGCCATAAATGCTGCCAATCACTTAAAGAAACGAAGCGCTTGATAACTGTTAACACAGAAAAAAAGCCGCCATTGACATCTGTATGGCATGGGTAACTGAGGATTTTCAACCATTTTCAGCAATTAATGGCGTTATGTTTAAAAAGCTCATAACATTTTTTATCACTATTGGAGTAAAATCTGGATAAAATGCTGACATTCAAGACCTATTGCCTGATGCAACAAGACTTTCACGTACAACGCAAGGGATAGCAGAAAAAAAAACAATTTAAAGATGAAATAGTCGACATTGTGCATAATGGTGGAACATCTGCTAGTTGCGAATTCGGAATAAACAATATGGTGGAAATTAAGTTTATCAGACAGAGGGTTAAACGTTGTGAAAGCCTTGGAGAACAACGTTCGTTTAAGCTGTAGCAGACATTTGCTTTCAAACGTTTTGGAGCACCTCTTCCATGAATCTGTAGAGCTAACAGAACTTGTAGAGGCGTGCAAGATAATTGTTAAATATTTTAGGAAAGCCAACTTACAGCATCAGCTACAAATTTCTTTAAAAAAAATGAATGCCAGACACGCTGGAACTTCAACTTCACAATGTTTAAGTAAATTGTAGACAGTTGGTTTCATAATAATAAAATCCTGGAAGAGAAACAAGGAAGCCAGCGGTAACTACCTATAAATATTTCAACGCTTCAACAGCTAGTGGACTTATGCAGTGATTTCTAATTTAAGAAACTGCAGATTTGTTCTCCATCCTTATGCTTCGTCGTACCGTCGATTGAAAAAATTAAGCGTTTATGTGTACCCAAACCAACAGACATAGCTGTTATTTTGCCATTTAAAGAAAAATAATTTATAATGTTGACTACATTTAGGTTCTAAGCCTTAATAAATGGCAAAATACTGCTTTCTTCTTATATCACCTGCATTAAGTATGCAACCAAGCGACCTACGTGATATTAAAAAGTTTTGCATTTCCAAAATGGACAACATAGACCCAGGTCCATCGTCATCTTCCACTTGTGTTCCAGTCTGTTCACGTACACCAAATTCAAATTCCGTTTCACAATTTTCATTTCTTGAAATCAATTTGGAAACATATAAAAATTCTCCCAATCAATCAAACAGTAGTCAGTTAAAAGATGTTTATTTTTTTTTTCCCTGACCTTTTCACTGCTCTTAAAATACCTGCAGATAAAATTGAAAGTTAACGCAGAGTAAATACGGATGACTTCGATTTGTTGAAATAGTGGAAAACTAATAAAAAGAGTTACTCACATCTCTCCAAATGTGCACTTAAATTTCACTCCATTCCAGATAGCAGTGCAGCTACAGAACGAGAATTTTCTTTGGATGGCAACGTAATTACTGAAAAGAGAAACCGCCTCGGCTTGAAATCGGTAGACAGTTTTCTATTTTTGTTTTCTTATTTTAAAAATTTTAAGAATCAATTTTAAAGAACAACAGCTATTTGCCTAAATATATTCCTATTCTTGTTACTTTAATACCGAAAATAACAAGTGTAAATTTTTTTTATCAAAGTATGAAAATAAATATATAGTTATGGAATTGTTTTGCATGGATTGCACTCTTAAAGTCATCTTCCGACTGAAATTAAGTGGTCTTTGGTACAACACGCACTGGAGCTTCGACGACCTTGCGCGCTAGCTGTCCTATGACTCCGGTCTTATGGACATGCCATGCGATACAATGACACCGGAACCCCCGTTGTTGTAAAAATACGAAGTCGACTTTCGTTGTGCCCAGGACTGGCTTCTGCCAGAATCTGAGCCAGGAAAGGAATACAGTCGGGTCTTCACGGACGGCTCCAAAACCAATATAGGATGTGGGGTTGGTGTCTTTCTGGAGGACGACAGCGATAGATTTCACTTCACTTTGAGAAAGCTTGCGTCTGTTTTCCAAGCAGAAATTTACGCAATCCTGATGGCAGCGAACTATATTGTGGAGAACTGCTGGAAGGGGCGTAGCATGTACATCTGTAGCGACAGCCAAGCTGCGCTTAGAGCCTTGATGAACCCCCTTACGACTTCCAAGCTAGTTCGAGAATACAAGAGATCACTGAACGCAGTCGGAAGGCTAAATTCAGTGACGCTAGTCTGAGCCCCAGGTCACAATGGGATTACGGGAAATGAAATCACCGATGAACTTGCCAGTCATGGTTCAGAGGAGAGTTTTTCAAGACCCGAACATACATTGGGTCTGCCTACGTTCTCAGTTAAGGCTCCAATTGACAGATGGTTCTCATATGAGCACAACTGCAGGTAAAGCTCTGCGGGATGTAGGCAGACCAAACGAATTCTTCCCGACGTCTCCAAAAAGTCAGTGGCCTTTCTGCTGTCCCTCAGCAGGAAAGACTGCAGGCGTCATTACACTTTTGTGTTAAATTTATTTAGTTGGTGAATTTACCGTAACAAAACGTGAAATTAAGTGCTCACCCAAATGTTTTCTCAACAAGTCCATTGTTTCATGCGCTGTATGGCTCGTTGCGCCGTCTTGTTGAAACCAGAGCTCACCGAAACCATGTTGTTGAATTTCAAGAAGCACATAGTCCGTTAACATGGCGCAATAACGGTTAACATTGACGGTAACATTCTTATTAGTTTCATTTTTCAAGGAATATGGACCATTGATTCCACCAGCATATAAACCACACTATACCGTTGTTTGTAATGGATGTAATGGTAGCTCTTGGTACTCTTCGGATTGCTCATCAGCCTAAATACGGCAATTCTGTTTATTAACGTATCCATTGAGCGTAAATTGGCTTCATCACTGAACAAAATTTCACGATAAAACTCCGGATTTTCATACAGTTTCTCCAGAGCCCATTCACTGAAAATATGACGCAAATTCAAGTCGCCTGGCTTTAATTCTTGCACAAGTTGAATTTTGTACGCTTTTAGGCTGAGATTCTCACGTATAATACGCCAAGTTGTCGAATATGTCAAGTCAAGCAGCTGAGAACGACGACGAATCGATTCGTCACGGTCTTCGCGTACACTCTCAGCTACAGCTGCTATAGTCTGTTCACTACGCGCTGGATGTAGTCTAACCGGTCGAGTATCATCTACGAATGTAAACTGCGACTTAAATTTACGAATATAATCGGCAATACTGGCTTCAGTAGGTCGATTATGCGCACCGTAAGTTCTTTGAATCGCACGAAAAACATTTCCCACATAACGCTGATTTTCGTAATACAGCTGAACAATTTGGAGACGCTGTTGAGGAATGAGACAATCCATGATGACTTGGGAAACGATATTGAACAAAAATGACAAAACAGTTTGGTAGGAATCACACCCGATCTGTCAAAAACAAAGTCTATTGAAAATCAAACCTCACGATGAGTCACCCTATACATATATTTATATATATTTTAAAGCAATTCTTGTTGTGCAGCTTTTTAATTTGATTACCATATAAAAATTTTCTCATACAAGCTTATATTAAACGGTTTTATTTTATTGAAATTTAACCCCATTCCTGTTGACAGATTCATCTGAAATTGGCTACATAGCTTTTGTTCTGAAGCCAATACAATTTAATATAACCATTATCATTGTAAATCCATGATGGCCGTGTCCGCAAAATGACTGATTACATATTTTCTCACAACCTTGGGTATGAAATAAAAGGGCTTTGCAAGTAGAATACTATATACTAAGACAGGGCCCCCGCCCAATTATCAAGGCTGCGCCCATCAATGACGTTTTCTAATTAAAAGCGGGGCAGAGCAAATGTACTGACCTTATTGTAAAGGTTTTCGATACTTAAAGCCTCCAAATACTTCTACGATTTGACCAGTTAAAAGCTGCCTGTCATAGGTCCTGTTGGGTGGCAGGACCACCGGCAGTCCATACACGATAACATGAGAGTCAGAAACCCCCCGGATTTCGGTCCGGGCCTGACTTGTTGAAGTAGGCTCCCTTGTGGGAGCGTCATGGTGGCTGTAGCTTAAACCCAAGGTCGCGGGAAGAGTCTTGACCCAATGTAGAGTTGCAAGATACTGGGTGCTGTGCACCTAAGAGCAATATGAGGTTTTAGGTCGGCCTCGACCCTTACCGAGGGTGGAACTTTTTGCCTCCAACACGAGTTGCGATTTGGTATCAAAGAATTTACGGCGAGCTATTGCAAGGCGTATCCTTGCTCCCATAGATATTTTGGCATCCTGTGAAATTAAGTCTACATAGGCAGGAGTTCACGAAAAATACTAGTGACATCTGTATATCATGAAAAATTCTTAATCCAAGATGACCGCCTCTACAACATGGCGGATTACATATTTTCTCACACCCCCTCAATATGGTTATTAAATTAAAGGACTTGACTGGAAGAATACTGTATACCATGACAAATTTCTAATCCAAAATGGCCGCGGACTACTTATTTTCTCACAACTCCTCAATACGGATATCAAATGAAAGGCCAGTGCATGGCGGATTATAGAGTTGAGACAATCTATACTTACATACATTAAAATTGAAATATAGGCATCTAATCTAAACAAAGAACTCTTTTTACTTAAAATGAAGTCAAGATTTCATATCATGATACACCGTTAGCGACACACTACCCAAGGTGATATGTCGTAAGCGTTTTCCTCTTCAGACTTGGGCACATCTTGTTGTATGATAGTCTTGCCCCTTTATTGAACCTCTGGGGAAGTCGACCGTTATAACGTTTATTATTCATGAGAACAACATGAAAACAAATAATAATAATAAAACAAAAATAAAAAATAAACTGCAATACAACAAAAACGAAGGCTTTTAAAAGGCGAACTAAAAGTATAGAGCAAAACGTGCAAAAGATAGTGAAGATGAAACCCGTAGCCGACTACAGAAACGAAGAGAACGGTTAGCATCGGAAATACCTGAGCAACGCAAAGTTAGATTAATAGGCAAAGTATTAAATGCATGTGATCTAGCCGCCCATCATTTTAATATCTTGATGCTAAGTGATGAGTTTCCAAAGATCCCAACGCAACTGTTTTCAATTTGTTCCGAAACAAGTGTGCTCGAATTTATAAAATGAAAGCACAGGACCAGCTAATTGACGCCACACGAAATACAGATAATTTGAATTTAGCTAATAAAATACCAACAGACATAAACAAAACTGGAGGCTTACCAAGAGAACTTAAAATATTTGTAGGAGTGAAAAGCAAAAGTTATGTTGCGGTCCAATATTGACGTTTCCGTAAGATTGGTAAACGGCGCTATCGGCTTCGTTACTGAAATTCTTTGGCTTCAGTTTCGTCGAACCCAAATGTACGAAATAGATGTACCGTCAGTTCAGATCGACTTTGGAAGAGACGGTGTGCACCATATTCACCCTTAAGCTATACAGTTTCCAGCAAAGTTCAGTTATAGGACAGCTGAAAGAAGGATGTTGCCCTTAATTTTGTCATAGGCTCCCACTGTCCACAAAATATAAGGCAGCACTGTAGACCACACAGTTGTGTATTTAGGCTTGAAATTGTTTGTAGAAAGACAAGCATACGTGGCCCTGAGTCGAGTTAAGTCTTTGGAAGTTTTACGTATTGAGGAATTAGATTGAAAAAAATTATCAGGATAGAAACCTTGTAATAATGAAGTCAATAGAATGAGAAATAAAAAAACTAAAAACTTGAAAATAAAATAAGTAAAAAAAAGTTTTTAAGTTAAATGGTTTTATTGAAAATAAAGATAATAATGATGTAGATAATGTAATAAAAACTAAAAATAATTCAGAAGTCCTAGGTACCAGTCATCACACCACTCCCCTCATCAATCGTCGTTGCACGATATATTGAATATGAGTTTTACTTCCCCATTTCTTCCATGTGGTCTGTGTTCGAATCATTTGCACTAGCACCTGTCAAAATTCCAATCGAGTACATTTCAGTTACCGTAACTTTCTTCCATACAGGCGGCTCGATATGTGGATGCATGCCATTGTAATTTTGAAACTTCTTCTTATTTGTGCACCGAACGATAATGTCAATAATTTCAAATGCCACTAACTTTTGGAATATGCCAGATATCGATAACATTTCCGAATTTTATGCGGTCCAGCTCTCTGCCTAACAATAATAGACAGTGTTTGCTGATTTTGAGGCGGAGTTTTATTCCAAACGTCTTGTCTTTTGCCACAAAAGTTGTGTTATCGCTGGGTGAAATATCTGAAGCTACTTCTTTGTCACTTTCTTCCTCAGCGTCTCTTTCGTCATTTTCTTCTTATTGAGTTCCGCCATCAATCTCGGCTTCGTCATCAATGCAAATTTCGCTATCCGATGATTCAGCATTGGCAGAATTAGGAGCGTTATCGTTGGGAAACCTATCCTCGTCTTCACTGTCCAAAGGGTCATCACTTTGGTCATTTTATCCGCAAATTAATCTCTTTAAGTACTCCTTTTTTTCAGCGTAACGCAATGTAAAAAAATTTAAATAAATTCATTTTTTACAATAATATTGTACTAATAATAATATCAGCTATAAAACACAACTCTCAGAAACTCAGCTCTCGACAATTCCTCCATCTTTCTGCATATATAATCCAAAATTTCTATGCACACTTTACAAAATAATATTGAAGTAAGTCAAAAAATAAAAACAGCGGATATAACACGCACACATACACAAAAATATCCAAGCTCCCTTAGCAGTGGCTGCACGTCTCTCTTTTTCGAGCGAACGGTAAAAACTGAGCGATATGGCTTTTCTGTTCCAAAAAATACAGCTACGTGTTTCAAAAGTGTTCTTGAATATTCTTCATTTATAAGAGAACAAAGACACCCTTCTGTTTTATACCTGCTTTAGGACTCCTGAGTTCACTGTACATAATTTAATTGTTATATTCAGGTAGGAATACCTTCCTAGAATATGAATAATCAAATATTGATCGAATACATATAATTACAAAGGTCTGTAAATTTCAGCTTTTATTTTCCCAATTTGGATTTTTCCATCACCCTCAGCTTTTTAGCAAAATCCCTTTGTGTATATATATATATATTTTTTTTTTTTTTTTTGTTATAAATAGTAAACAATTACATGACCTTAGAAGATTAAAAATACATTTAAGGGAAAGTAATAAACAAATTAAAAATATTAAATAATTTTGTGGTATCTTGCTTTTTTTCACCGAAGATCCGATTGTGATATTTTCACTTGGAATTCCGACTTGGATCATCTCGGTTTAATAGCCAACAATAGTTTGCTATCATTATTTTATTCCACTTTCCCTGATAGCGACGCTCCATCTCTTTCAAATCCTGGTAAAATCCTTCGCCTTGCTCTTTATTTACAGCTCAAAAGTTATCAGTAAAGTTCAAATGAGAATTAGGGAAGTAAAGTTTAGGAAAAGTGAAATTAAGGAAGATATTTCAGAGTGTTGTGGGGTGCATACGCACCAAGAGCTAATTAAAAAAATAATTTATTTAACAATAAAAGCTTAAAAAGCTTAAAATATGTGGTGCAATTTGTGCAGTAATAGAGTCGAACGAACTCATTTAAAAGTGGTCTGTTGTGACTGTAACATATTGTCAACATATTTCCGGTTGTTTTGAAATTCCTAAAGAAGAGCAACAAATATTGGAAATGTGAAACTTTGCCAGTGCCAGCAGAGGCATAAGGCAACAACATCAGAAGGCAACAATTTTATCTCCAAAAGAATCAAATTTATTACTCGAAGAATCGGGCATCACACTGATGATGATTTAAAAGGAACTGAAAGACATAAAAGAGGCTTAAACAATACAAATAATGGAGCTTCAAAACAAAAATAAAGAGTGCGAGCAAAAAATTCAAGTGCTGGAACATAAGGTCAATACCTCGAGAAACATCTGATTGAAAACGACAGTTTATAATATTCCTCAAATCACCAACGTGTCTACCACCGATTGGGTGCTAAAAATCTTTCGTGATGGAATCAATGTGGGTATAACAAAGAACGATATAAATCATTGCTATATAAAAAAATTAAAAAACGGCATCAAATCTCAGAGAGCAAAATTTCACACACCCCATCAATATTCTTCATTTAAGATTATCAAGTCGACGTTGGAAGGAGAAGATAACGAGAGCAAACCGTCAGAAGAAAGAACCTTTAAGAACGTCTCTACTCAACGCAGAGGTGAATTCTTAGAAGATGTAATTGATGTAATGAAATTGTAAATTTAATGTTCAAAACCGCAAAGACAATGACAAAGGCAAAGATCACAAAGTACTTTAATATGTATGGATCAAAAATGGGATAGTGCACATGCGCAGGAGTGAGGGTGATGTATAAACTGTGTTGCCGATTTCAATAAATTATGAGTTCTGTAAATACTAGTACTGTTCCTTGTTTAACTCCTATTGTATGTGATAATCCAAATGTTTCATAATATTCATATGAAAACTTTTGTATTCATCGAACGTGCGTAGTAATTTTTCAACACTATTTTCTTATCATATATTAATACTCTTGAAAATTTGCCTGTAGTAATAGTTCTAAGCAGTGTTTGAAAAGCTGCGAGCAAAACAGCAACAGCACTAAAAAAAAAACTGCTGTTATTGTGCTGCAAAAACAATTCTTTTGTTTTTAAACTTTTATTGATTTTCTTTGTTGCGCACATGTCTACAGCTAAGCCGCAGCACAGCTGTAATGCTAGTTTAAGTTTGCTGTTCTGTTGCTTTGATTTCAAAATTGCGTACCGTCAAAGAGCAGTTCGCTGCTCTTCGTATGTTTTAACTGCCGATACTGGTACGAACATACATCACAATTTCATATTCTTTCTTCTTTGTTTGGTTGTTTTCGGTTTGTCTGCTTTATTTTATTGCTTTAAGTGATTTAACAATGGGGCCACGAAAAAACGCTTCGGTCGCGATTTGGATATATTTGTTAATAAAGAAGACATTGTAAAAGCAGTGTCTAATCATTTAAAATGAAAAATAATAGAATTTCGAACTTAGAAAGTCATTTACTAAAACTATATAAAATCGATATTAATAGCGACGAAAGACCAACAAAACCATCTAGTTCCAATATAGTGTCTTCAATTTCTACAAGAAAACATACTACTAAGGTTCAAATAAATAAGAAAATATTATTCAGATCATACATTGGACTATTTACCGAAGACAGTCTCCATTCAATATTCGCAATTCTCCCAACTTGAAAAATGTATTTGATCCAATTTGCGCCGGTTTGGGAGAGAGGCGTGGCAAGCGATTTACTTTAAATGCTCAAAATTGTCAAACTTCTTTAAATAAAGTTGCCGAAAATATTAAAATGAACTTAAAAATGGAAATGTGGAAAAGGCTTCTGTCTTCAAAGATTGATAGCGCATTAAGGCTCTCCCGCAATATTTTTGGAATCAGTGCACAATTCATTAAAGAAGACGAAATCAGATCCCTTACTTTAGGAATGGTAGAACTAAAAGGCATTCGTGCAAGTGCCTCAAATAATCTTGTTACAGTAATTTTAAAAATTTAAAAAAAAAAATGATATAAACATAAACCCGATAATTTCAATAACTTCTGATAATGGAGCAAATATGTTAAAAGCAACAAAAATTCTATCGAGCTATAATATGAGCGAGGAATGTGAAGAAGATATAAAAAATACCTATTTAAACAACATCAACAACCAAGAAAGTCCAACAAATCTTAATGTTGAGCACATTCAAATTTGTAGATGTGCAGCACACACTGCTCAATTACCCGCTCTCGATACCACAAAAGAAACGGAAATAAAAGACTTTTTATTAAGCTGCAGGAATTTAACAAAGTTCATTGGGAAACATTCCAGTGGATTTAAAGACGCTTTTCTTCATTTTTTTTTAATTTGAATTATCTTTTGCTTAACTTTTGTTACTTATTGTACTACTTCTGTTATACACTATTAGTAACTATCTATTATACTTAATAAATACAACACAATATCAAATTTATATTGATTACTCTTCTTTTTTTTAGAAGCTGAGTTAAGCGAAAACAAGGCGACAGCAAAAGCAACAATTGAAATTCAAGTTCTTTTGCTGTTGCTTCGCTTTTTGCTGCAAAGATCTTTACGGCACAGCAACAGTTAAGCTAATTTTTTACTTTCGTTTTGCTGCCAGCTTTGAAATTTTCGCAATCGCGTTAAAGTCAAAGCAAATGAAATATTGTAAAAAAATTTAAGCACTTTTTAATACTGGTTTTAAGTGAAGTATGGGCTTATAAGGATGAATTATGTTTGTAAAATATTCCTGGATAGGCGCCGCCCTTTGGTAAATGTAATGAATCTTACCGAGCTGGCGGTATAATAGTATGTGTAAAAATGGGTTGTACGTGCAATTTCGAAAAATATAAATGTTCTGAGCGCTGATATCGTGAAATTGTCTTTCGAATATAACAATGTTTTGTATACTCTGTTATAGGCTTCAGGATGTAAATAAAACTGTGATTTTGAAGGATCTAGAAAAGATTTTAAAAGAGTTGAAGGCTAGAATTTTGATTGTGTTAGGTGATATCAATATCAATATTATCGATCGCTCCAACAAAGACACTGAGGACTATTTGTTTTTAATGGCATCAAACGGTTTAAAAAGTATTGTTATTGATCAGACTAGAGTTAGTAACTCATCTGTAAGTTGTATTGACCACATTTTTTTTAAGAGTGTGCAAAAATTTTGATAAAATTATCATATGACTTCTTTCAGCACTAGTGTAAATCCGATCCAAAATCCCAAAATTGCTACTCTTAAATCGACACAGAAAATAGACCATCACTTGCGTAAAGAATACCTTTCATACGAACTTTGGGAATCGGTTTACAATAAAAATGATCTTTTCAATTCTGATCGATTTTATACAAGTATATAAGACTTTGCACTATAGAAGATCTGACCATAACAAATCGAAAAAAACACTTAAAACCTTGTATAACAAAAGATCTTCTAAATCTTATAAGAAAGAAAAATATACATGCATATAAACATGATAGATTTAATTATAATGAAAGGCTGAATAAATATTATAAAAAAGGCTTTGTAAAATGGTTACTATTAAAGTTGAAAAAGCACGTGATAAAAAAATGTTGCTTGCCAAAGAATAGATGTGTTGAACTATTTATCTACTATAAGTATCAATAATGGTTGTATTCCAAGTCCACTTAAATGTGCAGAGGTAATTCCACTTTTTAAGAAAGGTAACAAAAAAGATGTGTCCAACTACAGACCCATATCGTTATTACCCACATTCTCTAAAGCATATATTTGAAAAAATCCTCAAAAAAAAAATGCCACAATTCTCGGAGAAAAATAAATTCATTATCAACAGAGAATGCTATCTTTAGGGTCTGCAGTCAGCTACAAGAAGGGCTAAACAAAAATATGTCCACTATGGCTTTATTCATAGACATGACAAAGGGTTATTATTAGAAAAATTATACAATGTTGCATAGGGGAACAATACATTACTGGTTCAAAAATTATCTTTAAGACAGAGTTCAAAAGTGAAGGTTAATGGGGTTTTTAGTTATCCACTGGTCGTAAAAAATGGAGCCCCTCAGGGCTCTGTAATAGGGCCGCTTCTATTTTTAATATATATTGACTCGATTTTCAGACAGAAATTCAATGAAATAGCGACTGCATTCGCCGATGATATAACCTTTACATACACGTTCCAAAACAGAATCGATTGCATTATGAAAATTGGAGAAGATCTAGGAAAATTTAGGGTGTGGTTTACTCATCACAAATTACTCATTAACGAAAATACCAATTTTTTAACATTGAAAATATCCGGCAATACTATACCAGAATACAACCTTCGATTTCACTCGCATGAATGTACTAGATTTTGCCATATATATTCATACTTGCGGCATACAGAACTTTTATGAACAAAATACGTGTTCTGAGAAGTGTTTTATAATTCAATCAGTCAAGAATTTTAAATATCTTAATAGATCAAAATCCGATCTGGAAGGATCATTTACAAACAATAAAATCACACATGTACCTGGTGGTTCGTAAACTGTATTTTATTAAACCATACTGCTCAGATAAAGTTTTATCAAAATTTTGCTATGGACCGGCAGACTCTTAATTGCAATATGACATTGTATTTCAATGTATTAGACCAGTCTTGGTTGCTTAAAAATATCTAGTTCGCATTCTTACTAACTGCAATCGTCGTACTCATAGTTGGTCCCTTTTGTAAAATACAATATTTTACCAATAAGACACTTATATATTTTTAAAATGCTTATAGAATTTTTTTTAAGCGAAGCGGAAACATTCCTAGCAGGACTAATTCAACTTTTAATTTAAGGACAGATAACACAGGCTTAACAAACGTACCAATTGCACGTTCAACTCATTTTCCAAAATTCTATACATTTATTGTAAATAAACTTCTACTTTCCATACGATTAAGTAAAAACTATAATATCTACATTAACAATATAAGAGTTTGGATTTTTGCTATTGATCTTTCTAATATTGAACTATTACCACGAATTCTACCTTAATATTGCTGTAAAAAACGGACTAAATGGAACTGTTTTCTTCTTTGTATCATTTCATTCACGGATTCTGTCTTTAATAAATTTTAATTGTATAGCTATATATTATCTGTATCTGTATTTTTCAATACCACTCCACTCCAGAAATGTTAATTAATTTATATAACCATAATGAAGTGTCGTCTAACACCAATTTTTGACTTTGTTATCTAATTAAATGACGACTACTATTTAATTCATTTTATGAAATTTATATTATATATTTATATATTATTTATGCTTTGTATTTATCTTTTATGAAACGAATAAAATTAGATTAAAAAAAAACATTCATCGAACATTCCATTTTCCGAAATTTTCATTCATTTTCTTCACAATTTCCCCAAAATTTAGACTTTTATGGTTTCCTAGAAAATATCTCACTAATTCCTTAAAGGATTTCCAAGCTTCTAATTTCACTGAATTTTAATTCGAAAGCTGTAAAGCTGTTTCATCAATTTTATTATGTCCGGCCCAACGCAAATACCTTCTTTCAGTTAAGCTTTAGACCGAGATCGAAAAATTTGGTGTTCACAGCGTCTTCACAAATTGTTTCATCACCACCAGTTTTATGTATAAAAGGGGTAGCAAAACTTTTTCTCGGGGGACTAAATTGTCTCTCACAACATTTCTGATTTGGGGAATAATTTCAGTCCTCGGTGGCCACTCTTTCTTCGTCCAATGTTGCCTTCTGTTCCGATTATCCGACTCGCAAAGAAAGCAAGGGTACTTCGTATAGCCACATGGTTCACCGAGCAGCAAGCTTAAAACTTTGAGATCTCCAACCTTGTTCTGCGTACATTATTTTATCTAATACATTTTTCAAATTGTCATAGTATTGGTTCAAATGTAGTGCAACCATTCCGTACAACCTAGAAAGGCCTATATAATTTTGACAAAAAAAAAAGCGATGGTAAACCGTCGAAGAAACCGTCGAAGAGAAACCGTCGAAGAGAACGCAACATAAAATTACGATAGTATAATTTTTCCTTAGTATAATTGCCAAGTAATAATTGTTGTGAATTTTTGTTGAACAAATAAAAAAAAACAAATGTTGTAAAATTGAAATTTAAAGTAAAATAAAATAATATTGTTAAAACAAAAAAAAAATGTCAATATCGTTGCTCAATATTGGTAACCCCTGACGGTTTATGACTCGCTCCAGTCATTGCATCCTGTTATCGCAACGGTTAAAAACAAAAAATAATGCGATAGAGGGAAGGGCTCATGGCAAAAACACCACGCCACGCCATATTATCACGCCACCAGGCTTACAGCCGACATCGCAAATATGTACAATAATTTCAATAGCTTTGCGCTCTTTTCAAATTCAGTGCAAGTCTTACCACTGCAAATTGAGCATAAGATTCATTCAGAAAACGGCGAATAGCCATTGTTAAAATATTTATACGTCCAAACTTTACCAAGGCACTTTTAGCGGCCTAGTGTTTTTTTTTTTTTTACAACCAACATATGGAACGTACCTAACCTAACTCATCACATCGAAAATCAAGAGCAACAAAGTATCGGCAACACAACTTCAACCATTTATCATCATCACCATCTTTCATCCGGAAAAAATCAGCGCGCGCTCAAGGGGTTTGTAAATTATAACGAACAGGAAACACAGAGGTCGGCAGGGCATTCCATAAGCGAGTTGTTCGGCTTAGGAAAGAATCACAATATTTTAGAGTACGTCCGAAAATAGGTTTGAGGGTATACTGATGAGCATTCATTGCGAGATGAGTATTACGGTTGAAAGTTTAAATGGGCGCAATGCCACTGGCGATTTCAACGGAGCACTAGTGGTAGAAATAGCGATAAAACAAAGGGAGACAGGAGACATTTCGTCGGTTTTCGAGGGTGTCAATTGATTGAATAATATTAGTACCACCAATGAGTTTTATCGCACAGTTTTGAATCCTATCTAGCAGGTACAGTGATGTTTTAGTAGCACCTAACCAGATATGGGCATTGTACTCTAATTTTGGGCGGATGAATGCCTTATATACTGTTACCAGATCAGGGGAGTAAAATATTTCTTACATCGCTTGAGGAAACCTAGACATTTCCCAGCAACGTAATTTGTGACTGATACACATGCCGAGACGGGAAAGTTTATCGGTTTCGACGATGCAAGTGCCATTCATGGATAATGGCTGGGTATTTGAATTTTGCTTTAATGACAGCAGACAGCATTGAGTTTTGGAAGCATTAAATTCCACTTGGTTGATAGTTCCCCAATTGGTTATGCTATTAATATCGGAGTTTAATAAGCTTAACATAAGCTGCCGTTCCCGTTCTACAGCCGAAGTGCAGGGGCGTGAGTCCGGGAACTAATATGAAAAGCAGAGGGTACTATCATCAGCAAAGCAATATATTGGATTAGCAGTAGCAGATAAGAGTTTTTTTTACGAAAACTAAAAAGAGTTTCGGAGGCAGCTTTAGTTTCACTTTTCGGTGAGACATGCCATCAAATCACCAGTGGACCTATTGCTACGAAAACCATATTGCCAGTCATTTAGAAGTTTTCGTGTTTCGAGATATTTCATGAGCTGACGGTTTATCAGCATTTCCATCATCTTGGAAAGAAGGGACGTAAGTGCAATGGGTCTGTAGGAGGAGAGGGAAGAAGATTCGCCTTTTTTACTGACGGGCTGGACAAATGCTGTTTTCCATCTGCTCCGAAAGAGTCGTTAAGAGTAGGATTGATGAAAAAGCTTACGCAGTGCTTTTGCCAGCGTGGAAGAACACCTCTTCAGAAAAAGGGCCAAAATACCATCTGGATTAGCGGATTTATGCATGTTCAGATCTTTGAGTACTCTTGCTACTACATGAGTGCGGTGTAGGCGGGGACAAAGCACAATATGGGAGTGTTGAGCTAGCCGCAAAGTGTGCAGTAAGCAGATTGGTCTTGTCCAAAAAGCTGGCAGCTGGAATGTCATTGCAAACGAGCATTGGGATGGAGGATGAGGCAGAATTTCTAATGTTTTTGACGAATGACCAAAAATTTTTACTGCCTTTGGGATATTGCAGTATTTTTTGTCTCAGTTTTTGGTCGTATTGGAGTTTCACATGCTTGAGAAAGACGTTGCAGTCATTTCTAGCTCGTTTGAACTTTTTTCGGTTTTCCTCTATCGGATTGGTCTTGTAAACAATTCTCTAACCCTGACAGCCTCTTTACAGCCAGAGTCATACCATGCCTTTTCTTTTGGTTTGATACTCTTCAACCGATGAGGGATAAGGCATCTCATTCCAAAGAGAATAGTTTCTGTGATCATATCAGCAGCGCCATCCACGTCGTTATCGAGGAAACATAACGACCAGTATAATTTCCTATACAAGTTATTAAGGCCCCTCCAATTGGCTTTCTCGTATTGCCATACGGATCTTTTAGAAATCTTTTCTCTAACTGTGTGGTGGGTATACGAGAACGTAGTAGATATGACACTATGGTCCGACGAGCCTAGAGGGGAGAGCACATCAGGGTGAGAAGTTAAAAACAAGTCCGGGGTGTTGACAGTATGACTATCAACGTCTGGTATTCGTGTGGGCTCATTCACAAATGGGTTAAATTATTTTTCGCAGCGAGGATCTCAACACACCGTCCTTCGGGTGTTGTCTGTCCAGAATGTCGAAACCAACCAGAGTTGTGTATATTGAAATCGCCCTTAATCACGATTTCAGTATGAGGATACAAGGATACAATTCTTTGAATGGAATCAGACAGCGCATCAAACTCCTGAAAGGTCGAGTTGCTGTTCAGTTTGGGGCTTTGGAACAGGGACTAATTTGTGGTGGAATTTGGTAATCTACATCACTACGCATATAAATGGCGAGACCGCGATGTAGATCAGAGTGATCTGAGAGATGGGGGTGGGGATCTACCTGTGTTTCACTAAGTGCCAAAGCAGCTGGTCGGTACTTACAGACGTAGACCTATGCAGAAAATTGATTACTTTTTAGTCCGCGTATAATGGCTACGTCTCCCCTGAATTTCCTACTCATAATTACAAACAAGCACAGCAAACACAAACACCGACTATACTAAACAAGGCTGCGAAGTGAAAATTCTGGCAATGGTTTACCGAATCAAATTGCTGTAGGTGCTAAGCCCTTAAAACAATATGAAACAGTGCACCAACAAAATTTTTACACAACCCGCTATCCGTCAGTTGTTACATACACTCAGTCACTGCCGACCGAGTGCAAGCAACAGTACTAAAACCAGGAGCAGGAGAGTTGGGATACCCGCACTGTGTAATATTTTAGTTGTTGTTTTTTTTTTTGCACAAACGCGCGGTGGTTTGGTTTTTTTATTATTATTATTTTTTTTTTTTTTTGGTGTGCAGCACAGGAGAAATTACGAGTGCAGTAGGTGACGTGTGCACTCATCGGTGGTTGACACGGAACTGTACTTTGTGAACAGCAAATACACACACAAGTATTTAATTAAAAAATTAAACTTTTTTTCAAATTATATCTTTATGTATGCTCACAATTACATATAAATTTCAAATTTTTCAAACAAAACAACATTTCATTAACAATTTAAATTATACATACATATCCATACACACATACAGTAGTGTGCAAAACATTTGCAATTTTTTTCCAAATACAATAACATCCTATATTAATTGCTCTAAAGAAAGAATTTAATGAAATTTTCAATCAAAAGTATTACTTACTGTTTAACACTTAAAAAGAAACAAAGAAATTTAAAATATGTACTCTTGATACTTTGTAAAACATAAATAAACGACTTTATTCATTTTAAGTTTGTGCAAAACATATGCAAGTTTTTTCTGTTCATCAATATTTGGTCCAAAAACCATTGTTTCTAATAACTTCTGCACACCTTTTCGGCATGAAAGCAATAAGGGAGTTTGTTAACCCACTAGGAATTTTTTCCACTCATCCTTTAAAGCTTCATAAAGAACCTTTTTCGAAGTAAACCGTTGCCCGTTTGTACGCTGTTTTAGGATTCCCCGTAAGTTTTCGATTGGGTTTAAGTCGGGGGACTGTGGAGGCCAATCCAAAACATTTACTCCCCGAGTCCCTAAAAATTCTTTAACGAACTTTGAGGTGTGATTCGGGTCGTTGTCTTGTTGAAACCTCCATAACAACGGCAACTCTTCCTCAGCGTATGGAAGCATGACTGTGTCTAATATGTCCTTATACACAAAGCGATCCATTATTCCAGTTATTTGGTGTAAGGACCCACATGCTTGAGCTGAGAAGTATTCCTAAACCATAACGGAACCGCCCCCATTTTCCCGATTTAACCGTGTACCTGGCTTTTGGCGAACGTAACCAATACCATCGGTAAATAAGATATTAAATTTGCTCTCATCGCTTAATAAAACGGTTCTCCGCTGTGTCAGGGACCGAGCTGAATATTTATGCGCAAATTGAAGTCTAAATAATAGGAAATTAGAAGCAGTTTTTTATCAAACAAAGAAACTACCTTTTTTGATGGTGTTTCAAGGTTAACAGAGACTTCTTAACAGCTCGGTATGCCCCCAAATTGCTTTCTATTGCAAGTCTACGAAATATGCTTGCATTGATTGACAAGTTGAGGTCTTTAACGATTGTAGTTGAAGACTGGAAAGGGTATTGCTGGATAATGTTGATAATTTTTTTATCAGTTTACATGTCTGTTTTTCGGGGGCGGCCACCAGAATGAAGCGTTGCAATTGATAAATTTTATCGGAACCTTGTAATTATCCGGGAAACAGTCGATTCGTGAATCTTGAATCGCTTAGCTATCTCTCTTTGCTTTGATCCGTTTTTAAAAGCCTCAACTACTAGCTCCTTTGTTCGGGTATCGTACTTATTGCCAGTCATTTTTCCAACGCAAATTAAGTGAAAATTGAATAAGAAAAAAACCTGCCTATGAACATAACTTATTTGATAAAGAACACTATTTTACTAACCTGATCTGAATATCTTGGAAGTTAAAACAGAAATGAGGGAAAAATAAAAAATTTGCATATGTTTTACACAGCTGCATATTTAGTAAGCTAACATTTTTCCCTGGAAAAACTAAAGTAACTGTATATACATTTGTATCAAAGATACTTATATTTTCGCATAATTTTAATATTTTGCATTGTGAATACCACAAATTTGTAAGCCTTCCTTTCGA
The DNA here is from genome assembly GCA_907269105.1 of Volucella inanis. NCBI lineage: Eukaryota > Metazoa > Arthropoda > Insecta > Diptera > Syrphidae > Volucella > Volucella inanis. The sequence goes on along the minus strand of OU026153.1, from coordinate 103,376,036 downwards.
TCCGTGTCCCAAATCGTTATATTATTCCTACGTCGTTACTTTATTCCTTCGACACAATGGTCGACAACGAACCTTCTCATCAGCCACCTCTCAGTCACTCGGCATAAAACAACGCAGTGGAGCAACCAAGTGGTGCCATCCAAGGAGTGGCTATAAAACTTCCAGAATTCTGGACTAAAATGCCAGCTATTTGGTTCCTCCAAATTGAGTCCCAGTTTACAATACGTAACATTACGGACGAGCAATAAAAATTCCACCACGTGGTCCAAACCCTACTACAAGACGTGACCACAATCGTGTATGATATCCTAATCAAAGAATCCATTACCCCCTATACCGATCTTAAAAAATCACTTATGGAGCGTCATTCGGTGACTGAAAGGAAAAGAATCGAAGCTCTGCTGTCAGGAGAGGAAATGGGTGATAAAAAACCATCTGAGTTTTATTGAAGGCTTCACATATTGACATGACAATCGATGATTGTCACTGAAAGTCTGGTCTTAGAACTTTGAAAAATTCGTCTCCCCACACTTGTTCAGGTATCAATTAAGTCAAGCTTTAAGTCCAAGGAAGACGAACTACTTAAAATAGCTGTCGAAATTTTTAAGGTATACCAACAGCAACAACAGAACACATCTTCTTACTTAATTTCGTCTCGTTCTGCCAATTCTATTTACGAACTCACTTGCATAAAACAAACCCTTCAAGCTGAGATACACGAAACCCCCGTTTTCGGGACAGAAAAAGATTAGATTCCCAGATACAACGCACAAGAATATCCTCGCACTCAAGACAATGATCAAAGTACGACTCACCAGACAACAGTGTTCAGAACAAAAGTAAAATGCGCTGGTTTCACGCCAAATACGGCGCAAATGCACGAAAGTGTTTAAAACCTACTGTCATTATGACGGCCTCTGACAGTGGTGGTCTAACGACACAGTGCCGCTTTTTTGTCAAAGATCTTATTTTCAATTTAACGGTTTTAATCGATTCTGGCTCGGATGTCTCTGTCATTGCTTCGTCACGTTTTGAGGCAACCAGTTCAAAGCCTGACCAAATCATTTCTGCTGCGAGCGGTTTAGCAATTACTGTCTTTGGAACTAAATATCTCCGAACAACTTTAAGTTTCCGTCGTACTTTCAACCACACCTTTTTTATTGCAGCAGAAATGAAACCTTAAATTGGCGCAGATTTTTTGTAGAAAAGTGGTTTAGTTATACATAGATGTACAAAACTCAAGGTTAATCGATCCACTCACAACCACGAACGTTAATAGTACTCCCTGCCGAGAAAATGTTTATAACGTCACGTTTTTTTGAAGTAGGACAGAGGTACAACACAACCTTAAAGAAATTTCCATAGCAATTGGAAACCCCTGACTTTAACTTTCCTATGAAACACACGGTAACGCACCACATCCTTCCTCTTCCACACTGCAGAGCAAGACGCCAAACTTAAAATAGCGCGCGAAGAAGTCAAATACATGGGTATTGCAGACCCTCTTCATCACCTTGCGCATCACCTTTGCACATGGCACCTAAACAGGAAGCAAATGATTGGAGACCATACGGCGATTACAGAATGCTCAACGCAATTACTATCCCCGACAGGTACCCACTGCCTCATCTCCACGACGTAAGCATCATCCTCGAAGGATGAACAATATTTTCAAAAATCGACCTCGTTCGTGCCTACCATCACATCACAATGGCAAGGGAGAACGTGCATAAAACCGTGGCCACAACACCGTTTGGTCTCTTTGAATTCACACATATGCCATTCGGACTTCGAAACGCGGCCCAAACGTTTCAACGTCTCATGCATTAAGTAACAAGAGGCCTCAAATTTATCTTCGTCTACGTAGACGATATCCTGGTACCCAGCAAGTCAGAAAAGGAGCACGAAAGCCACCTTGGTATTTTGTTCCGACGTTTCTCCGGCTATGGCCTTCGCATAAAAGCATCAAAATGCGTTTTTGGTACAACCACACTGTGTACAGTTTTTGGGATTTGAAATCTCAACTTTTAAAAGGGCGAGTTAAGCCATTAACTGAGTTTTCCGAACCAAAATCTATTAAAAATGTGCAACGATTCCTAGTCATGCTTAACTATTATCATCGATGTATACCCAATCTCGCAAGAACATTATTACCAAATTTACAACCATTCAACAATTATATCGAAAGTAAAAAATACAAAAAAAGGTTTTTCATGGCCAAACCAAGCACAAACTGGCCGAAGCAACGCTTCTCAAACATCCCATTGAAAATGCCCCTCTTAGAATCACCACTGATGCATCCATCACCGGTGTTGGAGCAGTTATACAGCAATTTAGAAAGTCACTGGGAACCAATCGTCTTTTTCAGAAAAAAGCTCTCAGCGATACAAACGAGATATTTAACGTTTGATAGAGAACTTCTGGCAATTTATCTATTCATTCTATTTCTTCTATCTATTCTATGCATTCCCTCGGCCATGCGGGTATTAGAGCTACACGAAAGAACTCAATAAATTACAATGATCAAATAAGTAAGCCAAGTAACATTGTCGGTTCGCTTCCTTCATCAGATGGTTATAAATATACTTAACAATAATAGACAGATTCTCCAGATGGCCAGATGCATATCCTATCCTTGATAGGAAACCAGCTGTCTGTGGGGGTGGGGGGGTGATGTAGATGTTCATACACAGAGGGCAGGCGTCGTGTTAAGAGGTCGTGGCCGAAGGGTTGGTACAAGTGATGGTACGAAGAAAAATATCTCTGGCAAAATCAGTAAGAGAGGAACTGTCGAAAAGAACGCAACATAAAATAACGCATAGTATAATTACCAAATAATAATTGTTGTGAATTTTTGTTGAAAAATTGGGGTTGGAAAGACCAACCCACTTAGGCCTATTGGCAGATTGTGATGTCTACACGAAACTGGAATGTAATACAAAGAGCTTCTTCTGATATAAATTCTCTAGCGTAGGCAGGATAATGTCTGAAGACCTTTGTAGCTCGGTAATTATTATACCGTCCGGACCAGCAGAATTGTATATATTGGAGCTATGCAGCTCCCAAAGCAGTTTTTCTTTTATAATCATGAACTTTGCACGATTAGTATTGTTTGGGTTACTACTGGCCACGAATAGGTAGCTGCCTGAAAAAATGAGTGCAGATTGAGTGATTCATGATTTGAGGTTGTCCAGGAGCCATTGGTTTTTTCAAACAACTAGGTTTCATCGGATTTGCAGTGAGAATTTTTTTAGCCGGAATGCCAAGGAGGTTTCTGTGATTTTTTTACAGAACAATCCCCAGGATTGTCGCTTTGCCAGCCTCAGTTTCTTTTTATACATTTTAGGGGATTCTTTGTGTGAGTCCAAATCGGTCACTTTTCTCGTTCTTCTTGCTAGGTTTTAAACGTTTTTTGCAAATGTTTCTAAGCGGTCCCAATGCTGAGTTTATAGGATAGTGTTTCTTACAGTATACCTCTGTATTTTGGCCAGTGAGTTTTCCGATAGTTCCGGAATGCTGGTTGGCTGGGATGAGCATCGCTCAAGCAGAATTAGATGTATCCAGTTCGTTAGCATTTGAGTGATATTGTCGTACACAAGAGCGATATCTAGCATTTCCTGTCGCTTTTTTCCTATAAAAATGGTTCCATTGTCAATTTCAACAAGGAGGTTAGTAGTTATAATATAATCAAAAAGTGACACATCCCTATCGCTGATGTTGGTACTGCCCCATACCGTGTGATATGTGTTAGCGTCGCTCCCGATAATGAGACCGGTTTTAGTCTTCCAGCTTCCAGTACCAGCCTTTCTAGGTTATCACTTGTTTGAGTGCCCACATGATCGTGGCCAAGATATGCCAATGCCAGCCAGTAGGAGCAACGGTTAAGTCGGGGTTATTGAAGTTGTAAGTAAAAATTCGTTTCACTAATATTTAAGTTCTAATCTTACCTTTGTCTCTTGAATAGAGTGGAGCGTATACAGGTGTATACGCTGGTGTTGTTTGAGTCCTCCGATTCTGAATATGTGCCCAAGGGCTCATCTTCTTCCTCTGATCATATAGGATCTCTTTTTAGTTTTAACAGAGTGTCATAAGAAGGGACCGAGGGTTTAATTGTTGCCTTGAAGTCGTCGCTGTCCATTTCTGGAAAGAATATCGACACTCCAAGATCTAAGGTTGTATTTGAAGTTTCAAATAAAGGAAGAGGAGGTTGCTTATCATCATCCCGCTCATCCTTTTTATAAACCCTTAAGTGAATTGACTCAAAATCAAACCGATTCATTCATTTAGTCTGTGCTAGATGGTTAAGGGATTCCTTATTGATCACAATCAACACATATATATAAGGGACCTTTAGTTATTCTAGTTTCGCGACTTTTCAGTCATGAGTCGGTAGGGTAGGGAACTGTTGAGCCCGAAGATCTACAGAATGCTTTCTGTGGTGGAAGGTTAAGCTAGAATCTAAGTGCTGGTTCTAGGTCTGGTATAGATTTCCTTTCTAGGCGCGACTTCGAATTTTGCACCTGGCCTAATATCTCCTTATCCACCTATGGCTTTGGTGAAGACATCGAGAGATCTTTGCTTGGCACATGCTTGACGTAGCTCTGGTGCCACCTAGTTTCGCTTGTGATGGGAGGTTGTCCGGAGTTTTCCCTCATGATGGGCAAAGTTTTAATTCGACAAACTATTACCAGTTAGGTGTTATCGATTCTTCGGTGTCGTTTCTGTCGTTTACCGCGATCGTTATTGCGTCTTTAAGGACTTCGCTAAAGACCTCTGAGGTGTACTGTTGGATGGCTCAGGAGCTCTGATGCTATGAGTTTTTTATCCAGGATAACACCCAAATGATGATGATGCCTTTAAGCACTAATTGTGTCACACCAGGCAACTTCTTCCTTCTCTTAAACAGAACAACCTCAGTTTTGAGAGGTCGTCGTGGTCGTCGACCACGTCTAGGGCTTCCTGCTTCCTCAGACAGTCGCTAGACATGATCCAACAGACAGTACAGCTACATCATCCGCGTATGATTGTGCGTAGACGTAGAACTATTGAGTGCGTTGAGCAGTGAGTCGACCAACATTCATCATAGCAGTGGAGACAGAACGTCGCCTTGCGGACGCGGCCAGCATCCACAATAAATGTCCTATTCACCAGCATTGCTTTAATCTACAAGACCAATCACTCGTCTATGCCTTGTTGCCTGGCCGAGTTGCACATGCCATCAAAAGTTGTGTTGTCAAAAGCACCCTCAATGTCGATGAAAATGCCCAAGCATATTCCTTTTTGGCGAGTGTGTCTTCAATTCTGCCTAGCAGATTCTGAAGCGCACTCTCGCAGGATCTTCTGCGTTGGTAGGCGTGTTTCATTCGCAAGGCAGCTTTGCGCACTTCGATCTCGATTATTCTTTTGATGACTTCACCATGAAGGAGGTCAGACTAATAGGTTTGAAATTCTTGGCGAGCTAGTAGTCCTCCTTTCCGATTTTCGGTATAAAGGTCACTCTCACTGTTCGCCAGGGATTCGGTATGTATGCCAGTGCCAGGCTAGCAGTCTATAATTCTATAATTTAGTCTCCCCATTAAATTTTGGATGAGTTTCGCATTGAGTTTCGCTCCATTGAGTTTCGCATTTTTTCTTAAGTTCGTAATCTTTTTTAGTGCCAGTGAGAGTTAAGTCAATTTCTATCCCCACCTGGACAAAAAAATAAACATTCTGTCTTTTCCATAGTGCTTTATTTGTTTTAAATCTTTTATAATTTAATAAAAATGCTTCATTCTCCAAAAGTTCGCCAACGTAAAGTGCTTTCGCCTACTCTTCTTCCTTCCAGTACAATGTCCGAAAAATAACGAAAAAGTAGCCCTTCCAAATAGCATTCTCTAGCTTCACCGTCACCTATTTCCCTCACTCACATAGCCCAAGTAACAACAGCACTGTTCCCTCGTTCATTTCTCTTGATCAGCTTGGTGCCACACTGTGAAAACAAATTGAACTCATTGTAAACGTGATCTCTTCAAAACTTGGCGAGTCTGAACAGAAGCTTTTTAATAAAATTGAGATGGAAGTGGAAACGATGAAAAAAAGTATCGTTGAAATTGAAAAAATGGTATCACAATTGTAAACTAATTTCTCAGCCACTGAAAGCCTTCAAAATGAAGTCATTCCCATCAAACAACAGATGCTTGTACAAGAGTACAAAGCCATTGCCGCCGACGCTCTTCTCTACGGATTTCCAACAATGTAAAGCGAAAATTTAAAATCTTTAGTAAACTCTGCCAATTTCTCAACGTAAATGCCCTAACACTACGTAACATCTATAAAGTACGTCCTCTTAAAAATAAAAATAACTCAGTGTCAGCCCCTGCCATTATGCTGAAATTTAACCCTGCGTATGACAAAACTTTTGTTCTTAAATCAATTTCAATTAAATATAAACAGAGTGCAGTTCCTCTCAGTTTATGTGACATTGGAATACGAGTACCATCAGACTCTCACATGCATGTCCACAAAGCTCTCACCAAACACAATCATTCAGTGCTGCAGCATGCATTACGGTACAAAAAACAAAAGAGATTTTCCTTGGTGTATTCTTCACGGGGAAGGGTGTGTGTCATTTTCTGGACGATCTTCATAATTTCATCAATTTAAGCGAAAGCCCTGATCCCACGGAATACAGTAGCGGATAAATTTTAATTTTTTTTATTATATTTATTTATTTTTTCTTTTCTTTTTTCTGTTTTATACTTTCCACAATTCTTATTTTTGCTACTGAAATAATATATTTATTTATCTGTATATATAAATGCATTCTGCGTCTGCCAATCTCAAAAATGTCTCAGCTGACGGGAATAGGGTGCATTTAAAGCCAGGTATTTTACGTGCAATGGTAAATGCTTTGTCACATTAATGCGCAAAGTCTACGTCCCAAAATGGATGAATTACGTTACATTTTTGTTGGTTCTGGCATTGACATTATTTAAGTGTCGGAAACATGTTTTCTTTCTGAGTTAATCAATGAAGAAGTTATTCAATTGAACCAAAACTTATATCAAATGGAAGGTTATCAAATTGTTTGGGGTGATAGAGTTCAGCGGACCGGGGTTGCAATTTATGTTCGCAACGGTATTTTCAGGGATATAAAGGTCATATGTAAATCTCAGAGTACACGTCATATGGACTACTTGTTTGTTGAATTATCAACAGCTTTGCTTGGTGTGGTGTATAGACCCAATGGGAATATAAGTTTGTGTCAACTTACCTCGTCACTCGAAGACATTTCCCTCATCGCTCCTAATTTCAACCTGTGTGGTGATTTAAACAATGACCTTCTTAATGAGCAAGTGTTAATAGACGATATGAGATCTCTTAACTTGTTTCCAGTTATCTCAGTCACCCCAACCCATTTTAGTGCAACATCAAAAACCCTACTTGTATTTCTTAGTGATCTAAAAAATGTGCTTCTCTATGACCAGTTATCAGCTCCCAGTTTTTCTAAACATAACCTTCTTTACCTGACGTTTGACTTCAAGTTCACTATACCAAGGAGAATAACTCAGTACAGGGACTTTAGAAACATTGATTACACAATAAACTTTTCGAGACTCATGTGCCCATATAAAGTTGTTTGCGAAATACGGGCCACCAAAATTGCATATTACTCAAAACTTCTGAATTCTTCGCTAAGAAACTGTTGTGGAAGAATCTAGAGGAGGTTGGAATCAGAAAGTTAAAAAGCAGATATTTTCCTTTTAATCTTCAATTAAATTCTCACAACGTGTGTTTTTCCTTCACTCTAGAAGACGTCAAAGATAATACCTGTCTATAAGAATTCCTCGAGTTCAGAATTTCGACCTATTGCAATACTTCCTTTTCTCTCAAAAATTTTCGAAAGAATCATGTAAAAACAAACTAATAGATTTCTTCAACAACACAACATATTAACTTTTTCGCCAAAAAAAAACAAACCTATTCAACCGCACTACTCATAGTTGTCGACGACATAAGGCAGAAGCTTGATCTCGGTCATGACTTCTCTAAGGCGTTTGACACAGTTAATCACGAAATTTTATGTAGTAAATTCTACAAGCTGTACAATTTTTCCAATTCGGAAGTCTGCCTATTATCCTCTTACCTGGGTGGTCGTCCACAAGCAGTTTTTAGTGATGATTCCTCAATGATTTCTTGACAATCCATGTGGCGTACTTCAAGGGTCTATCTTGGGTCAATTTCTGTTTTCGTTATATGTAAATGAGTTGCCATCAGTTGTTTCTTTCTTCAATTGAAATATAAACTGACGACACCCAACTACATCTAAGTTGCTTACCTGTATCAGTAGACCACTGCATTAGCTGCATAAATTCCGATTTATATAAAATCTCCAGCTGGTCGCGACAGAATCTACTTCTTATCAACGCTAACAAGTCCAAATATACAGTTGTATCCAGAAAGCCCTTTGATACCTCCATGCTTCTGTCGATTTATGTTGACAGTGGACCCATTAAATACGTGGACACCGTTACAAACCTAAAGTTTATGGAGTCCTCCGTTCCATGTGGGCGTTACAACACCTCACCTTTATCAACCCGAACTCTATTAGCCAAAACTCTCATCACTCCCATATTAACTTACGGATGCGAAATCTACGGAAAATGTGATGCCGTAAGCAGTCGAAAGCTGAATGTGGCGCCGATACGACCACATTTCTCACCTCTCCATACGAATCTTAGATCACTTATTTGATAACCTTCTGAAGTTCGTTTAATTATTATTATGCACAATATCACTAACACGCGTCAACCCCTGAACTTAGCTAATAGAAAAACGTTTTGTAACAACACCTACACCGCCTTTTTCATATCGTTTATCTGAACCCTAATTCTTTGTAAATACTACTCGGCTTTGGAACGCCTTTCCACGCCACACCAGCAAAATCAAAGATAGTAGAAGATTTAAAAAGTAATTAAAAACACATCTATCTCACTTAAATTAAATATTTAATTTCATTTTGAATCATCCTTAGTTGCTTATTAAAAAATTAATTGTTTTCTTGTGCGTGTAATTAAATTAGTTTTAGCTTCCATAATTATTGAAAATATATTGTATCTTAATGTGTAAGCTTTCGAAATAAATAAATAAACTAAATAAAATAAAAATAAACCCATGGATGGAAATAGCAACTAAGCCCAAATATCTTCCTATCTCTCTCACTCTCTCTATCTAATTTTTAGAAAAACTTAATACGCTCTTAGGCATTTTAGGAGTAGTAATAGCCTCTTGATTGTTAGTTTCTTTATTAATGATTTAACGATTAATTCTCTTCTTCTCCAACTCGTAGAACGCGTACTATGCCCCGCGAAAACACAGACTATGATCAACTTGAAAGAAACGAAAATCGTGAAACATGAGGATATGAAATATCCAACGTTGTGTCAAAATTACAAGTCAATCGATCGATTAGTTTTCGAGTTTGGCAAACACAACATACACAGGCTGAAACTTTTTTTGTGTGGGAACTTTTTTTTTAGTACTCGTATATTGCTTTTCTTTTTTATCGTGTTTGGATAATTCTCGTTTTGAATTTTATTGTGACCGGTCACAATTTTTGTTGAATTTAGTGTGACCGTCTGCTTTTCTAGAGATTAGATTGTCTGTTCATAACGAGAATTGGCGGTTTAATTGAAACTGGAGTTTTTTCCCCCCAACTATGATAATCTCCTATTGGATAAAATCAGGCATCGTAGCCAGGAAAATAGCAAATCTATAGGAGTTTAAGTGGTTGTGATTCAAAGTATGTTCCACAGGCTTTCGGAACCGTGGCGGAAGCTCGCTATAGTTCAAAGACACCGGGCCCCCCTTTACCAGCAACAAAGTTGAGCTAGAAGACTCGAAGAGTATTGCGGACTTGGTCAAATTGTGTCGCAGGTTGAAGTCAGTACAAGCCAACGAAAAAATGACCCAATTCGAGGTCACGTCGATTACTAGAAGCAGATTTGGCATTTATTAACTGGGAGGGCATCGAAGTGTCGGTTGTCAGAGAGGACACCAACCACGTGCATTCATTCAGTGTTTAACTTGTAATGGCGGAAGTCATTTTTCGAGTCCATACTTCGCTCCTAGACGCAAGTAGTGATACGGCGCCAAAGACAACGTTGCTGTGACATGTTGGGTGACGTCCACCGGTTTTCCGGGTTAGCAGGACGGAAGCGCCCGTACAAATAAGCATTACGGTTTAGTCTGGAGGCAAACGGCAGTGATAGACGTCCATACGTAGAAGTTAGTATTTATGAAAGTGGTTTGTTGGGTATTTCATTCGCAAATTTGAGTCCCAGTTTACATTAGTGGATGCTACTCGACCAGTTAGACCACATCCAGCACGTAGTGAAGAGACTATAGCAGTTTTTTTTTTTTTTTTTTTAAATGCATTTTATTTTCTTACACACTAACTCTTACATACTAACAAAAAATGCTTAAATGCTAGCTTACAATTACTTAACAATCTTATACTAATTTACTGGCCCCACACAGGCACTCTAAGCCACTCTAGATTCTTATATCTATGTCTTTCGACTGCATTTACATTTTATTTAAAAATTTTTATTTTGTATACTTAGGGCTAAGAAAAAATTGTTAACAAGAAACTTAGCCTATGGATGTGATTTTTTATTTTTTATAAAAACTTAATATCTAACTTAAAATAAACCTTAGTCTACCTAAGCCTACATATACAATACACACATACACACACCTAGACATTACATAATTATAAACATATATTGGTATATACCTTTGCATATACTAATATATGTATATATTTCTTAAGTGCTAACCTAAACCTATGCAAGCTGGCATTCGCTATTCACAGAGCAAAGAGATTGATCAGCTCTGTCTTATTAGTGAGGCTGGTCCGTACTTGATGGAAACGACGACGAAACATCTTCTCCATCATCCAACCACCAGAAATGCTGGTGCGGCCGAACGAATCCCTCTTATCGCGATTCCCCATCGCCCTACTGATCGTATCACTGCTATATGCGACGTCTCTGTTGTAGTTGAGTCGCCTGTCCCTAGCTGTCCGAGCGACATGGAAGGTTAACGGAACCGCTGATCTATCCTGGATCAACCTTATCTGATCTAGGTAGAGGAATTCTTCCGGTGGAACGAAGCCTTCAGAGCGCACACTCTCGTGGTAAAGGTAATTGGGGTAGTAAGCCCCAGATATCAGGTTATTTGTCGAGGTCATTGCTCTTGCAATGTGCCTTCGAGTCAGCTTAATTATGAAGTTGTCCACTCACATTAGGATCGCTCTGTTGTTGATAAAATTGTTTGTACTCCGACTCTGGTGTTCTGTACAAGCGAAGGCAAGCCCTCTCAAACACCCGAATCTTTTCCATTAAGCATGCTCGCACATTGAACCACACGGGATACCCAAATACCAACTTTCAACAATTTTTTGTAGTATCCCTAGAGGCTCTCGACTACGGCGTCCTAAAGAGAATGGTTTTCGACTTCTGAAAGTTGATTTTTAACTTCCAGTCATCGCAAAATCGTCTTATCTTATCGAAGTCACGCTACAAGAGAGTATTAATGACCTTGATTTTTGGACCTGTTCTGTACGCTATCAAATCGTCTGCGTACGCAATAGTATGGGGAAGTGAACCTATCAAGTCGCTTGTATAAATGTTGAACAGGATCGGCGAATTGACCGCGCCTTGCTGAAGACCATTTTTAATTTGAAATATTCCAACAGAAGTCACATCACCATTCTTCACGATGAACTGTATATTGGTTAGCATATTATAAAGAATGTACAAGAATGGTTTACTGATCCCCAGCCTAGTCAGCTTATAGAAAAGACCCTCCAACCATATGGTGTCGAAGGCCACAAGGCAGTCATGTCAGTCAGATATCATGTCCCGCCTTAAAACCGAATTAATTATCCGGAACTATATGTTTGTTCTCAACCCACCTAGACAGAGCTCTATTGATTACCTTTTCAAACACCTTACTGATATTCGGAAGGAGACTTATCGACCGGAGATTCGCCGGATTGAATATATCCTTTCCCTTTTTGGGGAAAGGTTGAACCACCGGCGTTTTCCAATGCGCTGGATAATGTGCATTATTCATTGCATTATTAAACAGGGTGGTGTAAATATCCACCGTTTCTAGAGGAAGATGTCGAAGCACGATGTTCGGAATACCATCAGTCTCCACTGATCCTCTTCCTTCGAAATGAACGAGGGTAGGTCACCCTCTCTGGTAATGACAATATTTGAAATATTTACGTCGCTGAACCGGGTGAAACCAGAGCCCTCGGATTGCCAGTTCTCTACTTCATTTCGAATATAAGAGTTGTGCACCAAGACGCGATTGTCCGGGTCATAATTAGGGCCAATAGTATCAGTAGCCTTGTATATTTCCTGAAAAGTCGCCCCAATGGCCTCAACCTTCTCCTGTGGATCCTCGATCACAAAGAAGATGTCATCATCAGCGGCCTCATTTGGATCAATACCTGCTATTGTCAGTAACCGTTCGTTGTCTGTTGTACGGGCTATTTTAAGGCACTGAAGGTCATTTTGATTTTTTCTCCGAAATAATTTATATAATTTATTTATTTGCGGGAACATATTCGGGTTGCTGGTGTTTTAATAGACGACTTCAGTGTCCTAATCTCCGGGTGTTGTCTGTCAGTAAAATGTCTATAAATGTTTTTGAGTCTTGACAGAAGTCTACTTTTCTGTCGGTGCAGTGCGTCAATAGTAGGATTGCGGAACAGGTCTTCGTTAGTCGTACGTCGATACCGCGGTATTGTAGTGTCCATAGTTTGTTTAATTGTCTCGTCCAATTGTTTTAGGTAATTGTCGATCTCCTTGTTTGACAAATTCCTATTAGACGGTAGGTGGAGCGTGTTCGAGTGGAGCGCTCTTGTCAAGGTTGCAGAGAAGCGTGTCCATCGAGCCTTACTGTAGTTGTAAGAGCATCTTTGGACAAACTCCTCCAATTCCGCAATTTTGTTTGGATCTGTATTTTCGGTGCTAAAACCGCAATGGTCACTGTCATACACGAATGTGCGCAGACAGTTTAGCGTTTGTAAATTCGTACCTGTCAGTCATATACGTTCGTCGTACAGCAGTAGATCCAAATAAGACCCGCCTCTGGGAAACGATGGGTTATCCATCGCTTTATTACCGAGTCTGTACATAACATCGTGCTGACCCCACCAGTCGTTTAGTAGGTTCCCTCTAGTATTTGAAAACTGATTTCCCCAATCTCTGTGTTTAGCGTTGAAATCTCCGCCGATTATAAAATAATTCTCCGACAATTCCAGCCTCAGAAGTCGAAAAAGCGTGTCGAGCTCTGTAATGAATAAAGTGCATTGTGCAGACTCAGGTGCATAAGCAGAGACCAAGTACACCCGCTTTCCACTGCAGAGCGGGATGTAAATGACAACAGCTTCCAACACCCGGAACCTGCGCAACACGCCCTTGTACACTCTGTGAAATTTTATACCTTCTGCGCGACGTCACTTCCACGTTTGGATCTGGGCCGGTTTCTTCTTCTAACAATATAATTATTGTACTCCAGTTTGTGATTATGGGTTAGCTTGGTTTCGCTAGCGAAAAGCACATCAGGAGTTTGGTCTTGTAGCAATTTAAACATCGCGGCTCTTCGTTCGATTTTAATCAGTGAATTAACATTCACCGCAAGGACCTTCAAAGTCTGCTCCACCATGTGCGTACCCATTACGAGATTTGTTGCGTTAGGCCCGGCAGCAGCGCGTAGATCTGGTCCACCCTCTTGGCCTGTTCTTGCACCTGCTTTTGCAGCTGAGCCATCTGCCCTTGGATTGCGAGCAAGATGGCCAGCATGTTAGGTGCAGCTTCCGTTGTTCTCGTCATTGGCGCCGGAGAAGCAACAGTCGCTTGCTGTACTGTAGCCCCCCTACCTGCCGTCATTTGGGCGTAGGAAATTTGGGACGTGACGGCTGGTGTTTGATACACAACAGGTGAACGTTTGACCTCCTATTTCTGCTGCCGAGCCAGTTTTGCTTTCTTAATGTCGGCGAACTTAGGACAACCCCGATAGTTTGCGTGTGTCCCACGTTTCCACATAACACGCACGAGAGCTGCGACGTATCGGATGCTCCGTCAACACCCAGAGCACACTCCTCGGAACTGTGGTTCTTAGCGCACTTCACGCACTTTGGCAGCGAACGAATTGTATAACGCGTTCGCTCCTCTTTAATTTTTCCCAGTGAACCATCTGGTAGTCTAGGACAATGATACTCCTTAGACTATCCAGACGGCTTTCGGGACTGAGTTGCTCCAGGAAGAACGACAGACTCCGCCTCTCCTTCATCTTCATCCTCATCTTCCGACTCGGTTGCCGCTAGAGAGGCAATGTTGTTATTGCCCCCCTCAAAATGGTCCACATCAGCCGTTAAAACGGCATTTAGTTTCTTTTTACTAAGATTAGGAGGGGTTTTCAGAGTCCTCCTCCTTTTAATGGCTTTCGCCACGTCACCGGCAACACTATTGCTGCCTATTCCCACCCCCATTATGGGTAGAGCATAGCGCCCTCCACCATCCATCACGTGATTTGATTATTTACTTTTTGTTATCAAAAAACACTTTGAGAGAAAAAAAGTATATATAAAAGTTCCAAGTTTGGGCCTGGACTCGAACCCGTGCCCTATTTTCAAATAACCGACGCCGCTAACCGCACGACTACCGAGTCAACAAACTAAACATCAACCAATTGTGTTGAGGAGGAAACTGTTTCACTATTTTTTTACTTTATGTAAAGCCGAGGCACGTCTGTTCTCTGCTGAGATCTGCGAACGACTGAGATACTATAGCAGCTGTAGCGAGTGTACGCGAAAACCGTGACGAATTTATTCGTCGTCGTTCTCAGCAGCTTGGCTTGGCGTATTCGACAACTTGGCGTATTTTACGTGAGGATCTCGACCTAAAATCGTACAAAATTCAACTTGTGCAAGAATCGAAGCCAGGCTTCAATGAATTTCGTCATATTTTCAGTGCGTGGTGTTTTATCGTGAAATTTTATTCAGTGATGAAGCCCATATCTGACTCAATGGATTGGGCTGATGAGCAACCCGAAGAGTACCAAGAGCTACCATTTCATCCATTAAAAACAGTGGTAACTGTTATCGCACAATGTTAATGCAATGTTGTTGAGAAATCATTTTGGTGAGCACTTAATTTCAGGTTTTGCTACTGTAAATTGGTCGCCTAGATCGTGCGAATTCACACCTTTGGACTATTTTCCCTGGAGTTATCATATGAAAAGTCTCATGTCTTCAGGAATAAGCCAGCTACGATTGACGCTTTGGAAGCCAACATTACTCACACAGAACTTACCGGAGCTCCGAATGATCTTTTAAGTTCATCCATGTTGCCTAGGAGATATAACTTTTCTTGATGTTTTGATGATATTTTGAGATAATTCATGTATCTCCTCTTCTGTTGCAGTTCAAAACATCCTTTTTTTGAAACCGCTGAAGCACTGGCAGTGTTGCATCCAGAACTGGCTTTGTATTGTAACTGTCCTCTAGGATCGACAACCTTGTGTTTGGGTAATTCCACGACCTATCCTTCCTAGAACGCTTACAAAATGATCATTGGTTTTTGTTATCTGTTGTAACAGATTTATCAACTTGTTCGCACTCATCGTGAAGAAACCGAGTAGAAAAAAGGGACTTGAGAAGTTTGAATTTAATCTGTAAACGCACTCTTTCACTAATCATCAAACTCTCACTGTCAATTTATTCAGTAAACTTAGCATTCTCATCATGGTAAAGTACACTAACGAGAACGTCTGCATATTATAAAAAATTCGGATATTCGGAGTCGCAAAATCATCTTCAGTGAAGAAGCTCATTTTTGGCTCAATAAGCAAAATATGCGTTATTGGTCGGGTGAAAACCCACATGTGCTTCATGAATCACCACTTCATACACAAAAAATAACTGTTTGGTGCCGGCGGCGTTATTGGGCCATATTTTTTCGTCGAGGATAACGATCGTCACGTTACTGCGAATGGTCAGCGTTATCGCACCATAATCACAGATTATTTTTGGCCCGAATTGGAAGATATGAACTTGGACGACATGTGGTTTCAACAGGATGGTGCCACAGGCCACACAGCACACGCTACAATCGATCTATTGAAGAGTAAGTATAGTGAGCGTGTTATGTCGAGACATGGGCCAGTCGATTGGCCGTCTCGCTCGTGCGATGTAACGCCACTTGAATATTTTCTGTGCGGCTACATAAAGTTGAAAATTGGGTCCAAAGAATCAACCGCTGCAAACGTGCCCGCGGTGGCC
This sequence comes from Volucella inanis, assembly GCA_907269105.1. Lineage (NCBI taxonomy): Eukaryota > Metazoa > Arthropoda > Insecta > Diptera > Syrphidae > Volucella > Volucella inanis. The sequence goes on along the minus strand of OU026153.1, from coordinate 103,359,694 downwards.
ATATGAACGAAATTGAGTTTCATTTATAAATGTTTTGATTGTACTTCAATCCAATAATAAAGTTTTTGAAATATCTCAAATGGTTTGTCTTTTATTTAAAAAAAAAAAATTAGTCAAGCCCTTATAAGAAAACCCTATTGTACAAATATATCAACTGTCTCTTATTGTTATTGTTATTAAAATGTGAGACGGCTAAGCAATGTAAGTTAGCTCAAGAAATTATGAACATGCTTCAGAGTATCCATCGAAAGAAGAATGATGTTCGAATTATAACATTATACGAATACTATTTTGGCTTAAAGATGAGCGAAAATGAGTCGGTCGTTGCTTATGTTTCGAAAGTACTGACAATTGTATCAGAATTGAAGGACCAGGGAGAACAGTTATCGGACAATTTGAAAATGTGTTGCATTGTGAGCAGCTTGACGGCGAAATTTCAAAATTTCCGAATGGTTTGGTATAATGTAAAAGAGTGCCAAAGAATGAATACGTTGATGGCGAAACTTTAGTTGGGAGAATATCAACAGTACAAAACAAGTCGTGACACAACACAGCAGAACGGCAGCATTATTGGGCCATATTTTTTCGTCGAGGATAACGATCTTCACGTTACTGTGAATGGTCAGCGTTATCGCACCATAATCACAGATTATTTTTGGCCCGAATTGGAAGATATGAACTTGGACGACATGTGGTTTCAACAGGATGGTGCCACAGGCCACACAGCACACGCTACAATCGATCTATTGAAGAGTAAGTATGGTGAGCGTGTTATGTCGAGACATGGGCCAGTCGATTGGCCGTCTCGCTCGTGCGATGTAACGCCACTTGAATATTTTCTGTGGGGCTACATAAAGTTGAAAATTGGGTCCAAAGAATCAACCGCTGCAAACGTGCCCGCGGTGGCCATATGAACGAAATTGAGTTTCATTTATAAATGTTTTGATTGTACTTCAATCCAATAATAAAGTTTTTGAAATATCTCAAATGGTTTGTCTTTTATTTAAAAAAAAAAAATTTGTCAAGCCCTTATAAGAAAACCCTATAGTACAAATATATCAACTGTCTCTTATTGTTATTGTTATTAAAATGTGAGACGGCTAAGCAATGTAAGTTAGCTCAAGAAATTATGGACATGCTTCAGAGTATCCATCGAAAGAAGAATGATGTTCGAATTATAGCATTATACGAATACTATTTTGGCTTAAAGATGAGCGAAAATGAGTCGGTCGTTGCTTATATTTCGAAAGTACGGACAATTGTATCAGAATTGAAGGACCAGGGAGAACAGTTATCGGACAATTTGAAAATGTGTTGCATTGTGAGCAGCTTGACGGCGAAATTTCAAAATTTCCGAACGGTTTGATATAATGTAAAAGAGTGCCAAAGAATGAATACGTTGATGGCGAAACTTCAGTTGGGAGAATATCAACAGTACAAAACAAGTCGTGACACAACACAGCCGAACGGCAGCAACAAAAACAACGAAGCAGCATTTAGTGCGAATCACAAAGGTACAAAGTTCAAGAAGAAAAATAAGACAAAACCGTTACATGAAGTACAAGTCTAAGTCAAAATGCCATTCGTGTTGATAAATCGGTCATTGAAACTCAGATAATGTGTGCAAAAGCAAAGAAAAAATTAGCGACGTCAACTCAAAGAAATCTGTTGCATTTTTGACATGTGATGAAATTATTGTTATTTGAGACAACAGGAAAAGTACAGTGAAACTATACACATCGGAAACTGTATCTATATAAATCAAATGTCCAACTAAACTATGTGTTTGTTTCTATGCTCGAATTTGAATTACATAATATATTAACAAAAAATAATGGAAACAGAACATAGTGAAGCTGATGTCAACTTTAGAATAATACAAGGTGCTACCAGCATCGAAAGACTTTTTGAAAAATATGAATTTTGATTGTGTTAGTTTTAACATAAGATCGATAACCAAAACATGGGATAATTTCATAGCAGAAATTGATAATGTCTTATGTTATATCGATATCATAGTACTAAACGAAATAAACATATCAAAGCAGAAAAATGGAATATATCACATTGATGGACTTGAAATTGAATTCATAAATCGAAATGAAAGAAAAGGCGAAGGTGTTGCAGTATTTATTAAAAATAATATAAAATACAATATAACACCAGTAAACATGATAAACTATGAAGGCATACACATCAAAATAAACCATAATAGTAAAAAACATGGATACACGCAATTTACAGGCCACCAAAACCAAGAATTACGAAATTTATTACATTATTACATACATGTTACCATCACAAAACTAGATATATTCTCAGAATCATTGAAACGGACCTTTCCGATCACTGCATAACTCTGTATGCAACAAGAAGTGTAAAACAAAACCAAACAAATTATCAAACTGACATTGAACATATTAGCCAACAAAAAGTTAATGAGCTAATACAACAAACGAACTGGCAAAATATACTAAAAGAGAGGGATGTTGAAAAACTCTATAATAACTTCGAAAAAGTTATGAATAATATATAATCTGAAGCAAGTAGAACAAAAACAAAAAAATTTCCTCGAAAGCAAAAACCACAGAATACGAAAAAAATGTGCAAAAAGAGAGATGAACTCTATAGAATATGGAAAAACAGCCCAAGAAGTCAAAGCTATGAAATCCAGTACAATAACTTCCGAAATATTGTTAATAAAAACCTACAATATAAAAGCTACTTTTTATAACCAACAATTCGTAAACGCTAAAAATAACATAAGAAAAACATGGAATATCGTTAATGAACTTTTAGGAAGGAAAAAATGTTCTATAGATAATACTATTACAAACAATTTCGCGGGTAACGACGAAGAATTGAATAAAACGGCCAAGAAATTTGCGGAGCAATTCTCAAACCAGGCTACAAAGAGTATAAACGTGTGTAATGTAAGAACATCAAACCATGAAAATTAGGAACTATAGCAAAGTTTTTACGTAGAAGAAGCAACCGAAGCGGAAATTTATAAAATGATGTATCAATTGAACTGCAATAAATGTCCTGGAGCCGGTAACATTAGATTGATTTAAAAATAAATGCAGTGTATTTAGCTCCTGTTATAAAAACAATCGTTAACTAAAGTAAAGTGTTCGATACATTAGTGCATGAAAAGCTAATCGAAAGCCTCAGTAAAATAGGTTTGAGAGGAATAATGGCAAACTGGCTCAAGAGCTATTCGAAAGATAGAACCATAAAAGTTAAGGTCCCAGACAAAATGAGCGAGGAAAAACCAAGTGAATACGGTGTACCACAAGACTCCAAACCGGGCCCGTTGTTATTTATCTTCTATTCAAACGAACTCTTGCGCTTATTCAAAAAAAAGACTTCCTATGCATACGCTGATGACATAGCAATTGTAGTAAAACACAAATTTTTAAACTCTGCGGTGGAAATATTGCAAGAAGAATTTAACACCGTCTCTAAATGGTGTCATGATAAAGGCCTTCTAATAAATGCGACCAAGACAAAAGTCATGCACATACGCACCCCCTCTAAGCGAGAAGATATTGTTCAAATATATTACCGAAACGAACACTGTCAGCCAACAATAATGAAATTGAAGTAGTTAAAATAATGAAATACCTCAAGATTATTATAGATGAACACCTTTTATGGCAAGAGCATAGAAATGCCATACGTCTTCAACTTAAGAGCGCGCTCTTTGCGATAATATACCTTAGATATTCCTATTTTGAAGTGCAGAAACATGAATCAGATATGGGATTCTGGCTTAGGGAAACGCGGCGAAAACTCATATTGATAAGATATTGAATCTTCAACATCGTCTATTTAAAGTTCTTAAACCTTCTTACACATCTTTTAAAGTCTTAGATGCCACCGCAATATTTCAGATGACAACACTCATACACTATATGGATTATCAGATATTCCTGCAACCAATGCGTCATACAAGCATTGCAGAAGACGAGCTTAAGGAATGCTAGAAGTACCAAAAACATTTAACATCTATGGAAAACGAGAACTAAGCTATGCTATGAACAAACTTCCTCAATCTTTGAAATATATTCCTAACCTTAGGAAAGGAAAAAAAGGTATTAAAGAAATTATTTATTTCGATGTACTTTGTAAAGTAGAATAGTCACAATGAATTTAGTTAATTGTATATCTACATAAAGTAATAATGCTATTCTTTCATATAATGAAACTGTGATGTTATTTTAAATCACCTCAAAACCAACTAATGATACCAATGCTAACAACCACCTGTGGATAAGCACTTTGCTTTGCGGGTAAATTGATGTAATCTGATGGAAATTTAAAATATAAATAAATAAATAAATAAATAAAAAATCGGTTGATTGTGAGGGCATTTGGATAGAAGATTCAGGTGCAACTTGGCACACAACTTTCGATGAGATTGGTTTCCGACGTTTTCTTTGAAAAGTGTACAGAAAGGAGTAAAAATTTCATTTTTTTTTTTACATTCGGAAGAATTGTTAGACAGTGTTCATTGAACCAGCAACGTACGATGAATCAACTGAATCGGATCGCCCTATCATAGCCGGAGCGCCATGCGTAGCAGCAGATACAATGTTATTCAAAAGAATTTTTTTTTTCTTCACAGAACTTTTCAGTGTCTTAAATATGGTTTCTCCTATTGAATCTGTTTCCAAGTTTCTGGAAGATAATAGGTCTTGACAATCTTTCTTAGAAGCTGCTGAAAAAAATTTTGATACAGTTGGCTGAACTACGTATTGTTTTTCAAGGTCTTAGAAATAGGTCACTTCTTTGTCTTTCTTATCAAAATGCATTTTATTCTAGTGATCTTGTAGCTTAGAAGGCTTCATCGCTTCATTTGAAAATGATGACGATAAAGGATTTGTTGGATTTTCAATAAAACCGTTTTCAATATATTCCGCACTATACTGCCGTCGATTCTTTTTTGCTTCCGACATTGTTTTCATTTTACAAATGAATAAGAGAATTTTCTTTGGAAAATAAAATAAAAAATCACTGTCTTACAGATTGGAAATGCAACACGCACTCACACTTTTCAGACAGATCCGCATATACTCTTTGCGTCTGGGGTTAAAAAATGAAACGAAAAGACAAAACATTTGTTGTTGTTTACTGTAATACATTTATACTGTGATACTTAATTGGCTGGCCAATAAATACAATAAATACAAATATATACACACGTTAAACTTATAACACCCCTCTTTTTGAGCCGTGGGCTAACAAAATAGAGTAAGAAAAAGGAAATAAATTAATGATGTACCTATAGTGGACCATACACTTAACACATGCGCACTAGGGCTGGCACAATTTCTAGGAGTCAGAATTATCTAAATTTTTATTTGTGTGTCGGAACGTGACACCGGTGGTGTCATGACATATTTGCAGACGCTTGTGTTATGTCTGTAGTAGGTATTTAATTTTATGTATTTTCCGTGGCGCCGTAATCTGCAATCGGATCCTCATGAAACTCGTTGAGAGAATATTGAATTTACATTTTAATTTATGTATCTTCTTTTCAACTTACAATTTGTATTGCCTTAAAAATTCGTTTTACATCCGATGCGTAAAAAGCTTTTCTTTTCACAATCAAAATGTACAACGACGTAATAACAACAAAATTTTTTCGATATGTCGTTAAGATTTCGAAAAATTAAATAAGGTTTCAAAGAAAAAAGCCGTCTACGGATATTTAACTTGAAAAATTTAAAAATGCTTTTAACTTTCATAAATAAATCGCAAAATTGCCGAAATTCGTATTGAAAAAAAAATTTTTTTACCATTTTTTAAATCTACTCTTAGACAGGCTTAACGCCTCCTAGTTTTCTCTGAGTCTTTTACTGCGCCTCTGAAGACCCGCAGCGTCCACAAGTGGGCGTTATCGCCTACTTTGAAGAAGACTAGGTTACACTGACGCTGACCATGCTCGTGACTATCAGACAAGTCGTTCTATTACAGGCTATGCATTTTTGCTCGGAGGTATATTGATCACATGAAAAAGCAATCAGCAACAACAAAAACGCTATCAACGACTGAATCCGAATATGTTGCGTTGTGCTATTGCACCAAAGAAGCTATATGGATACGAGATTTGATTATTGACATTGGTCTTGAGCAAACAGAGGCAACGAAGATATTATGTGATAACTTAAATGCAGTTCGAAGTTCTAAGAATCCAAAGAATCATCACCGTATGAAGCATATCAACAAGCAGTTGCATTACACACGTGAAAAACATTAGAATGGTTTCGAGCACGTTGGAACAGAGAATCAACACATTTTCTAGGATGTGAGGTTGTGGTTTATTGAGGTAAATTTTCCTGTGACAAGGTTGACTCTCTTTCCCGTATGAAATCCTTCAGTCCCTCTTTTATTAATGCAGAGCTCTGGTGGATGGAAGCCACGGTCCCATCAGGCAGTCGTTAACCAGTGATAGACTTCGAAAACCACATAGGTGCTACGGGTGGATTTTTTCTCAGAAAAGAAGGAATAAGGAAGTTCGGTCGGTGAAGCCCTTAAGATGGTAATGAGACTTACGACGAATTAGAAGCTCATTATACGACAAGTTCCACCAGGAACAACCGTTATCAAAGCCTTGATGGAAGGTCCTTTCAACGCAGGCACTCCAACATGATCATGACAAGTGAAGAAAGATGATGCCTGGAGCTTACAAAACAACAAAAGCCAAGCAACATAAAAGCTGGAGGAACAGTAATCTCGTTATAAATACCGCCACCAAATTTCTACAGTAATGTGGAAAATATTAAACCTGAGAAGCGTGGTCAGTACATTTGTATATATTACTTATTACATATTACATATAACATATTACATATTACATATTACATATTACATATTACATATTACATATTACATATTACATATTACATATTACATATTACATATTACATATTACATATTACATATTACATATTACATCTTACATATTACATATTACATATTACCTATTACATATTACATATTACATATTACATATTACATATTTACATATTACATATTACATATTACATATAACATATTACATATTACATATTACATATTACATATTACATATTACATATTACATCTTACATATTACATATTACATATTACATATTACATATTACATACTACATCTTACATATTACATATTACATATTACATATTACATATTACATATTACATATTACATATTACATATTACATATTACATATTACATATTACATATTACATATTACATATTACATATTACATATTACATATTACATATTACATATTACATATTACATATTACATATTACATATTACATATTACATATTACATATTACATATTACATATTACATATTACATATTACATATTACATATTACATATTACATATTACATATTACATATTACATATTACATATTACATATTACATATTACATATTACATATTACATATTATATATTACATATAACATGTTACATATTACATATTACATATTACCTATTACATATTACATATTACATATCACATATTACATATTTACATATTACATATTACATATTCATATAACATATTACATATTACATATTACATATTATATGTATATAATATATTACATATTAAATGTCAGCCTTTAGTTTAAGTTGTCTTTTGAATTTTACAATTTGAAGTTGCATGCACTGAAAAAGAGAGGCTTAGGATTCGCAACAAGTCACCATACTACAGAACTGCTGGAGTTATCTTTTATCAGACTCAAAATATTCAAAACTTACAGCCCGAGAAATGAAGTTATCATTAAAACCTAAAAATTGTATTAAAAAAGATAACAATAAAATGTTGGCTATTCGAATTATCAGAAGTTTTATTTGGGTACCAAGTTTCCTTCGTCTTCAAAACAGTTATGTGTTGCTTGTTGTGAAATGTTAGGCAAGATAATGCAATACTAGGTGTGTTAAAAAAGTAGGGTGACTTCATATTTTTAGAAAAATAAATAATTCATCAATATTAATGTTGTCCCCCTCAGATATAATACACTTTTGCTAACGCTTCTTCCAATCCTCGAAGCACTTCCCATAAGCACAGCGATGCCGTTTTTATTTCCTCAATCGCTGCCAAAAAATTTCTCACAAGCAAGGATGAATGAGCAGGTACGGCAATCGAAAAAAAAGTGGTCAAGTTTAACATTTGATCGAACTTGACGTGGTTTTTTCGGTAGTGACTCTGGGAAGATTGGGATTTGGTTTCGACGTCCTAACCATATACCTATGATTCGTATATATATCATCATCACTGACGTCATTCAAGAGCCTCTGAGCAATGCTCATACGACGGTACTTCTGATCAAAACTTAAAAGTTTCGGAACAAACTTCGCCGACAAACGTCTCATGCCAAAAACTTCCGAAAAAATTTATTTACACGAGCCGACTGATATGCCAACATCCTCAGCTACTTCTCTTATGGTAATTTGACGATTTTCCAAAACAATTTTTCACAGCTTCAACATTATCATATTTTGTTGATGTGCTGGCGCGTCCAAAGCGAGTTTCGTTATTAGCATCTTTTCGGCCATCTTGGAAGACCTTGTATTACTTGTAAACATTTCTTTGTTACTTAGAGCAAACTCACCGTATGCCGCTGTTAATATTTCAAGTGTTTTAGGGCACTTGATTAAATTTTTTTCATTGCTACATTTTTTATAATAAACTGTGAACATATGTTTGGGACATGTTTATCATTACAATCAAAAAAATAAAAAATCGATACACGAATGCATAGATAGGATAGAAATTTTAGAATTTTTGGAGCTGCTAGATTGAATTGCTCCGCATGTTTTGTGATCTGAACGGCCCAGTATATTCGTGTTTAATTGCACTTTTGCCGTGACGGGAGGTAGTTGCATCGGCTGGAGCAAAAATGGTTAGTAGTGATAGTCCAAAGTTCACCTGCGATCTAATCTCTCTCTAGACGACTGATTTCTCGTCAAAAGATCGACATCAGAACAATTAAATACTAAAAATGGAAGAAGATAATTTTCCAAACACAATCAGGTTAGTTCGACACCGAGAAACATGGTTAGTTAGCATCGAAAGAATATCTATTACCTATGAGTGGTATTTTTCTATGTTTTAGTTGTGTTGTTTAAGAGCATAAAGATCCCTTATAAGTGAAGTTTCATTCAGCTTGTCGCAATAATGTAATATGAACCCAATCAGTGGGTGTACTAAACATTTTAAGTACTTATTCCATATTGCTCTTATTATTTCTGCATAACGGGTATTGTTTATAGACTGCGTTAATTTCAGAATTCTCGATGTATTGGATGAAGTCGAACAAGAGCGAGAGTTTCCAGTCCTATTTGTGTAGGTCCTTGATAGCACACGGAACTTTAAATCAGTTTAATACATTATTTATCTTATTTATACTTATTGAGTTTAATCATTTAATCATTATTCAAGATAGTGCAAGAGGCGGATTTTACAACAGCACTTCTGCTTTCCCAAAAATATGTATTGAATTTAAAATGGTTTTCACGTTTTCTAAACTCAACTCTTCCTCACTGCTTTCGCTTAAATTTAAAAAAAATATGGTTTTAAATCTAAAGGCTTACGCATTCTAAAATGCATGCGGTTTTTATTCATTAAATTTTTGTTTAACCTCTACTACAATATTATAAAATTGTAATGAAGTCTTGTCTGTATAGTGAAGATATTTTCGAAAAACATACTTGGGTTATATCCTATGGATGTGTCTTTTACCAAATAAATGTTTTTTTTTAGAATTATTGTCTGTTGGTCTGTTTGACCGAACATAATAAAAAACTTACTGAACCGATCCTAACGAAGTACTCACTGTTCGATAGTCCGTTTTTCAAGCTGCGGTATGCTTCATTACGTTCCGTTGAACAGAGCCGGAGTTTGCACAGAGATTATCTTTGTCGTCATCATCGTGCAGTATCAGTGCATGCAGCGGGATCGATCCAAAACAAGTAACACTTGAGGGCATTCACCTTCAAATAGTGGAGATCAAAGCGACACTTCAATCTACCGCGCAGTCTATACAGCACATGCAATCCCAATTCTCTTTGTTAGAGCAGACTACCCAAATGCTAGCTGAAATGAAAAAAGACAAAAAAAAAAAAAAATTAAAGGGAAAATTTCTAGTGCTGTGGTTGTACAACTTCGAAGCAGGAGAGTGAAAGAGCGCATTTTGTCTGCTGCATACGCTAAGAAGTCGCCGATTAATGCTGGGAAAATTTTTCATGGAAGCAAGGCAAACATTTACGTTAACGGCTGGCTGTCAAGTGAAACTAAGGCTCTACTAAAGAAGGCGAAAAAAGAGAAAAAGAACCATGGCTATAAGTTTCTATGAGTACGATATGGAAAAATCAAATTTATTAAGTACTCTGATGATCTTAATCATTTATGATTTAGTCATAATTTTTACTAAACAAAATAATACATTCACGTTATCACATAAGGAATTAATTGATCTTGATAGTACTAGTGCAAGTAATGATAAGTATAGATACGGCTTAGATTTTTGTTCTTCTATTTATGATTTTATATTATGCCATCTGAATATAAAAATAAAGAAAATGAATTTTGATAGGTTTTATTCGTATTTGTACAGTTCTTTCTCAATTTAATTATCTAAAGTGTGCATTTTTAACTATGAATTAGGTAATTATTCGATTCCGGGCTATACTCAGTACCCAGCGTGCAATCAAAATTACTCTGCTGGGAAAATAATTGCTTTTGTTAATAGCAATATTGAAATCGCTTTAGTCTTTTTACCCGATCTGGATAGTGCAAATTGTGTACCTTTAAAATTGAAGTTTGAAAAAACAACCATTGATATTGTCTGCATATATCGGCTGCAGTTTGTTCACAGTGACATATTCTTAACCGAACTCGAAGGCCTTCTCAACTCAATCAAAAGTCAAAATGTCTGCCTTGTTGGTGACATAACATTGTCATATTGGATCTACCTCTGAGGTGTACTTCTTCTGTCTTCCCTGGGTTATGAATCACTCATAAATGTTTCAACTGAGGTAATTCATGCAACGAAAACATGTACTGACCATTTCTTTGTTCGAGCGAAGAATCTGTCCAATATCCGTCCGTTTGTACTGGAATGGGATGTAACTGACCGTTTTGCTACTGGTATATCGGTTGCAGATGTACTCAGGAAAAATTATACCAACCTACATCTTACCGACTCGAAAAATAAAAAATTGTTGCCAGAAGTAAACTACGTCTTGTTGAACGAGAGTCTTTCTAAGGAAACTTATAATGGTATATATAGCTCCACCTGTATGGTATTTCAAATGCATTTTAATTTTTTTTTAAAAAGCTTTCTAACCTCATAAATTTAAATAAAATAAAAGATCCAACCATGGATGACTGCTAATCTCTGCCAAAGAATTCGGGAAAAAAAATAAATTTTATGTATTGAATAAAAACAATTTGCATCTACCCTACATAAAAAAAACTTATTGTTCTATAAGATGCGAAAGAACGTTTTCGAAAAAATAAAGAAGCAAAAAGAGATATATTATCAAAAAAGAAAATTTATCAAAATAGGTCTAATCCAAAACGACAATGGGATATTTTAAATGATTTGCTAGGTAAAAGCAGTAAATAAATCTCATAAGATGTTTAAAATTTGAAGGAGAGGAAATCACTTCGGATATTAAAATGGGAAACAATTTCAACTTGTTTTTTTTAAAAATGCTGCTGAAAATGCAAAACCCACTCTTTTAAATCCTACAAGTACAACCTCTCATAATTCTCTCCTTGATGATGTAGTAATCTCTTGAAAGTAATTCCAAAGTAATCTTTGGAACGGTGTCGAAAACTGAAGTGTCCGAAATCATATCGAAATTAAAAGCCTAAAGCTCCTGCGCGATGGGCGGTATATTAGTAGCCTAATTATTAAGCCGTAAACGTACCTTTTTAACCAAAGCTTCGAAAGGGAGATATTTCCAAAGTGCCTAAAAACATCCATTATAGTACCAATTTATAAAAAAAGGTGACAAAACAATTACCATATAGACCAATCTGCTTATTGTCATTTTTTTCAAAAATCATGGAAAAATTGATTGCGAAAAGAATGAACAAGTATTTGGATAAATACAAGCTCTTAAATGCATCCCAATTTGGCTTTATGAAAGGTAAATCTACCGAAGATGATCTTGTTTTATTTTTGGATAAAATATATGCTGGTCTCTTTTTAAGCTGACTAAGGCATTTGACTTAGTTAATCATAAGTTATTACCACAGACTTGAATTTAGGGGAAATACCCATAATTGGTTCATGTCATATCTAAAATATCGAAGGTAACACGTTCGTATAAATGAAACTTTGAGTGAACCTTTACTAAGACCAAATGCTGGCGTCCCTAGAAGATCAGTCCTTGAATCTTTGCTATTCCTTATTTATATAAATTTAAATTTTAAATTGCCTTTAAAAGGTTCGTGCTTTTGCTGATGATCTAGCGATCTCATATAAAGCTATTTATGTTGAAACTATACGACGTCAAATGAATGATGACTTAGCTATCCTTAATAATTGGTTTATTTTTCATCAAATGGTACTAAATAACAAATCGAAAGTCATGCCTTTCTCCCTCGTAGATAAATACTGCATTGATGGATTAGGTCTCCATGTCTTTAATTGTACATATGCTAACTGCAGTGATGCTTGCATAAAATTAGAATCTGTTTTCGAACTTAAATATCTAGGTACAACCTTAGACAGCAAGTTAAAGTGGAAAGCACATATAACAAATATTAAAAAATATACATGTATAGTATACTAGTATATAGCTTTAAATAAAATATTCCATCAAAGAAATTTAGTACCTTTTAGCTTAATGTCTGCTATATATCACGCACTGGTTAATTCTTGGCTAGAATATGGGATTTGCTGTTGTAACCTCCAGCCCCTTATAACAGCTCAGAAAAAGATTCATTCCCCTTATTCCAATATCTTAATGCTTTACCTCTCAGACATCTATACGTCTTTAAAGTTTTAGGGCTATTTTAATTGCGAAGCGGTTACACTTCTCAAGGTAGAATTACAGCCTTTTCACTGAGACCAACGTCCGCTTTAGTGGTTCCGCAAGTAATTAAGGAACACTGCGGACGCCATGATACGAATATAGCTTCCTTTATTTATAACCCTGATATATTAAGTCATGTTCAATCCAAATCCAGATTTATACAAAATTTAAGAATCTTCTTACTATCCAGATCGAGTGTAAAGGATTTAATGCAGGTTTTAATCTAGTAAGCCTTTTGCCTATTTTTGCTTGCCATCATTAAATGTAATTTCCCATCTATGTATTATATTTATCCCTCTACTTTCTCATCTTTACCAGTTTACTATTTCTAATAATAAAGTCTTTCTCGTTTGCTTCACTAATCATTTCTCCACAGCGCGGCTTTCAAATGCTTTAAACTATAGTATAATCAACGCACTCGTCACTGGTATTTCTTTTACTACAAAGTGTATAAGAACAACCATTCCAAATTAATATAATTACTTAATTCATGCGTCTAAAACTCCTGCGTCTTAAAGTTTCTCAAAGAACAAATCATACTTTTTTTTTATAATCCAGCGCGCGCACCAAGGGGATATGAATACCCTTTTACTGGCTTTTCTCCAGGGTGCGGGCGGGTGGTGTAGTAGTTTGAAACTCAGGTGTATTAGGTTTCGATATTTTTCCCAGAGTTGGTTGTCAAACTGGAGGGGACGAGCCAGTGCATCCTTAGCCAGTGGGTCTTAGTACGTGCTAGTTGTTAGTTCGTTACATTTTAGCTCAGCCAGCAACAACTCCAACATCAGTGTTATGCCTTCATGTCAGAGTTGACGCCGACGGGATTTTCATATACCTTCATACAAATTCTATGAAAAGACTTTTCAAAGAATTGCCTTGCACGGGATTCGAACCCGTGACCCTCTGCTTGAGGAGTCTATGCATATGCCACTACACCACGGCCACCCCATGTGTAACTGTAATAAATAAAATTTGTAAAAACCATATAAACTAGTAGAATTGAAACCTTTTAACTACAGAATTTTGTATCATTAATATCCACCAATTTATATTGTACAAAAAATGTATTTGTATTGAAATGGAATAAATCTAAATCTAAATCTGAATGTACTGAAAAATATTTGAGTGCATTAATTTATAACAGATCCTGATCTTTTCAAAATAGTTAAGTCATATATCAGAATTTTTCCAAAAGATTTCTCAAACGATTGATAGTGTTGACAGTCATAGGTGATGACAGCTACCTATCCTACCGGCGTAGAACTCAGATTGATGGTGGATATACAGCAATGATCGTATATGTGGTCAATTGGCTACAGTATTAACGAGCGTTTTCCTTCTGTTTTTAGACGCTCGTAAAGAAAATAGGCAGCAGTTGTATTTAAATATCATGAATATGCACGAATGTGTGGAAAATCTAAGGAAATGTGCTGATTGCGGACGGTCTGGACACAAGGATGGTTTTTGTGACAGCCATAAATCCAGTATTAACAAAAAAGGAGCTATAAACAACAAAATCGTTCAAAAATAAAAAAACAAATTAGAATTAAAAAGTATATTTCCAGTTAAAAAAGTTTGCCAGATTTGTAGGAAATGCATTTGCATAAGAATAAATGGTTTCCCTGTGCAGATGCAGATCGATACGGCGTCTGACATCACCATAATGTCAGAAGATATTTGGTAACAACTGGGAAGGCCAGGAGTTAAACCAACAGCCCATTTCGCTAGGAATGCTAGTGGGCAGCCACTTATTTTGATGGGTGAATTTAGCTGTCGCATGTCGTTTGGCGGCAAGCAAATTGAAGGAATTTGCTACATAACCTCAATTCCGAACCTTAACGTAGTAGACTGCATGCAAGCTTTTAAACTTTTTGATGTTCCTATTAACAACATATGTTCGAAGATAGAACAGCAACTACTGGTTTTACCACAAAAAATAGAACAGGCCGTAGACGAAATAAAGTCAACCTATGCAGATTTGTTTGACGAATCAATTGAATTGTGCACTAAAGCTGAAGCGGAAATACATCTTAAACCAAGATCTACTCCTTGTTTTAGGCTAAAGCGACCAGTTCCATACGTGTCGATGCCTGCAATAGACGACGAGCTTCAACGTCTGGTACAGCAAGGCATTATTAAAAGGGTCGAGTATGCACAATGGGCAGCGCCAATTGTTGTTGTTCGGAAGTCGAATGGTCGTTTGCGGATGTGTGGAGATTACTCAACAGGGCTAAACAATTCACTGGAATCAAATTAATTCCAACTTCTATTATAAATACTTTTTTAAAATCGATTTGTCTGAAGTGTATTTGCTGATCAAGGTCAAAGAATATTCACAACCACTTTAAACGATTAATACTCATCGAGGTCTCTTTCACTATCTACGCTTACCGTTCGGTTTTAAGTCAGCACCTGGGATATTTCAACAAATTATAACTGGCTGGCCGGGATAAACGGTGCGGGATGTTATCTTTATGACATATTCGTGGTGGCAAAAATGAGCACCGGCAAAGACTTCATGAAGTTCTGCAGCGCATAGAAGAATGGGGATTCCATTTGAAGCACGAAAAGTGCTCATTTTTTTAAACAAGCTTAAAATACCTTGGCTTCATAGTAGATCAAACGGGGCGCAGGCCAGATCCTAAAAAATATGTGCATTTTTTGTGTATGATCAACTGTTATTCGCAATTAATACCAAATATGCGTGAAATTCGTTCCCCATTGGACAAACTTATTACGAAATATGTAAAATGTTGTTGGTCAGAGGAATGCTGTCCTGCTTTTCTTAAGGCGAAGGAATATCTTTAATCAAAACTCATTCTGGCACAGTTTGATCCAACCAAGGACATCAAAAGATGGTATTGGGAGCGTTGTAATGCACGGATTTACTGATGGTTCAATTAAGCCGGTCGCACATGCCTCAAGATTCATACTAAGGCCAGACCATCAATTTTATATCAATTTTTGAATCAAGAAAAGGTATACCTGTTTACACCACACAAAAATTATAACGATTGGTACTTTCTCTTCTTGCATATGATTTTGGCATTGAATACATCACTTTTAAAAGAGGTAAGAAATTATATTCGAACAGAATGGACAGCACAAATAAGGAACGAGGCACTAAGCGAAGCACAGGAATAGTGCGTATGAAAGCACTAGCACGCAGTTCCGTGTATTGGCCAAACATCAACAAGGTTAAGGAGCAGGTCGTTCGGGAATGTACTGCATGTGCAACAGTGGCCCCAGCACCATTAAAGGCACCTTCACTTTGTTGGACCTTTCAAGCAGAAGATGTATTTGATAATAGTCGACTTCTATTCAAAGCGGCCTGAGATTTTTTATATGCGGTTCACTACCGCACTGTCTTTGCTGGTGGAGTTTAAACGTAGTTTCAACAATAAACTTGGTGAATGGTATATATAACATTTAGAGAGTGATACTTAGAGCTGCGTGCTGAAAACCACAAAATACCGTATGGACCAATAAGAACGTAGTCGTGGTCAACATTTACATGAAAAAATATTTAAAAAGTAAATGGCAAGCATTAATTTATCAACTTAAATAAAAATTGTATACACTGTTGTAACTTTTTTTTTTTGACAATTAAGAACCAAACGCCTAAAATATTACCCATTTTCTGAGGCAGATGTGTTATTGCTTGTGTTGATAAAACGTGGTTTAAGACACTTATAGTTGAAAATGACTACAATGAAGTTTATGAAGTTTCTGCATATTCAGTGATTTCGTATTGTATAATAGGGTAACTGATACAACTAGTGGTGGAATTGCATTTTATCATGAAGTTAGTTTGACCTGCAGTATCTTGGCGAAATTATTTCATGATACCTACTTTTTAAAATTGCAAACTATAATTTAAAATGCTACATTGGACTTATTTATAGTCCTTTTTTTTATTTTATTGCTCCTTCTACTCGTTGTTTTCCAACATCTTACAATTTTCAGCGTCTTTCGAACATCTACTACTTTGTGCTGACTCTAACGTGGATGTACAATATTTAAAAATTATAGTAGATCACGCCAACTTCTGGATGTTGTAATTGTATATTTGAACCAGATCTGTTGTATTATAATACACTACTTATAAAGTATTTTGTTTTTTTCATGCATTTTCGTGCATAATTTGAATGCATTTTCATCTTTTTTGGATTAACGTTCCTGTCTAAATTCTTATAGAAAATAGTACAAAATATGACTGGTTTCCGCTGAAGCTCACAGTGCAATAAAAACTCGCAGAGAACTACATGCTAAATGAAAGCTAAGATCTACTACTAATAACTGGAAAGTTTTCTGTAGAGCTAGAAATTACTCTTCATTTGTTACTAGAAGAGCGAAAAAAGACATTTTCACTCTAAACCTAATGTTAACTAAACACCAAAAAAGCTTTGGACAAATCTGCGCACTACTGGAATAAATATAAATGTTATAATACAAACACAAAAACACGAGTATTGATGAGCAAAAATTCCTCGTTAATCCCACAGAATCACCTTTTGTTTACTCATCCATCCTTTTGGAATATGAAGTAACTACTGAATAGAAAGTGATTTTATTTATTCACGCACTTAAATTGAAAGCAATTAGTGAAGACATACTGAATTTACGTTTTATGAAAATAATACTTCCTCGTATTATAAGCTGTTTTACGTATATCTATAGCTTCTGTATTATGCTCTCAACTTTTCCCGATTTTTTTAAAAGAGAAAAAAATATACCTGTCCCGAAAAAAATAACTCCCTATAGGTTTTTGACTTTCCCAAGAAAGTATTGTGTCATGACTCTCTAAGTTTTTTGAGAAAATTTTGACCACCTCAAACATTTCGATTTAAAATCGGCGGTGCAGTCAGGATTTAAGAACTATTATAGGTACTCTACAGTTCTGTTAAAAGAGCTTGATGATTAAAGAATTCAATTAGATAAGCATTATCTGCCTACTCAACTTCTAAAAGGCCTTCGATATAGATAACCATGCGATCTTATTTATAAAACTGAAACTGTACTTAAGCTTCAACGACAGCACTGTTCGTCAGATTAAGAGTTATCTAACAAACATTCTTAACGTGTTTTTTGTGGATAAAAAGTCTTCTAAACTAAGATGTACATATACCTGCGCTAGTTCCAAAAGTTTTAAGTTTGTTCAACTCCTATTTAGTCTATTTATTAATGATCCTTTTCATGTTTGCCGAAATGCCTTTATGCATTTATATAGGGTTTTCCAATAGGGACTTGACAATTTTGAATTTAATTTGTGAACGCACTCTTTGACGAATCATCAAACTGTCACTGTCAATTTATTCAGTAAACTCAAAATTTTCATCATGGTAAAGAACACTAACGAGCTACGTTTTCATTCAAAAAAATAACTTTTTGGTGCGGTTTGCATGCCGGCGGCGTTATTTGGCCATATTTTTTCGTCGACGAAAACGATCGTCTCGTTACTGTGAATGGTCATGTGATCACCGATTATTTTTGGCCCAAATTTGAAGATATAGACTTGGACGACATGTGGTTTCAACAGTTTGGTGCCACAAGCCACACAGCGTACGCTACTATCGATTTATTGAAGAGTAAGTATGTTGAGCGTGTTATCTCAAGACATGGGCCTTGTCTGTGGGGCTACGTTAAGTCATTGGTTTATGCCAACACGCCGACGACGTTGGAAGAGCTCAGAGCCAACATTGAACGCGAAATAGCGGCCGTTTCGGTCGAAATGAGTGACCGAGTCGTTGAAAATTGGGTCCAAGGAATCGACCGCTGCAAATGTGCCCGCGGTGGCAATATGAACGAAGTCGAGTTCCATTCATAAATGTTTTGATTGTACTTCAAGCCAATAAAAAAATTTTTGAAATATCTCAAATGGTTTGCCTTTTTTTAAAAAAAAAGTTGTCAAGTCGTTATTAGAAAACCCTATATGATGATGCACAAATATATTTGTTCCGACCACTTGTAAAGGGTGAGCGAACAGGTACTGTGAAAGCTTTCATTAAATTAAAAACACATTTATTGCGAAATCAATGTAGATTTTTATTTATTAATAAAGCTCTATGGCAGTTATAAATACAACACAACATCGTTCATATAACCACCACATCTTCTGTTGCAGACGATCATCTTAAGGTCAAAATTATCGTTGACTTTTGAAGAACAAGTTTGGATGCTTTGTGTGAGATCCTGAACTATCGCTGGGTTATTGACATAGATCTTACTCTTTAAATAACCCCACAGAAATAAAAGAAATAATGAAGTAATGCGATCAATTTTGCATGCAATAGATTGATTGATTGATGTCTGATGTGGGCGGTAGCACCATCCAATTCATTCAATTAAAAAAATAAAAATAAAAAATTTCCAGTCAACATATTGTGGTAACAGTTCACTGTAACTGTCTCTCTAGCCTCATCTTCGAAAAAGTACGGACCAATAATTCCGCCAACCCTTAATCCGCACTACATAGTGACTTTTTTGGGATGCATAAGTTTTTTGTGGATCTCGAATGCGGTTTCCGGTCCCCAGAAACAAAAATTTTATTTATTTATTGGGTATATATTTTAATTCGTGCGGTTTTTTTTCAAAATTTAAACATTTATTGAAGAAATATATGTACAATAGTATTATTCAAAGTATTGCCCATCTGAAGCTATGACTTTTTCCCATCTTTCTGGCAATTTGTGGATCCCATCCCAAAAGAACTGCGCCGGCTTGGCAGCCAGGAATGAATCAAGCCAATTTTTGATATTCTGCTCTGATGTGAATCGTATTTCAGTGAGGGCGTTCTGCATCGACCGGAACAAATGGTAGTCATAAGGAGCACGGTTTGGGCTATTATTCGGGTGGGGTAAGACTTCCACTGTTTTCCAAAGAGTTCTTAACCGGAATAGCAACGTGGGGCCGAGCGTTGTCATGATGGAAAGTTATTGCCTCGTGTCTGGTCGCATATTCCGGGCGTTTTCCGGATACTGCTCTCTTCAAACGGATTAATTGTGTGCGTTAGCGTTGTCGATTGATGGTTTCACCCGGTTTTAGCAGCTCAGAATACAGCACACCCATCTGATCCCATCAAATACAGAGCATTACCTTCGCGCCATGGATATTCGGCTTTACCGTTGATTTGGCTGGTTGGCCGGGTTTCACATATGATTTTTTGCGTTTGGGGTTGTCGTAATGGATCCATTTTTCATAACCAGTAACAATCCGATGCAAAAATGATTTCCTTTTGTGGCGTTCCAGCAGCATTTCGGACATGCAAAACCGCCTTTCGACGTCTCTCGGCTTGAGCTCATGTGGAACCCAATTTCCTTGCTTTTGAATATATCCAGCTGCTTTTAAACGTTTTGAAATGGCTGCTTGAGTAACACTCAAAGGTTCTAAGAGCTCTTCTTGTGTTTGGCAACAATCTTCATAGAGTAATGCTTCCAGTTCTTCATCTTTAAACTTTTTTGGCTGCCCAGGACGTTCATCGTCTTCCAAGCCAAAATCACCACTTTAAAATCGTGCAAACCACTATTGGTACGTTCGCTCATCTAGCGCATGTTCACCATAAGCTTCCACCAAAATACGATGACTTTCGGAAGCAGTTTCCTTCATATTAAAGTAATGAAGGAGAACTCCCCGCAAAAACACCTTTTCAGGCACAAAGTTCGACATATTTGAGTGAAATAAAATTATTGTTGTTCACGCTTCAAATGAATGACATATACTGAAATGACGTGCAATGACAGTAGCTTTCCAACGCATGTTCCAATGGAATAATACAAGTTACGCCATCTCTTAGAAAACCGTACGAGTTATAGATCCAATATAAAAGTGAATATGACGACTATAATTATGAACATAATTGAGTTAGCAATGTAAATAATGTTCTTACGAAATAAAAGCGACTTCATATGTTCCGAGTTTACAAAGCTTTTGATAGCTGTTGAGGTATGTAGAGTTTTAACTTTTTGATTTATATGTGTAGGGTAAAGAAGAGGGGTCGGAAAAATGCGGTTTTAAATGAAACACGTCCTTTCTTGTTGATCAGTCACAGCAAAAAACCCTTTATTCGTCCGGAAATTACTTCCATCTTTTTTACAATAAGTGTCATACAATATGTTACGTTTTATTGTTTACATTTTAGGTTAAGTTTCAACGTTTGGATTAAGTTTTAAATATAACAAAGTCAAATATAATTATTACATAAGTATAAGATTCAAAAAGTATATTGCACATCCGAACATGCTCCCGCCTGGTAGACGATTTTCGTTCGCAAATGTTCTTGATCATGTACCTTAGTGTACCCTGTTGCAGTTGGAGTATGTCTTACTTCTTCTCACATAAGAGTTGTGTGTTGTGTGAGGGCGAGTGTGTTGACTATCTACATTTAAATGAAACAAAATCGTGTAAATTTATAATTTGAAGCATTACATGTAGGTGACAAGGATGACGATATAACGAACGAGATGAAATATGCGTATTTTTTTTTTTTACTTGTTAGTTTTCCCTTAGTTTTTTGTTTTTATTGTGAATAAGGTAAGTGTTTCTTATTTAATTATTTATTTTATCATATTTGTTATTTGTGCGGTAACTGTTCTTCGCGTACGCATTTTTTGGTTGTGCAGGACGTCGATGTCCGATGAAATTTTCGCGAACGTTTTGTTGTTGTAATAATGGCCGAACAAAGTCAAAGTGTGTGTAGTGTGTACATCTTAAAGTAAAGCCATGAATCTGCCTTCGATTGAATTGCTGTTGCAATTTGCTTCAAATAGACAATTCAATCTACAGTAAGTTTCTTTTTTTTTACATATATTTTTTTTTGTTTACATTTTGGTCATTGTTGTTGGTCATTGACGTGATTCGCTTCCATCGCTCAAGGTAACTTACCCCTTCCAAGGCAGTGTCTCCTTGAGGAATTGCGAATTTAAAAAATGTGCTGGTGTCAGACTTTTCAAGTCCGCCATTGGGCACAAGGGTCTGGAATTGAGGCAGGCTTCAACCTAAATAAGTAACGTTGACAGTTCTTCAAATGTCAGGGATTCTGCCCCGACCGCTCTTCTGAGGTGATGCTTTACCGATTTCACCTCTGCCACCCAAAGTCCTCCGAAATTGGGAGATGCAGGAGAAATAAAATTCCAATGTACAGTTCTGCGCACCATCCTCGGCGTGCTATAAGTCGTTTGGAAGCCGCTAAAAACGCCTGTGTCGTAAGGTCTGACACGACCTCCAAATGCACTGCCTTAACTGCTAGGCAAATGAATATTGAACAATATCCCTCGTGCTTTCCAGGTTTTTATGTCAAAGGGTCCTGCAAAGTCTACACCCGATCTGGAGAAAGGCCTTGACTTTACTAACTTGGCCCAGGTAAGTTTCTCATGAGTTGTTGCATTGACTTCGCTTTGTGACGGAAACAAATGAAACACTCATGCACCATCTTCTTCACCTTTCTCCTTAAAGAAAAAATCCAGAATGCTGTGCGGATGTACGCCATCATGAGAGAAACACCACCATGGATTGTGTTTTTGTGTGCATCTCTTATTATAAGGTGTGTGAAATGATGATCTGGTGCCAAAATAGATGGATGTCTCTGTTCTTCTTCCAAGTTTGAGTTCTGTAATACGTAGAATGTCGTCAGCATGTATAAAGGGAACATTTGTTTTTGTGAGGTTTTTATCAACGATTTCATAGCCTTGTCAATTTAGTTGACCTTCAATGAACCTTTATACCTTGTTTCAAGTTTTACCCGGCAGTTAAGCTCAAAACGAATGCAATAGGCCAGAATGTGGCAAAGCCTTATTAACGAAGATTGCTTAAGCATAAAATTGATGACCTCATTGTCTTCATCGATTTGTTGCGTGACATGGAAAATGTTGGTCGCGTTTTCCTGCTGATGAAACCTACATAAGGTACCTAACCTTGAGGCACCAAACCCAGGTTTACATCCGTCCTTAAATGGCAACGATACCTCATATCGTCCATTATCCAATCTTTTTGTCGTCATAGTGCTGCTCACAACACAAATCCTGTCTTTGTTTGTTTCCTTGTAGTTGAAAAGCGATTCTTCTAACTCCCAGAACCTTCGCAATTGAGTGTCGATGTCACAAGCCTGTAGAAAACTGTGAATGGGTTCCTGAGTTTGCGAAATGACGTTCCCAAGTAGAAGCCAACCTAGCTCGGACTCTTGTGCGATTGGAGACTTTTCATCTGTGCTACGGATAATCGCTGATCGAATAAACGTCGCTTCCCATGAGAAGATCAACAGTCGCAGGCTAGTCGAATTGTGAATCCGCTAACCTTAAGCCCTGAATATGTTCCCAGTTTTGCAGACCTAAGGGCTTGGAAAGCAAAAGACCGGTCAGCGACTTGAAGACATATGCTCGGGTGTTCGTCTCAAACGGCGTTACCAGTGAACCAAAGGTAAGTTTTACATATCGTTAATATGAATCACTGCTCAGCCTTCCCAATCCAGATACTCCAATGAATGTTCGTCGCTGATGAAGCCCTAATAACTGAACAGCAGGCTCAGTAATAAACGTTGCTTCCGATCCCTAAAATGATAATAGTTGCCCTTTGAAGACATTACCTTCACAACGGCTCCACATTACTTTCACACCCTTCACAGTTGACATGCAGCAGAGAGTTGTATTTCTGTTTGCAGTAATAGCAGCGCACACTACTTTGGCATTGACTAGTCCGGTGACTGTATGCGAGACAGTTCCGGCAAACCCCGGTCATGTCCACAGTCTTGGATCGTTCACAGATCTCCATATCAATAAACTTCTGACAAGATCGAAGGGAATGTTGACCTCTTCCACACACCTGGCACGAAAACTGCTTCTTCTCGACGTGCAACACCGTTTTCTTCTCAACAGCAACAGCTTTGTGTGAAGAAGATCCGCTGCCCTTTGTGCCAATCGTTCGAGCTACTGCTTCCAAGGTTCGAAAACGTGTTTCTAGGAACTCTATAAATTGTGTTAGCGTGGGCAACTCCTTCGAACTTCCTAACTACTCCTCCCACAAACGCTGAGTAAAAGCAGGTAATTTTTGTACTAGTATATAAATTAATATGTCATCCCAAGAACTAACCGGCAATCCTAAATTTTCCAGGGCATGGAAACATTCCTGGGACGTGTCCAGTAGGAGTTTATGTGACCTGTAGTCTCCTTTGTCAACTGCTGCTGTTCAAAGAAAATTTGGAAGTGAGCGGAATACTCGCTTGTGGTCGTATCTGGCGACAAGCAGTTTCCATGCTTTGCCATAATTGCCAACATACAAAACTAAATACTGCAACAACCGAGCAGCTTCACCTGTAAGAGACGACTTCAAATAGTGAAGATTTTGGATTTCACCCAGCTTTTTATTGGTGTGGACTAAAGACAAAAAACATCGTGGAAAGCCGGCCACTTCGTGTACGAGCTCTGAAAATGTGGTATGTGAATTTGTAGTAATGAAAGCTCATTACAAGAAGCACCTGTGGATTCACCTTCCACAATCTTCTCTTTAGATGCTGATTTGGTATTGTCGATAGCATCGACCAATTCATCACGGTAAGTGCAGTACGTTTCTTGTAACCTATCAAATATTTCATCAAAATCTTCTTCTTCCAGAGTTTCTTCTACTTCTCCTCGTCGACTTTTCGCTTAAAGACTAAGCGCGTTCTTGAAGTTCCCTTCTAGAATAAGAAGACGACCTGAAAGATAGCTAGCTGTACAACGTGATGCTTACCTTAAGTTTCGTTTAATTGTTTACATTTTAAATTAAGTTTCAACGTTCAACAATGTCAAATATAATTATTACATAACTATAAGATTCAAAAAGTATATTGTACATCCGAACAATAGCAATATTCTCAAAATTTAATTGTTTCGTTAAACTGTACGTTACATTTTCAGTATAAAAGAATCTATATACCATATAAATTCAAAATTATCGTTGCTAATTTTTCATTTAATATATCGATTTTACAGTTACTTATGGTAATCAAGTAACTTCTTAGAAGTCTTATTTTTCTATCGTTACATTGGTTTATTATCGATACATTTGGCATGTTCTTACATATTACAGTAAAGTCATCTAATTTCTTAACTCCTATTGCATGACTTTCTTTTAGCTTATAAATATTTTTTGTAATACAGTTACTTAATGGTTTTAGTTCATCTGTGTATTGGATCTTATGCTCATACTCGTATATTGTTCCGTTAAATGCTATTACAAACTGGTCATTCATTATTACTTCTAGATTATTTTTATTTGGTAAGGCTGTTATTAATTTGTAGTCAACTAATTTATAGGAGTTCGGAATTTTTAAAGCTAAAATCAATGTCTCTGTCGTATTTCAGTAATCCTACTCTTGTATTTTTTAGTTTGTAAACGTCTAGTTCTATCTCTCTAATTTCAATTGCTGTTAACATACATAGATATATTAATCCTTCTTTAACTAATGCTACACTGTCTACAATTCAGTCAAGTTTTTCTTCTAATATTTTAAATTTTAGTATCTAATCTTTTTTTAGCTGTTGTGTTATTAGTCGTTATTCGTTATTGGTTATTTATTCGTATGTTTGTCCTAATTGTATTCTATCTGTTTTCATTGTATTGTTTTTTAGGTTGGCTATTGTTTCGTTAAAATCGGTGTTAATTTCAATCTGTATGTTTAAATTATTGATTGCGTTGTTATTATTTTCTTCAATAACTTTCCTATGATCTGTTATTTCTAGTCGATCATTGTTATCCATGCTACTGAATGACCATTTTTGTCCTGTACCTATGATGTTTAATAGTCCTCTTTTTTGTCTTAAGTTTTTACTTGGTTCTATTGCTGTTATTTTCGCATAAATTGTATTTAATTCTTTCCTTATCACTGGGCCCTGGGCTACTTGTAAGATTTGTATATTATCTTTAATAGAAATAACAGTTTGTCTCAGTTCAGAAGTGTTCATAATGTGTAATATTGTATTCGAATTTTGTACAACTAGAGCGAAAAGTAACCTCCTTGACCGCCAGAATACATTGCTACTGCAAACAAGGTTATGGTGTCTTGAAGTCCGTTCGTATTTAGGCAGATATGCCAAATTTCAGTGCGATACTGTTTTTAGTTTTGTTTCGACAGCTGATTGTTGTTGACGTGTTTGGCATCATGTTAGAGTATTGACAAAAACGATTTTCGTTCTCTCATAAACCATTATTTTTTTAAAGGCTAAACGGCTAAGGAAACAAAAGAAAAGTTGGGTAAATATTAGGGGGCTTATTCTCCGTCAGATTACACCGCCAAATATTGGTTTCGAGAGTTTCGTGGTGGCCGCAACTCCACTACCGATCAAATCCTCAGCGGTAGGCCCTCCGATGTCCGATGTCCGATGTCCGATCAGAGGACAATGTCAAAAAAATACAAGAAATGATGTTGGCTGACCGGAAAGTGAAGGTGTGCGAGCTAGCAGATACCACAAAGATTAGTACTGAGTGCACACGCCATATTTTGGGCAATATTCTGCATATGAAAAAGTAATCCTGCCGCTGGGTGCCGCGCATACTCACTACTGATAAAAAATTTTGTTTTTGCAAGACAATGCACCTTTGGACAAGAGCATCGCAACCATGGCTAAAATCAATGACTTCGGCTCCAAATGCTGTCGCATTCACTGTATTCGCCCGATTTGGCTTCCTCGGACTATTATCTCTTTCCAAACCTTAAAAGATAGCTCATCAATAAAAAATTCAGCTCACGCGAGGAAATCATCGACGCCACGGAGGAGTATTTTGCAGACCTTCCGGAAAGTTAGTTTTCGGACGGGATCAAGAAGTTGAAAAATCGCTGGAATAAGGGTATCAAACTAATAAAAAAACATTTAAAACTTTTTTTTCATTCCCAAGGAGGTTACTTTTCACCCAATCTAGTATTTCTGTTTTTCTCAATTTAATTTTTATGTATTCGTTATCTGCTACTACTTTGTCAATCGTTAGTGTTGTTATTGTTTCTCCCGTCGTAACAAGTATAAGAAATACTAATATCATTAACTGCAAGTAAACGGGGTCTTTTAATATTTGTTGGGTGTTCTCCTTCTTTCTGTTTTAGCCTGTATCAGAGTTCACTTTTGTAGTAGTTTTTTTTATAATTTTTAACTGGTATAATTTCCCTTTTCTCTTTATAAATTTCCCTATTCTGGTTTAACTTCTCTGTTCTCTTTTCTTTCTGTATCTTTATGTCTTTATTTAAGGTCGCAAGACGCATACATTGCCTCTTCGAGGGTTCTTTTAATAGTGGAATAATATCTGTTGTCATATTTTTGGATTGATCTATGTACTTTCTGAACGATTGTTAAATCTAAGTTTAGCATGGTAACTAGTATTTCCTGTAATGTGGAGTGGAATCTTTCTATGTTACTATTGCCTGTGTGTGTGTTAGGTTTGCTAAGATGGAGTTCTATTTCTTGTTCTTTAAGGAATTCTTTTCATTGTTCTGCCTTAAACTCATTATCTGTAATAGTTTTCAGTGGTTTCGAATTTCGAAAGATGTTCCTCTAACGTCTTTTTCTTCATTACCCAGTTTCTATTTGATAAGCAGTACGCATATGCTCTCTTATTGAGCTTGTCCATAATGGTCAAGAACAAATTTGTATTAAAATTAAATATGTCCATATGAATGATTTAATTGGGCATACTTGATGTTTCATTAATTTTTTACTTGGGCTTTATGGGCTTACGTTCACATTGAGTCTAAACACGTTTTGCAATGGTTTATAATTCTAGTTATTTCTCTGATAATTTGGAGATAGTATATTTCATTGTTAAAATTATGGTATGTTTTAACTTTGCCACTATGGGCACTTTCCCGGGTGTGAATCAGCGAAATTTGTATATGTGTTTGTTTTATTGTTTTTAGCTTATCAGGTTCGAAACGTTCTATTAGTAATTGTTAGAACATGACAGAACAATGACAAACGAGAACATTTGAAGAATAACGAGATGATAAAGAAGGTGAAGAATTCATCCCATCATTTTTTGATTTTCTTGTTTCCTCCAAACATTTAGTTTATAGACTGGAAAATTGCATTCGGTGTGAGACGAAATGCCATGCCGAGCTGACCTCTGATGAGTTGGAATAGCATAAAAGGGAAGAGTTGTGAAGTTTGCATTTACTACGATCGTTTGTTGATTTGCACAAAACAGTGCGTTGGTTTTGGCAAATTTAACTTAATTTAATACGCGTAGTTAGTTTAATTTGTTTTGTTTTGTTAATTCTGGCGAGTATTTTAGCCCATAAGTGATATGTGTATGTATATATTTTGTTTTACATTTTGTTGGTTGATTGGGACGGTGAAAGCTTATGCATATTTTGTGTGTATATAAGTGAGTGAGCATGTGCATTGCTACTCTGTGTGTACAAGCGAGAGCTTGCAGTGTGTGGTGAGTAAATCCATTATGCTGGATGAGTTGAGTGCATTGTGAATGAGTTGAGTTGAGTGGATTGTAGATCTGAGTTTGGTTTAAGTTTCTACTTGAGTATCGAGTTATTGCTGGAGTGAATGAATTGAGTAGTGCTTGAGTGGAATATATGAATTGCTGGTTTGGCTTGTGTTGATGGTTGGCACTTTACTTTATGTTGAAATTTACTGCTTTATAGTAATTATCTATAGTTAAAATAAAAAAATTCAAAATAAGTTGCTTGTTTCTATTTTGGATTTGATTTTTTTTTTTTTTTTTTTTTTAGTATAGTAGGTGCAGTGTGCTAAGATTTAAGGGGAAGGAGAATTTAATTTAAAGATGTGGCTTCATCAGTTTTGTGAATGCTGAGAAGGATTACATGTTGGGAGAGAGCATAGTTTTGAGATGAGCTGGCGAAATTCGCCTTGTTGCGTTTTGAGTTTTACAACTCTGATGATTCCGTCTGCCCCAGGGTATATTTCGACAATCCTTCCAAAGCTGCATCTAGCAGGTGGTTATCTTTTATCTTCAAGTTAAACCAGCTCTCCTTTGTTAAGTTGCGGCTGAGGTGTCAGCCATTTTGGCCTTTGTTGCAATTGGGTGAAATATTCTTCCTGCCACTGTTTACAAAAGGTGTGCATGCGTATTTGAATCGCTTTCAATCGGTTGTTGTTATTGGTTTGTTGTGCCGGAGCCGGAGAAAATGAGCTGGAGTTAGAACTCTGAAGTCAACTGGGTCTTCACATAACGGGCATAAAAGTCCCGAGTTAAGACACGCTTTTATTTGTGTCAAAAGCGTGGCGAGCTCTTCATACGTCAGGGTTCTGATTCCAAAAACTCGTTTTAAGTGATGCTTTATACTATTTATACCGGCTTCCTATAAACGTCCAAAATGTGGGGAAGCTGGTGGAATAAAGTTCCACTGTGTTCCTTGGTTGGCTAACAATTCACCTGTTTCCTTCCAGTCATGCATGGCATTTTTAATCAAGCGACATAATTCCGCATCAGCGACGACAAAGTTCGTGCCACAGTCGTTGTACAGTCGGTAACATACTCCTCGTCGTGCTGCGAATCTACTAAATGCTGCTAAGAATGCCTGAGTCGTAAGTTCGGTGATGGCTTCCAAATGAACAGCTTTTGTTGAAAGGCATACGAAGACGGCTAGATATCCCCTTAAGCACTAAGTTCCATGATCTTCCAATGTGCGAATCTCGATTGGTCCGGTATGATCAACTCCTGTGTGCGTGAATGGCTTTGACACACGTACTCTTTGTGTTGGTAACTCTATCATGAGTTGACAAGCAGTTTTACCGCGAAATCTGAAGCAGGTAATGCATTCGTGTATTTGCCTTTTAACTGCTCTTTTAAGGCCGAATATCCAAAATTTATTTCGTAGGTACCCCATCATTAATTTGATCCCGCCATGAAGTGTTGCAGCGTGAACTTCTCGAATGATTAATCTTGTAAAGTGATGAATTGGTTCCAATATGATCGGATGTCGCTGTGCAAAGGTAAGGTTTGCATGTTTTAATCCTTCCCCGACTCTAAGTATACCTTCCTTGTCCAGCCAGGTTATCAGAGGTCTCATACCTCTTGTTTTACTCATTCCTTGAGAAACATTTCGCTTTGAGCACATTTAGCTAGGAAATTAGTTGCGGCATCTAGTTCTTTAGGTTCCAAACTTCCAAAGGTTCGTTGCTTTCGTTTCCGTTCATTCGTTCGTTCGTTATTTTTCTGGATATTAGTGACAAAACGGATGCAGTATGCTGTTATCCTGCGCATGCGCTTAATATTTGAAAGAAAATAAATCAGCTTTGATAAATTTTGACTTTTAAAATCGGAGGGATTATGTTGGGTAAGAATGTGCTTCCATATAGTAACATCTGTCAAACGACGGATCTTCCTGACTCTATTTCGCACAAAGTCTCCCACTTCGAAGGATCGGCGCGAATCCAGCATAGCGTAATAGTGGAAACTGTTTAAGCGAAAGTGGGAGTACTAGTCCACTTAAGAGTCTGTTTTATGTAATGTAAAAGTTGTAGGGTTTATAGGTGCTATTTTCGATTTTGAAAATATAGATAAACTACGACACCATATGCCCTTTCAGAAGCATCGCAAACCCCTGCAGTTGAGAGCGATTCTTCTTACCAACTGTGCATACCCAGCGGGAAAGCTGTATTTTATTGATATACTGTAGTTCATCCTGGAATGTTGTCCAACTATGTAGAATGTCACTGTCGATTGGATCGTCCCACGACTGTTTGTTAATCAAAAGTTGTTGCATAAGCAGCTTTGCATTGGTGATGCATGGCACAATCCATCCCATAGGGTCAAACAAGCGTGCTATGATGGATAAAATTAATTGTTTTGTGGACTGCTAGTGCTTTGAACGAGGATAATGAAAGGAGAATTGATAAGTTTGAGAGACCAATTGAAAACCTAATGTCTTAACTAGATCCATTCCATCTGTAGGTAGGAAAAACGATGTCTCTCGTTCGTGAAAGGGTACACCATCAAGAAGCTTCTCATCGTTTGCCACCCACTGGTGTAAATGAAATTCTGCTTCTGTAAAACACTTATTAATTTCATATTTTTTCTCCTTTGCCTGCTGTAGTATATCTGCGCCAGAGATCAGATCGTCGACATACATTTCCTGTTTTATCATCTTTGCTGCTCACTAACGGCGTCGGCTAAATTCATTAAAGTTCGAATAGCCAAATACGGCGCCGGTGCTGTACCAAATGTCACAGTTTTAAGTTGATAGATCTTTAAAACGTTGGATTGTCTACGACACAGGATCAGCTGGTAATTCCTATCTTCCTCTTTAATCCAAATTTGGCGGTACATTTTCTCCAAATCCCCAGTAAATGTGTACCGATAGAGTCTCCATCTGAGTAAAATACTGGTGATGTTTTGTTGTGATGAGGAACCGACCATTAGCTGATTATTTAGGGAGATTCCACAACAACTCGGAGTTTCTTCGTCCAAGCCTCAGGTAGTCTTCAATGCATTCCGTGTATTTATCCCGGAGCTTCTTATCAGCAATTAATTTTCTTTCTATACTCATAAATCGTCGAAGCGCTCCCTCTTTTGATCTGCCTAAATTAGGATGTACATTTCTTTTTTGAACGGCAGCCCCACTTCAAAATGGTCATCTGATAAACGTTGGATAGTGTTAACAAAATGTTTCTCGCATTCGAAGTCTTCAGGTTTCTCATCCCGCTGGAACGCAACCTTATCTACCTTCCAGAATCTACGTAGCTGTGCCTCAATGTTAAAGGTATTATGATAAACCTTAAAGTGCCTTGATTTCAATGGAGCTTTCCGAATAGTATCCAACCTAATTTTGTCTTTTGTGCTATAGGAAACAGATTATTGTGTGACCTTACTATATCTGGAAGCAAAACATAGCTACCTAAGATTAAGTCTACCTTAGTAGACAAACACAATTTGGGATCCGCTAAAACCAACCTACTTAGGTGCTCCCAATCGGTAGTTGTCATAGTCCGAGTCAGAAGATGCCCAGACAGCGATCTGAAAAGAAGAGCTTGTGCGGTGTTTCGAAAGAATGAATGGTGGGAACTAATGCAGATGTCCACTGCCTTTGTGCACGTGCCGCTGTTGACCAAACCAAACCCAGAAACTTTGACGGAGGTTGATTTTGGTAGAAGACGTAAAAGCTGAACTGCTTCTGTAGTGATAAAACTTGCCTCCGAACCTGAATCCAACAATGCTCGTAAGGAAAATGTTTCTCCGGATGACGAATAGACTTTCACCATAGCAGTAGCTAGTAAAATTTGAGTGTTTGAGTGAGTCGAATAAAATGTGTATACATTAGAGCAATTCAACTGTGCCCTTTATCTTTCAGATGGCTAGAATGTGGATGCTTCAGCATTCATCGAAGAAGTAGGTTGTTGTTGGTTGAAACTCAGAAGAAATGTGAAGAAGCGAATGGTGATTCTGTTGGCAGTAATAACATCGCCGTTAGCTAGGGCACTGATCCATAGTATGGCTATACGCTAAACAATTACTACTTAACTTCAAAAATCGATTGCATATTCGAACTTCGTGTTGCCCCTTGTTACAAATCTGGCAGGTATATTTTGAATTGCTCACAATAGTGTGAAAGGTACTCCGAGTGGTTTTTGAAGAGTTGCGGGACTGTTGATGGTCGAAGGCTTCAAGAGAACGGGACCTAGTTTCTAAAAATCTGGTAAACTCATTACTATCAGTTTTAAACCCTAATCTTTCCTCCCATAGATACTGTGTTTTCGTTGGTAATTTTTGCAGAATGACGAAAATTAAGAGAACGTTTCGATGCTCAACGGGTACCTTTAAGTTACTTAAGCTATGTACTACCTCTGTCAATATATCTTAAAGCCCCTTGATTGCTTTTGCTGTCTCTCGAGAGAATGATGGTTGGTTATAAAGACACTTTAATTGGCTGTTTGGCCTGGATAATAAAATCTCCCAGGCCTTCATGACGTGTACTGTCATTAATTGACAGGTGAGCCAGTAATTTATCAGCTTCTTCCGATGTACTCGATTTTAGGTAATGACGTTTTTGTATCGCAGATAAACTGGCGTTATTGTGAATCAGAGACACAAAGCAATCGTTGAATTGACGTCAAGTCTCATAGATGCCACCAAACACGGGAAGATTAATTTCGGGCAACCTTATATCAACTTTGTTTGATGCGTTCGATTCATGGATTTCCTTCCCCTTCTTCAAACTTTGGCCATTGCAATTTTCAACTGAGGCTTTGGCCTTATCCGACGATTTAAACAAATCCCCCGAAAATCTAGTTTTCCTTAACCTGCTCAAACACAAACTCAACCTTTTCAATAGTTTCAGAATCCACATTTTTATCTATAAGAAGCTTATTATATGCATCAGTTACCGACTGCATTGTCTTTCCTAGCAGAACCAAGCGTCCATCTAGGTTATAAGCCGTGCGCCGTGATGAACTCGTTTTTTGGAAGTTTACATAATCTTAAGCTATTTGTTTTTACAATCTTTCTAACACTTTAGCTTACATTTCAATTATAATATATTCTGATTGAAATTAAATAAAACACACACATGCAAATGCTAAACTCACTTTTTTTTTCCAGGAGAAGATGAAATTTGTTGAATTGATCATTTTCTGACTAATCTTTAAGCCTTGGTGAATCTTCTGTGATGGGCTTGATTTCCGAGTAACGAATTGGGATGTTATACTTGTCCAAATTTAATCGTATTTGGGTATTGAGTTTTGTTGTTTTCACATTTAATTCTTTGTGAAAATAATCCGTTAAAAACAGCACTTGACTTTTTTAATGATTGCAAAGTATTAAAAATGATATCTGCTGTATGCACTGGTTCGTATTGACAAAAAAAAAACGTACACAACGGATCGAAAGGACCAATGTTCGGGATTGAAACCAGGAGAAATAAAAAAAAATGCTGTTAATAGAATAAAGAAAACTTTCAACCTTTGTAAAATGTTAATCAGAAGTGAGTGTTCTTTATTTACTTCTTTATATATGTATGTAGATGCTGTACCACATGTCAAATATATTAAGCAAGAAAAAACCTTTTTGGGAATTTTATTTGACTGTGTGGATTCAGCTTTCCACTTGGTGACGTCACCAGAGTCGACCAACTATGGTTTCCTTTATTGGTATGTGATCGAGTTGTTGTACGACCGTACGGTCGCATTTCCTGACAGGTTACTAACTGATTGATTATCTACATTGTCATGTCTATTATTTTCTTCTGGCATTCTGCTGAGAAAATCTGCGATATTATTTGATTTTCCTTTTAGGTGTTCAATGTTATACTGGTACTCTTGTCACTTGCTAACCACCGCTGTGTGCGTTGGATAAATCCCTTTCCAGTGTATTTTTTTATTGAAATACCTAATTAGTGAATGATCTGTTATAATTTTAAATTTTCTACCCCACAAATAGGGTTTATTATATGTGACTGCACATACAACTGCTAAGAATTCTATATCCGTAACAGAGTATTTATTTTTTTTTTTTTTGTCATGATCATTTAATAACGCGTACCTTACTGGCTGACCTTCTTGCATATGTGCGGTACAATATAGCGTAATTGCTTGCGTCTGTAAAAAGAGTAAATGCTTTTTCGAAGTCGGGAAATTTCAGTATTGGGTGCCTAATTATATTCAACTTGTTTTTCTGTTTTTTGGATTTTTCAATACATTTCATTTTATTAGGATAAGGTCTGATCCCTTCTGTTGTTAGTATGTGTCCTAAAAATTCTGTGTCTCTTTTCATAAATTAGCATTTATCAAACTGTATTTTTAAATTGTGCTCTGATAGTTTATTGAAAATTAATGATAATGACTTCAAATGTTCTTTTAAGCTTCTTGAGAAAATTAAGATGTCGTCCAAGAATACAACACAAAATTGGTTGATACACTCTCGAAGTATCTCATTCATAAGCCCTTGGAAGATTCTTCAGCCCAAAAGGGATTCTTAGATATTCACATAGGCCATTGGTTACGAATGCAGTTTTGATATATCAGCAAGATGCTCCTTTATTTGGTGATAACTCTTGGCGAGGTCTATTGACGAAAAATATTGCGCTCTATCCGGCATATCTAAAATACTCTCAATGTTTGGGAGAGGGTATAACATATGTCATCGACAGTTATTTCATTAAATTTCCTATAGTCTACGCAGATACAGAATTTTCGCTGCCTCGAATTGTATAATTTCTTAGCTACTACAACTATTGGGGATACATATCCACTATTGGACTTTCTTATTAGGCCTTGCTTTACGATCTCTTCGACCTGCCGCCTAACTTCCTCTTCATGTTTTGGGGGTAACCTATAAAGTTTCGCGTGTATTGACTGATCCACTGTTGTTTTAATTTCGTGTGTTATAGAAATACAAAGAATACAAAGAATTGTATTTTTCAACTGATCACTTTCCTGATATACTAAATGACAAAATTGTTTTAACAGTCTCTCCATTCCTTCTTTTTCTCCCTCATTCAAGTTACTTAAATCTATTTCTTTTCCGCTTCCAATAAGTTCAAAACAATCAAATGTTGCTTTGTTTTCTTTGGAGTAAATTGGATTTCGCGTATTATTTTTTAAGACAAGCACTTTATTGTCAAAATCAACAGCATTGACAATTTTGCTTAGCAAGTCGATACCTATTAGTATGTCGTAGGTTTTTCCCTAAATCCTCTTTTACCACCTCGTACCTCCTTTCAAGTTGTAATTTAATTCTTTCGAAATACTGGTTATTATCCTATAACTATATTATAGTTTTATATTTACTCTTTCGTATATAATGAATTTACTGCAATCGATTATACTAGAATCAATGATGCTCATAGTTAAGCCGGTATCAAGTAGGGCTTTATATTTTTTTCGTCAATTGTTAAATTTATAAAAATTTTGTCTCTTAGGCTTAGTTCAGAAAAACTTCGACCTTTATGTTGCATATCTCCTCTTCTCTAATAGTTACGTTTTCTGAATCTTCAACCTGACTAATTGAACCATTGGTCGTAGTGTTTCTTGAGCATTCCTAAACTGTCCTGAACTACATATTAAAAATTGGTTGTATATTTTGTCCTGTATTTGGTCTATAGTTATTTTGTCTATGTTGAGCTGCGTTTTTTTTTTGGGAGTAGTAGAGTTATGTTGCCTATTCTGACCTGGTCTTTCTCTATTATTTGTGTTTCCAATTTGGTTGTTTGAGTGGAAATGATTCTGTTAGCTATTTTGGGTTCGAGGACTATTTTCATGTCTCTTGTTAGTTCTATTGTTCAATGTCGGTTGTCGGTCGTGTGTGGAGAAAATCTTCTCTAAGTTATTGTAGTCGAATCCAACATACAAGTATACAAGACTTCTCTTATTTTATGTAACTCAAATTTGTCTTTTGAGTTGTCGGGATAAACTTCCCGCTACTATTTGTTTTATTTTATGGTATAAAAAGCATTTTTTGTTTCTATAGATTTTTTTTTCGTATGTTTCAAATATACAATATTTATATTTTTAATAATCTTTTTAATTTGATGATTTAAGTCAGAAATATAACTTACTCTTAAATGGCTAATACTTTTTCAGATGTCCTTATAGTTCACTGTTGGTCTACATTGCCGTTGAAGAAGCTGTTTCGCTTCGTTCCAGTCTGCTGTTTGATTGTTGAGCAGTAATTCCTTTGCTGTTAAATTTATCTTGCTGTTGTTTATTGCTTGAATCACATTTATGACCTGTGTTAACTATACTCAATTGCCGTCGAATTCTTTAATGTACGCAATCTTCCTCATTATTGTTATGGCTCGACTTTTTTCGGGATTGCACAAGAGAGACAGTGTCTCTATCTCTGCAGTGAGTCGTTCTATTAATACTGCATCCATTTCCTTTCTAATAATTTTTCAAGAAACCAGAGTTTTTTTCGTTTCTTCTGAATTAGTAATTGGTATGGCTTTTTTTCTGTTAGCTATCCTCGTGGTTGATTCAATTTTAAATAAAATTTCACTTAATTTCACTTAATGAGTTCGGTGTGGATTTTTTTTAACGACTGCGCCAATTACACAATTCAATTCTTATTTTTTATTATTATTATTTTTATTTTATTTCAAATTAATTTTACTTACAGGACTTACTAACTAACTAGGTGACATTCCATCACTTCCTTATATCTATTCTTACTTTGCTATATCAGCTAATTCGGAAATGCGCGTGGGCATTTGCTGTGCGATATCTGATATACCATAGTTAAAACATTGTCGCTACTCGTTTGGTCGTTCACCTTGAAGAGGTGTGAGAAAATCAAGTTACTGTTTATAAAGAGAAAAAAATACTTTTGTTTTTCTTTGTTTTTCATTAACACAATTAGCGAATTTACCTAGCATCTTCCCTGTACTTTTGTTTTTTTTTTTTAAATCCGCATTTACATTTTTGTATAAGGGAGTGTTTGTCAATAAAATTCGGTAACCTTTGCGAATAACACCTTCTTAACAGTTTTCTACTACTGGAAATATAGACATCGGTCTATAGTTGCTTGGCTGATTTGAGCGTTAGTGGAATTTTTGACTGTTTCCGACTGAGGTTAATAAATTTACTAAGGATCAACCCCTGGTGATTTTTCTTCTCCGAAAGAATTCATTTTACCACGCACCTCATGGATATTTGTAGGATTAGCAATTATTGTGTTTTTTACTCGTCCATTTATGTGAATCAATGTGATATAATTACAGTGGTGAATAACTTGCCATGTCTGTGAAGAGAAAAGTTCTGCGCATTCGTTGAATAATTTTATAGTTTCGTTTGTAATATGCTTATTCACTGTGTTGTCTCTATTTGATCTTTTTCTTCCTAATTTTATTGTGGTTTCAGTAGCGAATTCTTAGTCTATCCCGTTCTTGTTCATCGGAACTAATTTTTGCACAGGAGCATTTAACAGATGCTACTTCCCTGACGAAATGTGCTTTCTTTTGGAAGCCTGAATGGCTGCCTCCATCGCCAGGAGCGAAGGCAAGTGCTTGAGTAAGGGTTCTTTTCCCGGCCATACTTACTGCTGACTGTAGCTTGCAATTCCTCTCATGAATGTGTCCTTTGCCATTTCGTCGATAATTTCCTAGGCAGCGGTGGGGTATGACAAATGTGCCAGTCTACTCACGTCTGCTTGGATCTGCTGCAGTGTTTCTCCTCGTTCTGCATTTGGCTTTGCAGTTGGACCTTGTAAACTTCGTGCATGTTGCTATCCCCAAACCGCTTCTCTATAGCCTGTACTAAAGTCAATAATCTTTATGCCTTTCGATGTTTATTGTTTCCAACAATTCTGCTGTAGGACCATGCATGGCCATTGTGAGGGCGATGCACTTCTCCTCATTGTCCCAGTCGTCCGCACATACAGCCATTTCAAACTGCTTCTTATAAGTAAACCATGAGGTCTAGCCATCGATTGAGGGAAGCTTCAACTTTTTTCATCTGGGATCACCATTGGGAATATAAAAGACGTTGGAAAAGGTAACGGAACGTTCTATTGGCTAAGCGCTAAAGAAGATGTCGAGAATTGG
This sequence comes from Volucella inanis, assembly GCA_907269105.1. Classification (NCBI taxonomy): domain Eukaryota; kingdom Metazoa; phylum Arthropoda; class Insecta; order Diptera; family Syrphidae; genus Volucella; species Volucella inanis. The sequence continues at coordinate 103,321,153 of OU026153.1, read as the reverse complement.
TTCAAAAAGTGCATAAGGTGTGCGGATATCAAGGACCCCTAAGTAAATCCACAGGGACGAATGAAACAATACAATGCCGGAGCACCATTCGAACAAATTGCCATTGACATCGCTGGGCCACTTCTCGAAACCCTTAATGGCAACCGATACACTCTCGTGGTCATGGATTTTAAGTGTTTGCTATCTCAAATCAAGAGGCTAAGACAGTAGTAGAAGAGATAGTTAACAACTGGGTGAGCAAAATTTGGATCCCACTGGAGCTACACTCCAATCAAGAGCAAAACTTTAAATCAAATGTCTTCTAGGAATTATGCCAATATCTGGGAGTAAGGAAAACAAGGACAACACCGCTATACCCTCAATCATATGTAATGGTCGAGCGATTCAATTGGACCTTGATTGAACATCTGTCTAAGTTTATTAGGAATTACCAGCAGGGCTGGGATCGACGTATATCCCTCTTCTTAATAGCCTACCGAAACGCGGTCCATAGTTCAATAGCACAGTTCGGTTGCCAAGTGAAATAAAATTCGGATCCCAAACTAGGGAGATGAACGACTACGTGGACGATTCAGAAGGATTCATAAATTGCATGAAAACACCCGAGAAAATATGAAGCAAGCGAGCTACCGCATGAAAACTAAGTACGATATCAAAGCGAAATCTTTCGACTTTAACGAAGAAGATCTGGTGTAGCCGTATAATCCTCTGCGTAAGAAAGAAAAATCACCAAAATTGCAACAGGATTGGGAAGGAACATACAAGGTGATAACCCGAATTAATGACGTTGTCTACCGTATCCAGCGTAAGGATCGAGAAAAATTGAAAGCGGTCTATTGGGATAGAATGTGTCATTTCAACGGGACGAACAACTTTAAGGAAGGAGCAGTGTGACATCTATTTGAGTGTCGTCATCTATGTGTCCTTAGTAGAAGATCTTGATAGCAGAAGCATCAACCATTAGTGAGTGGAGAGTAGAATCGAATCTCAAAATGTATGGAATGGTTGATGGCGCAAATTCTTCTCGAAATACGTCATTCGAGTATAAATATTTAACATCCTCAAGGTACGCAGTGAGTTCAACAGTTGAATTTAAGTGTATATTAAGACAGTGAGGAATTGATTTAAGTAAAAGTTAAAGAAAAGTAATAGCGTTGAGATAAGCGACTAAATTGTTAATTTTAATTGGATTGGATAAAGCGATTATATTGAAAAGGAATAAGTTTTTTCATTTGTACCCACACAAACATTTTACAATATTTTGGTTTTTATCCTTCTTTTGTTTAAGCGGTCTTTTCCGCTTGGTTGGCCTATATAAAAATTTCGCTAACACGCCGCCTAAGGTGAGGTCTGGTTTTATTACATTGTCCCTTCCGGTTACATTTGAAGGTTCTACGGGACTGAATTTTAGTTTTCAAAATTTATTTTTCAAAGTATTTTTCTCTCGAAATGACTGAGAATATCTTCATCTACTTCATCTGCATCTAGGTCTAATATAGTGTTTTCTAATAATGACTTGACAACTTTTTTTTTTAAATAAAAGGCAAACCATTTGGGATATTTCAAAAACTTTATTATTGGCTTCAAGTACAATCAAAACATTTATGAATGGAACTCAATTTCGTTCATATGGCCACCGCGGGTACGTTTGCAGCGGTCGATTCTTTGGACCCAATTTTCAACCCATGTCTCGACATAACATGCTCACCGTACTTACTCTTCAATAGATCGATTGTAGCGTGTGCTGTGTGGCCTGTGGCACCATCCTGTTGAAACCACATGTCGTCCAAGTCCATATCTTCCAATTCGGGCCAAAAATATTCTGTGATTATAGTGCGATAACGCTAACCATTCACAGTAACGTGACGATCGTTATCGTCGACGAAAAAATATGGCCCAATAACGCCGCCGGCACCAAACAGTTATTTTTTGTGTATGAAGTGGTGAATCATGAAACACATGTGGGTTTTCACCCGACCAATAACGCATATTTTGCTTATTGATGAACCCATTGAGCCAAAAATGAGCTTCTTCACTGAAGATGATTTTGCGACTCCGAATATCCGATTTTTTATAATATGCAGACGTCCTCGTTAGTGTACTTTACCATGATGAAAATTTTGAATAAATTGACAGTGACAGTTTGATGATTAGTGAAAGAGTGCGTTCACAAATTAAATTTAAAGTTGTCAAGTCCCTATTGGAAAACCCTATATATGGTAGAGTCTCCTAAGTTTTTTGACAGCGCTTCACCTAGTCTATAACCGTTTTTAACGTCAAAAGTCTACGTTTACTCAATACCGACCTTGACGGAACAGTAACCGTTCTCTACCGCTATTCTACACAAACAGACGAGTTTGTTGAGGACAATTGAAATATTTGTTTACAATATTCACGATATTAATAAAGCACTTAAATTCGGCAAAGCCTTAATTGATTAATTTTGTGTACACATGTAAAGTACATGCTTTGCAATTTAGAATCGTTGCTGTTTCTTAAAGCATATATAATAGATGGACATCTCTTATATACTGCACTTGCTTTATTTAATTTTTTGGCATTAATTTATTATAATTTTATATTAGAGTACAAGAACATTCATCACAATTCTTTGTTTCACTGACAACCACTTGATCGAATTTAGCATAACATTAATAGCAACATATCTGTATGAGCTGTATGGTAATACTGTGTCCAAAATACAGCATAAACTAGCTTTATAAATAAATAAACCGCCTTTTGCAACGCTATAAAAATGAGTGTGTTTTTATTGCGCCTAAAGTTTTTATTTTATAGTTTAATTTACATATCATTTTATATTTATCAATGTTTACGGTATTTATTATATGAACGACAATGGTAATTTATGCTAGGTTTACTCGTACATCTATGTGTACAATGTTCAACTTTAAGGCAACAATTTCTAATCTATTGGTTAAAATGCTCGTTTAAGATCATTGAGGAGACTTATGACTCTATAGTTGATACAGTTGAGGGGATCTCCTTTTTTGTAGATCGTGCAAACGATTTCATTCTGCAGGCATAATACATGGGCTGAAAAGCCAGTGCCGTTTTGAAGAGAGGACTCTGCACCAGCCGAACGAACCATTCGCAAGTGGATTGAAAAATTTTATAGTGGTCATACAAGCACCGAAGATGATGCAGAAGTGGACGTCCAAAAGAGGATGCTTCAGATGAAAACATCAAAAAATTCCACAAAATGGTTACGAATGACCGTAAAGTGAAGTTGATCGAGATAGCTGAGGCTCTGAAGATATCAAAAGAGCGTGTTGGATATATCATACACGAATATTTGGGCATGCGAAAGCTCTGTTCAAAGTGGGTGCCACGTTTGCTCACAGTCGACCAAAAACAACAACGTGTTGATGATTCAGAGGAGTGTTTAAAGCTGTGCAACCGCAATAAAGCCGAATTTTTGCATCGGTATGTGACAATGGATGAAACTTGGCTCCATCACTTCAGACCAGAGTCAAGTTGGCAGTCAGCTGAGTGGCGAGCAGGCGACGAACCTCGTCCAAAACGACCAAAAACTCAACAGCCGGCTGGCAAGGTTATGGCATCCGTATGTTGGGACAAACATGGAATAATTTTCATCGACTATCTCCAAAAGGGGCAGACTATCAACAGCGAATATTACATTGCGTTGTTGGAGCGTTTGAAGGAAGAAATCGCAGAAAAACGGCCGCATTTGAAGAAAAAGAAAGTGCTGTTTCATCAAGACAATGCACCGTGTCACAAGTCGATGAAAACGATGGCAAAATTGAATGAATTCGGCTACGAATTGCTTCCCCACCCACCGTATTCTCGAGATTTGGCCCCCAGCGACTATTTCCTTTCCGCAGACCTCAAAAGAATGCTCGCCGGAAAGAGATTTAAGACCGATGAAGAAGTAATTGCCGAAACAGAGGCATATTTTGAGGCTAAACCGAAATCGTACTACAAAGCTGGTATCGAAAGATTGAAAAATCGTTTCAATTAGTGTATTGCTCTCGAAGGCCACTATATTGATAAATAAAGTTGAATTTTGCAAAAATTTGGTGTTTTACTATCAAACGGCACTAACTTTTCAGCCCATGTGTTACACTCTTCTGATTACATCTGAGAATTACGTTATTGTATGCTCTTCATATAGTCATTTCCAGTAGATTTGAACAACTCGGTCGGTGAACCGCCTGCTTCAGCTGCAATGTTAAATTTCAGCTAAGATATTGTTATCTTTACTGCGTTTTGATCAGGTAGACCGAACTCCTTCTCTATCGTTGTCAAAGTTGCAGAAAAATTTGTTCCATATTCTCAGCACCGACCCTGACTCTATTACAAGGTCAATGTGTATAAAGACATTAACTGTAAATTTCATTAACATTTTGGTCTGTATGCTTAGTATATCAAGGAAATGTGTATAATACATATGTAAGATTTATTAATTTAAAAAATTAATGATGAAAGAAAAACAGTTTATTATTCAAACGATTTAAATGAAGCAATTGTATTATTATCGCCATCGCAAGATGAACCCAGTTCTGGTTTATGAATTCTGTGAATGCTGGCGTTGATAAATGTACAGCCCTGACTCCGCATTACGTTAGTCGTCATCCGTTAAAGTATTTCTTCCGTCGCAAAAATGTGAAATGCTATATTCCTTTTTTTTATTTGATAGCTGTGCACTTTGAATTTGAGTTTCCAGTGTACTTCTTTTCCATTGCGTTTTCAAGCCTTGGCCTAGAAAAAAATGATAAATGAATAGAATTTGTTCATGTTTGGTATTATTACTTTTTGCCATTTTCTTAGTAACACTTCTATTTCGACCTTTTTCCGATCGTTGTTTTTTAAAGTAGTTACAGTGAAGACAGCAAATAATTCGCTGAAAGTACAAGCGAAACCTAATGTGATTATTAAGCAATCAAAATGAGGAAATTTCAAGTAAACGGCGTACTTCTTATTCATCCAGTAATATATTATTGGATTAACCATAGCATTTGACATGGCCAGCCAGTAAAAACCCAAATACATGTGTTGCACATATCTTGCGGATGTCACCTTGTTATTATGGTATGAGTATACAAAAAACATATGGTAAGGAAGCCAGCAAACTGCAAAAATTGATACAATTGCAATAAACATCCGAACAACTTTTCTCTTCGACTTCATTGATTCAATTTGGCGCTCAGTATTTTCTCCTATTGACCTGCTTCCCCACAACACTCGTCCCATTAAAGAGTAAACAATCATCATAATTATCATTGGAATACCGTAAGTTAAAACCAGTATTATTATGTTATACCTGAAACCAAAAAAAAAAAAAAATATTAAACTCACACATAAAATGAATGCACATATACAACTAAGGACATAACTACTGCATGCAAAATAATTTAACTTCGTCAAATTATAACTAAACAAAAACTTTGAACACAAAAAAGAAGGAGCCTAAAATGTAGAACTTTAATTTAGTTGACCTGATTGATGGTATATAAAAATAAAAGAAAATAAACAAAATGTAAGGAAATGAAACGTATATTATATATGTATACAATTATAATAATAGATGTTTTTTTGTACCCGTATACTCGCTAACTCAAAAATTGTACTTAAAAACGAACATCACGGCTTAGCAATTTCGTTATAAAAATCTGGTAGTACACACATTTTAAAGACATTAAGCTGTCAAATTTCAAAAATTATCGAAATTCAGACTTTTGTGAAGGGGTCAAAAATAAATTCAAATGGAAGATACTGCCGAAATTCAGGTAAGAAATGAAACGTAAGTTCTACATAAGTAAATGCAAAAGAATGGCACAGACTTTTTAAAGGTTTTAAACATGGTGTTTGAAGAACCAAGTTGGTTGACTCATGACAGTATCAGCATGTAAAATGTATGCATTTCGTCGAAACAATCGACAAATATAAAAACGCTGATTTCAAGTCATATATGAGGTTGCAGCGACCAACTATGGAATACTTAATATGTAAGTAAATATATATAGTATTTATTCTCCTCGAAATATAGAATTAATTTTTCCCTTCTTGCTTTTAGCAATATTTTCACAGTATATAATTTCTTGCCGTCCTCATTCCAAAGAAAAAGATCAAGAATAGGATCGAGGAAAACTGTGTTCATGTACGTTTGGTACATGAGCAACACTGTGACTTTCCGATAGCTTGGCAACCTATTTGGGGTGCCTAGACCATAAGCATGGACGGCAGTAAAACGTGTCAGCTTTTGGCTCATTTCTGTTAGCCACGACTACATAAAATGGCCTGATGCATCCAATGTTCGAATGCCAATGCCAAAAAAAGGAAAAAAGAAATACCAGGTGTGATTGGATTCATAGATTGAACCCACATCGGCATTGAAACGACATCTCCAGGAACTGGGAAAGAATGTTACTACAACAGGAAACAAAAGTATAGCCTTGTTTTGCAAGCTGTGGTAGATGCTAACAAAATGTTCACCAATATCAATTGTGGCGACCCCTAGTCACTCCACTATAGCAGATTTCTCCGGAGATCTGGCTTTTTCAAACCATAAAGAATTATTTCTCAATAATTACTTTATCCTGGGGTATTCTGCATATCCCTTAACTAGCTGGAGCCAGTGCATCCTTAACCAGTGGCTCTTAGTACGTGCTAGTTGTTAGTTCGTTACATTTAGCCCAGCAAGCAACCACTCCAACATCAGTGTTATGTCTTCATATCAAAGTTGACACCAACGTGATTTACATATAACTACATATAAATTCCATGAAAATACTTTTTCAGAAAATTGCCTCGCCCCACTACAGCACGGCCACCTCAAGCTTGCAACAATTGGCGTATTCCCAAAAATTTCGTTCATTTCGGTTGCAGACGAATTGCGGACTTTTAACACGAGTAATTACGGAAATGCTCTTAGAAATCATATCTTCGAAAATGTTTGAGTAGACAAGCATATTTTTTTTTTTTCTGGTACACTGAAACACGTCCTTTCGTGCTAAATAAAATTTTAGCAGCCGCAATGTCTCTTCCATAGTCCATAATTTTCGTTTGCTAATAAATTAGAATTATTTTAAATAAAGAACTATTCACATTCTTTGAAATTTAAAATGTACCTATATAATATATGTTACATACCTCCTTACACTTCCAGACATTGTTTTCTTCTAATTTAATTTATGAACGGAATGTCATATTTGTGTCAAATTTATCAATTTATCAATAACATTCCATAACACATAAGCAACAAGATTCTAGTATCACTGTTTCTATCGTCGCTTACAGCTTATTGATGATAGTTGTCCTCATATTATTGTTATTGCAATATAAATTTTTAAGTTAGCGGCTGTACGCGTACAAAAAAAACTCACCTAACTAATACCTTAAGTGAAATAGGGATTATGCGATACTTCAAGAAACTTTTGTATTTCTTCAAAGCACATTCACCTACGTATATAAGATTGTGATAAAATGTCTAATTAAATCTTAGCTTGATTCAGATCCAGAGATAGAAATTCTCAGAAAACAAGGCAGACACAAAATAAATCACGACATACACCTGTGGACTTCTACATTCAAAGCGTGTAGAATAAGAAATTGCAGAGCATGCAAAGCAAGAGGAACATTTTTAATTTGGTTATTTATACTATTTTATTGATGTAATATGTAGAGTTGCTGGAACTATGTCTGCTATCGGAACTAGTTCCAATCGTTCTACATACTACACCTAAACATGTTCGATAGTTCCAACATGTCAGATGACCGATACTTCGCTAGTTCACACACAAAAAGTTCACTTTGCAAAATTTTATTTATTTTTTTTTTTTTTGTTGTTCTGATTAACAAGCCGGCTGACTGTCACTGTACACTGTACAGGACAGCACCGTGTGTACCTTCTCCGTCTATTGGATTCGTTCATGTTCACATGCGTCTGTATATAGTATGTTCTTTAGCGTTGACGTTGTCGTATGGGTTGGTATTTTCGCAGTATTGGAACTGTCATGAAACTGGAACTACCAATCAACTAGAATGAAAATGGGACATTTCGTGTTTGCCTTTGCTGTGTAACTAAAAATGCACCCATACGTAAAAGTTCTTCGAAATTTCGTTATTGTTTTGAATTACAGATAAAATTTTTTTGAAGAGCTGTAGGTGTATGTATATTTGCAAAATATATATATATTTCTACTTGAAACATTGGTATATTTTATTTTGTATTATTTATTCGCAAATGTGTGTAATGCATGTTTATATAGGATTTGTATGTAATGAATACACGATTTTCGTTTCAATTAAAAATGGCAATGCGAAAGAAGAGCAGCGTTATGTGGCATCATTTTGAAGAAAAGGGCCAACAAAAAGACAGATGTAAATATTGCTCCCAAATGATTGTATTTATGTGGAAGCTTAGGCAACTTAACTAGGCATCTTAAAAGATGGCACCCAACAATCAACACAAATGCAATAGAACGACGGGTTACAACCCCCACTCCAACTTTAATTGAAATAAAAAAACAATACTACCAAAATGCCATCATTTTCACACTAGCTATCATAAAGAATGGCCTATCCCTTAGTACCGAAGAGTGGGATATTGTGGAAAGAGTTATTCTAATTTTGAAGTTGGTTTTGGACGTCACTGTGGAAACTTCAACAAAAAAGAACGTAAGCTTGTTCAAAGTCATCGTTTATTGCAAATTTCTTCAACAGAAAATTGGACAAAGTCTAGCAGAAGTTGAGGGGCAATATTTTGCTGGTGACCATTACACCCCCGTGAAGTGCAAAAATTATTGGGAACCCTTAGTGAACAACAAGGAGTAGTTTTACAAGATCCAAAAGCAGAGGGTTTCGGGACATCACAAATTTTCAGACGGCATTGGAGGTACTAAAGAAAATCATTGCCAGTCAGCCTTCCGAGTGTACACCTGCAACCTCTGCTTCTCATTTGGAAACTGTCAAGCTGCGTCCAAAATAAAAGCACATGCTTTTGGGATAACTTTGATACAGAAATATCAGATTTTTTCAGAAAATACAGTCGTAGCTGGAAAAATAGAAGTACAGAAGTACCTTAACGAACCAATACTCAACAGGTTGGAGAATCCCCTTTAGTGGTGGCACTCTAGAAAATGTGTGTCCCCGTTACTATAACATACAAATATATTATGAAACGCCTAAGCTTGGTAGCAACATCAGCTCCATGTGAACGAATTTTCTCCAAAACGAAGAAACAAGTTGTCTTCCCGCAAAGTTTTACAACTGCTATTTATAAACACCAATATGTGACTATTTTTCATAAAAAAAAATTGTTGATTTAACTTGAAGGTTTTTTTTTTTAATGTGTGTAATATTTTACATTCATTTTTTTTTTCTATAATGTTTAATATACAGTATACGTATTTAGTATTTACGTTTGTAACGATACAAATCAATTTCTTGCCTTTTGCGTGTAGACAACGTATCTTCTTTTTTATTGTACAGGGTGATTTATCGTAAGGTTTGATTTTCAATAGGCTCTTTTTAACAGATCACGAGTGACTCCTATCAAACTGCTTTATCATTTTTGTTCATATCGTTTGGCAAATCGTAGAAAGACTCACACCACAACAGCGTCTCCAAATTGTTCAGCTGTATTACGAAAATCAGCGTTCTATGAGAAATGTTTTTCGTGCGATTCGAGGAACTTACGGTGCGCATATTCGACCTACTGAAACCACTATTGCTAATACCATTCACAAATTTGAGTCCCAGTTTACATAAGTCGATGATACTTGACCGGTTAGACCACATCCAGCACGTAGTGAAGAGACTATAGCAGCTGTAGCTGAGAGTGTACGCGAAGATCGTGATGAATCGATTCGTCGTCATTCTCAGCAGCTTGGTTTGGCGTATTCGATGGCACTACGAGCCATACGGTGGGTGAAACAAGGGACTTGTTGAGAAATCATTTTAGTGCACACTTAATTTCACGTGTTGCTAGGGTAAATTGGCCGACTAGATCGTGCGATATCACACCTTTGGACTATTTTCTCTGGGGATATGTAAAGTCTCAGGTCTTCAGGAATAAGCCAGCTACGATTGATGCTTTGGAAGCCAACAATACCTGTGTGATCCGCGAGATATAGTATATTATGGATTCCTTTTATTTTATTATATTTTTACTATTCATAAAATGTTCAAATACTTGAACTATGTATGCGATATAGCAAGACTTTTATTATTATTAAAGGTTAACATATTATACATATAATGAACATATATGTAATCACTTATTTACCATACTGTTTTAATTAAAAATTTTTAAACGAATACCGCAAACTTTTTTTTGTTATTGATACATAGAAATCATCAATCAAGTATAGGATTTGATGAAATTACATTCTAGATAATGATTAGGTAAAAACTAGCTAGAAATTATAAGCATATTTCTTTTTAATTTCTTTTTTTTACAGGATAGAGAACACGAAACTGGATGGAAAAGTGATGAGCCTAGGAAGCCTTTGTCTTCCCATTAACTCTCAGAGTCATGTATAACGTTAAAGCGAGCGCATAAAAAATGGATACTGGCTAAACAGAAAACCACCAGCGACGAGGTATTGTTGTTGGAAAAGGATAATTGGAAGGAACTAGAGCTGAGGATGAATACGACTTAATAAGAAAAAATGTGGCAGAGAAATTACGCAAGCATGATCCAACCATGAAAGTATTAGCTGAAAAAATTATAAATGACTGCCTTTTTAAAACGCAGTTAAGAACACTAAACAGATATGCTTTCATAATTATTCCTGAAGTACATTCCCAAGCAACATATTCGACAAATCAAGGTAAGCAATCATTCCGAAATCAGATAATCGATAGCGGCGTCGAACAAAATTTTTCACTTCGGCAATACTATGTACAATACTATGAAAGCCAAAATATTCTTGATGAGATATAATGTTCTTTTTATTGTCTGAAATACATACATATGAATACAGAAAACTACTAATAAAAAATATACTTTCAAATACGTATTACTTTGTTAATTGGATATACGATTCTTTTGCCAGGTAACTTGTGCTGCTTTATTAGAATTTTGTAAAAAAGTTTCACGAACTTGTTTTTCTTCATCTTCTGCATGGCGATTGTGTCCTTTTTTATTTTATTTTTTATTTATTTACATTTTAAATTTACAACAATTTACACCAATTTACCCGCAAAGTAAAGTTAAAGTAAAGTTAGTTGGTTTTGAGATGATTTCAAATAATATAACAGTTTCATTATATGAAAGAATAGCATTATTACTTTATGTAGATATACAATTATCTAAATTCATTATTGGTGAATAATGATCTACTTTACAAAGTAAATCGAAATAAATAATTTCTTTAATACTTTTTTTCCTTTCCTAAGGTTAGGAATGTATTTCAAAGATTGAGGAAGTTTGTTCATAAGTACTCGAATAGCATAGCGTAGTTCTCGTTTTCCATAGATGTTAAATGTTTCTGGTACTTCTAGTATTCCTTGGGCTCGTCTTCTGGTGTTTTGCGTATGACGCATAGGTTGCAGAAATCTCTGATTATCCATATAGTGTGTTGCGGTGGCATCTAAGACTTTAAAAGATGTGTAAGAAGGTTTAAGAACTTTAAATAGACGATGTTGATTCAATATCTTATCAATATGAGTTTTCGCCGCGTTTCCCTAAGCCAGAATCCCATATCTGATTCTTCTTTCTGCACTTCAAAATAGGAATATCTTTTAAGGTATATCATCGCAAAGAGCGCGCTCTTAAGTTGAAGTCATATGGTATTTATATGCTCTCGCCATAATAGGTGTTCATCTATAATAATCTTGAGGTATTTCATGCTTTTAACTACTTCAATTTCATTATTGTTGGCTGACAATGTTCAGTGTTCCTTTCGGTGATATATTTGAACAATATCTTCTCGCTTAGAGGGGGTGCGTATGTGCATTACTTTTGTCTTGGTCGCATTTATTAGAAAGCCTTTATCATGACACCATTTAGAGACGGTGTTAAATTCTTTTTGCAATATTTCCACCGCAGAGTTTAAACATTTGTGTTTTATCACAATTGCTATGTCATCAGCGTAGGCATAGGCAGTACTTTTTTCGAATAGAGGATAAATAACAACGGGCTCGGTTTGGAACCTTGTGGTACACAGTACTCACTTGGTTTTTCCTCGCTCATTTTGACTAAGACTTTAACTTTTATCGTTCTATCTTTCAAATAGCTCTTAAGCCAGTTTGCCATTATTCCTCTCAAACTGAATTGAAGCTTTCGATTAGCTTTTCATGCATTAGTGTATCGAAAGCTTTACTGAAATCGATAAGTAGCACGAGAACGTTACGTTACGTTACGCCTAGTAACATTCCAGAACTTTTATTTTTATGAAAACCGTATTGGTTTGGATAAGTGCTTGGTTATAAAACTGTTTAGTCGATTAACAACTACCTCCTCCATACATTTTTCAACAACTGTGATAGGTGGGTGGTGGCCGTGGTGTAGTGGTATATGCATAGACTCCGCAAGCAGAGGGTCGCAGGTTCGAATCCCGTGCAAGGCAATTCTCTGAAAAAGTCTTTATATAGAATTTTGTATGTAGTTATATGAAAATCCCGTCGGTGTCAACTCTGACATAAAGGTATAACACAGATGTTGGAGTGGTTGCTGGCTTGGCTAACTGTAGTGAACTAACAACTAGCACGTACTAAGACCCACTGGTTGGGGATGTACTGGCTCGTCCCGTCCAGTTTGACAACCACCTCTGGGAAATATATCGAAACCAAATACACCTGAGTTTCTAAGTACTACACCACCCTCCCGCGCCCTGGAGAAAAGCCAGTAAAAGGGTATTCATATCCCGTCGGTATTAAAAAAAAATGACAAAATTGTGATTGGCCTATAGTTTTCAGTGTTATTTTTGGTTCCTTCCTTGTATATTGGTCGAATAATCGATTTTTTCATCAGCCTTGGAACAATACTATAGAACAGTTTTTCCTTCCTAAAAGTTCATTAACGATATTCCATGCTTTTCTTGGGTCATTTTTAGCGTTTACGTTTCTTATAAAAAGTAGCCTTTATATTTTGTAGGTCTTTATTAACAATATTTCGGAAGTTCTTGTACTGGATTTCATAGCTTTGACTTCTTGGACTGTTTTTCCATATTCTATAGAGTTCATCTCTCTTTTTGCACACTGAAATTATTTCTTTCATAATCCATGGTTTTTGCTTTCGAGGACATTTGTTTATTTTTGTTCTACTTGTTTCAGTGTATATATTATTCATTACTTTAACGAAGTATATTTTGCCAGTTCGTTTGCTGTATAAGCTCATTAACTTTTCGTTGGCTAATATGTTTAATGTCAATTTGATCATTTGTTTGGTTTTGGATTACACTTGTTGCATACAGAGTTATGTAGTGATCGGAAGGGACCGTTTCAATGATTTCTGAGAATATATCTAGTTTTGTGATGGTAACATATATGCGATCACATTATATGTGATCAATGAGTGTTGAGGTGCTCCTTTTCAAATATTCGCGTGAAGGTTGTTTGATTACATTTGGAAGTCCTTTCGAGGCCATCATCTCTATGTATTTCAAAACTAGTGAGTTATTTTCATCCTATATATTTATATTAGTATCACCTAACACAATGTTTTCTTTGTCTTTTTTGATATTTTCATTTAATTCGTCAATGAATTTCGTAATACTTAGTTTTGGTGGCCTGTAAATTGCGTGTATGTATGTTTTTTACTATTATGGCTCATTTTGATGTGTATGCCTTCATAGTTTATTGTGTTTACTGGTGTTATATCGTATTTTATAATCTTTTTAATAAATATTGCAACACCTTGCCTTTTGCGCATTGCCTTTTCTTTCATTTCGATTTATGAATTCAGGTTCAAGTCCATCAATGTGATATATTCCATTTTCTGCTTCGATATGTTTATTTCGTTTAGTACTATGATATCGATATAACATAAGACATTATCAATTTCTGCTATGAAATTATGCCATATTTTGGTTATCGATCTTATGTTAAAACTAACAAAACAAAAATTCATATTTTTTAAAGTCTTTTTCGATGCTAGTAGCATCTTGTATTATTCTAAAATTGACATTAGCTTCACTATGTTCTGTTTCCATTATTTTTGTTTATATATTTTGTAATTCAAATTCGAGCACACAAAGAAACACATAATTTAGTTGGACATTTGATTTATATCATTACAGGTTCCGATGTGTATAGTTTCACTATTCTCATGCTTTTTTGCGAGAACTTTTCCTGTTGTCTCCCATACAAATTTCCATTTGCACTCTCTGGCTTTGTTCTTTGTTATCTTATCTTATCTTATCTTTGGGTTGTTTAATTTCATTTGAGAGTTTTTGTAGAAGTTCGTTGTTCAATGTCATATCTTGTTTGATTTTATCGTATTTGTTTGCCACGAATTCACAACTGGAACTTATTTCTGTTATTTCTTTTGTCATTTTTCGTATCTTAGCATTGCATGGTTATTGGTTTCTGCTGATGCTGCATTTAGGTTTGCTGCTGAAATTGTTCCTTCCGACTGGTTGTATTGACGTTATTTCAGCTGGTTTTGTTTTGGGGATGGGCAGTAACGTAAGCTCCTTTCTACAAATTGGACATTTCCATTTCTTCTTTCTAGCCATGGTCATTTTCCGATAGGATTTTTCGGCGATGGTGGTGCATCTATAGTGCATTTTTCGCTCGCACCTGTAGCATGCCATGAAGTCTCCATCAGCAGGGAGATCGCTGAGGCATTCGGAGAATGGATCCATGTTGTACAAAGAGATGTTATATGTATGTATAATGTACCTAAGTATGTGTATCAATAAAAGTACTTTGTATTTTGGAGAAAGAGAAAAGGCTATTACTGTAGTTTTATTAAAAATTTATAATTTAAATTGGTAATAAATAAAAAACTTATTATTGGATTTAGTACAAACAGTGTTAAAAATCACTGTCTTTGCTTCACTATTAATATGACTTAGGCCTTGTATTATTAATTTTTCCTCCTTGGATCACTACTTGAGAGAAGAAGAACACAACCGGTCACTTCAAAAGCTAGTCACTTGCACAAGTGTGGCTAGTAAAAACTGATGCAGTTTCTTATGATCTAATCTTCAGAATATACGATTGCTTACACTTTTTGCACAAAAAATTATGGAGCTCGCAACATCCGAGCACTAGGTTTGAAAAATTCGGAACCTAGCGGCTAAAATTCCAAATGCATTCTCCACTACATTTCTGGCCCTGGAAAGTCTGTAATTAAACATTTTGCTATCATCCGTTAAGTGTTCTTGTGAGAATTAATAAAATTTTGACGTGAAGCAAATACTTCATCATCACAAATGAAGACATAGGGTAATGAAACCTCAGTTCCATTTACTATACTTGGGATAGGCAAATGGAGAACATTGTGTTTAATTTTTTCATAAAAAGCCGTATTTTCAATAACGCCACCATCTGAAACACTTCTATTTGTTCCAAAGAATTATAAATTCATAGTCACTGAATTATATAATAATAAGATCCACCTCCTGGCGGACGTTTTATACGTCTACCCCATTCGTCTTCATTCCTAGGAAACTGTTAAAATTTGTTATCCGTTGCTGTTAAGCCGATTAAGAAGAATAATTATTTTAACATACTGTTGCAATATACAAGAAATAGCCTGGCATGTTTTTAAATGAATGGTTTTTAAAATCGATTGCGGAGATATAACTGCGGAATATACATACATATTAGATCTTGATATGGTCTACCAGCAGCCAAAAATTGCAATGTACATGACAGCCTTTCATGAGTACTAATCGACTTTTTTAATCTCGTATCTTGCCGTTAAATTATGGGAGTAACTAAACTTATTAATTCTTTGTGAATATAGTACTTTCATCCATTCTTAAATAATTTCGAAAGCTATCCAGTTTACATCGACCCAGTTGTTCAGGGTTTGTTTACTCTTGTTAGTAGTATGAGTCGTCGTCCGCTAGATTGTTTACATTTGACGCAGTCGTGTGGGGTCTGTTTACTCTCGTTAAGTCACTTGTGCTTAAAATGATTTCCTACATACAATTCATTGATATCCGTTTTTAAACTAAAAAAAAGTACAAAGGCAAATCTGTTAGTGTGGATGAAGGAACAAGTAACGCTAGTTTCTTACCTAAACGCACTTGCTCGCAGATTTGCGCGAGAGTGCGTACGCCGCTTAGTGCTTAATATAATATTATTATTTTTATCAATCAATGACTTTTTATAACGCAATATGCACTTTAATTATTTCAGTGAATGTATTTCCAAGGAATTTTAATAAATTATAATGAAGGTAAAGGAATTTTTAAACTGCGTGAAAAATAAATAAACCTTATACGGTTAATTCCGATAAATTTTCCAGCAACAAGGTTGACTAACTTCCTTGCAAAGTCCTTTCGGTCCCTCTGTTCTTTTTGAGTCAGCATACTAAGTCCTGGCGGAGGTGGAGGACAGCTGTGGTCCCATCACTTAGTGGCGCGTCAACGCGGAGGTTCAGACTGTGAATCCCTGAGGATGGTAGGGAGCTCACTACGAAACAGGAGCGACAAGAGGTCCACCAATAACACCGCTGACGGAGCCCATGGAACGGGCGGAAGAATCACGACGGGGAGCATCAGACAGGAAGTCTAAAGGTTTCCGACGGATGGAGACGCACTGTATTTTCAATCCAAACACCCCAACACGATGATGACAGTGGAAAACGACAAACTCTGGCAGACTTTAATGAGGGAATATATAAACATACCTACAACAGCAACATCAAACAACGGCAATAAGCAGGAACAACAAAGAGGGCAATAGAGGAAGAAAACAAACACAAAGACTATATCATAAAACCGACCGAGTTCAAAGGTAAAGGCCCAGAAATAAAATAAAAAAATTCAAAACAAATAATTTATTGTAAGGAGTGGGACGCAATTGGTTAGTCCCAATTCCCCCAAATCTGAACACCGATCCGAAAAGTCCTACACTTAGCTTTATTGGGGGTGGCAACCAAAGGGATCGCTGGATCGGGATATAATCCCTAATTGGATTATATTTATACCTGCATAATACCCATAACTTTGGTATTTTTAATACTTAATATAATCCTTTTTAGTATTGTTCCTACTATGAATTAGTACATTAGCATCACTCTGTTGTTTAATGTCAAATTTTAAAAATTAGACATGATTTTCTGTACATTAAAGTTTAGCTCCATACTACAAACATTTCGGAAAGTGTGAAGATTAGTTTTGAAGATTATGATTGTTCATTGAAATTCAACTATTTCATAAAATTGATATATAAAAATGATTTAAGACCCATTGAAAGCAAAGTTATAGAGCAAGACAACAAGAGCCCTAAACATGTATGGAGGTTAATCAGGATTTAGAGGCACACAAAGGTGTGAATCGCTACTTTACTTAATAGTTGCTGATTGGAAGAATAAAGTTTACTAGACGAAATTAATTTCTGCTAATTTCGACTTGAAACGATCGACAGGGTGAATTTTATCGAAACGCTTAATAAGTACGAAATTAAAGGCATAGAGTTAAGATGGTTCGATTTATACTTAAGCAGACTTACAATAAGTCCCTGAAAAATTAAATCAGGAGCACTCTTTTTGCTAAAAAAAAAGTTTTTTTTCACCATAAACACTTTTTTGATGCCCTCCGAATATTACTTGTTCTCGAGGTGCTCAAAATATGCGTTAATTTCATCGATGACCTCTTCATTCGACCCAAACCCTTTATCGCCGAACTATTTCTTCATCTTTGAAAACAGGAAATAAAGGGGCTAAACCTGAAGAATATGCTGGATGAGAAAACAATTCGTAACATAAACTTGTGAGCCAGTTTTCCTGGTGGAGGTACAACTTCCAAATGCGATCTTTTTTGTTTCACATCGGAGTCGAACTGATGCAATAGCTCTAGATAATTAATGCTGTGTCGATAATCGACGTTAATGATATCGCGTGCATCCTAAAAAACTGTAGCCATGACCTTGTTGGCCGACAGATGCACCTTGGATTTCTTCGGCTTCGATTCATCAGCACAAGTTCACTATCTCGACTCCTTCGTCTCTTATGAGCTGTGATGAATCCATGTTTTGAAACGGCGCAATAACTAGTTTAAATTGTGATTGAACATCGCTAAATATCGTAGATTTAACCAGCTGCTTCTGGTGTGCTAACCTTCGGCGATATTAGTGATGGTACGACCGTAAATAAATTGAGTAAACCAGCGGTGGATAGCTCCAATTGATACTAAAAAGTCAGGTCAAGGTTTTGGTTTGTTTGATGATTTCCTTGCGCAGTGTTTAATGAGCACAAGAAATTCACTTTTTTCCACTTTGAATCCACAGAAGAAAAAAATGTTCACATACCTAGAGTTTGTGGGTTCTATTTTCATATATACTCTCTAATCCTGGGAGAAATCTACCTAAAGAACTAGAAAGGCTTTTTTCTCTTTTCAACTGATTCGATGGAACTGTTCTCTGTGGAGATATCAATGCGAGACATCCTCATTGGGGAGACAGAACTCAAAACAGCAACAGAAATTCATTTTATAATGATGTTTAATTACAACGCTTTCTTAAGCCTTAACTTAATTACCGCTAATAGTCCTACCTTCCCGCGATCTTCATCCGTAATAGATTACTATTATTATTATTATTATTTCATTGTCTCTGCTGTATTTAATAGCTCGTCTACACCTTGTCATACCTTTGCTACCCCTTCAGGTGATTTTGAAATTTCCTTAATATCTTACCAATTTTATTACTTTCACACACTTTCAGGTCATTCAAAAATACCAACTGAGACTGTTTTTGAATAAGTTTACACAACAAAGTCTCAACAATTAATTTACCTGATTGTAGAAACATCTGAAACAATGAAATAGACTTGCTCATAAATGAATTGAATTCGAAAATGACTCAGACTATAAGCTCTAACCCCAACAAACAAACAAACAGTCCAAATGGGTCATGAAGCTATATGGGGAGCTTTGAACGACATTCCGCCATTTGGCTGAAAAGTGGTAGAAAAGTGAGTAGTACGAATCATAAGGCAAAAAAAGTTTTGCAGAATTCGATATAGTTTGCGTGTAACGGAACTTCAAAAATTGGCAAAAAATCAAATTTCATGCTTCCTTTTATATTCAAAAAAATCATAACTTTGGCTCTGCTCATTAGAATTTGATAAAATATACCTTGTTGAATTCAGGAAAAGGTGAGCTTTCAAAGATTTGGAATAATTTATATTTTCAAGGACGAAAGATATTCCAGAATATCCTTTTTACATATATCCTTGAATAACTCAAAAAATGTTTCTTTGTTTGTTTTTATTTTTTTATATATTATAGAGAGATTCGTCCCCTATTTCCATTTCAAATTTCAAGTTGGGATCTCCATTGGTTCGACCAAAATAATGTTTTATGGGCGGCTAAATCAAAAACTAAATTTTTATTACGTTACTCTTCTTATCATTCTCACATATAACCCGAGTGCACATACACAAGTACATAGCTGTTTTTTTTTTTAGAAAAAAACTAACTGTCCTTGTCTTATTTCTTCAGTGACTAGTAAGTTCACATTTCATGTTTTCGAGGATTTTAGAAGTTAGGCTTAACTTGTTTGCACTCACTTGATATCAATCTGTTGTGAGCTCGGGATTTATTTTAGATTGTATCGTAATAAGAGTTGTGAGTAATAAAAATTTATAATGAGTGCTTTTGTGTGGAAAACGTGCTGAAATCATCTGGATTTGTGGCCTGTACGACCATGGATGGTTACGATGAAACCAAAATTGAGTCAGATCCGAAATTCTGATACAACGCCATCATTGCTAGAGGTTGAAGATCAAATTGATATAATGGAGAGGATACATTCGCCAAGAGAAGACTTAGTGACTTTTAATATGTGCAGTCAAAATTGAAAACGTCTATGTTAAAAATTGAAGAGAAAGTTTTCTCTGTTACTATTGATAATGATGAAAATAATTCCAGAGAGAAAGAATATTTCGTAGGGAAAATAAAAGAAAATTTCCATAAAACTAGAAGCAAAGACACCAAACTTGTTTTGTTGTCTTTATTTTCATGAGAATGGAGCGTCGAAAAAATTATAGAAGAGTCTCCAGGATCGACTATGAATATGATCTATATGATCAAGAAATCTAGAAAACTTCAATAAGATCAAAGCGTTCCATCAACTTATGGGAAAAGCTTAGATGTTGATATTAAGCAATTGGTAGAAAGTTTTTACTGTGAAGACGATATCAGCCGTTTAATGCCTGGAAAAAAAGACTGCGTATCTATAAAGTAAACAAAAATTTATTTTCTCAGGTTCAAAAATAAGATGTTTTGCTTTTTTGTTAGATTGAAAATCAGAAAAAATATATTCAAAAACCCCTGGTTGTGGCTAGCCTTAATAAGATATATTATAAGTTTAGAGAAGTTCATAACAATGTTAAGATTGGATTTTCCAAATTCGTCGTTAGGACCAAAGACTGCATTTCGGCTGGGGAATTAGGAACTCATTTAGTGTGTGCTTGCACCATCCCTCAAAATATCAAACTCATGTTTGAGGGTAGCAATATATGAAGGCTTATAGAAAACGAAGATAAGCATCTCAATAACAGCAGAGCCTGCTTAGCTTTCGTAATTAATAACTCTTATGATATAAATTGTTACTTGGGCAAGTGCCTTAATTGCCCAAACTATTCTAAATTAAGGAGAATCTTTGACACTGCTTTTAGTAATCACTTCAGAGAAGACGTAACATACTATCAGTGGACCCACATAGACCAATCAAAATTGAAAGTGAGAATGGAAAACTGTGAGGATTTCAGAAAACTTTTTGAAACGGCTTGGTGTTTTCATTCATCATGTTTTTATAACTGATCAACAAAACAGATACATAAAGGAAGTCAAAACTCTCTTAACGAAAACGGACAGACTTGTTTTATTGGACTTTTCCGAAAATTATGGTTTTGTTGTGCAAGATGCAGTGCAGGGATACCACTGGACTAACGAACAGGCGACGATTCACAATTTCGCAATATATTACCGGAACTAGATAGATGATATTAAAAATGAAAGTTTTGTTGTAATCAGTGACTGCTTAAAGCATGACACTATCGCAGTACACTTATCATCTCTTAGTGTTCCTGCACAAGAAATGCCAACATTTTAAGAAAATTATTTATTTTTCCGATGGATCTTCTGCGCAGTACAAAAACAAAAAGAATTTTTTTTATTTAACATTGCATGAACAGGATTTTGGAACTTCTTTCCGACCTTTCATGGTTAGAGGGCATGCGATGGACTTGGTGGTACAATAAAAGGACTGGGTGCCAGAGCTAGCCTACAAAGACCTACACATAACTTTCTTATAGTTTTATATTAAAATTATAAAACAAAAACATAAAGCCTTCCGATCATGCATTTAAGGAAATTGACAGGATCACAGGTAGAAATTTTTTTTGGTAGTTTAACAATGGACTAATGCTGATTGATAACTAGGCAAAGTTAAATGCGTTTAAAGACCATTTTTCCTCTTTTCACACATGAAAAAATCACTTTTTTTGACCCCGATTTGATGAATGAAGTTTACACAGGCGTATCACAGTGACTAAAATACTACATTTTCCCCAACCTGACATGCGATCAATCCTGGCATAACTCCATTTACTTCTTCTAAAAAAAAAAAAATTAAACTTCTAAGTAAAGGCCTCAAGAATAAACATTCTTCCGGTATATAGTAGACAAATTTTCGAAGTACATACTAAGGAAAAGTTGTTCTCTCGACCAAATATTGTCCTACATTTTCAATCACTGTATAAGCAATGGTTGCTTTCCCGCTATCTGAAAAAGGCAAGAATTATACCAGTGTCAAAAAAAAAAAAAAAAAAAACATCTAATGAAATAAATCAATTTCGTCCCATATTACTGTTATCAAATATGCAGAAAACATACACATATTCAGTGAAGAAGGAAACTTAATTCCAAATATACAATTTGGTTTTCGAAAAGAACACTCCACAAACTTCTTCTATCCGACAAAATAATCCAAAACTTAAGATCTAAAGAATGTACTGTCAGTCTTGATATTGAATAGAAAAAGCATTCAATTCGCTCTGGAACAGTGGTCTCATATTTAAATTAATTTAATTAAATTTAACGAAATTAATTTAAGACTTTCTAAAAAATCGTTTTTCGTCTGTGTCTGTTTAGGCAGAGAAATCAAATATGTTTTCCGTCAAATCAGGAATTCCACAAGGATCAATAATTGGCCCGAAGCTGTTCAATATTTTTCTTTCAGATTTCCCATGGAAACTAACCCAGGCGCTATTCTATATGCAGATAATACGATAATCCTTGCGAGCGATACAAGATCACAAAATGCCCTTAATAAAATAAAAGATAAAATTCCTCTGCTAGGGGGATACTTCAAAAAAAGGGGTCTTACTATAAACGCGAATAAATGTGGCATCACCTACTTTAGAAACGTAAGTGGAAAAGGTCATCGACTAGCGGTGAAGGAGAGTAAGAAACTAATATTACCAATTGCTAACAATGTTATTTCATATTATCTTCTCGTGAAGTATATAGGTATTCAATTTCAAAACAGATTTTTATGCTCATGCAAAATAATACCTTTAACGCCCTACCTTATAAGCCTTAATCTCAAAAGGCTGCAGCAAACGGAAACTCATCCGAACAGCCTTGTGAGATCCTTAACTGACTACCAAAGGCTTAATACAATTCAAGACAATTACTACCTCTCTCCTTTTAATATATTCAACAATAATCGTAGATCTGTCGAAGGAGGGAACCTCCTTATTTATAAAAAAGCTTCTCCTAAAAACTTAAAGGGTTAGCAATGTCAATATCTGGTATATAGAAAGATCACATCATTTTGGGTAATTGTATGCGGCCACTTACTATTATATTATATATCTATGTCTATAAATAATTTGTGAGTGAAACGTTAAGAATAGTATATCAATTATTGTCTTTGTTTATTTTCATATTCTTACTACGTTATAGTCAATAGTTTAAGTCTCAATCTTTGATACACCGAGAGCAAGTGTAACATCATTAGTTGTTAGTTACTAAACTTTCAATGTTGAACACTTACGTATATGTTTGTATTTATGCAAATAGACCTAGCCAGAAATAATGTTAACAGTCGGCTACTCTTTTCAACTATGTATAACTAATCTAATCATTCAATTTGTAATAAAAAGTCTCAATTAAACATTTATTCATTTATTCCATTTTTAAGAAAATTCCCGTAGGCGTCGCGTCGGTTTTAAATGGCTATGACAACAGAACTGTTAGAGAGATCTGACAATTTGGGAGCATTCTTTTGAAAGATGCTTCCTAACAAGCAAATTTGAATTTGAGGGGGCAACGCCATCTGTTTTAAATTTTAGAGACTATTTATCCAATATTGATCCAATCTAATAAAAACATTAAGTGTATTTCATATTAAATAAATAAAAAGCTTTTTTGAAGAGTACGTAAAAAATGTCAACATTAAATACACGAATACACTTATTCGTCGATGATAATTCGATTAATGATTCTTGGGTATATTCTAAGAAAAAAATCGTTCTAGAGTAAAGGTCTATCTCCAATTTTGACGTCATTTTTCGAGGATTTAAGAAAATACTTATTTAAGACGAATTGGAGGACACCCTGCATATAACAATATGCAATAAACGTACTTAGTATAATAATTAAACCACATTTTGAGTATTGTTCAACATTTTATATTTAGAAAACAACTCATTGTTGGAGAGATTGTAAAAATTTCAAAACAAAGCTGTGCGAATACCATTGGTTAACTAAACTTATAAATATGTTGAATATATTGAAATGGCGATTCAAAATCTCTGTCGTTGCTCAAGTTGTGTGAGCGTTTGCTCCATTTTGCTGAAACAAAAATATTGGAGATGCAATTCAGCAACTTTCGGCAAAAAGAAATATCGCTCACCCGTTACGATTACGCTGGTCCAGTGAAAATATTGAGTGCCAATGACTTTTTCGCTGCAAATTCCGCACCAAACAATCACTCTGAGGGGATGCAATGGCACTACCTGCATTTCAAGTGGATTCTCCGTGCCTTAGACGTGCATATTTTTATTCATATAACCAAATATAACCATCGAAAGTCACCTGTCCTTGTCTTATTTCTTCAGTGACTAGTAAGTTCACATTTCATGTTTTCGAGGATTTTAGAAGTTAGGCTTAACTTGTTTGCACTCACTTGATATCAATCTGTTGTGAGCTCGGGATTTATTTTAGATTGTATCGTAATAAGAGTTGTGAGTAATAAAAATTTATAATGAGTGCTTTTGTGTGGAAAACGTGCTGAAATCATCTGGATTTGTGGCCTGTACGACCATGGATGATTACGATGAAACCAAAATTGAGTCAGATCCGAAATTCTGATACAACGCCATCATTGCTAGAGGTTGAAGATCAAATTGATATAATGGAGAGGATACATTCGCCAAGAGAAGACTTAGTGACTTTTAATATGTGCAGTCAAAATTGAAAACGTCTATGTTAAAAATTGAAGAGAAAGTTTTCTCTGTTACTATTGATAATGATGAAAATAATTCCAGAGAGAAAGAATATTTCGTAGGGAAAATAAAAGAAAATTTCCATAAAACTAGAAGCAAAGACACCAAACTTGTTTTGTTGTCTTTATTTTCATGAGAATGGAGCGTCGAAAAAATTATAGAAGAGTCTCCAGGATCGACTATGAATATGATCTATATGATCAAGAAATCTAGAAAACTTCAATAAGATCAAAGCGTTCCATCAACTTATGGGAAAAGCTTAGATGTTGATATTAAGCAATTGGTAGAAAGTTTTTACTGTGAAGACGATATCAGCCGTTTAATGCCTGGAAAAAAAGACTGCGTATCTATAAAGTAAACAAAAATTTATTTTCTCAGGTTCAAAAATAAGATGTTTTGCTTTTTTGTTAGATTGAAAATCAGAAAAAATATATTCAAAAACCCCTGGTTGTGGCTAGCCTTAATAAGATATATTATAAGTTTAGAGAAGTTCATAACAATGTTAAGATTGGATTTTCCAAATTCGTCGTTAAGACCAAAGACTGCATTTCGGCTGGGGAATTAGGAACTCATTTAGTGTGTGCTTGCACCATCCCTCAAAATATCAAACTCATGTTTGAGGGTAGCAATATATGAAGGCTAATAGAAAACGAAGATAAGCATCTCAATAACAGCAGAGCCTGCTTAGCTTTCGTAATTAATAACTCTTATGATATAAATTGTTACTTGGACAGGTGCCTTAATTGCCCAAACTATTCTAAATTAAGGAGAATCTTTGACACTGCTTTTAGTAATCACTTCAGAGAAGACGTAACATACTATCAGTGGACCCACATAGACCAATCAAAATTGAAAGTGAGAATGGAAAACTGTGAGGATTTCAGAAAACTTTTTGAAACGGCTTGGTGTTTTCATTCATCATGTTTTTATAACTGATCAACAAAACAGATACATAAAGGAAGTCAAAACTCTCTTAACGAAAACGGACAGACTTGTTTTATTGGACTTTTCCGAAAATTATGGTTTTGTTGTGCAAGATGCAGTGCAGGGATACCACTGGACTAACGAACAGGCGACGATTCACAATTTCGCAATATATTACCGGAACTAGATAGATGATATTAAAAATGAAAGTTTTGTTGTAATCAGTGACTGCTTAAAGCATGACACTATCGCAGTACACTTATCATCTCTTAGTGTTCCTGCACAAGAAATGCCAACATTTTAAGAAAATTATTTATTTTTCCGATGGATCTGCTGCGCAGTACAAAAACAAAAAGAATTTTTTTTATTTAACATTGCATGAACAGGATTTTGGAACTTCTTTCCGACCTTTCATGGTTAGAGGGCATGCGATGGACTTGGTGGTACAATAAAAGGACTGGGTGCCAGAGCTAGCCTACAAAGACCTACACATAACTTTCTTATAGTTTTATATTAAAATTATAAAACAAAAACATAAAGCCTTCCGATCATGCATTTAAGGAAATTGACAGGATCACAGGTAGAAATTTTTTTTGGTAGTTTAACAATGGACTAATGCTGATTGATAACTAGGCAAAGTTAAATGCGTTTAAAGACCATTTTTCCTCTTTTCACACATGAAAAAATCACTTTTTTTGACCCCGATTTGATGAATGAAGTTTACACAGGCGTATCACAGTGACTAAAATACTACATTTTCCCCAACCTGACATGCGATCAATCCTGGCATAACTCCATTTACTTCTTCTAAAAAAAAAAAAATTAAACTTCTAAGTAAAGGCCTCAAGAATAAACATTCTTCCGGTATATAGTAGACAAATTTTCGAAGTACATACTAAGGAAAAGTTGTTCTCTCGACCAAATATTGTCCTACATTTTCAATCACTGTATAAGCAATGGTTGCTTTCCCGCTATCTGAAAAAGGCAAGAATTATACCAGTGTCAAAAAAAAAAAAAAAAACATCTAATGAAATAAATCAATTTCGTCCCATATTACTGTTATCAAATATGCAGAAAACATACACATATTCAGTGAAGAAGGAAACTTAATTCCAAATATACAATTTGGTTTTCGAAAAGAACACTCCACAAACTTCTTCTATCCGACAAAATAATCCAAAACTTAAGATCTAAAGAATGTACTGTCAGTCTTGATATTGAATAGAAAAAGCATTCAATTCGCTCTGGAACAGTGGTCTCATATTTAAATTAATTTAATTAAATTTAACGAAATTAATTTAAGACTTTCTAAAAAATCGTTTTTCGTCTGTGTCTGTTGAGGCAGAGAAATCAAATATGTTTTCCGTCAAATCAGGAATTCCACAAGGATCAATAATTGGCCCAAAGCTGTTCAATATTTTTCTTTCAGATTTCCCATGGAAACTAACCCAGGCGCTATTCTATATGCAGATAATACGATAATCCTTGCGAGCGATACAAGATCACAAAATGCCCTTAATAAAATAAAAGATAAAATTCCTCTGCTAGGGGGATACTTCAAAAAAAGGGGTCTTACTATAAACGCGAATAAATGTGGCATCACCTACTTTAGAAACGTAAGTGGAAAAGGTCATCGACTAGCGGTGAAGAAGAGTAAGAAACTAATATTACCAATTGCTAACAATGTTATTTCATATTATCTTCTCGTGAAATATATAGGTATTCAATTTCAAAACAGATTTTTATGCTCATGCAAAATAATACCTTTAACGCCCTACCTTATAAGCCTTAATCTCAAAAATCTCCAGCAAACGGAAACTCATCCGAACAGCCTTGTGAGATCCTTAACTGACTACCAAAGGCTTAATACAATTCAAGACAATTACTACCTCTCTCCTTTTAATATATTCAACAATAATCGTAGATCTGTCGAAGGAGGGAACCTCCTTATTTATAAAAAAGCTTCTCCTAAAAACTTAAAGGGTTAGCAATGTCAATATCTGGTATATAGAAAGATCACATCATTTTGGGTAATTGTATGCGGCCACTTACTATTATATTATATATCTATGTCTATAAATAATTTGTGAGTGAAACGTTAAGAATAGTATATCAATTATTGTCTTTGTTTATTTTCATATTCTTACTACGTTATAGTCAATAGTTTAAGTCTCAATCTTTGATACACCGAGAGCAAGTGTAACATCATTAGTTGTTAGTTACTAAACTTTCAATGTTGAACACTTACGTATATGTTTGTATTTATGCAAATAGACCTAGCCAGAAATAATGTTAACAGTCGGCTACTCTTTTCAACTATGTATAACTAATCTAATCATTCAATTTGTAATAAAAAGTCTCAATTAAACATTTATTCATTTATTCCATTTTTAAGAAAATTCCCGTAGGCGTCGCGTCGGTTTTAAATGGCTATGACAACAGAACTGTTAGAGAGATCTGACAATTTGGGAGCATTCTTTTGAAAGATGCTTCCTAACAAGCAAATTTGAATTTGAGGGGGCAACGCCATCTGTTTTAAATTTTAGAGACTATTTATCCAATATTGATCCAATCTAATAAAAACATTAAGTGTATTTCATATTAAATAAATAAAAAGCTAAACCTTTTTTGAAGAGTACGTAAAAAATGTCAACATTAAATACACGAATACACTTATTCGTCGATGATAATTCGATTAAGATTCTTGGGTATATTCTAAGAAAAAAATCGTTCTAGAGTAAAGGTCTATCTCCAATTTTGACGTCATTTTTCGAGGATTTAAGAAAATACTTATTTAAGACGAATTGGAGGACACCCTGCATATAACAATATGCAATAAACGTACTTAGTATAATAATTAAACCACATTTTGAGTATTGTTCAACATTTTATATTTAGAAAACAACTCATTGTTGGAGAGATTGTAAAAATTTCAAAACAAAGCTGTGCGAATACCATTGGTTAACTAAACTTATAAATATGTTGAATATATTGAAATGGCGATTCAAAATCTCTGTCGTTGCTCAAGTTGTGTGAGCGTTTGCTCCATTTTGCTGAAACAAAAATATTGGAGATGCAATTCAGCAACTTTCGGCAAAAAGAAATATCGCTCACCCGTTACGATTACGCTGGTCCAGTGAAAATATTGAGTGCCAATGACTTTTTCACTGCAAATTCCGCACCAAACAATCACTCTGAGGGGATGCAATGGCTCTACCTGCATTTCAAGTGGATTCTCCGTGCTTAGACGTGCATATTTTTATTCATATAACCAAATATAACCATCGAAAGTCACCTGAAAAAAGAAGATAAAAACCGCAAATGTGCCCCGTAGTGTATGCGTGTGGAGTTTGCATCTCGCACATCACTTTTTTTTTTTTTTTTAAATAACTTAACACTCAATTGGGTATAACTGCAATAAATTTATGATGCTAAATAATGTGTTAAATTTTTTGAAAATAGGATAGCAAGAGAAAGAAAGATGTTTGGGCTTAGTGGCTATTCCGCTCCATAGGTGACATTGAACATTTAATGGGTATACTAAATTATTAGTGTAAATCTACTTGATATTGTATTAAGGCAACAATTCATCTCATGAGGTTTTAGTCCCCTGAAAAAAAGACTTTCCGTCAACACAGTTTTGACTCAGATTCGGGTGTGCAGGTTGTGCGTGCGTTGGCGAGCCGGTAAGCACGGCAAGTGGCGACGAGAGAAGAAAAAAGAATACAGCAAATAAGAGTGAGTAGTGGGTGAAATGGTTTAAAATTTTGTTTATCAAATACAGTTACAATCACTTAATCATAATTATATATTTTGGTATGTACGAGTACGCGTATTGGAAAACAAAATGGAATGAGTGGAATGAGTTTTAATGTTTCATTATTAAAGGTGGGTGGTATAATTTTGAAACCTACATTTGTGACATTTGTAACAACCTACAATTGTGAAAATTGTGACCACGAAGATGAAATATCGTGGTGTTGGTACAAAGGTACCCTCATCAAATTGAAAATTAGATTTTGCATGTAAGAACTTGGTCAAACATGCAAATACTCGTACAAACATAACATATGTATGTGTAATGTACCTTCATTAAATTGAAAATAGCTTTTGCACGTTGGAACTTGGTCAAATATATCAGTATAATAAGTACATACATATCTGGTACAAATGTAACTTCGTTAACTTAAAATTAATATCTGCACGTTCGAACTTGGTCAAATAAATAAATATCTGGTACAAATGTGCCTTCATTAAATTTAATTGAAAATAGATTTCGCCAAAGGGTGCCTCTTAAAGTATGACATGCAACAAAAAAAAAAAAAAAAAAAAAAAAAAAAAAAAAAAAAAAAAAAAAAAACAAGTACGAACAGCATGAAAAATAAGTGTTTGACTCTTAATTGTTTCCCCCGTTCTGTAATAAAGAATGACAAGTACTTTACCAACATTGGAAGGTTTTCTTTGGAGGATAATATATTTATATATATAATATATAATAAATCAGTAGGGTTGAGATGGGAAAAAAGAAAAGAAAAGAGGTTTTAACATTTATTTAGAAGTACAAGCTACGTTATTACATTTCGGTGATTTAGAGTTCCAAGAAATTTTCTATAACTTTCCATGTGCAAACGCGGATAGCTCTGAAGACAAAGATGTTTTTCTTAATGCTATTGAAAACTTAGACCAGTACATTTCTCCCAAACAAAGCAAAGTATACGAAGACAAATGTTTAGGCTCCTAAAGCAAGAGGAAAGGGAAAAATTTTTAAATTTTTTGTTGAGGTTAAGATATCAAGCGGGAAAATGTGAGTTTCACAGTATAATCGGTCAAATGATGGAAAATTGTACTTCAGATAAGCTCAGGAAAAAATATTGACAGCTGGTGATAGTATAACGCTCGACAAAATATTATCAGAAGCGAACACAAAAGAGGCTGTAAGCCATCAGTTAGAAGGGTATGGGTACAAAATTAAGGCAGAGGAGATAAACGAAGTTACTAATAAAGAAAAAGATAGGTTCGCGGAAAAGGAAAAAAGTGAAGAAAGATCATTTTGGATAAGCGATATTGTCATAATTGTGATCGTATTTGGCATTGACGTTAGTACTCCAAATCACATTCGACACAAAAACGAAAATTTCATGATTTTCGAACACGCGATGGTATTTATTGTCCAAAAAGATTTAAAAGGAAAACGGAAGCAGTCGATTACATATAAGATGAAAAATCTATCTTAAAAATTACGTTCCCCAAATAGACGATGATGCGACAATAGATTGTTAAAAAGTAGGGTAGTAGTAATAAGTAGTAACGAAAATGTTAGTTGATTCGGGATGCAAATAAATTTAACCGACAAAACCCGGAAATATTTTAAAAGTAAAATAATCGAAGCATTTCATTAAATCAGGAAACCGAACAAAATTTTCATGGCATATGGCAGCCATACTCCCTTAGATGTTAAGGGATCCTTTGACGATTATATTACTTTAATGGAGAAAATGAACAGGAGAGATTTTATGAAATAACTGGAGGAACAAAGGACCTTTAGGGAAAAAATACAGCAATTTCTTTAAATGTTTTAAAATTGGGAATCGGCGTAAACCAAATAATTAGTTATGCTCTTCCAAAGTTTAAGAATGTATAAGTAAAAATCTCAATCGACGATTCAGTAAAGACTGTCTCACAAGCATGCCAGAGAATACTGATTCCTTTAAAAGCCCTAGTAGAAAAATAATAAATGTTAATTGAATCTGACATCATCGAAGAGGTACATGAACCATCTAAGCGGGTATCTCCTATTATCCCAATTTGGAAAAAAAAGGTGATATACGTCTCTGAGTGGATTTGCGACGGGCTAACGCCGCAATTATGCGAGAATATCATCCCTTGCCCATAATAACCCAAATGTTGCCCAAGTTCCGAAAAGCTTGTGTCTTTAGCAAGCTTGATATCAAAAACGCTTTTCACCAAATAGAATAACATCCTTACTCCAGACACATTACAACATTCATCACAATGAAGGGGGTTTTCGGCTTAAATTGTGCCAACGAAATTTTTGAAAAATTCTTTAGAGATTATTGCTGGGTTGTGAGTATAATTAATTTTATAAACGACATTTTGATTTTCGGAAGCAATAACAACAGACTAAAGAAAGTCTTTAACATTTTAAAAGAAAAATATGTTCTTTTGAATCAAGGGAAATGCATATTTAAAGTCAAATCCATCAAATTTTTGGGACATGAGCAAAACTTCGATGGCATCAAAATACGTTGAGCTCATAACAAAATTTAGAGTTCCTTAAACACTTCAAGAACTGCAAAGCTTTTTAGGGTTGGTGAAGTTTATCGATAGGCTCCGAACTAAGCCACAGTAACATTGGAATTAAAATAAATTTTAAGGAAAAAAACTAGCAAAGCACACAAACTTAAAGAGGAAATAGAACATTAACAGAGTGTGAACGAAGGTACAGCTTGACTGAAAAAGAAGTTCTCACGCTAGTCTGGGCAGTCGAACATTTTAACATATATCTGTGTGGAAAAGAATTTGACTTAATTACCGACCACAAACCCCTGGGTTTTATAATAAATTCAAGACCATATATGTACCCGGAAGGATGAACATACAAAGTCCATTATCACGCTTGTGTATTCGCCCAAATTCAACACCAATTGGAGAAGATACACATGTACATCAAATAGTTGAATTTTCACGACCACTTTCCATTTCGTTCGACGACATCTGAATACATTCCGAAAGCGACATTGAGATAAGCATTGTAAGAAAGGGTATTTATAATGAAAATTGAGACCAGTCAATTAAAGGCTATAAGATTTTCGAAAACGAATTATGTTTCTTTGAAAATATACTGCTTCGAAGAAACAAAAAAGTCATTCCACAAATTTAAGGCAAAATGTTTTAGATGCAGCTCACCAGGGTCACCCAGGTATGGTGGAAATGAAAGGACGCCTTCGAGCAAAAGTTAGACAAAGACGTCGAGTGTCTCGTCAAATCTTGCAAAGTGTGCAACCTGGTAAGTATGCCAAACCCTCCAGCACACAGATAATCAAAATTCTTAAAGAAATTTTTAGCAGATTAGGTTTTCCAGTTTCTATTACTGCCGGTAACGGAAAACAATTTGTTAGATTATTTAACACATTCCAATGGAGAAGTCGAAAGACAGAATCGCAAACGCCTGAAGATTTGCCACACTGATAGGAACTACATAAAGGTAGTATATGTGAATATCTCATAATGTACAATAGCACACAACATTCCACAACTGGTAAAACTCCAGCCGAACTTTTTTTTTAAAAAGTAAAATAGACTTAAATTCCTTCAGTGGAGCAAATAGACAAAAAAAAAAAAAAAAATTAAAAAGAGACAAAGAACGGAAAGAAATAATAATAAGTAAGCTTGTTATGGTAAGAGCAGGAACGAGAGTCAGGGTATGAATATGAAAAGCAGAGAGTATTGTCGTCAGCAAAATAATATATTGGATTAGAAGTAGCAGACAGCTGAAAATTAAAAAGAGTGTCGGAAATAGAACAGAGCCCTGGGACACACCAGACTTGAACATCAGACTTGAAACCATCCAAATAAACTTGAATTAAACGTTCCAAAAAGTATTTTCTAGTCCATTGAAGAAGAGAGTCGTCGATTATCGATCATTCGACAAAAGAGCCTGAGACGCAATTCACTATCAATTTTTATCGTTGGTACTTTTTTTTAACGCTATCGACCAACAGCAACTTTTCTTCTGGAATGTCAAGTTTTAACAATTCATCAAGAGAGCTACCAGTTGCAACTACTATTCCATCACTGCTCTTTACATTGCAGCCACGAATATTATACGTAACTTCTCTGCCTTTTTTCACAATCCGAGCGACCGAAATTAAATAAAGTAAAAGATCGGGTATGTATTGTACATCTTTTAATATTAAATCACACATTTGACCGTTATCACACCATTATTTTCCGTTCGATATCACCGGTGCACTTGACAATAATTTTATGATTATTAGCCACTGTCACTCTGCCTGAGTTATTCAGCTTTTTTTTTTTCTTTTTTGTATCGAACTGTCATCCTTTGTCATGTGCTTTGTCGCACCACTGTAAAAATGATTATCGGTCGGAGACATTTCTGCAACAAACGCGCTATGTAACACAACTTGGTCCTTTTTAACTTCTGGCATTTCCTTTTAAAATGTAGACTTCCCATTGCTAACATTTTACTATTTTTCTGTTCGGTTTGCTCTTAGGTAGCGTTTTGCTCTAGCAAGTGCGTTCAACGTTTTATTGTGATCGTAGTCAATTTCTTGCATCAAAACGTTCTTCACAAAATCTATCGTGAGATATTCAGGTTTTGCATTGATTGCCATTAGCCTTGGCTTAAACGTTTCAGGTAGACCACACAATATGATTGCACTGGCAATCGATTCATCTATCTTGAATCCGGCCAATTTGACTTTGGAATAAAGCCAAAGACTCTGTGTTACGTACGCATGCAACGACTGACACTCTTCCAATTTTGACGAAATCCATTGCTGCAACAATTGGCAACGTCGAACGGCGCCTTTTTCCTCGAAAGCCGGTGTACATGCTGTCCATCCATCCTTTGTATGCTCGCAGCTTTCCAAGTGCGTGTATAGATTTGAATCTACCATGAATGTTAATTCAGCCAAAGCTTTCTCGTCTTTTATGAGATTCTCTTGCGTTGCTGATGATGTTACTTCAAGAGGATATGAATACCCTTTTACTAGTAGTTTGAAACTCAGGTGTATTAGGTTTCGATATTTTTCTAGAGGTGGTTGTCAAAAGTGGAGTCAGTGCATCCTCAACCAGTGGGTCTGTCTTAGTACGTGCTAGTTGTTAGTTCGTTACATTAAGCTCAGCCAGCAACCACTTCAACATCAGTGTTATGCCTTCATGTCAGAATTGACACCAACGGGATTTTCATATAACTACATACAATTTACTGTGAAAAAACTTCTTCAGGGAATTGCTTGAACGGAATTCGAACCCGTGACCCTCTGCTTGAGTAGTCTATACATGTACCACTACACCACGGCCACCCCCTCAACCAAGGTTTTGATGCCAGCAGACGAAGAAAAGTAAAATATGTTCCGAAATTTTCACGACTAATTATAAAATAATACCTTCTCCGTAACGAACAGTATTTATTGGATCAAATTATTGTCTTAATTCGAGCAGATGGCCCATAACCTGATAGCAGGTTCAGATGCTACACGCCTTATGTGTTGTACAGTGTTAAAGAAAAAAAAAAGCGGAAATGGAAAATTTATTCACTCAGTTGACATAGTACAATGAAAGTTTGTTGTAAAGTTCAACACAACATTTCGTGCTTTGAGATATTTCATACGCTGATGATTAATCAGCATTTTCATGACCTTGGAAAGAAAAGACATATTTTCATTCGAAGTTTCGACGCATTCAAGTGTAGGCGGAAACAAGCATAATTTGGGAGTAGGAAAGTAGGAAAGTAGGCAGGAAGCATTTGGAGGAGATGGAGGATCAGGCAGAATTTCTAATATTTTTGACGAACTACCAAAAATGTTTACTACTTTTGGAACACGTAGTATCGTGCTCGTTTGAATTTCTCCGGTTTCCCTCTGTAGGATTGGTCTTGTAGGACCGAAGAGACATTTCTCAAACCCTGACAGCCTCTTTACAGATTGAGTCGTACCATGCCTTCTCTTTTGATTTGATGCTCTTCATTCGATGAGGGCTAAGAGATCTCATTCCAAAGAGAATGGTGTCTGTGGTCATATCAGCAGTGGCATCCACGTCGTTATCGATGAAACATGGCGACCAGTTAAAATTCCTAAGTCCGCTTCAATTGGCTTTCTCGTATTGGCATACGGTTCTTTTAGGAATCCTTTCTATAACTGTTTGGTTGATCTACGATAAATTAGCTCATATGACGCAATAGTCCGACGAGCCTAGAGGGGATAGCACATTGACCTTGTATTTATCAGGGTGAGAAGATAAAGACAAGTCCAGGGCGTTGGCGATATGACTATCAACGTTTTATTTACGTGTGGGCTCATTTACAAGCTGTGTCAAATTGTTTTTCGCACCGAAGATCTCAACACACCTTCTTTCGGTTGGGTTCCCGCCCAATTATTAAGGTTTCGCCCATCAATGACGTTGTCTTATAAAAAGGGGGGGCAGAGAAATGTACCGGTCTTATCGTAACGGTTTTGAGATGACGCCGGTCAGAGGTCCTGTTGGGTAGCAGGACCAACGGTAATCCTTACAAGGACTTAAAACACTTTACCATGAGAGTCAGAAGCCCCCGGATTTCGGTCCGGGTCTGACTTGAAGGGGTAGGCCCCCTTGTGAGAGCGTCATGGTGGCTGTGGTTTAAACCCAAATTCGTGGGAAGCGTCTTGACCCAATGTAGAATTGCAAAGTACTTGCTGCTGTGATCCTAAGAACAGTAAAAGGCAAGGCGTATCCTTGCTCCCATGGATGTGTGGGCATCCCGTATTCTTAAGTTTTCCACACAGGCGTCCACGTTAAACTTTAGAGATATCTTCCTTCGGGTATTGTCTGTCTAGAATGTAGAAGTCACCCAAAATTGTTTATATTGGAATCCCCCGTAATTACGATTTTATTATGATTCAGGGGTACAATTCTTTGAATGGAGCGCATCGAACTCGTTAAGGGTCGAATCGCTGTCCAGTTTGGGGCTTCTGTCAATAAAGCAGTAGTGGATAATATCCTTACAGAGATGGAATTTTAGCCCCAAGAAATTAAATTCCGGATTGGAACACGGATACCTACGCACGTAAATGGCGAGATCGCAGTGAGAGAAGAAAAATGGCTTCAGATTACAATGATCTGCGAGGTGTGAGCTGGTCTGTATTTACAGACGTGGACTGTGCAGAAAAATAATGATTTTTTAGCCTGCTAACATTTGCTATATCCACTTTAGATTCCCAAGTCATTAAAAAACGGACAAACATTCAGAGATAGTCTACAACGGCTATTCCGACAAAAATTCCGGAAAATTACAAATATTCCGTCACTGCCCGTGGTGTATGAAAATGGAATACTTCAAGGATGGTGACTGAGTTCAAGCATGGCCAGTGGCAGGAGGACTGGGATTCCCGCACTGAAGATTATTATACTGTACTCGCGTGTTTTTTTCTCCGCACAAGTGATTTTTGTTTCTCTTTTTCGTATGTTCACGCGCGCGCCGTTACAACTTTAAATTTAATTTGTGAACGCACTCTTTCACTAATAATCAAACTGTCACCGTCAATTTATTCAGTAAACTCACTTTCATCATAGTAAAGTACACTAACGAGCTACGTTCTCCGATTGGGTTCTCTAGAATATTGCGCCAAGATGATGAATCTCATCGCAAAATCATCTTCAGTGACGAAGCTCATTTTTGGCTCAATGGGTTCATCAATAAGCAAAATATGCATTATTGGTCGGGTGAAAACCTATATGTTCTTCATGAATCACCACTTCACTTAGCTGACGAAAACGATCGTCACGTTACTGTGAATGGTCAGCGTTATCGCGCCATGATCACCGATTATTTTTGGCTCAAACTGGAAGATATGGACTTGGACGACATGTGGTTTCAACAGAATGGTGCCACAAGCCACACAGCACACGCTACAATCGATTTATTGAAGATTAAGTATGGTGAGCGTGTTATCTAAAGACATGGGCCAGTTGATTGGCCGCCTCGTTCGTGCGATTTAACGCCGCTTGATTAGGATTCCTATCGAAAACTTGCATTTCCTTTACACAATCGGGCAACCAACTAATGTCTTTAGCTCTGCCTCATTCTGCGAAGGACAAAGTTCAAATGGCTGACTACGCTCAGCGAAACTGGATTTCCTCGACGAGAAAAGTCGAGCTTTCATCGTTCTTAATTGCACAAGGAATGTGTTGATAGCTCCCGTGATCTCAGTCACCAATTTCGTTACTTGCTCCATATATTTTTAATTTATAATACAATTAAAAAATAATAAATGAAATACAATATATGTCTCCTACCTTATTGGCTTTCTCTTCTCTTTTCTTTTTAATATGTATTCTAGAACAAATATTCACACTTCATTTTTTATTTATTTATTTATTTATTTATTTTCATTTTTAATATTTTTTTTTTCTTTGGAATATATAATTCTTAGATATATTCAAAGAAAAAAATCGTTCGTAAGGGACTATTTCAAATGTGACATCATTTATCGAGGATTTAAGAAAAAGCTTAGTTTGGTGTACCCTGGTCCATCTTAAGGGAAAATGGCACGATTTCCGGGCATGTTCCCATGGGTATGCCGGATAATGTTGCTACGAATATTTTAATAATTGCTGTGTTTCCATGGGTACAGCAATGTACACTCAGATTTAGAGCGTAAAAAAATCGTATCCTACAAAGACTCGCAACAATCGACAAAGAAAAATTTGGATCGATTTTTCGATTGGTCCCGCTCAGGCGCCAATAAAAGATTCCTTCTGGAGAAATCAGGAGCAGGCTTGTGCCTCCCCGAACCGTTCGACTTACAGATTCAATTAAAATACTCTGTTTTTCTTATCACATTGTATGATTTATTTGTCAGCTTGCTCCTAACGTCTAAAAAGAACTGACTCTTAAAATCTAACCTTGATCCTAGGCCGCATACTGAATTAGTAGCGCGTTTAAGCGTAATTTTCTAATCAGCAGTTCTTCAATTCCGAGTGTGAGAATCCACAAAATCTCCTGTTCACAACGGATCATGTTCCGTCATGTGCTATAATTTTCGCTGCGCACTTGATACTTTAACATTACTCAGATGTCTCGGATTTCCTGGGTTAGAAATGCGTTGTGTTAACTTGGTCACCTCAAGTCAGTAATTTTCAATATAGAACCCAATTTGTTCAAACAACAAAAACACAAACGGGGTGCCATGTCGACCACCGCTCACACGCTGATAGTCATACCGCCAATACCCTGGACTTGTTTTTAACTTCTAATGCGATAAGTACACCCTTGATGTGCTTTTCCCTCAAATTCGTCAGACCATTGCGTCATATACGCTAATTTCTGGCATACCCACCCCAGAGTTAGAGAAAAGGTTCGTAACAGAACTGTATGGCAATACTAGAAAGCCAATTGGAGCGGATTTAAAATTTTTTTTAGAAAGCCAGTACTTACGTTCTCTCGATAATGACGTTGATGCCACTACTGATATTATCACAGACACTTTTGTCTTTAAATTGAGATCCTTTATCCCTCATTGGATGAAGAGTATCAAAACTAAAGGAAAAGACATGGTACAACTCGAGCTGTAAATATCATTCTTAAGCGTGTGAGATTTCAATACAATCAAAAGCTGAGGTAAAAAGCAACAACTGGTGATTTCATGGCATATCTTACCGACACGTGAAACCGAAACATATATCAATCTGTCCAAAGCAAAATAGTTGCACTTGATATCTCAAAGGCATTTGACAGGGGTTGCCGAATATGCGTGCTTTTAGAATGGATGACTTTGTTCTGCAATGGATTAGAAACTACCTTTCACAACCATTAATTAAAATTTTCTTTGATGGTTTTAAATCTGATAACCACAAAATAAATGTTGGTGTGCCCGAAGGCTCCGTTCTGTCTCCGACAGTTGGAAGGCTGCTAGGAATCACTGCCCTCACTTTCTACTGATTTTCGGCCTATAAGTATCCTTCCTACCCTGTCAAAGGCTTTTGAGAAAATACTGGAAAAACAAATAGTCTGTCATTTAAATAGAAGTTCTCTGTTTTGTCCTTTTCAGTCAGGTTTTAGATCCCAAAATAGCTATGCTATTGCAATGGTTGAAATTTTTGATGATATAAGGCAACAGTATTATCAAAGCAACCTAACGGTCGTTTACTTGCTAGACTTCTGCTAAGCATTTGACAGGGTTAACCACAGCATCTTATGTAAAAAGCTTACTTTCAATAAATCTAAGACCCAGGCAATTTCAATTTCAAATAAGTTTTATCAGCCAGAAATATTACCTTCTAACATGCAATGTTATCGAAAATATCTTATTTTATTATTCAACCTTTCAACTACATTCATTCGTCGCATCTTTTCTCTACTTATGCCATTAGGCTATGGAATTCCTTGCATGAACAAATAAAACAAGCAACAGGAGAGTCTCAATTTAGGATAGTGTTGGGGTGTGTAGGGTTTTAACTTTTTGAATTATATGTGTAGGGTAAAAAAGAGAAGTCGGAAAAATGCGGTTTAACTAAAACACGTCTTTTCTTCTTGAACAGTCACAGCAAAGAGAGTCTTTATTCGTCCGGAAATTACTTCCATCTTTTTTACAATAAGTGTCATACCATATTAGATTCGTAACCTTACGTTACGTTTAATTGTTTACATTTTAGATTAAGTTTCAATTAACTTAGGTTAGTTTTAATATAGATTACAATTTTAATATCGAAAAACAATAACTATATAAACGAAAATATATGTTTATTATTTATACATTTTGTTCACGAACATGCTCCCGTCCGGTGGACAAATTTCATCCGCAGGTGTCCTTGCTATTGTACCTTACTGTACCCAAATAGAGGTGGAGGATGTTGTATCTCTTTTAACATAAAAGTTGTGTGTTGTGTGAGTGCGAGTGTGTTGACTATCTACATGTAAATGAGACAAAATCTTGTAAATTAATAATTTGAAACATTACATGTAGATGACAAGGACGAAGATATAGCAAACGAGCAACGAGGGGATATAAAATGTGCGTAATTCGCCTAGTGCAATAGTTTGTTTTGATCATTGACCAAAACTAGGTCAATTCGCGTCGTGTTGTACGGTTTTGTTTTGTATTCCCTCTTTTTTTTTGTTAGAGGTGTTAAAAAAGGTAAGTGTTTTTATTTATTTATCTTGTCTGCTCGCCTTCCTTCGCGCAATTCGGTTTCGTTCTGAATTGTGTATATCGGCGCGAGTACACAACCGTATATACGTGCGTGTTTATATATTTATATGCATCGATTGTCTGTTATTGTTTCGCGAAAGTGATATTCGAGTGCAGTGCAAACAAAAAAACAAAAGAAAAAAAAAGAAATGGGAAAATGAAAAAAAAAAAAAAATAAAATCATTGTAGTTATTTTCCCAACAACTCGGTACAATTTGTGGTGTTATTTTGTACGATAACTGTTCTCCGGGTAGGCAATTTTTGGTTATGCAGTGCGATGCTGTGCGACGAAATTTTCGTGAATGGTTAGTGTTTTAATAGTGGCCGAATTATCCTTCTTAGTGTGTGTGGTGTTTACGTTTTCAAGTAAAGCTATGAATCCGCCTTTCTATTAAATTGTTGTTACAATTCATCTTCAGTAAGTTTTTTTTTTTGACATATTCATTTTTTTTATTATTTACATATTTATTATTATTATTTACTTTATTTATGTAATTTATATTAAGATTAGTTTAAGATATATATTATTATTATTGAGTGTTTATACAATTTAAAATGTTTTGTTTTTCTTTTTATAAAGTGTTGTGTTGTTTTTTAAGTGGACAAAGTTGAGTGTTCAGTGAAAACTTCAATTCCCGTCTGCATTTTAGAATTTTGGAACTCTGCAACGTTGTCTGGTATGAATGCCTTGTGTGTGACATAGAGTGGACTGTATGTATGTGTGTTGTGTTGCGTAGGGAATCTAGGATAAGTAATTATTATTAATTTGTATCATTATATTTTATTAATTTAATAAATTGTTTTTCAAAAAAAAAAAAATGTCTTTAATTTTTCATGTGAGTTTATTTAAAGTGTTTGTTTTATAAATGTTGCGTTGTGTCGTTTAAATGCTGTGTTGTATTGTTTAAAATATTGTGTTGTGGAAAGAAATTTCATTATATTTTGTGTCCATTTATTAAGAAAGAAATTTTAAATGATTGATGGGGAGAAAACAGGGTGAAAATTATTTGTGTTGTGTTGTGTAGAAATAAAGTATGAATAAAAGAAAAATATGTATATCGCTATTTTAGTGTTCGAAATCCTTGTTTTGTGTTGTTTGAGTAGTTTGCGTTTCCTTAGTGTTGCTTGGTAAAAAACAGATTTTCATATTTGATCGTGTAAGTTCTTCAGTACTTGTTTTCAAAGTGACCACTCGAATTAGTCCGTCGTTTCCGGGATGTGTAGCGATGATTCGTCCGAGTCGCCATTGCAACGGTGGTAGTCTCTCGTCTTTAATTTAATTAAGTCGTCGCATTTTGGTCCCGGCTCCCGTGTCATCCACTTTGGTCGCTGTTGCATTCTGGACAGGTATTCCGTACTCCACTTGCGCCAGAAATAGTTGGTCATTGAGATGATCCGCTTCCATCGCTCAAGGTAACTCATCCTCTCGAAGCTAGTATCTCCTTGAGGAATTCCGACGAGTCTTTCGCCGATTAAAAAATGTGCTGATGTCAGCGTTTCCAAGTCTTCGATGTCGTCCGACATTGGGCACAAAGGTCTGGAATTGAGGCAGGCTTCAAC
The DNA here is from genome assembly GCA_907269105.1 of Volucella inanis. Lineage (NCBI taxonomy): Eukaryota > Metazoa > Arthropoda > Insecta > Diptera > Syrphidae > Volucella > Volucella inanis. Next base: position 103,279,117 of record OU026153.1, on the reverse strand, counting down.
TTGAGTAAGCAACGTTGACAGCTCTTCAAATGTCAAAGCATCTGCCCCGACCGCTCTTCTGAGGTGATGCTTTACCGATTTCACCCCTGCCTCCCAAAGCCCTTTGAAATTGGAAGATGCAGGGGAAACAAAAGTCCACTTTGTGTGCAGCTGAGTCGGTTGTTCATTAGCCGACCCTCAGCCAACCTTCGCTTTTTGCAGCATGCTCCCTTACTCCGTTTCCGGCCCTAAAAATTAGTGCCACGATCACTGTATAGTTCGGCGCACATTCCTCGGCGAACTATAAATCGTTTGAAAGCCGCTAAGAACGCCTGTGTCGTAAGGTCTGACACGACTTCCAAATGCACTGTCTTGACTGCTAGGCAGATGAATATTGAAAAATATCCCTTTAATGTTTTTGCACCTCGTCCTTTCCAGGTTTTGATGTCAAAGGGTCCTGAAAAGTCTAAACCCTATCTGGAGAAAGGCCTTGCCATGTGAACTCTTGGCTCAGGTAAGTTCCTCATGAGTTGTTGCATTGACTTCGCTTTGTGACGGAAACAAGTGATACACTCATGCACCATCTTCTTCATCTTTCTCCTTAAGGAAAAAATCCAGAACGCTGTGTTTGTGTGCATCTCTTATGATAAGGTGTGTGAGATGATAATCTGGTACCAAAATAGATGGATGTCCCTGTTCGTCGTCCAAGTTTGAGTTCTGCAATCTCCTTCCAACGGATAGAATGCTGTCAGCATCTATAAAGGGATTCAAGTTTTAGGTACGTTTAGGATGTACCTTTTTTGCAACATCCATTTCACACAACATTTGTTTTTGTGAGGTTTTTATCAACAATTTCATAGCTTTGTCAATTTCGTTAACCTTCAATGAACCTTTATACCTTGTTTCAGGTTTTGCCCGGCAGTTAAACACAAAACGAATACAATAGGCTAGAATGTGACGAAGCCTTATTAACGAAGATTGATTAAGCATAAGATTGATGACCTCATTTTCTTCACCGAGTTGTTGCGTTACATGGAAAATTTTTGTTCGTGTTCTGCTTCCGTTGCTCCAAGTTAGGGTTAATCCTTTTGGGTTGAATGGGAATCTCAAAGTTCCAATTCTCTCGTAGGAAACTTGAGCCCTTCCACCACAACTCGTTTCGTTTAATTGCTGATGGCAAAATACCCCTCGAAGCGAAGTCAGCTGGGTTGTGTTGGGTCGGAATGTGTTTCCAAGAGCTGCAGTTCGTCAGGCGTTGAATTTCTGCTACACGGTTGGCAACGAAGGTTTTCCATCGGTTTGGCGGTGATGTGACGCAAGCGAGATCAATCGTAGAATCTATCCACGCGTGTATCTCCAAATTCGTCAGATCCAGTGCCTTCTTAGTATAGTCGAGCAAAGTGGCTAACATGACCGCTCCACAGAGCTCAAGCCTTGGTAGACAAACTGTCTTGAGTGGTGCCACTTTTGCCTTGGCGAACATCAAGTGCTGGTGGACGTTGCCTTTCTCATCTTCGAAACGCAAGTAGACGGCCGCCCCATATGCTTTCTCTGAAGCATCACAAAACCCATATAATTGCAGCTTTGTTGTGCTCGTTTGTTCACTACATATACTAACCATGGAATCCTGTATCTGCGGAAGTTCCTGCTGATACGTCCGCCATCGCTCTTCTAGCTCTTGTGGTATTGGTTCATCCCACGTCACTCCTTGACACCACAATTCTTGCAGCATGATTTTTTGCCTTGATCATACATGGAGCAATCCAACCCAATGGGTCAAAAAGATTTGCGATTGAAGATAGCATGCTTCTTTTTGTCACGACTTTATCTTCTGAAGAGAAAATTCAAAAAAAAACGAATCTTCTTTTGGCAACCAGAGAATTACTAACGCCTTTATTCCATCAACCACTTCGATTGGTAATGTAAATCCCACTTCCCGTTGATCTGCAGGAATATTACGAAAAATAACTTCCGAATTGCTTGTCCATTTCCTTAGATGGAACCCAGCTGACCTTAGAACGCTTCTAGTTTCATTTCTCTTCAATAAGGCATCTTCAATTGAGTCGGCTCCTGATATGAGGTCATCAACATACATCTCTTCACGTACGAGTTTGGCAGCAAGAGGAAAATGCTGAGCCTCATCTGCCGCTGCCTGATGCAACGTTCGGAATAGCCAAGTATGGAGCACTGGCCGTGCCAAACGTTACGGTCTCAAGTCTAAAAATCCTTAATTTCTACGTAGGACGATTACGCCAAAATATAAGCTGGTAATTTGAGTCGTCGATTGGAACTCAAATTTGAAGATACATTTTTTCGACATCCGCTGTAAATATAATTTTGTGTAATCGCCACCTTAAAATTATTTTAAAAATATCTGTTTGAATTGTAGGTCCAGTCATTCAGTGTGAATTCAACGAGGATCCGTCCGAACATTTTGCTGCATCGTCAAAAACAACGCGAAGTTTCGTAGTTGAATACCACATGGTGAGGAATGAAGAAATGGTGTAGTGTATCCAGTATGGTATTCGTTTCGTCAACATCTGTTATCTGTTGAAGCTCCTTATATTCATTTATGCACTTAGATTACTCCTTGTGCAGCGTGGGGTTTTCCTGGAATCTTCTTTCCAGTTGATGAAACCTACGTATGGCACCTAACTTCGAGGCACCAAACCCAGGCTTACATCCGGTCTTAAATAGCAGCGATACCTCATATCGCCCATCGGCCAGTCTTGTAGTGATCTTGAGAGAGTGCTCTTCACATGCTTTGTCTTCAGCAGTCTCTTTAGTTCCCAGAACCATCGCAGCTGAGTATCTATTCCGAAAACCTGTAAAAATTTGTGGACAGGTTCTATACCTCGCAAAATTGTCTTCCCAAGGAGAAGCCAACCTAGCTCTGATTCTTGTGCAATTGTGGATCTAACATCATTACCGCATACAATGGATGCTAAAACAAGTTCAGGATAAACATCGCTTCCCAGGAGAATTTCAACAGTTGCAGGCTTATCGAATTGTTGATTAGCTAACTTTAAGCCCTCGATGTGTTCTCAGTTTTGCTGAGCTAGAGGCTTGGACAGCAACAGACCAGTCAGCGACTTGAACAAATAGTGTCACCAACGACCCAAAGGTAAGATACAGACCGCTGACATGAACCACTACTGATTTTTCCCAATCCAGATACCTCAATGAATGTTCGCCGTTGATGAAACCCTAATAACTGGACAGCGGATTCAGTAATGAATGTTGCTTCAGATCCAAGATCGACTAGCGCCCTAAGATGATATAAGTTGCCCTTTGGAAACCTCACTTTCACAACGGCTGTGGCAAGAAACACTCTTGGTTGATCTACCCAGAGAGAGACAGGTTGGTTAATCCTTGACTTTATGTAGAAAGTTTGTGTAGTAACCTTTGCAATATTCGACCCACCACAGTTGACATACAGCAGAGCGTGGTGTTTCTGCTTGCAGTAACAGCAGCGCACACTGCTTTGACATTGACTAGTCCAGTGACTGTATGCAAGACAGTTCCGGCAAACCCCGTATCTGTCCACTGCCTTAGATCGTTCACAGATCTCCATGGAAATAAACTTCTGATAGTTTCGAAGGGAGTGCTGACCTCTACCACATACCTGGCATGCAAACTGCTTCTTCCCGACGTGCAACACGGTTTTCTTCTCGACCGCAACAGCCTTGTGTGCAAAAGAACCGCTGACCTTAATGCCACTCGTTCCAGCTACTGCTTCCAAGGTTCGAAAACGTGTCTCCAGGAACTCTGTAAATTGTCTCAGTGTTAACAGCTCCTTCGAACTACCCAACTTCTCTTCCCACAAACTGTGAGTAAAAGCAGGTAATTCTTGCACCAGAATATAAATTAGTATGTCTTCCCAAGAACTAACCGGCAATCCTAAATTGTCTAGAGCATGGAAATATTCCTGGGATGTGTCCAGTAGAGATTTGATGTTGTTCGCAGTCTCCTTTGTCAACTGCTACTGTTCAAAAAGAAGTTGAAAATGAGCGTTTACCAACACTCGCTTGTGGTAGTATCTGGCGACAAGCAGTTTCCATGCTTTGTCATAATTGCCAGAATACAAACCTAAATGCTGCAACAAACGAGCAGCTTCACCTGTAAGAGAGTACTTCAAATAGTGAATAGTACGTGCTAGTTGCTATTTCGTTTCATTTAGCCCAGCCAGCAACCACTCCAAAATCAGTGTTATGCCTTCATGTCAGAGTTGACGCCGATGTCATTTTCATATAACTACATACAAATTCTATGAAAAAGCTTTTTCAGAGAATTGCCTTGCACGGGATTCGAACCCGTGACCCTCTGCTTGAGGAATCTATGCATATACAACTACACCACAGTCACCCCTATTTTCCCAAGCTTTGCTTGATCTATTTCGACTACTTCACCCACACCTCCAATTTTTTCTGAATTTTGTTCAGTCCACAAAATACACGCTGCACGGAAATAACTCGCCCACTTCACTTCACTCGGCCGTTACCAAGCGATTTGTCTTATCTTTGTATCACAAAGTTTAGAAGCGAATCCAAAGCGCTGCAAATAGTTAAAAACTCATTCATAATTTTAATTTAACTTTTCAAACCTTAACCGTAATGAGTTAACAAACTTTTCTCAGAAGAAACGACCAAGAACAAATTTTACGGAACTCCAAAAACTTTAATGTACGGTTGTTTGTTACCAGTTATTCATATCATAATAATTGACGAACATTGTGTGTACTATTCTCATTACATATTGTAAGGGGTCCAAGAAATTGAACCTGAAGAATACATTTACCTAAAATGCTGACTCCAACAAACTGGACGGCTTAAATATAGATGATTCGCAGTGCTTACCATAACTGCCTACACAGCAAACGTAAATTCATATTTAAAATCTGGTACTTCCATTAGAACTATGTACATTCTTTATAATTAAAATACATCGACTGCATCAATGCAATTGGAAAAGGGTGAGCAGTTTTATATTAAGACGCAATCGAGTTCATAGTCCTAGAATTTTTTTAGTTTTGGTGGGCTTTGACGCCCTTATTTATTTCGTTACTACAAGCTTTAACCCACTTTAAAACTAGGACTTAACGACTAACAACAATTATGTGGAAGGAAGTGAGAAAACGGTGAAGGAGGTCAAGTTTAAGACGAGAAGTGCTCAGGTTAAAATACAAAATGGAGAGGTTTGTGTTGAACTTATAAAGAATGCGGGAGATTGGTTCGTTGGAACCGTATGGGTGCGATGGGTCAGAATAAAGAAGAGACAAGGACAGCGTACGTTACGAGGGTTGGTGCTGAAGAAAATAGAATTGTAAAGGGAAGTGCAATCTGTAGAACCGGAGAGAAATCTATGAATGAAGAGAATGTCAGCATCGTCTCTGCGTTTTTCGAGGGTATCCAGGTTAAGGAGGTTATAAAAAGGTGTCATCACAGGGTAGTCCTCGAAGAGCAAATCGAATAAAACGACATTGAGTGTTGTCAATTCGGGATATATGAACTTGATAAAAGGGGCACCACACTTGTCTGGCATATCCGAGAAGAGGCCGGACAAGGTTAATGTAAAGTGACCTTGTCACATAAGGGTTAAGGCAAAATTCTTTAGACCATCGTTTAATAAAATCAACTTTTCAAGATCGTTTATAGTTAAAATGAAAAATAGAGGGCCTTGTGGGACACCATTTAGGCTGACCTAAAATGAACGCTATTATAACGGTTCTCGGTAAAAACCGAGGGAAGACAATTCGAAAAGGGTCAATTGATGTGATATTTTATCTAAGGCTTTAGAACAATCTGTAGCAATAACATCGATTTCATTGTCATTCTCTAGTGCAGAAAGCCCAAAGGATATTAAATTTGTAGTAGTTGATCTACCTTTCAGATATTCATGTTGACTGGGTGATATTAGTGACTTGCACTAAAAGCCTAGCACTTAGTATAGTATAAAATACTTTCGAACATTTTAGGTATATGTGAAAGCTTAGCAATGAGGCGGTAGTTATTGTAACATATTTCATTCCTTGATCCTTGCTGTGGACCAGGGTTAAGAAAGAGGTTTTCCAAACTTCGAAGAAGATAGGGATAAATGAAATAAGGAGGAAAGTAGGTTCGGATAAAAATTCATCATTAAGAATTTGTTACTTTTTTTCGATAAGGGTAGAATCAAAAAATTGAAATAAAGAGGAACCAATAAAGAAATTGGGAAGGTACTTAAAATACATGAGGTCAGTTACGAAGAAGTTGTCTGCAAATGATTGTTTAAAAAAGTTTGCAAAATAATTACCGAAAGTATGTGGGCCGATCGATGATATACTATTAAACGAGAAAGAGGGGGGATAACCGTCTGATTTTCTTATGCAGTTGACGAATTGATTAAATGTCTTAGGGTCGTTGATAAGGTTGGTCTGCACTGTATCAAAAAAGCGCTGAAAGAGGCAGTTGTAAATCGGGGTGAATTGCAGGTGGATTCCAAGATAATTGGTAATCTGAATAAGAATTGGTGCGAAGGAAAACTGCCCATGTTAATGAATGTGTTGGGTTGTTTTAAGAAACATTATAGTTGTTGAATTTTTTACTTATATTGAAGTTAGAACTTATAGTAAGAAATAAAAACGACTGTACTCTTCTGTGTTATAATACGTTATAAATTTTGAGTTTTATTTTCAGTTTTAATTTCAGTTTTTGAATAACCGTTTGTATATCTGTCTTAATGTTGCTTGATTTTTATTGATGTTGCTAAATATTTTGTACTTTTCATTGACATTTGTTCAAGAATTGTTCGATTATAAAATAAAGTTAACAATGCTGTAATAATTATTTCATTTAATTTATTTGAATTCTTTTTATGATTGTATTATTTCACTAACATTCTCCCCCCACGGTGAACCCTGTTCACCATAAATACTCTGCTCATCTTCCTCTTCCTCTTCATCTTTTGTGCTGGTCCCCCTCATGACAATAATGTCAAACAAAAGGTTGTCTCCTTTTGTTACCTTATGTGTGCAGATCATAAACAAAGAGTGCCGGGATTAATGTCAAAGTGAACTTGCATTGAAGACAATTAACGCGCATCGGTAAATAATTGTTTAATTTATATTTTCGCGTGATTAGTTGGTTGGTTTTGTTAGTTTTGCGATCGCGCTTGAAAAAGTGTGTGTCAGAGTGATAGAAAATGATTGTTTTATTATTTTTTTTGTTGAGAATTTTAAGAATGAATGTGATTAGATTAAGTTTTAATTTTATTAAAATTACCCACTCAACACACAATGCACACCTGATTGTATGTTAAGTGGGTTATTTTATAATTTTATTTTTATTTGCTTAAGATATTTCTGTAGTGCTGTCTGAATTATGTTGTGTTACGTTAAGATATTCTTTTGAATTTTTATATTTAATTTGTGTTGATTATATTTAGCTTTTCTGTTTAGTTTTGTTTTGACAAATGTTCTTATTTCGAATTAAACTTCTGTTGGATTCCTTAACTGTTTTAATTGCTTGGAGTCTTAAAATCAGTGATTGTCTCCTCGAGTTCCCGCGATACTTATGCCATGGGTTATTCCGCGGTTTTGTAATTCCGCGTTGATTTCGTCGCAAATGTTGCTGGGTAGTGGGCAAATCTTCGGTGAGTGGTTTGTCAATGAGAAAGTGGCTTGGCCTCAAAACTTTTAAGTCGTCGGTATCTTCTGACAGTGGACACAAAAATCTTGAGTCTGGTTTCCAGCCACACGTTTGAAGTTAAATTTCACGAACTTCACTCCCGCTTCCCAGAGACTACCAAAGTGTGGGGAAGCAGGGCGAATGAACTTCCACCTGGTTCCTTCATTAGCTAGTATTTCTGTCAGATTTATCCGGTCCAACTTAGCCCCCTTAAGTTGCCTCTGTAGTTTACTGTTGCTTCCGACGAAATTACTGCCGCAATCGCTGAAGAGTTCCTTGCAACGACTCCTTCGACAATAAATCTCCTTGAAGGCTCCTAAAAATATATGGGTGGTCATGTCGCTGACAAGCTCGATGCGCACGGCCTTCGTTGCCATGCATTCAAACATCGCGAAATATTACTTTAAAGTGTTGATTTTTCAGAAGGATTGGATGGTTTTTGTTAAAAGGTAGGATAGCGTAAGATAGTCTTCCACCAACTCGTAGGGTTCCTTCCCTGTCTTTATATGGATTAAGTGATTTGTATCCTCTGGTGTTGTCCTTTTTTTCTTGTACAGCAAACATATCTTTTTCGCTAATAAAGTGACTCTAGTCAGCGCTTCTTCCAACTCCTGTGGTGATAATATGTCTGCATACAACTGAGGTTTTTTTATGTGCCGGAACCGTTAACAATAATGCCGTAATGCCCTTTGAAGTGATGAAAATTTCAACAGTATTTCGTTAATAAAGCTACCTCCTTTTCTTTATAGGGAGTGGTACACTATTGTAGAACGTGATTTCTGATAAGTTTAAAGACAGGATGGTTGTTCTGGATGAATTTCATCCCATTCTTTAGCAGAATATTTGGGACTTCCCACCACAACTTGTTTTTTATGATCATTAATGGAAAAATTCCGAGAGATGCTACATGGAAGACGTGGAGATGGAACATGTTTCCACATGACGTTCTTTGTGAGCTTTTGGATCTCGGACACACGATTGCAGATAAAAGTCTTTCACTTTGACGGAGGGGCTTTGTTCCAGGACAACATGATTACCGAATCGGTCCACGTATAACCATCAACTGACTCCAACTTCAGAAATTTCATTGTTTGGTTAAGAAGATTTACTACTAGCAATGCTCGCACAACTCCAGCCTGGGCAGTGTAATTGATTTTAACAGTGAACCTTAGTTTTGGCCATCAGCAGGTGCATGTATATTTGGTTGTTTTCATCTCGAACGCGTAAATATATAGCCTCTGTGTACGCTTTTCCCGTCACTGAAGCCATAAACTTCCAACTTCTTTATGTTTTTGTCGGTGTTGATCGAACGACTTATTTGGACATTTTCAATATTTGGTAATTCTCGACGCAAAGCTACCTATTCTAGTTCCAATTCAGGTGGAATCGGTAAGCTCTCTACCCCATAACTGTTTCATAAGAATTTTTGCTTTTATGATGTAGGGTAACAATCAGCCTATTGGATTGAAGAGCTTAGCTACTGAGAAAAAAATATGGACGTTCTATGATTTCACCTGGAATCTGCCCTCTGACTTGAAACGTAAATTCATTCGGAACTAGCAGCCATTTGATACATCGGTATTTTCTATGATTGGTAGCGAAAAATCCATACTTTTTGATTTGCCGGAATGCCACTCAATACATTTTCAGAGTTGCTGACTTGTTTACGTAAGTGAAATCCCGCTGTTTCCTGCATTTTCCGTACGGCTTTTAGTTTGTGTTGCGCCTCTTCAATGTTATGAGCTCCATTGATGACATCGTCGACATAAGTTTCCTCCTTGATGATAATGGTGGCCACGGGAAATCGGTATGATTCATCTTCTGTTAGCTGAAGAAGTACCCTTATTGCCAGATGTCGGGCTGAAGCCATACCAGAGGTGACTGTGTTTAGCCGATAAAATTTCAATTTCTGGTCAGGATTGTCCCTCCAAACAATCAGCTGGTAAGTCGCATCTGAAGTTACTCGGATCTTGCGGTACGTCTTCTCCACATCCCTTAAAATTATGCAAATAACATAAAATAACATATGTAAATAACACGATCAATATATCATTTAAGGAAGAGCGGAAAAAAAGTTTGGAGGTTGCGTTAAAGTCGACTAGCAACCTTGTGGAGGTACTGGATTCCTTAATGACGGAGTGATGTGGAATGAAAAAACTTAAAGTTGATTTAATAACTTCATCGGACTCCTCGACTGGAGTCATATGTCCAAGCTCGATGTACTCGTTCAAGCATTTTCTTTATACCTAGTATTGAAAAGGGTTTCTTTGCAACCTCTTCTCGAGCTGCAAAAATCGTGTGACAGCACCTTGATGTGTTGGGCCCATAACTGGGTATTCTCCATCCTTAAAGGGAGAAAAAAATTTTCCGATTATAAAATAAAGTTAACAATGCTATAAAAATTATAGTATTTCATTTCATTTATTTGAATTCTTTTTATGACTGTATTGTTTCACAAACAGCTCATAATCTATTTCTTTTCGTTCGTCATCAGCGAAGTCTTCTGTTATACCAGGGAGGGGAAGTAGATGATGCCGAGAAAAGGGGACGTAGAGAGAAATGGAACTAATTATTTCACTGTATAAATGGAGACAGCATCAGATAAAGAGAGGTTGGTAAAATCAAAAGATATGCTTAGATACGTATTGATTTTGTGAAAATTAGCTTTATGGAAGTTGTAAGAACAGAAAACAGGGGAAGAAGTGGACTGTGGTGGGGAGTTAAAGAAAAATGAGAGGGTGAAAGTTGTCGATAGTTGACAGGGGTAAGAGACAAACCGTTAGAGCAGAGGCAGATAAAACTCACCAAAGATAATGATATCGTCGATAAGGATATCTTTTGTCTTTTGGGTCAACGTTCGGTCGCGAAAACGGATAGGGGCAATGGCCCTTGAAGCACTTGTTGGTATTTGTGGAAGGGGATGTGGGCGGTAAAGCAATAACAGTATTAGCGGCAGTGGTTAAATTGGCAAAATCGCGTTGGAGCTTGAATAAAAGAGAAACAATTGGTGCTTTTGTAGGGAGACGTGAAGCGGATTGCTTAGGAATATAGACAGGAGAAAGAAAATTGGGAAATATTTCCCAATTTGTGGTCAGGTTTAGGATGAGAATTTGGAATAAGTCTAGGTGATTTATAATTTAGGACACCTTTGAAGAGCAGGGTGGTGAGCATCTGATTGTTGTGCAGAGTCGATCTAGCCTCTTTCGCCACTCCGAGAGCGTTCACGTAGTATTTATTGTTTAACAAGATTCCCTAGGGCGAGGAATTGACCTTGGAGCAGTTATATCACCATAAGATTTTATTATTGAAGAGCTCGTGCGAAGATTTGGAGGGTTGTCGACAATGGATATACCTTGGCTTCGGTTTGCAATACTTTAGCCAAAATTGAAGTATTATTAATGTCGTGCAGCGTGGCATGGGTAGGAAAAATATCGATTTTACGACATACTGCTTCAATGAGGTTTTCCAAATCATTCAACGCTGTTCTGTTCGTAGTGAGTTCATCAATAAGATCAATGAATTTTGTCGAATACAACGTCAATATTTAAATTGCAGAATGGAGATTGAATGTGCATAACTGAATATGAATATCTAAGTCTTCTCGAAGAGAGTTCATGAAACTACACGTTCTTTTGTTGGAAGCTATCATTGCGTAACCGGTAAATATAATTTCATCTAACACTTTATCGAGGCGGCGCTTAGATGTTTTTTTCATTTCAGGATCTTGAATTTCTATTTCTATGATTCTATGACCAAAGTCTTCCGCACATCTTATATTTTGTTCAAACGTTGATAGATTGTCGGTTATCGCTCTAACGAGTAAGTTAAACTTGCACTTGATTGCAAGGAGCACATGTGAGAGAGAGAGAGAGATACCTACTGATACACTCATCACAAAACAACAGCAGATTTTCAGAAAGCTCTTTAACGAAGACCGTATTTCCTTTATTTAGGCCGACACAAATAGCATGGAATATTTTGCCGCAGATCTCCTCGCTAGCTTGTTGCCTCAGAATAATTTTCGTTAATGGAGCAGTAGTGTAATCCACAAGAAGATGTGACGAAGACTACGAAAACAAAAAGGAAAACAAAAAATTATCGTGGAGAATAATAGTGTCTTTGCTAGATAACGATAGCATTCTTAGGTAATATAGAGTAAAGTGGAAATTTTTAAAAGATAGAGATGGACAACCAACATACGTCAAAAATTTTAAAGAAATTCGGTTGTGTTACTAAGGCGAGAATTAATTAAAAAATGGATTTCCTGGGAATGAAACCAAAATCATTGGGAAACAAAGAAAATGAAAAAGTGTTAAGTTATACTTGAAAGGTAACGTTCTGAGTGACACTTTTGGACTTTTTTTTTGAGTACTAGAACATCATCTTTCGAAATTTTATTGGTATGGTAACAAGTGGGGTATAGTTAAACTCGTAATTATGAGTACTTACTTTTTTATTTACTACTGTTTACATTATTCAGCCACATTTTTGCATCTCTAAAATGTGTACCTAGTATTTACAAACAAAAAAAATTATTGTCATTTCATCTTATTTCAAGATACGACCCAACATATTGAAATAGGTAAAACATTGAATTAAAAATTGTTAAAAATCTAAGAAAAAAAAAAAGCAAATAATGATTGCACATTTTTATTTTTTTCACTAAGCCTTGTATGCTATAAATTGTTCAGAATGCAAACCATCAAAGCCCACATTGCTTCCTGCTCAGGTATACAAATTGGAGAAATTGTTATTCCATCCCTGGTGAATTGAACACAATGAAGTTATGTTCTGAAATTTGTTTTTCCAGAATGACTTGCATAATTCCAAACGCTTCTCTGAGTTCCCCGGTTGCAGCTGCTGTACTTGTAGATGATGGAATGTGTGAATTCTTCAGATTCGAGTCCTTCTTGGGACTCCTTGCTATTTAGTTGTTTGGTATTTGGCTGGATTTTGACGTAGTGCAAAATGTCTTAGTAGCTGCGAACGCCTTCTGCTAAAGCAATATGTGAGTCTCTCGATGATTTCCGCTTTGTATCTGTCTCCCTCAACTTGGAAAATATTTTAATATATTTCATGCCATTTGGGGCATTCCTGCCAGAGTATTGTCTCAGATATGAAAAATGTGCTTTACCTGCCCAAGGTTATTCTTTTTTTCCTTTTTAGAGATCGTAAAACTAACCTTTTGTTCAAAAAATTTTACTAGATTTACATTGCGCAATAATAAGCTTATTTTATGGGAAAAATTGTATAGCACTTGTTACCCCATTTTTTGAGTTTTCTAACTACAGCCTGTTAGATGAAATGACCTGACAGCTTTTTTTGCTTTTAAATTCTAGATACACGTTTCACTTTTGCACGTTAATCTTTTTTTGACGCATTAATTTAAGGGAAATATTTACTTTGAAAGAATTAAGGTACTCCTAATCTCTCTACTCTTATTTTCAATAAGAGTTACAACAGAACAGTTGCTTAAATCTTCTGTATCTCTGAGGTGATACATTTCCCCTACTTATATGATTCTTCTCAAAATGTTTCAAAGAATCTCCCCTTAAAAATTCTATACAGTAGGCAAGATTTATCGCAGTAGCCCGTGCTTTGAGCAGAGACCTTAACCACGTATAGCAGAATTGTAGTAAAGGCGAAACTAATGAGAGCAAATTTATTCTCTTTTCCAAGGAAGGAGAAAGAAAGAGTCCATAATACATCGAAATCACCAGTAAGGGGGCTAAGAGGCCCCAAGAAATTACATATGTGTGTCTTTGTACGTACGTTTTTAAACAATTCTATGCTTAAGTTTGAATTGAACTTGGATTCTAAAATAGACAGGAAATGTACGGCTATGAATTATTATAACGTAATTGAAGTTTTAGTTATTAAAATTTATAATTATTAAAAATTATATCTAATATACAAATAAGACTGACAATAGTTTATTATTTTGATTTCAGCAGTCAAAAAATTTTATTATCTCTATATTTAAAGGCACTGATAATGAAATTACCAAGTCTATTTCAACACATAAACTCCATTTAAAACGTTAATTATATCTTCATCATTGTTTTCTTAAATTATTTATACCTAACTTCCTTTAAAATTGGACATCTACAAATTAAAATTTGGACTGTTTTTATTTCGGTCATATTGCACAGCATATAATAATTCTTTTCAACAAAAAAAAAACAAAACCAAAATTTTGGAAAAAAATTATTTAATTTTCAACATTATCGCCTTTCAGCTCTTTACACTTTGCCCAGCAATGTTCAAAAAGTTCGATACCTTTTTTATAATAAGAACTGTCTTGCTCCTCAAAATAGCCATTAAATGCCGATATCACTACTTCATCGTTAGAAAATCTTTGACCACTGAGCCATTTTTTTAAATTTGGAAACAGAAAATAATTAAAGGGGACTAAATCTGGCGAATAGGGTGCATGAGGTAGCAATTCAAACTTTAATTCATTAATTTTGGTCATTATAATATCGGATTTGTGAGCTAGTGAATTGTCTTGATAAAACAACACTTTCTTCTTAGCCAAATGCGGCCGTTTTTGCTTGATTTCTTCGCTCAAACCTTGCAATAAGTTCACATAATACTTGCACACAGCTTTCTCATGTCCAAGTTTTCAAATAATATGTGATGAACCGCACTTTTTGAAATGCCTACAATGTCTGCTAGCTTGAGCACTTTCAGTCGACGATTATCCAGTACCGCTTTGTGAATTTTCTTCACCATTTCTGGAGTCGTCACCTCATTTGGTCGACCACTGCGATGCTCGCCTTGGCAGCTCGTACGGCCTCGTTTAAACTCAACAACCCAAAATTTTACTGTTGTAAACGAAAGAGAAGACTCACCCAGAGTAAAATTTAGTTCAGCTTTTATATGGGTTGGGCTGAGGCCTTTCAAATAAAAGTAATGTATCACATAACGATGACCGATTTTCTCCATTTTCACCAAATTCACTGACAACGTTCAATATTGTTGGCTGCCAAACAAATACTAAGCAACGAGGAGCTCTCAAACTTGAAAAATATGCTTTATAGAATGCGTACTTTCCAATACCGTGATATTTTTAAGCAACTGCAGCCATGTCTTGGTCAGGCCGTGTACTTCTGGGGCCGGCCTCGTAATGTTTGGTATTTGTATTGCAAGTGAAGTTCCACAATCTATTCCGATTTCTATATGAAAAGCTTTGTGACGTGGCCTTTGTCTCACAGAAAAGCTTTTTTATCAACGACAGTTTAACCAAAAGCAACTACCAACTTCAGCGACATGCATTAAAGCTCAAACAAGAATTTCTTCTGTAATAAGTACACACACATAATGGACAGGTCTACATCCGCACTGCAGTCAGTTAAGCTCCATTCATTATCCATAATATTGAAGAGGAATGCTTTCGGACCCGACATCAATTATGAACTACACTTTAATGAAAATCAAAGTTAATTATACTTGTTACTTCTTAGACATTTTCAATTTTCTTTTTTCGCACCAAGATTTTTCTTCTCAGTGCAAATGAGTTCTGCATGTTAATCGACGTTTTTTTCTTATACAGCAAATATGGTAGTGCTGTGTTCTATTTTGACCTGCCTGTTATTATTCTTATTCTTATTCTCATCATATGCAGCAGGTTTGATGCTGGATTTGAAAACATGAATGGAAAAAAAATAAAAAATTCTTATTAAATACTCTGTAAAAGTAATAATAGTTTACATATTTTCCACATTAATACACAGAGCCTTGTGAAAACGTTGGATGAGTTCAAAATGATATTTGAACCTGGCTTTATCCTTATTTTAAAAGTAATTTCTTTTCTCTAAAAGGTTTTAAAAAACCTTACCGGGCTGGTCGTACTAACACAATTGGAGGTGGCGTTGCTATTGAGGTTAGAAAATATATCAGGTCTAGTCACGTTAAGTGTTCGGATGGCACTGAATCTTTGAACTACTATTTTATTGAAATACTTAATGTATTGGCGGAATTTTTTAAATGCCTCCTCATATTGCAAATTCTCGTGTTATTTCCCCAATTGTGAAAGAAATATCACATATTGCACGAAAGTTCATTCTTTGTGGAGACTTAAACATAAATCTTCTTATTTCACCTTTCAAGTCTTTTAAAACATCAATGGACTCTTTGTGCGCCCTTTTCTTTAAGTCTAACTGTGTTCCGTCTTTATTAAATGTGTTCTACGCAAGTGATGAAAATTTTGTTAAGTGTTTTAGTCAATTATCTGTCCCCGTATCATGACTACTTGCTGCCTTCGATTCCCATGTTCTTAAAAACTCGTCCCAGTCTATCCAATATCGTGACGTCCTCAATGTAAATGTTGAAAGTCTTTTTAGTGATTATTTGTCTATTGATTGTAACTTAATCTATTTGATATTAGGTGTTAAGAAACAAACCGAATTCTTGTTGCCATAATTCGCTACTTATTTAGTAAACATGTTCACATTAAGACTCGAGTTTTAAAGTCACGGAGTTGTCTTTGGATTTCTCATGACATTCTTAAAGCCATGAAAATGAGAGATGTCTTGATGAAAAGGAAAGGAGAGATGTTTTAAAACATCCCTTAATCTTGTTACTAAGCTTATTCGATCCGCTAAATTTAGTTATTATAATGACAGATTTAATTCTGATCATTCCTCAAATTTTTTATGGAAAGAAGTTCACAATATCGGACTGAATAAGGCAAGTAACTTCAATTCGGAAAACAATATAAATTTAGACGAGTTGAACCTTAAGCTCTCTCTTCATTGACCCTACACCATTAGCCCCACGACAGTACAACAAGACCTTCTCTTGGCAACAGTTGACATGTACTAGGTAGGAGATACATTCTTTTTAATTAAATGTAAGTCTGTTGGACTTGATAATATTCACCCAGACTTTATGAAAATTTTGCTTCCTCTTATACTTCTCTACATTACCCATATAACAAACAGCATTATTATGACATCTACTTGCCCCTGTGCCTGGAAAAATACAAAATCATCCCAATTCCATAAAAGGTACGAATTCTGAATATAAACCAAAATCTGCACTTCCCTTTTTA
This sequence comes from Volucella inanis, assembly GCA_907269105.1. Classification (NCBI taxonomy): domain Eukaryota; kingdom Metazoa; phylum Arthropoda; class Insecta; order Diptera; family Syrphidae; genus Volucella; species Volucella inanis. Next base: position 103,262,419 of record OU026153.1, on the reverse strand, counting down.
TCCAAAGCTTTTGAATGTATTGTAAGCAATCAAATGAAACAACTTACCATATAAACAAACAAACAAACAGCTCCTTAATCCTCTCCAGTCAGGTTTCCAGTCGGAACACAGTTTCACGTCAGCATATTATTAAAGTTTGTGAAGACATAAGATAGGCAATTGATGTCAATTATATATACTACTGTAATAACACTACGTGACTTTTCTAAGGCATTTAATTAACCCTGAAATACTCTATTATACATCTTAACTTCTTTAAAACTTCTATAAAAGTTATTTATTCATACTTGACTAATCGGTTGCAAGAAGTTTCATATAAGTAGTAAACTGTCTTCGCTTCTTCCTGTTCAAAATGGTATTCTTCAAGGATCTATTCTTGGTCCATTACTGTTCTCTCTGTTCATTAATGACCTACCTCCTCACCTGACCTGACGATGTTCAATTATACATTTGTTCTCCTATTGACATGGTTGAGGATGCAATGGCAAAAATGAATTACGATCTACAATCTATTTTTGAGTGAACTGCACTGAATGGCTTGACTGTGAATCCCAAAAATCTTTCAATCTCTGATTTTTCTCAAATCCCTTTAAAGTTGAATATGTCACGCATGCTTAAAAATTTGGAATCATGTTTAATAACAAATTAACGTGGGATATTCACATAAACACCGTAATAAATAAGGTATATGCTTCGCTACGAGGAAGCTCTAATAATCCCAATCATATCGTATGGAGGTGAGTTGTTTGCCGATCGTGACTCTATTACACTTCAAAAACTAAAGGTTGCTTTTAGTTCAAAAGTCCGGTTTGTATTCAATCGTACCGTAGGTCTGATTACATCTCATTGGAAGCCTCTAAAATTCTGGGATGTAAATTGGAAGATTTTTCAAATATCGGTGCTGTTCTCTAGTTTTCAAAATTGTAGAAAGAACCAAACTATGTGTTTAATATAATTAATTTTTGGTCTTCTAATCGGTATGTATATAGTGTTGCGACCTGCTACATACACATGTTTAATATCACGTAGGCAATTTTTTATTTATGCTGCCAAGCTATGGAATAATTTACCCTATTAAGGTAGGTCTACTGTCAAACACAGAAAAATTTTCTAGTTTGAACCGATATGTCTTTTTAGTGATTATTAATTTTCTTTGGTTGCGCTTTTCACTTCATTTGTATTCGTATCGTTTTCTTTTCTTTATTTTATTTCTGTTATTTGCTTTATATTTACTTTGTTTTAATTAACTGTAATTTTCTTTGTATACTTTTGTACATTATATGTAACTTAATGTTATTTTGTATCCTGTACTATATTTGTATAAGTTTATATTCATATACTTGTTTTTTCTGATCAATAAATACAAATTAACACAAATAGCTTGGAGCGCTACCTGGAGGACATAGGGTTCGTTTAAGGAAATAACTCTGCAATTTTTCAGCCACTTCAAAATGTTTATACCCCCATATTTGTGCTGCGGAAGCCTAAGTTACATTACAGACTGCCTGGAATAATTGGCACTTCGCTTTAGGGGATATTATGTTAAGGAAATTTTTCCAAGTAGCTTTGCCATGTTTGCTCAAGTGTTTCTGCTTTTAATATGGTTTGTAAATTACATTTTTGGCTTAGGTATAATTTCCTAAATAACAATATTCGAACTCTGGACTCGAAAGTCTTCCACCATTTTTAAATACCATGATTGCTGATTATCAAATTAAACTTTACAATTTTGGTTGAAACTCCTATGTTATGCAATTTAAAAATTAGATTCCTGCTCCCTTCTTTATCAAACGCAACTCTAAAATGCAAGAAAAAGCATACACGTTTTTTCATGTAATTTTAGGCGAACTATTAAAGCTACATATATTGTATATGACACGTATTCAATAAGAAAGGGGAGTTTTGAAATTTCACGGAAAACGTGGATTCGATTATTTTTTTTTGCTCTGTTGGTTCACATGTCCCGAACATATGTGCAGAGTTTCAAGTATATAGAATTTTTAGTTTGTTTTTAAAAAATTAAAGGTTAGACGTGTTTTGATGTACTTGGCGGTTTTCAAATAAAATAAAAAAAAGTGGAATCAAGTACTCTGAAATACTTGAAATGTTAATAAGTGGTATAAGCTCTTCTAAGATGGCCGAGAAAATACCAATGACGAACTCTGGACGCCTCAGCATATCAACACAAGATGATAATATCGAAGCTGTGAAGAAAATTGTTTTGGAAAATCGTCGAAATATCATAAGAGAAGTTGCTGAGGTGTCAGCTAAGTTTGTTCCGAAACTTCTTAATTTTTATTAGACATCGCTCAGGAGCTCTTGAATGACGTCCATGATGAACCAAATTTGATCAAAAGGGTCATAACTGGTGACCAATCTTAAGTATATGGCTATGACGTAGAAACCAAAGCCCCATCATCCCAATGGAAACATCCAGGAAAGCCAAGATCGAAAAAAGTACGCCAAGTTCGACCAAATGTTAGTTTTGATCACTGGTCGATTGTGAGAAGCAATTGTGTGAAACACGATAATTATCTGCGACTTTTTCCTGTTCCCAAAACTGAAGAGACCTATAAAAGGATGATGATTTGCAACGGTTGAGGAAACAAAAACGACATCGCTAAAAGAGCTAAAGGCTTCACCAAAAAGTGCTTACGGGAAGTGCTTCAAGGATTGAAAAAAACGTTGGCACAAGTCTATTTGAACACACCTCATATATTACCCCAGTGGAATATTTCTTCCTGAAACTTGCCTGTTACTCTGCCAAAATGCCATGCTTCTCAATCCAGATAATCTTTCCTATTCCTCGTTAGTTGCAGATTTATTTTGCATCGCCTTTTTTGAATATAGAAAATAGTATACTTACTTAAAATGAATGTATCATCTACCTTGCCTCTTTTAAAAATTATATAACAATATACAATACTATTTCACTAGCACGCCTAAGAGTTGATTTGTTGCTTTTTTTAAAAATTCATTGATATATTATCTTCCCCGGGAGCTTTATTAAGTTTGCTATTGGCAAAAGTCTGTTTTAACTCTTCCATTGAAATATGTAGGTTTATCCAAGTCATCATTTTTAAGAAGGATAGGTGCATACTGCATGTCATGTTGCAATTACGTTGGATTTAAAAGAGAATGAAAATACATCTTAAGATCTCTGGCTGGGATCTCAATTATACAGAATATTATCATAATGATGTGTCTAAGAATTTTAAATGAGTAAAAAATTTCTGGGATCTTAAGAGACGAACTTGGTCTCGATAATGATGGTCTGAAGAAAAGTAAACAAGTTGTTATATCAGTTGTCCTAAAGAAGGTAATACTAATGCATCCTGAATACCTAGCTTTTCTTACCTACACACTTATGTTTGTAATTCGCATCCACTTACATATATACCCAAGTACTATATTAAATACGAGTACTCAAGTTATGACTGTCATAATAATGATTTTCAGTTTCACTGTATCCATTGTCCTATCGTATGCATTACTTTGTGCGTTACTCTGACAATAACTTAGTCTCGATTTCTTTTCTTACTGTTTAATTGTATTATAGATTCAATAAAATCAACTTGATAGGTATAAAATTCCTTTACTTACACATAATCCGAAATTGATGTAGGATATTGTCCATCAGGCCACATCATAAAACAAACTGTCCGAGATTTTCCGTTGTAATACCTACCCGTAAAAAAAAGGTAGTAATATATTTTGTTATCAACCATGTTGTGGAAATATTTTGTTTAAATTAATAACATTTAAAATCGAAAACTTTAAAAATCTAAATATGGTATATGGTAAGTCGCAAGACCATGAACATCTCTTCTACCTTTTTCTTGGTAGAAAGATATATATTATTTAGAACATCGAAATAAAGGGGTAAAACGGAAAAATTGAGCAGCGATATTTTTTATACCAAAAACCTTTGATTGGATTGTAATATTTAATTGTAATATAACTAGCATTTAAAGTATTTGAACTAAACCTCTGCAATGCTCTCTGCAGATCTCACGATTTGACGTGCAAATATATTTGTTGGTCTTCTTTGACATTTGAAAATTTTTTTATATTTTATTATAATATTTTTATTTTTATTTTTTATTTAACCTTAGTTGATCGATAGAATAGCAAGTCCACTAATTGACTCTTCTCTTTCATTCACTATTTCACTATTCGTGCCATGAATAGGCCGTCTCCACTCTAAAACGTGACTTCCAAAAGGGAAAAACTTGGACATTGTGCTATCCTAGTAAAATTTCGTTCGGTTCGATTTTTTTTATATTGTAATATTGTTAGAATATGTTATTATTATTTTAATAACAATCCTGTAGACCAAAAATGAAAAAAAGTTCCTTGTGAGTTAAGTGAAAATATAAAAAAAGGAGAAGGAAAATATATATAAATAATATAAAAAAAGAAACCGTGTAAGAAACTAGTGGAATCAAAAATTTTCAAATAAAAAGAAAAAATTTATTTAACTCTTAGCGTGGCCATTTTGATACCGTAACTTAGCGTTACCTCAACGAAAAAACAATAAAAGAGCTAAAAAAATGACATATAAAGTATTGAAAAAATTTTTTAAACATTCTACATATAATATGTACTTTTTGAACTAAAATCATTTTTATGGCTTTTTTTTTTTTGAGTACAATTGTTGAAAAAAATCTAAATGTCAAACAAACACTAAACATTTATTTTCTCAATCAAAAACCATGGTAACGAGATACTCCTAGACCTCGCTAAGGGTTAAGCGAAATAAGACTAACAATTTCATGAGTTGTTTGTGCTCTGGTAAAAACAAAGGATGAAAACCTCCTCTCTAGTCATTTTATATATATATTTTTTTTTATAATACCGCGCGCGCACCAAGGGGATATGAATACCATTTTACTGGCTTTTTCTCCAGGGCGCGGGCGGGTGGTGTAGTAGTTTGAAACTCAGGTGTATTAGGTTTCGATATTTTTCCCAGAGGTGGTTGTCAAACTGGACGGGACGAGCTAGTACATCATAAACCAATGGGTCTTATGTACGTGCTAGTTGTTAGTTCGTTTCATTTAGCCCAGCCAGCAACCACTCCAAAATCAGTGTTATGCCTTCATGTCAGAGTTGACGCCGACGGGATTTTCATATAACTACATACAAATTCTACGAAAAGACTTTTTCACAGAATTGCCTCGCACGGGATTCGAACCCACGACCCTCCGCTTGAGGAGTCTATGCATATACCACTACACCACGGCCACCCCAATGTACATATATGGTAAGTCCATTTCTATTTATAATGAATCAAATAGCTAAATCCATTACGGAATTACTGAAATCCCATGCGCTGAATTGCTGGACAATAGAAAAAAACCATAGCTCTCTCTGTATTATACAGATAAGAGAGAGACATAAGAACTTTGGAGCACAAGTTAAATAAGCTCAGGCAAAGGGCTGGAAAAGTGCTAAGCAGCTGTTAACATTCAATTGTCACTGACAGTCAACAAGCTGAAAATAAAGAAGGCAAGTAACGATTAAAGCGTTAGTTGAACCGTACCGTTCGACATCGTTCTCGATGTCTCTACGCGCCTTGATATTGATAATATAGAACTCAAGAACTCTTCCGGAGGCATACTCCGCTGGCTATAATATGCTGAATTTAAACTATAGAAGTAGTACTATCCACTCAAGTAATGAACCACTTTTAATTATGAGACACCCATAAGGCACAACTTCAGGAGTGCGAAGATAAGGCTGTCGCTGCCTCAAAGAAAACACCCGGAAAGAAATGTCGGCAAAGACAATTCACTCGGGACTTTTCTTCCAGCTATGAAGGTCCTCCATCAAGACCCGAATAAGAGATAAGAAAATTAATGTAGACGAAAGAATCCAAACCAGTCAGGTTGATTATACCAATCGACCTCAACTCGCCAGTGCATCCAAGGGGAGGGCTATGTCACACAACTATCCTAATCATAGGATGAAGTCATACTAAAATTTATTGTTTATACGAGGGCGAACATGAAACACCCCCTCATGCTACAAAAAAAATATATTTGTAGCGTCAGACTTTTGAGGAATAGAAAATGCAAATAATTGCAGAGTTCTATTTGTGTCCTCTCATTGTAACAAGTCCAATAAATAAACCCTTTTTCTTAAACAGACATTTTTCCCTCAGAAAATATTAATTACACCTTCAAATACCTCTTCCCCATCTAACAACATAACCTTATTCTATCAATCGTCCCTCTATTTTCGAATTCTCTCGATTCACTTTCTTCGTAGGCTCCCTCTTCCTGTAGTGAATTTGCCTCTTTTGTCCTAAAGGGCCTTGGGTATTCCCAATTCTAGAAGAAGAGGTTTTTTAAGAAGTAGATCGTGTGAGAATTAGTTTCAGTATAAATTTAGGCAGGAATATATTTCAAGAGTGAGAATGTAGAGTAAGATACAAATGAGATGACAGAAAAGGGACATTTTTAACAAAGATAATGAAGAGAGCGAAAAAATTATGTCAGCTGAAATTTTGGGGAAGATGATGAACAACTGTGAAAGATCAAACGAATATCAGCTAATGTATAGTCATTGACCTGTCGCTCGGGACTTTTTTTGCTACATATCGACCATGAGACATAGCAGCAGCTTTCAGTGATATTCAGGAGATAGACGTGAATAGTTAATGACTGCTGCGGAAGTAATTTTTTTTAGTCATTCGGGTCAGTGACATTTAATGTCTCTTCCCTTCTAATATATGGACATGCACATTTGTGTGTATATATGAATATCGATCATTGTAAAAAAGCAATTTAGTTGTTTTAAAAAAGTGTTATTAATCAAATAAAAGAAAGACTGTAAACATGTGTCAGAAAAAAAAGTAATTACTTAATAATAATTATAAAAATAGTCAATAAGAATATATTTATTATAACTATAATCAGTCCAACATAAACTTTCAGTACAGGATAGGGATGTTTTTCTCTCGTTTGCACTCTTTTGTTTTGCGTAAGGCTCTTACAGAGTTTCCGTAGTAGGTATTTCAAATAAGCAAAAATCTGAAAGAATAGTACGTACAGTCTTTATTTAGACTAAAATTTTCATTTACATAACTTTTTTTATATATAAAAAAATAATTTATCTTTTTCCACACAACTAAGAGGTAAGATAAAAGGTACTTTTTGCTTAAAGAAAACAGCTAACAATTTTGTAACTGCATTTTAATGTGTTTTCCACACATTAAAAGAAATGCAAAAGATAAAAACAAGATCTCCATCACCAATAAAAACTGAACGAGTTACCAAAAGGGCACTGGTAACTCTGAATGCAGATCAATTTAATAGAGGTTGAATAGCAGCAGCCAGAGGTCACAGCCAATCAGTGAACACTCAGATGTGCGCTGAATAAAAGGGTTTTGGATTTACGTCAGATATAATTGGAAACTATAAACACTTTCTATGGAGGGTTTCTTTCAATTTAGTATGGTGCAAAAATATGGCACGTTACTGCTTTTGAAAAAGCTCACCATAAGACGTGTACTGCCAATTATATTCGACAGAGTTAGGATCAATATATTTTAGGTTATAGATATGCTTTTAATGAAATTGTGTAGAGTAAAGTAGAGTTTGTTTTTAAATTTTATTTTGAGTTAAGTTTTTGTGTGCGGAAACAATAAAAAGGTTTTCTTGTACCAATCCTTTTCAAACGATTCTCGTAGTGCTGACACCAGGACAATGAGTGATCTGTAATTGCCAGTAACGCCTAAGTATATGCCAGTTATATTTTCTCCTAATTGGATTATTAAAAGAGAAGAAATAGAATATAAAAAAACTCCTATTATTTCATAGCTCTTTTATATGTGAATACCGTGTGATACTGGGTCAATTTAAATTTGGTTTAGCGTACATAGCTTTCGGTTAAGTTTTAATCTGACATTTAAAGTTCTGTTTATGTTTGTCCCGGTCTTGCACAGTGGTGATTGCACTCAGATATGATTTTGCTTTTCTCTTAATTCTATCATCTTTCTTTCTTCCTTTCTTTGAAGTCCGTCCGCAAAGTCGATTTGTAGTAAAGTAGCTTTCTTCTTATCTATACTTGTTTTTTCTTTTTTTTATAGCTTTTAGCATAAAACAAAAAGAATAAATGAGTTGAGATGTACGGAGTAATGCCAAAATTTAACCCAATCAGACAAGCTATATCCGGGCAATCGGAAACGTGCCATCTACACTTGCATCATGTTTGCCTCCGTGGCTGACTGAATTTGGTGCACATTTTTTGTTAATTTTTGTGTTTATTATATAATATAACACAGAGAGAAAATTCACAAGTAACTGCAAATCAGTCAGAAATCATCTACATTACTATAGTCGAAAACAAAATCAAAACAAGATGATTTTAAAACATTCCTTCTGTGGGATGTTCCGTAATTCCCTGACTTCAACTGGCGTCAAATACAGCAATCGGAGCCATGCTATCACAAGGTGACTTGGGCAAAGATAAACCTAGCGCTTACATCTAGTGACCATTTTACAAGACGGAGAAAACTACGTCACAAGCGAGAAGGGGATCTTGGCAATAGTTTGGTTTTTAAATAACTTCCGCACTTACATACAAAAGAATAATTTGCATTTATCCTGATCTTCATATTATTTATTCCTAAATTAAGTAGTTTGAAGGCCAGAGTAGAGCTGTATTATTGTGAATTAGTTTACAGAGCAGCCAACACGAATGTTATACCTGACGCCCTTTCAAGACATCCTACTAATAAGCAAACTTGACCGCCTCAGCGGACAACCACGTAATTTAATTATGTAGTATTTCCTTCACCGCTTATTCGCAGATATTTTCCATGGATGGCTACTTATGAAGAGATAACGTCCCCATGCTACGCCCCTAAGACAATGCATGGTGCAGCGCAAGACTCATCAGAAATGTTTCTGCACGTTGAAGTACCTCTGGATATCTTTCGAAACCAATAGGTAATTGGGCGCGCTTATGGTCTTCCCATCTTTGAGGTACTTTACCTTTCTTCCTTTAGATATTTCGTCGATGTAGAATATTTTTACAAAGCAACATTGGGTAGCGGTAGAGTAAATGGTTATGTATTCTTAAAATAAAACTGAAGCCCGGTATTGTAAATGGCATTAAGATTCTCGAGTGCTGTATGCAATTATTGCAAGATTTGTATCTTGAAAATTTTACCAACTACAAAATCAGGTTAAACCAAATAATTGTAGAGAACGTAATAAGCGAAGATCGAGTGTGGGATCTGATTAGCAAAGGCCATTAACGAGCCCAAAGTAACGCCCAATACTGCCCTTCCTTTCTTTGGCTGAATTGTTGTGGCAGGAAGGCTTAAGAGTCAAATATCCTAAGGTTGTAAGAACCCAAGTAAGACGTCGAACTAAACGAAAAGGACGTATAAACAAGACGTAAAGTAGTTGACATTATGGAGGGGACCCAACAGGTTTATACTTCAGGTGGTACTCGCAATTACGATAATCCATTGTCTTTTAGACGACGACCGTGGCACGGATTCTGGAGGCCCAATCCGACATACTTCACTATCCCCGCCGCCGTTTTCAGTGCTAGCCAGGGAGCTGCTGGAATACTTGATTCCAACGACTCCTGCGGATCTTCACGTTCGGTAGATTGAGCTGGGACGATTGGAGAAAGCACCAGTGATACCTTGCCTGATACGGTTAAACTCCATTAGTATAGACCAATAGTTGGTCAGGGTATTGTTTGAGACGGATTGTCTCGGAAAACCGAAAAGGTGGAACGAGCTCCCAAGAAGTCACACTATGAAAAACTACCGTCTTAGGGGCAGCTTAAGTGGCGACGGAGACGGGAGGCAAATGCACGGTGCAAAAAAATAGCAAAGTACGAGTGCTTAAAGTCACACTTTCCCAGCTGCGGCAGAGAAGAGAAACAGGTCGGTGTAAGTGACGATGACAATATTCTGAACGATGCTGAGTGTTAACACTGTGTCGATCAACTGTGGGAGTTGCCAAAGCGGAGAAGGTTTGCATTCTTAAAGTAAAATGCTCCACGTAGCAAAATGACTGAGCAAATCTGTGCCGAAAATCCCACTCCTACACAGTGGTCGGTCGTGTATAAAATCAGCGGCTAAAAATACTTCCACTGCCTATATCAAAGCGAATCCTTTATCTTACAATAATATTAACATAAATAAACCGCTCCAAACCCCTCTCTCTTGTAATGATATAATTAATGATGATAACGAATTCCAATTTATTAAAAGAGTTAAAGTTGATAAATGAAAAAAAAAAATTGTTTGAATATTATTCAACTAAATCAAAAACAGATTTTAATAAAATTGATTCATTTTTGCATGATAATTTTCGTTGACCAGTGATCAGAAGATCTGAGCTAAAAAGTAATCAGTTAATCAAGTCCTGATTTGTAGCGACCCATGAGTTCTTTCGTGTATGATGGAGTCGATACATCTTAACTTCCTTATTTCTTGACTCAGTAGCTTCTTCAGAGAGCTCTCCAATTGAAACTAATGCACATTGAATAACATCCGGAGCGTGAATTAAAATTTTATGGATTGACAGAGGAAGATAATACCAGAAATACTTAATTATTAATACATTATATTCATTATATACAGTAATTCTGCACCCAGATAATAAGGCTTGCATTAATGTTGGACAATATTTAATTAGGTGTTTTTCTATGCCTGTTATTTCAGCAGATAAATGTGCATCATTAAAAAATTTTATTGCAGTGATCTCATCGTTTAAAGATCCACTTTCACCTGTTTTAGGTTTATCGACAATTAGACCCATTTTTTTTACGAAACTCAGACTTTTAACAAATCGTTCTTTATCTTCTAAACCCTTATTTGCGATTGTCTGATTTCAAGTCTATAAGAAAGGTGAAGAAAATATTAAAAAAATCGAATATAGGCATGTAATGGAGGCAATCCAAATTCGTAGCGGTCTGTTCGAACTTCTTTTTGTGAGCATTTGTCAAATATTCATCTCAGTACGTTTGGCTTATGTAGCATTTTGCAGATGAGGTTTCAGTTAAGGCATTGCACACTTTGCCATCCACCATTATAAGTTGAAGAATATGATCGACGTAGAATTTTCGGTTGGTAGCTGTTTTGAATTCAATGGAAGTCAATTGTTGAATTTTGTTTTTATAATATAATTCTTCATTTTAATTCGAACAGGGTGGCAATAGCGGGTGGACGAAGGTCCAGGGTTTTTCCAAATTATTTTGTACTTCTCATCATTCTTCGATTTTGTTATCAGTTGGAGAGGAAAATATGACGTGATAAATATTACTATCTTCCAAATTATTGCTTTCAAATTTCTGCTTATATGTGCTTTGCCCAGAACTGCCATCAAGGCTCCATTTTCCTATTTATATTAGTTAATTGATTACATCATTTTGCAACTCTAAAATTCGCGACGCAGTGTGGTCCAATAACTTTTGTAGTTCAACTTCAGTGACAGATTCTGAAACCGTTATTTGCTCAGGGTAGCTTTGCTGTTTTTCTTTTAAAATGTTATCATAGCAGGATAATAAGTTAATATCAACTTTATTGTTAATGAAGCTTCTAACAAGCAGATACTGATGCTTTGTTAAATGTGCTTCGGTTATAAGTAATGTTATTGTACTTCACAAGTCTTTGCTGGAAACATCGCCGGATTCGGTTCCCTGAAATCTGCCAAATCTGCTATCCGTCGCCGCTTGGTCCTTTCTGAGCACTCTACCAGACTTAATCTAGGAAGTCCTCGATTTTGATTCAATGCAGATGATTGTCGACTTAATAATAAATATTCATATTGTGCAAAGCAATCCGAATTTTTTTTTTGGAAAACTTTGGATTTTCTTCTGTTGCTTTTATTCCACATTTCTTCAAATTTTTTAAATATATAATCAAGTCTTTTCATAACAATATTTTCCGTATATTCGTAGGCATCAGATTTTTGTTTTAGGTCGTCAAATACTTTTTTAGCTTTATCAGCAAATGAACCTTTTTCCAAGCACCATATATCAAAAATATATATGCGTGAAAGTTCACATTGATATGATGTGCCTGTACGTATAAAACAAACGTTTGATGAAATTAAGAAAATGATAATATTAAAACCAAAGCGCAAACAAATATGAGGAAAAAAACACAAGCAAACACAAAAGCAAACACGTGTTACCTGTACATACGAAAACTAATGGAAAGCAAGTAAACACACAAAAACGCATGGTAGATTAACACGAATAACACAGAGAGGGTCACAATTTGGCAACTGAAATTAAATATATAGACTTAGAGAACATTAACTAATTTTAACAAATATGTTTCACTTGATGGCAAGATGGGGATCACAACTTTTTCTATAACTTAAGTAAATATATAAAGAAAAATACACCACTCAATAGGTCACTGATAAAAAAAATAATTTTAAGACAATAGGTTAACATATTATTACATAAAAATCGCTAAGTTATATAGTCTATACTTTTTTTTCAATATTCATTATAATTTATGGCGATTAAATGCGATTTAGTATTACAATTTAAGTTTTTTATGAGAGATAACTTCTAAGCTCCGTTCAGTGAACAGTCCGCGTATTTTTATTGTATTGTATAAAATTAATTTACCGTTTGTTTTGTTGTTCTTATAAGAAATAGTTTTGATGCATACAGTGTCAAATTTTAAACTTTTTTTTTATTTTTGGCCTATGAAATCGACCACTGTGCCCTGGAGACCAAGACTTTTGAAGTTTTCAGCTATCCCGAACTAACGCGCGCCATCTTATGGGTCTCGGGGCAGCACAGAGAAACGGGAAATTTCTGATGCATCTTCATACCCAGAACCCTAGACTTGACATTAAAAATTGGAAAATCTACTCGCACAAGGACGGCCATTCTCTTGTTGTGGGCTTAGACAAAGCTTTTGTCGAGACCATTAAGTCTAGGTATGACTCAAATTCCTATCTGCAGCTTAAAAGGGCCTATTTCCACTCTGTTTCCAAATGAGTGCGGATAGAAAACGATCACAATAGTACATACTATTCTGTGTGCGCAAATCAATTTTCAACAGTCCAAGTCTGCTACTACATCCCTATATAGGCAACATGAAAGGTTATTATCTCCTAGATTTCATACTATTGTCTGACCTGGCTATCAATAATGTTAGGTCACAGCCAACTTTTGTTACGAGAGTAAGGCAGCAAGTAATCGACTTAATTTTATCCAGCAGGTATGCTAAGGAGATTACTGCCTGGAAACTGGATTTCCAAGTCAGACCATAGATACATCGAATTCTGAATCGGATGCGAGGTTTCGACCTTGCTGAAGAGGAAGAATTCACATAAAACCAACTAGACACGATTTAAGGAAGAGCTCGACATATACAATAGTGCTATCCCTAAGCTCAGGACAAAACAAAAGCTTGAGGAAGCACTTTACCAAGTGTTTTCAAATGGTATGTCCGGTTACTAAGCAATCTTGCAGATCGCCCGTTCCTTGGTGGAACGCTGACCTGCAGAGTCTTCGTAAGGAAATCAGAAAACTTCTAAACTGGTCCCTTAAGGCTTATTTTGAGGAAAATTAAAATCGTTACAGATCAAAGAAACTTATTCGGACTTCGAAGGGCGCTTCTTATAAAACTTTTCGAAAAGATCGAAACTATCGGGGAAGATCAACCCGGCTGGAACCACTCAGAAAATCTGACGATATGTATACCACGTCTAACTTCCCAGGTAACCTAATCGCAACCAGCTCACAACTAGCTCCTATCAACGAAGCTGGTAGTGAGCTGAACAACACAACACGTCGTAGTGTTTTATCCCATCGGTGTGATGACGGATGAGGCCATTGTTAAAAATTACATAATGCCAGCCCCCTTTTCTTATAATACATGATCCCTTAGATTTCCAATGTTTATTTGCTTGTTACTAATACTAACTCACTTTATATATACAATTACCTTCACGTACATATCTTTGAAACTTGAACCCTATAAAATGAAGTAACTTTGTATTTTCCGATCAGTAGTAGTAGTACCTTCGGTTTCAAATAAAGTAAACGGATTTCTTAAATGTTTCGGTTTTTCTTTTAATGGTTTTGCCGTGGTTATTTAAAGTTTATTTCATGGTGCCGAAACCCGGGAGAAAAACGTACAAAAATAAAGAGATATTTAATTCGCGTAATTCTGCTCGAGCTGCCTATAGAGGGCAAGTCACAAAAATAATCTGCCGCTGAATTTCTCGCGTCGGATAAATCGCAATTAAATATTGAAGACATGTTAGACGGTATCGAAGAGGAGTTAGTTATGTTTATTGAACGCTTAACTGTAGCTCATGAAAGCCTCATCGAAACCAACCAGGAGGTAAAAAACAAAGATATCAACAAGGCAGAGGATATGGAAAGAGATTTTGAAAAGTTGGCGGAATACGAGGATACTGCTATAGGGATGTTAGTTCGACTCAATTCACGTCTTAAGAAACTTCACCGAACGCTAAATCCCACTATCATGAAGTCTGAGGAGTCCTCTCATGATCATAATAAGTCAGCTTTCTTAAATTCGTCTATGAAACTGCAGAAATTGACGTTGAAAAAATTTGATGGCAATTTCCAAGAATAGCTGTTTGACGTCATCAGATAAGTTCAGCTATTTGGAGTCTGTATTGGTTGGGAATGCCAAAAAGGTGATTGCTAGTTTTACTGCATCAGAAATGTGTTGTGATGCTGCCGTTTCGATTTTACGAGAGCAGTTTGGAGACACCAAGCGTTTAGTTGACAAATACATGCAAAAGCTGAATTCCCTAAAACCAATACACTCAAGAACAGATATCGGTGGCTTACGTAACTTGTACAACGCCATAACAGCATGCAGTCGCACTTCAACCGCTTTACAAGTACCTCCTCATCAATAATACATTATGCTTAAGGCAGTTTTACTTCGATGCTTGATCGTTGAACTTCGCATTGATTTTCACCGTACAGCAGAAAGGGGGAAAGATGTTGGCGAAACTAACACTTCGTCTCAATCAAACTGCTCTACTCTTTCTCAAATCGGCGACAAACAGAATCAAGGCATAATGTCGCAGTGCGAAAAGGCTTTCTTGCGAAAAGCGTAAAGGAAAACGTTTAACATCGTTGTGCGATCCTTCATTTAAAAAAAAGTTGTCATTTCCCGAAAAAGTTGTGCTTACTGGGGGTGAATAAGGTGAATAATTAGAATGTGCTGAACCTGTGCGCTTGCAACTCGGTTTAAGAAAATTCGAATGTCTTTTTAGGTGATGGAATTGCTGTGTTTGTTCGGTCGGTAGAGAATCTGCTGACTTCGAATTTGCCCAAGGGTACTAAGCATATTGTTCTTTAAACTATTGAACGAATTTATGATCCACTCGGAATACATTGGCTAGTTGTTATAAAGGTAAAGATTTTATTTCAGTCAGTTTGAAAGAAAAAAAAAGCTTTAGGTGGGATGACCCCCTTAGTGCAGAATTACTTTTTGAGGGGGACGAGTGCATAAAAAGCCTGTTGTTGTTAAGAAATATATCTACTCAGCGGTCTGCTTTGGCGTATTCTATTGCAAGCACAATCCAAATCCACATATTCGCAGACGCGAGCATGAAAGCGTATGGTACAGTGGCCTATGTGAAAAACATCAAGTCTACGGGTGAAACGAAAGTCTCTTTTTTGTGTGCAAAAAGTAGAGTGACACCACTTAAAGAGGATGGGACGTAAGAACAAACTTTACCAAAACTGGAACTCACCGGCGCATTGAATTGGATAGAAGGTGAGACAGATCGATGTAAGCCCTATGTGCAAAGCCTTGTAGCAGAAATTCGTCGACACACACTAGTTTCTGTTTAGAAGCACTACTCCGGTAAAGAAAATTCGGCAAATCTTCTAACAAGAGGTATAGCCACTGAAAATCTACGAACTTCTTTGCTGTGGGCCTAAGGACCAATCTGGCTGTCTAGCGAAGAAAGCAATCTGAGCAATGACATCGAAACTCTGCCGATCATTGCAGTTCCATTGGTCGGAACATTGATAACGGAAATGTTAGATAGAGGGATAGACTGCTGCATGTATTCTGCCATATCCTGCGCTTTCTAAACTCATGCAAGAGACAGCAGAGAATGGGATCCATCCTTTTGTCTGCAGACGAACTAAACGTTGCCGAATCTTACTCAAGCAGTTACATCAAGGACGCATCTCAAAGAATGCATCATATGTAAAAAACTATTGGGAAAGACAGCTTCCCAACCCTTTGGGTCTCTCCCATTGGGAAGAATAACTTTATCGAAGCGGTTTGAAAATATTGGCATTGACTTTGCTGGTCCACTCTACTACTTTAAGGAATCGGATAGCTCAATAGCGAAATCTTATCTTAAGGTCATCATATGCGCCGCTGTACGTGCTATTTATTTAGAATTAGTTCCAAGTATGCCAACAGAGTTGTTTGATGGGGCTCAGACGTTTTATCGCTCATCAAGGGGCGCCATGTGTTATTTATTCTGACAACGCTCGCACTTTCGTAGAACGGCCTTGGAGCTAAAAGAAAGCACCCTCAAATAGGACTTGTTTCAGCATTTCCTGTCTAAAAAACGTATAAAATGGAAATTCATTGTGGAACAGGCTCCATGGTGGGCCGGGTTTTGGGAGCGACTCATTCGCACAAAAAAAAAATATTCTGAAAGTGGTTAAAGGTAAGGCTAAATTTTCTTTCGAGCATTCGAGGACTTTAATCACTGAGGCTGAAAGTATGGTAATGCTCGTCCGCTTACCTACATGTGTAGCAGTCTATCGGATATCGCACCGCTGACCCCAGCTCATTTTTTAACAAATAATCATGGCCTTTTTAACATGCACAATTTGAGTTCTGACCCGGCTGTAATACAAAGTCTTAGGAAACAAAGACGGCGATACTTCAATATGATGTGGAATCGCTAGAGAACCGAATACATGCAACTCCTTCGATCCTTTCATCATGGTTAACCTGTACCTTCGATGCAACTGAAGAAAAATTATGTTGTTCTTGTGTTCAATGCGGGCAAACCACGAATCCATTGGAGGATGTCTGTTATAGAAGAAGCTTTTGTTGTTGTTGTTGTTGTGGAATCGCTAGAGAACCGAATACATGCAACTCCTTCGATCCTTTCATCATGGTTAACCTGTACCTTCGATGCAACTGAAGAAAAATTATGTTGTTCTTGTGTTCAATGCGGGCAAACCACGAATCCATTGGAGGATGTCTGTTATAGAAGAAGCTTTTGTTGCTCGTGATAATAAGGTACTAGCATGTGAGATTCACTACTCAGACCGAAAACGAACCCGAAGACCAGTTCAGCTTCATTATTCATTGGAACTACCATTTTCTAGACCGGCCGGAGGTTGTTAAAAATTATATAATAGCAACCCCGTTTGATTATATACATGATTCCTCAGATTTCTAATGTTTACTTGTTTCTAACTAATACTTACTCAATTTATGTAAATATACAATTACCTTCACGTAAATATATTTGAGACTTAAACCCTATATGTATAATTAAGTACTTTTGTATTTTCCGATCAGTAGTATAGGGTTTCCATTAGGGACTTGACTACTTTGAATTTAATTTGTAAACGCAGTCTTTCACTTATCATCAAACTGTCACTGCCAATTTATTCAGTAAACTCAACATTTTCATCATGGTAAAGTACACTAAAGAGCAACGTCTGCAAACTTTCTACAATTGGGTTCTGGAGAAGATGCGCCAAGATGATGAAATTCATCGCAAAATCATCTTCAGTGTCGAAGCTCATTTTTGGCTCAATGGGCTCGTCAATAAGCAAAATATGCGTTATTGTTCGGGTGAAAACCCATATGTGCTTCATTATTCACCACTTCATCCACAAAAAATAACTGTTTGGTGCGGTTTGCATGCCGGCGGCGTTATTTATCAATATTTTTTCGTCGACGATAACGATCGTCACTTTACTGTGAATGGTCAGCGTTATCGCTCAATGATCACCGACTATTTTTGGCCCGAATTGGACTTGGACGACATGTGGTTTCAACAGAATGGTGCCACAAGCCACACAATACACGCTACAATCGATTTATTGAAGAGTAAGTATGGTGAGCGTGTTATCTCAAGACATGGGCTAGTCGATTGGCCGCCTCGTTCGTGCGATTTAACGCCGCTTGACTATTTCCTGTGGGGCTGCGTTAAGTCATTGGTTTATGCCAACACGCTCAGAAGAGCTCAGAGCCAACATTGAACGTGAAATAGCAGCCGTTTCGGCCGAAATGCGTGGCCGAGCGTTGAAAATTGGGTCCAACCAATCGACCACTGTAAACGTGCCGCGGTGGCCATGTGAACGAAACCGAGTTCCATTCATAAATGTTTTGATTTTACTTCAAGCCAATAATAAAATTTTTGAAATATCTCAAATAGTTTGCCTTTTATGTAAAAAAAAAATTGTCAAGTCGTTATTAGAAACCCTATAGTAGTAACTTCGATTTGTAATAAAGTAAACGGATTTTAATGTTTCTGCCGTCGTTATTTAAAGTTTTATTTCAACCATGAAGCACGCTGATGCTTCGTTTGAAGGCTTCAAGTCGCATGGTTTCAATAATATTTACCAAGTTATATTACAAAACGGTATTCACCAGCGGCTGGCAACTCTGAAGAGAACTTTCACTGCTAGCCTGGCACTGGCATTCATACGGAATCCCTGGAGAACAGTGAGGATGGCTTTGTACTGAAAACCGGAAAGAGGATTACCCGCTCGCCAAGAGCTTCAGACCTATAAGTCTGACCTGTTTCATGCCGAAGAGCATCGAAAGAATGTTCGAGATCAGTGTGCGCAAGTCCGCCTTGTGAATGCATCCTCTGTCGGGGATGTAACACGCCTACCAACGCGGAAGATCTTGGAAGAGTGCGCTTCAAAATCTGGTAGGCAGAATTGAAGACGCACTCGACGCGAAGGTATAGCATTGGGCATTATAATCGACGTTGAGGATGCTTTCGACAACGCAACTTTTGATGACATGTGCAACTGGGCCAGACAACACGGCGTAGATGAATGGCTAATCTTGTGGATAAAAACAATGCTGGTTAAAGGACATTGATTACGGACGCTGGCCTCGGCCAATATGTGGTGGCGAGTGTAAACAGGGACTGCCCGTAAGGCGGCGTTCTGTCTCCACTGCTATAGGGCATGTTAGTCGACTGCTCAACGCACTCAAAAATTCTAACTTCTGTATATTGGATCGTGTATATAGCGACTGTCTGCTCCAAAGCGCAGGCATCCCTAGACGTAATCGACGACTGGTGTACCAGTAACGGGCCTTCAGTCAATCTGAAGTTCTTCTCTTTACGAGAAGGAGGAAGCTAGCTGGTCTGACTCAACTAGTGCTTAAAGGTGTCAACATCCAATTCTCCGAAGAAGCTAAGTATGTGGATGTTATCCTGGATAACAAACTTCTTTGAACTAAACATGTTACGTCGAAAGCATCTAAGCCGATGTCGGCCTACTGGCAGTGTAGAGGAGCTTTCGGCAAGACAGATCCCATTGTCACCGAGAAGGGTCCTTTGGATCTACACTGCTATGTTAAGGCCAATTATAAGCTATGCGTCTGTTGTTTAGCGGAATGAGCCTTCGCGAAAAACCTGATTGCTGCTTTTACTAGACTCCAAGGAATGGTATATCTCGGATGTATGGGATTTTTCCTAGCAATCCTGGCTCCGCCCAAGACGCATTTATGGATCTCTATCCTCTTGATATTCATATCAGGTGCTGCACTCTCAAAGCCTTCTTCCGGTTGTCTTATGACTCCGGTCCTATGAACTTGCCGCCCGATGTAATGACACCGAAACTCCTGTTACGAGAAAAATACGAAATCGGCCTTCTTTGTGCTCAGGACTGACTTTGATCAGAATCTTAGCCAGGAAAGGAATGCAGTCGGCTCTTAATGGACGGCTCCAAGACCAATATAGGAGGACAACAAAGTTAGATTTCACTTCACGTTGGGAAAGATTGCATCTGTGTTTCAAGCAGAAGTTTACGCAATCCTGATGGCAGCAAAACTATATTGCGGAAAAAAGATAGAGGGGGCGAAGCATTTGCATCTGCAGCGACCGCCAAGCTGCTCTTACGACTTCCAAGCTAGTCGGCTAAATTCAATAACCCTTGTCTGGGTATAAGGTGACAGTGGGATCACAGGAAATGATTTCACCGATGAACCTGTCAGGCATGGTTCAGAGGAGAGGTTTTCAGGACCTACGCTGGACCTACTTGCGTCCTCGTTTAAGGCTTCCATTAACATTTGGGGCTCATACGAGCACAACTGCAGATGGCACAGCTCCGCGGAATTCCAACAAGCCATCCCCAATTCCAACATATACATGAGAAAGAAAACTGATTTTTTTGCTGTTTGGTTTTTCAGTGTTCTATTTTTGACAGCTCACGCGTGACTTGTGACATGTGTTAAGGTCCAGAATACTCAGTTAATATTGCCATTTCATTTCGTGCTCTGTAAAAAAAGTTTTCCGCGCACTTGGTTTCTTCGTAATCAACCTACTGAGCAAGCAATTCAAGTCATGAAGACATATTTCTCACCAGTTATACGTTATTGGGCATGAAGCGACCTAAACTCGTCTACGTGGAAGATTTTATGCAAGGATCTTGGTTTAAAACCTTACAAAATACAGCTCATGCAAGAACGGAAATTGAACGGCCTGCCACAGCGTCGAATATTTAGTGAATGGGCCTTAGAAAAGCTGGAAGAGCTGCTAATGTACCCGGAAAATAAATAAAAAAGGTTCATTCTACATTTGAAACATCTTAAATTGAAAGAATTATTGCACATCTCCGTTGACGGATAAACTAATACTATCCTAACTTTAACAGAAACCATCTGACGTTTTCTTCAACAGAAGTAGTAGAATTAATCAATTTTTTACAAAATTACAAATTCCTAAATAAAAGTTAACCATGAATTAAGTAGAAGAATGTCGTACAATCAAATAAAAGGATATCAAAGCTATAATAAAAAGAAATCCCCACCAAAGAAATCTGAGAAAAGAGTGGTATTTTTCACCTATCAGTGGAAAATTCACGGAAACCACAAACTGCATTCACTTTTCTTATAATTGGCGCGTGCACAAGGAATTTTATGTACCCTTAAGAGGTTTTCACATAGCACAGGAGGGAAAAATGAGAGATACCGGCAGGGCTTTCCTTAAGCGATTTGTATGTCTAAGGAAAGAATCACGATATTTGAACGTACGTGCAAAGGTAGCCTTGAGGGTGCACTGATGACCATTACAGTAAAACGGGTGTTACGGCTAAAAGTTTGAAGGGTCGGAATTCTAGTGGCAATTTCGGTGGGGCATTGGTGGTGAGACAGAAGACGCTACGTTGGTGTTCGACGATATCGTATGATATCACCTATACCGATTGATATCACACATACCAAGTTAACTAGAATGGAAAGTTTTTCGGTTTCTACAATGCAATTGCCGTTCATGGATAATGGCGAGGCATTTAAATTTCGCTTTAATGGCGGCAGACCAGGGAATTTATATATGTTAAGATCTTCAAGTGAAAATTCAAACGTTGAGCTACTGAATCATATCGTTGTGGGTGTTATATCCTTACAACAATAAGAAACTGTGTACCAACCGAAATCACACTTTCAACCCGCTTTCCATCGATTGTGACATGCACTCAGCCACTGCCTTTGCAGTTGTAAGAAATAGCACTATTGCCAGGAGCAGAAGGTGTGCGTTGCTCATGCTATGATTTCTATGTTTTTTGTTTTTGATTAACGGCACCATAAGACATTATTTTTTTTTATTTTATTTTATTTTTTTTGCACTGAGATTTATTTATTGGGTCTATAACTTGTATTATTCCATTGTCATTATTCCATTGGAACATGCGTTGGAAAGCTACTATCATTGTACGTTATTTCAGCATATGTCATTCATTTGAAGCGTAAACAACAATATTTTTTTTTTTCACTCAAATATGTCGAACTTAGTGCCTGAAAAAGTGTTTTTGCGGAGAGTTCTTCTTCATTACTTTAATATGAAGAAAATTGCTGCCGAAAGGCATCGTATTTTGGTGGAAGTTTATGGTGAACATGCGCTAGTTGAGCGAACGTGCCAAAAGTGGTTTGCACGATTTAAAAGTGGTGATTTTGGCTTGGAAGACGATGAATGTCCTGGGCAGCCCAAAAAGTTTGAAGATGAAGAACTGGAAGCATTACTCTATGAAGAATGTTGCCAAACATAAGAAGAGCTCGCATAAAAATCATATGTGAAACCCGGGAAACCAGCCAAATCATCGGCAAAGCTGAATATCCATGGCGCGAAGTTAATGTTCTGTATTTGGTGGGATCAGATGGGTGTACTGTATTATGAGCTGCTAAAACCGGGTGAGACCATCAATGGATAACGCAACTGAACACAATTAATCCGTTTGAAGAGAGCAGTAGCCGAAAAACGCCCGGAATATGCGACCAGACACTAGGCAATAATTTTCCATTATGACAACGCTCGGCCCCACGTTGCTATTCCGGTTAGGAACTATTTGGAAAACAGTGGATGAAAAGTCTTACCCCACCCGCCTTATAGCCCAAGCCTTGCCCCTTCTGACTACCATTTGTTCCAGTCGATGCAGAAGGTCCTCACTGAAATACGGTTCACATCAGAGCAGAATATCAAAAATTTACTTGATTCATTCTTGGCTGCCAAGCCGGCGCAGTTCTTTTGGGATTTGATCCACAAATTGCCAGAAATATGGGAAAAAGTATAGCTTCAGATGGGCAATATTTTGAATAATACTATTGTACAAGTTTTTCTTAAATAAACGTTCAAATTAAAAAAAAAAACCGTACCGTATAAGTTATATACCCAATAGTTGTTTTTTTTTTTTTGTTTGTTTTGCGCACTCGGCGCGAGAGTTAAGGAACGTATTTAGGAAAACTAAATCAAAACAACATCACCGAACAGTAAACAAAACATGTTCATTTACTGGTAGACAAAACTAGCCAAAACACTTTCCCAGCAAAGGAAAGACAAGGAACACAACTTTATCATCCAAAAAACAAACTGGTCGGCCAGCAGACGAAGAGAAAAACGTTTTTATTAGGTAACAAAGAAACAACTCGGTCAGACACCCATTAATTTAAGTAGCACTAAACATTGTAAAGTAATAATGTAATCAATAATAAAAAAAGTAATGTAATAAATAAATAGATAAGTAAATAAATAAATGAAGCGCGCTTACGGTGCAAAAAATATTTATATATTAAATATTTATTGTTTTGCACAGACAATGAGTATTACGAGTGCACTGGGTTGCAAGGGCTTAGCATGTATGAGTACCACTCTTCGATACTTCCTATTAAAAATCATTTTAACCACATCAATCTGAACGTAATCTTAGTAGAAGATGAAACCTTTTTCAATATGAACAAAGAGATCTTCATTTAATTTTTAGAGGAAATGGTAATGTTAGCAAAAACCATATAATATTCAATTCATTTCAAATAATTATGTACTTTCTTTATTGAAATTTTTATCTCTATTAAAACTTAATTTAAATGTACCATTTTAATCATAATGTAAACAAATAAACGTAACCTAAGATTATGATTTGTAATGGCACTTTAAAGTTAAAAGTGGATATAATTCACCTCAAGAAGAAAAGAAGTGTTTCATTTTAAAACTGCATTTTTCCACGCTACACATACTATATTTTAACAGCCAAGGTAGTATAGACGAGACATCACTGATAGAATACATTATTAATTGGATACGAGACACAGTAAGCAATAAAGCTGTACTCTTTGAGGCCTCAACTCTTGAAGGGCTAAAAAAAGGCTGGAGACATATCAGAAGATGCAACGCAAGATGCCGAAACAGATGACGGTGACAAGCAGAAGAAGACGCAAGCAAGGGGCGCAATAGGAGCGAAGAAATGTCACAATTGTGGTGCAATGTCACACTTATCGCACAATTTCCTGGACAAATGTCGAAATGTCAATTTGGGACTATTATGCCAAATTGTCCAATAAAAAGCGAAGTGCCCGTTTGGACTCTCTACTTCACCGTCGATGTTCCAGAGATGTATTTATAAAATTTTATACGAACTGGTAAGCCAAGAATTTATCCTGGTATATGTGGATGATATCATTATACTCGCAAGACAGAGCAATCTTGAAAGATTGCAAGTTGTGCTGAAAGCAGCTGCTGGGTTGGGTATAAAATGGAAGAAGTATTCGTTTATTCAAAGGACCATAGAGTTTTTGGGACAAGATAAGGGATAAGATAACAACGGTCAAATTCTATAAAAACTTTATTCAGAATTATTCGCAGATTGCTAGGCCACTGTCCGATCTCCTCAAGAAGGATGCATCATTCGAGTTTTTGAGGGAACAGAGTTTGGGTTTCAAGCCCTGAAGATGTCACACTGTGTTGAGAGTTGAGGACAGTATGATACACTTAATTAAAGCCACTCAAGGTAAAGAGTTTGGTAATCCAGTAATCTCAATTCCAAGTGCGACTGAATGTTACCAAGACTATGAGCTAAAGCATGGCATTTTATACAAATTCGAAGAAGGAACGCATCTGCTTGTTGTTCCCAAAGCAATGCAGAAGGAACTAATACGGGGTATCCACTAGAAAGGGCATATCAGTGCGGCCAGGGTGGGAGCGGTTTTTAAACAAGATTACTACATCCAAAAGCCAGCGCGCAGTGTTGAAAATGAGATCTCCAATTGCGTGGCGTGCATTTTGAGTGCCAGGAAGAGCGGAAAAATGGAGAGACTTCTTCATCCGATTGAGAAAAGTTGTGTGCTGCTACACACCTGCCATGTGGACCACGTAGGACCACTTCCATCTACGAAAAAACAGTTCTGCTCATGGGAGTCGAGTCTGGTGGCGATTATGCGAACACAATTCGGCGTGGAACTAAAACTACATGTCAAATACTAAGGATCGTATGAGATCATCCGAGTCAAAAGAAAGGAAAGCTACGGTGTTCGAAAAGTTGGACAACATGAAGGGCCCAATACGACATCGGCAGCTACTGATTGCATGAAGCCCTGGATGTCTGCTGACAGCGATGGAGATGACGATAGAACTCAATCCGACTGAGGGCAGTCGGCAAACCAGGACGGCCGAATGTAGGAAATAACATAAGTAGATTTAAGTCATTTGTCGTTTCATAACTAAATTATGTGAATTATTCCAGACTGTTCGCTAAGCATAATCAAACACCATCACGCTCGTGTGGTTCCATGACGATAATGTTACGATGAAGCTATCTTAGCAATATGATTCACCTAGAAAAGAGAAACGAATAAAACTATTCGGAAGCACAATCGTTAGAGACAGTAACGACTTGCGAGAATGCCAAATTGGAGGAAAGCGATATTATTAACAGCAGGAATTTGCGGAGTTGCATTCTTGGTATCATGGATTGTCAAAGCATGGGCATGGTTCGGAATGTTAAATTAACTGGATGTTTAGTCGCTGTGGTAAGCGAAGGTGTAACGGGGCGTTGAGCGAATTTGCCAGAGCAAGTTTTTTTAGTTCCTTTTCAATGATGAGAGTCGGCGGTTGGGATGATGAGTCATTTCTTTAGCATTAAGTTAATTTTGTCATTTCTTTGCATAAAGTTAATTTTGTATTTATTTATTTATTTATTTATTTTTTTTAATAAATCAGTTCTATTATTTCAATTTAGTTCTAAAATTAAAGACTTCTATTGTACATTTATATATATATATACATATCGTACCGGATATTAATATTATTCATATAAAAAGTCTCCGTTGTTTTTTGTCACTAAATGGTGTTGGTGTCCACTTATATGAAAACACTAATCTGATTGTGTTAAACGAACACGTGTTTGAAAAGTGACATATCAGGCTACATTTCTTCAGGAGACATCAGTGTAATCCGTTGCTCGTATTAATAGTTATATTGAACTATACGAAAAGGAACCACTTTTGAAGCGATTCATTACGGGCGATGAAAAATATTTTAAATGCGAGTATATCCAATGCAGGCGATCATGGTCAAAGGGCGGTGATCGACCATAAACGACTTCAAAGTCTGGTTTCACGGCAAACAAGGTTATGTTGAGTGTTTGGTGGGATTGGGAGGCAATTGTCTATTATGAGCTGCTAGACCGTGGCGAAATGGTCAATTTGATCCTCTGCTGTGCACAACTCGGACGTTTGAATGAAGCTATCAAGAGAGAGCGCCCAGAATTGGCCAACAGAAAGGGAGTTGTCTTCCATCATGACAATGCTAGGCTACACACATCTTTGAAGACCCGGAGCAAATTGACGGAGCTGGATTTTGAAGTTTTGATGCATCCACCGTATAGCATGGATCTTGCACCTTCTTATTACCATTTGTTTCGGTCTTTGCGAAACTCTCTTGGTGGTAAAAAATTGGCCGACGGAAGAGCCGCTGAAAATAACTTCGCCAAGTTTTTCGCTGATAAACCACAGAAATTCTACACCGGTGGAATTATGAAGCTACCCAGAAAATGGCAAAAGGTCATATATTATAATGGCGAATATGTACTTGATTGAAATTCATTTTAAATAAAGAAATTTTTTTGTTATTTGGTATTATACTACAAGAAACATTTAACATTTTTTAACAATAAATAAAGTGCAGGTGCAAGTGCACCATGTATATAAATATATATAAATCGATAGACCAAGTACATATATATTTCCCGCTCCGTGTAAAAATTAATGTTTTACTGTGTAAAGCTGATCAAAGGTCGTAAGTTTCTGGTATAAAATATTAATAAATTTATATTATTTAATAATAAAAAAAACTGTGTCTGATAAATACTAATAAATACTTGATACGTACACATATTAATTGATTTATTTATTGGGTATGTAATTTAATTCGTGCGGTTTTTATTTAAAATTTGAACGTTTATTTAAGAAAAACATAACAATAGTACTATTCAAAGTATTGCCCATATGAAGCTATGACTTTTTTCCATCTTTCTGGCAATTTGGGATCCTATCCCAAAAGAACTCCACCGGCTAGGCATCCAAGAATGAATCAAGCCAATTTTTGATATTCTGCTCTGATGTGAGCCGTATTTCAGTGAGGGCATTCTGCATACCGGAACAAATGGTAGTCAGAAGGGCAAGGTCTGGGCTATAAAGCGGGTGGGGACTTCCCATCCACAGTTTTCCAAATAGTTCTTAACCGGAATAGCAACTAGGGCCGAGCGTTGTCATTTGAATCCACCAAATACAGAGCATTACCTTCGCGCCATGGATATTCGGCTATGCCGTTCATTTGACTGGTTGGCCGGGTTTCAAATATGATTTTTTGCACTTGGGGTTGTCATAATGGATCCATTTTTCATCACTAGTAACAACCCGACGCAAAAATGAATTGCTTTTGTAACGTTCCAGCAACTTTTCGCACATGTAAAACCGCTTTTCGACGTCTCTCGTCTTGAGTTCATGTGGAACCCAATTTCCTTGCTTTTGAATATATACAGCTGCTGTTAAACGTTTTGAAATGGCTGCTGGAGTGAATCCCAGTTCTTCATCTTCGAACTTTTTCTGCTGTCCAGGTGTTCATCGTCTTCGAAGCCAAAATCACCACTCTTAAATCGTGCAAACCACTTTTGGCACGTTCGCTCAGCTTTCGCATGTTCACCACAAACTTCCACCAAAATACGATGAGTTTCGGCAGCAGTTTTCTTCATATTAATGTAATAAAGAAGAACTCCCCGCAAAAATACTTTTTCAGGCACTAAGTTCGACATATTTGAGTGAAAAAAAATTATTGTTGTTTACGCTCCAAATGAATGACATATACTGAAATGAACAATGACACTAGCTTTCCAACGCATGTTCCAATGGAATAATAACAATGGAATCATACAAGTTACGCCATCTCTTAGCAAGTTATAGACCCAATACAATAAAACCTTTGTTAAAAATGTCGACATTTTTATCGGGTGCAGATCAAAAAGGTGTTTTGAAGCAGATTCTTCGTGACCACTCCAACTTCAAAAAGACTGGACCATCACGTCGAATCGCCCACTATCCTCCAGGACGTCTTCTTATTCTAGAAGTTAACTTCAAGAACGCGCTTGATCTTCAAGCGAAGTTTCGACTAGAAGAATTAGAAGAAAGTCTTGAAGACTATAACAAAATTTTGCATAGGTTGCAAGAAATATTTTGCATTTACCTTAATGAAAATGCGAATCCAGAATCTAATTAGAAGATTGTGGAAAGTAAATCTACAGGTGCTTCTAAAAATAAGCTTTCGTTACCTCAAATTCATATTCCAAACTTCCATAAATTGGCGGGGTTTCCATGATGTCTTTTTTCCTCTAGTCCACATAAATAAAAATTGGGTGAAATTCAAAGACTTTTCCTACAGGTGAAGCTACGAGCAGCTTCATTTGGGGTTGTATTCTGGCACTTATGAAAAAGCAACGGATCTGCTTCTCGCCAGATACAACCACAGTGAGTGTTGATAAATGCTCACTTTCAACTTTTTTTTTTTTGAACAGCAGCAGTTGACAATGGAGACTGCAAGTAATAAAGGGTGATTCATCGTGAGGTTTGAATTTCAATAGACCTTTTTTGACAGATCTCACATGAATTTTACCAAACTGCTCTACCATTTTTATTTAGTATCATTTGGCAACTCATCATAAAAAGACTGATACTACAATACCGTCTCCAAATTGTTAAGCTTTACTATGACAATCAGCGTTCCTTGAGTTACCATGTGTTTTTCATGTGATTCGAGGAATTTACGGTGCACATAATCGACCTACTGAAACCACTATTGCCAATACCATTCGAAAATTTAAGTCACAGTTTACATTAGTGGATGATACTCGACCGGTTAGACCACATCCGGCCGAAAAGCGTACGAAATTCAACTTATGCTCGAATTGAAGCCAGGCGAATTGAATTTACGTCTTATTTTCAGTAAATGGCCCATGGAAAGACTCAATGAAAATCCGGCGTTTTATCGTGAAATTTTGTTTAGTGATGAAGCCCATTTCTGGCTCATTGGATACGTGAATGAAAAAAATTGTCGTATTTAGGCTGATAAGCAACCCGAAGAGTATCAATAGCTACCATTACATCCATTAAAAACAACGGTATGGTGTGATTTATGGGCTGGTGGAAACATTGGTGCATATATCTTCAAAAATGAGGCAAATCAGAATGTTACCGTCATTGGTAACTGTTATCCCGCCATGTTAACGGACTGTGTCATTTCTGAAATTCAAGCGCATGGTCTCGGTGAGCTCTGGTTTTAACAAGACGGCGCTACGAGCCATACAGCGCGTGAAACAATAAATTTGTTGATAAATCGTTTTGGTGAGCACTTAATTTCACGTTTTGCTACGGTAAATTGGCTGCCCAGATCGTGCGATATCACATCTTTGGACTATTTTATCTTGGGATATGTAAAGTCTCAGGTCTTCAGGAAAAAGCCAGCTACAATTGACGCTTTTGAAGCCAACATAACTCGTGTTATCCGCGAGATACCAGTCGCGTTGGGAAGAGGCAGTTTGCATGTCAGGTATGTGGTAAGTGCGATGGGAGTGACTGGTCAAAATTATATTTTTATTTTTAGTTTTATTAATATTTTAGCTTTCATACCTTTTTCAAACACCTTGGAGAAGGTAGACAAAAGTGAAATAGGACGGTAGTTATTCAAAGACTTAGTATCACCTTTTTTATGGAGAGGAATAACAACAGCGGTTTTAAGGGAAAGACGTCCTGTTGAACACTCAAATTGTATATGTGACATATTGTCATGTGAAGAAGAGTGTGAGTTCCTTAGCGATTGTATAATTTTATGTTTTTTCAGTGGTGTGAAATTTTTAAAGTAAAAACAAACAGACTGGTGTTGCTCCTGCCTTATTGTTTTATCACAGTGACACGAAAAATTATTTTGTCCCAGGAGACCGCGAAAATCAGTGAGTATATTTGAAAAATAGTCATTAAAAGCATTAGCCACCTCACTTGGTTCAGTTATATCAACATTACTATCCATATTTAAAGCAATTTCGGCAATCGGCTTTTCTCTATTCAAAATTTCATTAACTGTGTCCCACTCTTTCTTAGAATTCCCAATATATTCAACCAGTTTTCTTCTGAAATAAATATCTTTACAAATGTTAATTTATTGAGATGGAGATCTGAGAACGATCTTGGGTAGCTGTTTTGCTGTTTGGCATATAGTCATAAGACCAACAAATGTCAAAGCAGTGTACGCTGCTATTTTTGCATGCAGACCATTCTCTGCTCCATGTTAATAACAAAGGTTTCAAACCTATAATACAAACAAACAAATACAACCGCAGGCATACAAACATTTCATATAACATCAAAAATCAACCCATTTGAAGTTGTCTCTCCAGAAGTTCATCAAACAGGTGTTCTTCTGGCAACAGCAGTTGTTAGAGTCAGGTCTTCAAATAGTAAATATTTTCATGTGAGTGTGAAGTCGACCCTTATTCTGAAGCAACTTCTATTACCGAGTCGGCTGTACAATTGCCAGGAGTTCATCAACGAACTCTTATTAAGATATCTGGATCGGGAAAAATTAGCGGTGGTTCATGTTTATGGTATGTAAGTCTTATTTTTTGGTCGCTACTAACACCTTTCGAGATAAATACCCCGGAATTTAATTCAAGTTCCTGACTGGTCTTTTGACGGTTATAAATTTAGCGTTTCAAAATTGGGAAGACATGCAGTTAGGTGATCCACAACTCGATAAGCCTGCTACTGTTGATATTCTCCTGGGAACCAATGTTACTTAGAATCCATTATCCGCTGTGGTAATGAAAAATCACCAATTGCACACGAATCAGAATAAAATCTCTTTGGGAAGACAGGTTCGCAAAATAAAGAACCTATCTATAGCTTCTTACAGGCTTTCTATAACGACACTCAGCGGCGAAGTTCCTGGGAACTAGTTGCCTTTGAATACATAGGAAACTTCTGAAGATTAAACTTGTGAAAAACATGAGATATCGTTACCATTTAAAACCGGATGTAAAGGGCTTCGAAGTTATGCCCCTTACGTAGGTTTCATTAACTGGAAGGAAGATTTCAGGAGAACCCCACACAGCACAAGGAGCATTCTAAGTCTTTAAGGGAATGTAAGGAGCTCCGTCAGATGGCAGAAGTTGACAAAAAGAATACCATACAGGATACACCACACCATTTCTTTATTCCTCACCATGCGGTATTTAATGACTCAATCAGAACTGCGAAGTTTCTTTGCAGTCTTGCATACTGCAAATGCTTTGTACGAAACTGCCAAACACAAGCTGTGAAAAGGAAAAGATGTCCAAAGATGTCTTCAAAAACTACCGCCATTGCAATGACGACTCGGATGAATCATCGGCACACATCCCGGAAAGGACGGACTTGCTCGAGTGGCTACGTTGCAAACCGAAGCCGGTGAACTAAGGCGATAATTTGGGAAAAGTTTCTATTTGCCATCAAATATCGCAAAAAGCAAGATTTTTAAACGTCACAACACAAAATTTACAAAAAAACACAGTTTAAATAAAGGCACACATTTCTTTTCTTTTAAGAATGATTTATTAGGTAATTAAATACAAATTATTAAAAATTTGTTGGTCCTTGATTTCCCTACACAGTACAACACACACACATAGTCCACTCAATCTTACAAAATCATTTATACCGGAGAACTTTGCGGAGTTCCGAAATACCAAAACGACGACAGGAATCGAAAAATCTAAACCCAGGCGGAATTCGAAGTTTAGGTATGAATTTTTAAAATATTTTAAAGGCAACAACAATCAAATATAATAATATATTGTAATTGGAGTATAAAAACCTTACACTAATTTTATCG
Organism: Volucella inanis; assembly: GCA_907269105.1. Lineage (NCBI taxonomy): Eukaryota > Metazoa > Arthropoda > Insecta > Diptera > Syrphidae > Volucella > Volucella inanis. The sequence goes on along the minus strand of OU026153.1, from coordinate 103,230,524 downwards.
TAAAAATGGGAAAAAAATGTAGATAATTAAAAAGTAAATAAATACTTACAGTACATGAGTTGTTTATTCAAATAAATTGCAACAAAAACTCAAAGGAAGGCGGATTCATGGTCTTTACCGTTCGCAAAAATTTGATCGCACATCGTCGCACTGCACAAGAGCAATTATCGGACAAAATAATACGAATTTGTTGGGAATATAATTAAATGAACTTTTTTGCCATTGGCATTTTTCATTTATTTTTTCTTTGTTTTTTGCACTTGCACACACGGATACCCCTTTCGCGAAACCGAAAACAATCGCAATATCGATATATATACACACATTTTGGGGAGAATGAGGTACATTAGCACATTTTTCACTTTAAGACTTATAACACATCATCTGAAAACAGAAATTAAAACAACATATTTTGTGTAGCCTCCTTAGTCTTTGATTAGTACGAAAACCATGGGACATTTCAATTAGAAAAAAACTGTAATCGTATAATGAAATCTATGTTTTTTTTTAATCCCAAATAAGTTGAAATCTGCCTCCGCATGGAGGCACCTTTGAATTACCATGAGACAGTTTTGAAAACAGTATTCTAGTGCAGGAAATAAAGAATATAGAGCGAGAGATAATATTTGTTAATTTAATATATACTCAAAACTCAAAACAAGAATAAAAAGCCGTTTATATGTTAGGTGACTTCAATTTTATGTATGGCTTGCTTTATTTTTGTACGTAGGCGAATAAAAGACTTCTAATTGTTTCATCCGACTTAAATATGCTGCTTCTTTGCACTCTTCTTCGGGGTGTCAGTCAAGATACGCGAACTTCCTTTCTTTCGTCCTTTTGCGACATTTTTACGTGGGGGAGCTTTAGGATAAGGTTTAATCATTTCTGGAGTTAGTTCACGAGGCGCTTCATTAAATTCGCCCATTGGTGGCGTTTGTAATCCTCTTTTTGAAGAAACTATTGGATGATATTCTTCATCAGGAATTTCATGTAAAGCATTAGTCGTCATGGGGCCCTCAGTATCATCATCAGTAAATGCTTTTCGGTTAAATGGGTGAACTCCTGGTTTTGAGAAACCTGAAATTATGTTACTGAGCGTATGTGAAGCATTGTATGCTGGAGTTAAAAAGGCTAGTGAATCATGAATTTGTATGGTTCTACCAGAATGTTCGAGCAGCCAGTCATTTTGTACTGAAAGATTTTGTTTTTTTGACTGCAACATCTAAGAGTTGCATTTGAAGGACGCAATGGGGAAGGGGGGAAATATCACAAGAATAATACCATTATCTTGGCAGTAATTGATTGCATCTAAAGTCCAGTGGCTTTCGTAGTGATCAAACGATAACAAAATTTTGTCATCATTGTTACATCTTGTTGTTTCTTTTATATGCTGTAGTATTTTTGCAATCAAAGAGTCAGTCATCCATCCGCTTTTTCGACTATTTGTGTTATTATATTATTATTATTATAGATGCGGTCTGGAGTAAAGTGTTTCATTGGCAGAGCCTTTTCATAATTATCGTAAAATGTTGTCACAATATGTTTATTGAAACTAGTTGATCTTGAAAAACTTGTTTTCTCCGGCTTTCTCAGTGAAAAGTTTGTGTGCCTTTTCATCACTCCCTTCATCCACTCTATGACTGCTTGTTGGTTTTCGACCCATTTTTCTGGACATTTATTTAAAGCTTTCGCATATACAAAAGCTAATGATCTTGCACTTTTATAGGTAGGGACATAGTTTATTTTTGAACTTTTGAATACGTAGTTTTCCAAAATTTTTTCCTCGTGGTTTTAAATACTTGAGCAACGGTGTACTTACTTGAAAATTGTTCACTTCTAGGAGCTATTGTTTGTTCATATTTTTTAACTTGATAAAAGAGCACACACTTGGCGTCAATCCATACATATCAGCAGCTCTTCTATATTTCATAGACCTGTCTAAACTTCTAAATATTAAATTAAGATAGTTTAAGTAGTTTCAGATAATTATTAATATTAAGATTAAGTTTTATATAAATGTAAAATAAAGAACTATGTACACCATGTACTAAGTTTTTAGAAAAAAAACCCTTTAGAAATATTATAGTAAAATAAATAATTTTCAATTACGTCGAAATACAGAGATTAATTGGCGGGTTTAATTTAGAGCGCCAGTATGGGGCCAATAAGTTATAACAGAATTGTATAAGTTAATTACCTAATTTTTAAGAACTTTTTTTTGTCTAGCTGATAAGTGTAAATGAATTCCAGCAGACCTTTTTTAAAATCTTCAAGTTTTCGAAACACGCGTGCGGTATTAAAATTATAGGAAAAACTTGAACAAAGTTCAACCCCATTCCTTCTATTTTAGACAACTTGAATTAATAAAAAATATAAAAGTAGACAAGGAGGTAGGTTTTACAGCAATTGCTGCAAAGCATAAATCTACATTTTATTTCTAACAATCATCACACATCAAATGCGGATGCGTAACTGATAACACAGTAAATGAATATATCAGACTTCCTAAGCACGACGAAGTTCACGCCAAAGGTTCGGTCGAAGGCAATATATTAAAAATAATCAGATTTTACTACATATAATATAATACGACCCACTCCGTGGGTCCGTGTTGTTTCTAGAAGAGGGCACCACTTGAATTAAATCCATACCATTTTCAGTTAGTGACAGCTGTCGGACGATTAGTTCTCGAGATATAGCGTTGTGAGTGATGCAACTTTTGTTATTGTGAAAAAAAATTGATTTAAAGCAATTTCGTGTGTTTATTTATCATTGCCTTTTGATGAGAAAAAATGCAGCCGATGCAAAGAAATGGCTTGATAAGTGTTACCCGGATTCTGCACCAGCCGAACGAACCATTCGCAAGTGAATTGAAAAATTTAAAAGTGGTCCTAAAGGCACCGAAGATGATGCAAACAGTGGACGTCCAAAAAAGGCTGTTTCAGTGGAAAACATCAAAAAAGTCAACAAAATGATTACGAATGACCGTAAAGTGAAGTTGATCAAGATAGCTGAGGCTCTGAAGATATCAAAAGAGCGTGTTGGATATATCATAGACGAATATTTGGACATGCGAAAGCTCTGTTCGAAGTGGGTGCCGCGTTTGCTCACAGTCGATCAAAACAACAACGTGTTGATGATTCAGATGAGTGTTTAAAGCTGTTCAACCGCAATAAAGCCAAATTTTTGCGTCAGTATGTCACAATGGATGAAACTTGGCTCCATCACTTCACACCAGAATCAAGTCGGCAGTCAGCTAAGTGGCGAGCAGACGACGAACCTCGTCCAAAACGACCAAAAACTCAACAGTTTGCCAGCCGCAAGGTTACGGCATCCGCATTTTGGGATACACATGGAATAATTTTCATCGACAATCTCTAAAAGAGGCAGACTATCAACAGCGACTATAACATTACGTTGTTGAAGCGCTTGACGGACGAAATGGTAGAAAAACGGCCGCATTTAAAGAAAAAGAAAGTGCTGTTTCATAAAGACAATGCACCGTATCACAAGTCGATGAAAACGATGGCAAAATTGAATGAATTCGGCTACGAATTGCTACTATTTCCTGTTCACAGACCTCAAAAGAATGCTCGCCGGAAAGAGATTTAAGACCGATGAAGAGGTAAACGCCGAAACAAGGCCTATTTTGAGGCTAAACCGAAATCGTACTACAAAACTGGTATCGAAAGATTGATAAATAAAGTTGAATTTTGCAAAAATTTTGTGTTTTACTATAAAACGGACTTTTCAGCCCATATTAAATATGTTAAATGTTAATTGGTAGGACATTCATTCAAAAGATGAAAAGAATTTTGTAAAGGAAATTAGAAGAGGAAAAAACTACTCTAAACGGGTTTAAAAACCAAAAAAAACACTAAAAGATATCTAGATTAAAATAATTTACGGATAACGACATACCATCGGCATTATAAATATAATCTTATATTTTAATAATATAATAATAATTATAATAATATAATCTTATTAAAGACTTGATTGATGTTTTACACATATTTAATACAACAGAATCCAAAATAGCAAAAAAGCATACAAAAAAGCAATATCTAAGTGTAAATTAAACTCAAGCTAGTAAGCCCTATGTACGATACTGTAGGTCAAAACTTTCTCTTGCAACAAAACTTTACAATACGCGATATACGCCTCCAATTGCTTGACAAAATGGTCCAATGCGCTTTGTACTAGATGGGGTGAAAAGTAACCTCCTTAGGAATGAAAAAAAAATTTTTAAATGTTTTTTATTTTATTCAATATAGTCCTCTTTTAGTTTAATACACTTATTCTAGCGATTTTCCAAATTCTTGATCCCTTCCGAAAAGTAATTTTCCGGAAGGTTTGCGAAATACTCCTCCGTGGCGTCGATGATTTCCCCGCGTGAACTGAATTTTTTATTGATGATCCATCTTTTGAGGTTTGGAAAGAGATAAAAGTCCGAGTGAGCCAAATCGGGCGAATACGGTGAATGCGACAGTAATTAGAGCCGTAAGGCATTGATTTTAGCCATGGTTACGATGCTCTTGTGCGCCGGTGCATTGTCTTGAAAAACAAAAATTTTTTTTGCTTCATGTGAGGCCGCTTTGCAGAAATTTCGCTCTAATAATACACAGTTATACTCGCTGTTGATGGTTTTTTCCTTTTTTGAGGTAGTCTACGAAAAGTATGCCATGAAAATCCCAGAAAACCGACGCCATAATCTTTCCGACCCATCGAGCCTCCCTCGGCCGCTTCGGGGCACTTGTGCCGGCTTCAGTCCATTGCCGGGCACTCATTCTGTTCTCTGGTGTTCAATAGTTACCAATCGACGACAAAAGTCCGCCCGATTTCGCATCAGCAAGTCCAAACACTCTTTCGAAGCGCTCTCGCGTTCGTGTTTTTGGTCAGGAATGAGTATGCGCGGCACACAGAGGCAGGATAACTTTTTCATATGCAAAATATTGTCCAAAATATGGCGTGTGCGCTCAGTACTAATTTTGTGGTATCTGCTAGCTCGCGCATCAACATCAACAGCCAACACTATTTCATGTACTTTTTTGACATTGTCCTCTGTACCCGCATCGGAAGGCCTGGCGCTGCGGACTTAATCGATAGTGGAGTTGCGGCCACCACGAAACTCTCGAAACCAATATTTGGCGGTTTAATCTAACGGAGCATTAGCACCATAATATTTATCCAACTTTTCTTTTGTTTCCTTAGCCGTTTTGCCTCTCAAAATTAATATTTTATGACAGAACGAAAATCGTTTTTGTCCATACTCAACATGACGCAAGCACGTCAACAATAAACAGCTGTCAAAACAAAACTAAAGACAGTATCGCACTGAAATTTGGCATGTCTGCCTAAAATGTCTCATCCTCCATACCAACGCCCATTTACAATGACATTCCTGCTGTCATCTCTTTGGACAAGGCCAATCTGCTTGGTGCAGACTTTTCGGCTAGCTTCCAGAGAAATGTTTATTCGGTCCGACAAGACCAACATGACAGACGAAAGCAAAAAAAGTTCAAACGAGCCAAGAATGACTGTAACGCCTTTCTTGAGCATGTGGAGTTCTAAAACGACCAAAATTACAATGTCCCAAAGGTAGTAAAAACTTTTGTTCGTTAATCAAAAACAGTAGAAATTCTGCTTCAGCTATTATTCTGAAATGGCACTTGCATCGTTGAAACCGAAAAACTTTTCATTCTCTGTATGTGTCAATAACAACTTACGCACATATTCGATGTCGTCAAAAATGCTGCAAAATGTCTGGTTTTCCTCAAACTATGTCAGAAATAATTTTCTCCCTCTGACATGGCTTCAATATATTAGGTATTTATCAACCCAAAATTGTAGTACAATGCCCACATCTGGTTAGGTGCGCCTAAAAGATCTCAGACCGTAACACTCGCCTCGTTATGAATCCTTTCCAGTCCTCTTTATTTTCAGTTTTACGTAGATAGCAATATTTCGATTATTTGCATATATTTGGTTGGCTTGTGAAAAATATCTATCTGTACGTATTTACCTATTGTACATGTGTTGGTACGGATGTTTTCCCTATTGGCAGTTTATTTGGGTTTCCTTCGTATTTATTTTGTAAATAAATTTCACAATCTATATTTTCTTTTTTAGACATATCTCTTATATTGGGCCATATATATTGAGGAAGTATTTCTTGTGTGTTATTTTTAGAGTTTGTGTGCTCTTTTGTGTATTTTTATAATTATTTCTTTTTGTTTGTTAATGTCAGTTATGTCTATTAGTAGATTTTGTGCTATGACTATTATACAAATTAAACAATTACAAAAACAATTGTTTATAAAATAATAATATTACAATTCATTACATTGCTTAAGTTTTGCAACTGATTTCTTAAGCTAAACTTAATTATAATATTTTCTATGCTTACCATATTGCATGAGCAGAGTTCATTGTTCCCACGATAGTCGCCAAGTGCAAGGTTGCACTTGTGCAATGTTCGGTGCTCAGGAGTCGGTCGCAGGATGTAATATCTTACCTATGTACTGATTGTTCAGATTGATCCAGACGTTGCGTCAGCAGAACATAAACTTGTGCGATATTTGATATTAATATAATTTTGCGTTAACTCCTCCCTCCTTAAGACAATCCGTTCCGCATTTTTATACTAATGAGATGCTATAAATGCTGGCATATCTTTGAGGAGATCCTGGATGACTGATCTCGGTTTGAATCGGTATTACCGGCATAGGTGGAGTTTTTATGTCAATCGATCTGGATCTAATTTGACCTTGACATCCTATTCCAAGAATGATTAGGAATGCTATTCTGAAGATGACGTATGTTGTCACTTGGCGCATATCTTTTTCTCCTGCATCTTGCTGATATGTTTCAGGTTGTTAGTATGCAGTTCCTTCATGAGTTGCAGAGAAAGAACATCTTCTACTTCTTAATCTTCGATTTTGTTTGTTTGTTCTGATGTATATCTTTGATTGTCGATTGTGACGATTTCATTGGAGAACTTAATGACAAACGTGCCTCTTAGCGATTGGGTACCATTATTTATTTCGACGGAGCCATTGAACTTGTTGAGAATCATCATGTCCTCATGTTACTTCTTCGACCTGAGTGATATGGTTGTCATTCGTTGCATTGCATGATGCGTTTTTATTTTCTAACAAACTTGTAATACATTTATCATGGCTTAGACATTTGAAATTTTATATAGTTTTTTTTGGGGGTGGCCGTGGTGTACTGGTATATGCATAGACTTCTCAAGTAGAGGGTCGCGGGTTCGAATCCAGTGCCAGGCAATTCTGTGAAAAAGTCTTTCATAGAATTTGTATGTAATTATATGAAAATATCGTCGGTATCAACTCTGACATGAAGGCATTACACTGATATTGGAATGGTTGCTGGCTGGGCTAAATGTAACGAACTAACAACTAGCACGTACTTAGTACCCACTGGTTGAGGAGGATGTACTAGCTCGTCCCGTCCAGTTTGACAACCACCTCTGGGAAAAATATCGAAGCCTAATACACCTGAGTTTCAAACTACTACACCACCCGCCCCCTTGAGTAAAAGCCAGTAAAAGGGTATTCATATCCCCTCGGTGCGCGCGCCGTATTAAAAAAAAATAGAGACAAATTTTCGATTATTTTACAATCATTTACTATTCCATATATGTTTTTATTTTTTCTTAAAACATTTCAATGAGTAATTTTGTGAACAAGATTATTACTTCTTTTTATTGGTATTAACATTAATTTTTCATATAAATCAGATATTGTTTTTGGTACATCAATAATATAAATAAGTTTATTTGAATTAATTGCAATTTTAACATCTGCGAATTTGAGTGCTTGCTCTATGTTTTCGGATGGTATATTACCTTTATTCATTTTATCTATAATTATATCTAATTCATTTTTTGCTAATATATTCGAATTTATAATGTTACTAGTTCAATTGCGTATATAATACTAGTTAATTTTTTTTTATAATTTTTATTTTGTATAATAGGATTACATTTACTTGATATCCGATTACACTTTATTTTCTTATACCATTTGTAATTTCATTTGTTATTTTAGTTAGATTATTAATTCTTTCTTCATATTTTTTGTTTATAAAAATTTGGTTTTCACTGTTTTCTACTATGCTATTTATTTTATTTATTACAATATTAAAATCTTCGTGGTCGGGATTACCCGCCATCCACTTCCATGTTGTTCCGATAAAATCGAGTGAACGCTTTACTCTATTTAATTTTAAATTTTCAATTAAATTGCCTATTTGCGCGACTTCGTAGTGTAGGAGAGGGAAAAAGGAATTAGTTCCTGGGACTTGATTTTGTATAACGGTTGTGACTTCAGATAGGAATTTTTCATATTGTGCTATTTCGATAGTATGAATAAATTTAATGCTGCCCTTGTTTTAATTTTTTATATTTGACTTATGTACTATTTTTTCTGATTCTGTTTCCACAGTAGTGGGCCTACCTTCTTTTACGATTTCTTTACTATATCTTGATGATAATTTTGAACCTAGCCTTAGATTGATTTTTATCCGGGTAAATACTTTTTAATGCAAGGTTTATTTTTATTGTCGTAAGACAAATCAGTGTCTTGTTTTAATTTAAATTTGTTTCTGGTTTAGCGGCACAGTATGTACAAAACTCCTCCTGTCAGCGCTACATAATACAAACTCCAGTATACAAAGCGCTACATACAGCGAACCTTAATGTTAAAAGCGCCCATAGAATGATCATGTATCCTGAATGCGACAAAGCTCAACGGCGATCTTTTCTCTTTCGGCCGTCAAACAGAAGACGTTTTGCATGTGGCTGGTAACCCTCTCCCAGGAAGAACAAGATTAGTAAAACTGAATTTGCCACTTACCGATTTTAAGTTTTCCAGCTCTTTATGTGAACTTTGCTCTTTAGCTATTGCAACGTAGTCCATGGTGACCATGTCTGCTATAGCTGCGATACGAGAAAGCGCATCTGTTGCAACATTAACAGCTCCACATATGTGGCGCATATCAGTGGAGAATCAGGAAATGAACTCCAAGTGCTGCTGTCGCCGTGGGGTTTCTGATGCTGATGGCGGGCTGCGGAAAGCGAAAGTCAACGGCTTGTGATCCGTATATATAATGACTGACCGTCCTTCGATGAACCGCCGGAATTGCTCAATTGTATTTTTGATTGCCTATCGCTATCAAACGTGCTGTATTTCTGCTGCGTGGCGGAAAGTGCCATCGAAAAAAATCCGAGGGGTTCGGATTTCCTGTCGCTTATCTGGAGTAAAACTGCCCCAACGGCTGTATTTAAGGCGTCCGCCATCTGACGTAGCTCCGAGTCTGGTAGCGCATGAGCCAATGAGGTAACCCGTGAAAGCACTCGGCGACAAAAATGAAACGAGAAAGCGTCGCAATCAAGCAACGGTGGCTGGTTTTGAGAACTCCTCAATTGCTTTTATGGTATCCTGCGGTGGTCGGTTATTTCGCACTTCTTCCGGTTCAGGGTGATGCCGTTGTGTTCCAGTCGTTTAAAGACTTCCTTTCAATGCTGAACGTGTTCTTCTAAACTTCTTGAAGCTATTAACATGTTGTCAGTGTAGATGAACGCGTAGGTAAGATCACCAAATAAAGAATCGACGAAACGTTGCTGGGTTTGGGCTGCGTTGCGTAATCCGAAAGTCATCTGGGTAAATTCATATAACCCGAAAGGAGTGATGATCGCTTTCTTGGGTATGTCTTTCGGTGCCATCGGAACTTGATGGTATGCTCGGGCGAGGTAGAGACGAGAAAAATCGACTTGCCTGGCAGCATAAGCTGGAAGTCCGTGAGGCGTGGCAACGGGTAGTGGTCGGGAAGAGCGACGGCGTTTAGGCGCCTGTAGTAACCGCAGGGTCGGATGTCGCCGTTCTTCTTTGTCGCGATGTAAAGAGGACTTACCCGCGGGCTACTTGATGTACGGCAAACTCCAGCTTTCGCCATGCGCTGAAAATCGTGTTCAGAGAACTTGTAAAATAAGGGCGGGATAGGCCTTGTATGGCAAAGAACCGGTGCACCGCTCGTCTCCAAGTGATGTTGAACGACATATCTTGGCGGTTGGAGTGTAAAATGTGGCAGGGTGATTTTCATTGCGGTCATTGCTATTGAGGGAACCCACCGTATCTACATCGGATGATGTGAGGATGAATGAGGTGCTTCTGTTGGCGCACGGGTCTATGAGGCTACGCCCCTGAATATCCAGGCCGAAATCCAAAGTGATCGTCGTCGTTCCGAATGTGTGTATTTTGGTACCGTTGACTGCTCGAAGTACATGTGTTTGTGGCTGTTTTTTGTATTCTTGATCGCAAGGATTGAGATGGCAGCAACTCTAGCAGCCTCACATAGAGTTGCTGGTGAGCGTTTCCCTGATGGAAGGAGCATAGTGAAGAACATTTTTGAGCTTTTGAGCCGTACCAACCGTGCGTGGTACCAACATCACGCACTGAATAATGTACGTCGCTGGTTCTCTGGTGTTGGATTGTCGTGGTCCAGCGCCCAGGTCTAGACGCAACGACTAGACTAGACGACAACGACTAGGATATCCTCCGCCGGTGTGCTATTTTTTGAAGTTATTCTGAAGTTGTTTTGGTAGTGCAGCTATTGATTCTGTTGCGGAAGAGTGACTAATTATTTTGTCTGCCACATCAGCTAACGTGTTAAGTTCGTCTTTGACGGCTGAGAGTACAGCTCTCACATGTAAAGGTAATCGAGACATCCAAATTACTTGGAGCGCCGTGCCTGGAGTGCCTGAAGATTTCGAGAAGTCCCGAATTCATCGAAGAAAGTGCTAAGACTGTGCATCGCCTAGATCGAGGCCTTCGATTAAACGTTGCAGACGGTGCTATTCAATTTCTTCGTATACTTCCAGAGCCTGACTGACTCGTAACTACATTGACGTTAGTGGTATTAGCGGCGTCTTCATTCTTCTGCTGCTGTTCATGTCCCTCGCCTTTCTTCATACTTTAATCACGATTTGTCGTGGTTGCTGATTCGAAAGTCGTAGCAGCATGGATGTGTGTCGAAAAAAAATATGCGTTAGTGTTTATCGTAGCTAGATAACATATGTACGGGTAAGTCTCATATGTTTTCGAATTTGTATCAAATGTGTGGTTATTCAAAGTCGGGGTCACAAATGTAAGGGTAAGTATAAAAATGTTTGCATTTTTATATAATACGTCCGCTTACTTTATTTAAATAAAAATTCACAAATATAATTTTTTTTCCAAACTACATATGTAAATTTATTTTGCAAAACGATAATTAAATAAGGAGCGCAAAAGTGATAATTAAATAAATGACCAATGCTTATAACTGGTTGACGCCCGAAAGAGAAAAGAAAAAGTAATGGCCGTTTAAGGATCTGCTTTTTTCACCTTGAGCCCCATTTTCAAGGTCAAACGAAAGTCACTTTTGATTTTTTTAATGGGAACCCCTATTTGTTTGACAGATTCGTAACCTGCGTGAAAAATTACAAATCTTTTACATAAAACACTTTTTTCAAAAATGCGTTCTTTTCCCGTCAGAGGCGCCATAAAACTTAAGATATCAAAATTACGCGAAAAGTACGAAATATCGCGAAAAATGTATCAGACAAAAGACACAAGGTTCTGAAGGAGACATAAGACGGTGATAACGAGTTTGACTTTGACACCCATTTTCAAGGTCAAACGAAGGTCACTTTTGATTTATAAAATGATAATTCCGGATTTTCATTGCTCAGTCGTATTGCTCGTAGGCTGGTCATTTGTTTTTCATACCGCGTTAAGCATAACCCAAAAACAATGACGTGGACGCAGCAGTATTTTGTTTCCTTCGGGGTGATTAATTAGAGTGGGTCCCCTTGCCTTCCACTGTTGAATCGTTGAAATCTTTCCATTTCGGCTTTTATTTCCCGAGACTATTTCAACAAATGGTCGAAAATGTGACCATTCACTTCAATACACTTGTCTATCCGCGCTCTAAATTAACCAACAGAACTGAGAAGTATTTCTTTCGTAATCTTCCGGCAAGCTTCAGTTATTTGTCTTTTCATGTCCTCACGTGTTGTTGGTTTTTTTTGTAAACCTCACTTTTTAAGTAGCCCCAGAAGAAAATATCAAGTGACGTAAGATCAGGTGATCTAGCAGGCCATTGCCTCGGACCCCCTCGTCCGATCCATCGTTGATGGTAAACATTGTTCAATTCGCCCCGGGCTAGTTGGAAATAATGGGCTGGACAACCATCACGTTGAAACCACATTGTTTGTCGCAACTCCAATGAAAGTTCTTCTAGTAATACTGGAAGATAGTCCTGCAAGAAGTTTGTATACTTTTCGCCCTTCAAGTTGCCTTCAATAAAACATGAACCTATTAATTTATCCACAATAATTCCCTCCGAAACATTAACATTCCAAGGGTGCTGGCGTTCAACTTGTCGCAACCAAAAAGGGTTTTCGGTAGCCCAGTAATGCATTTTATGTCGATTGACCGTACCGTGATTGGTGAAAGTCGACTCATCAGAGAATAACACCTTGGCGAAAAAAAGGGGGTCTCGTTCAATTTGCATTGACGAAATAAAAGCCGGTAGCGAAAATCCTCACTAGAAAGTTCTCGATGCATTGAAACATGATAAGGATGGTATTTATGCTGATGTAATATCTTACAGACAGTCCTTTGAGAAATTCCTAATTCACGACTTATTTGGTTAGTGCTAACGTGTGCAACGGCAGCTAACACTGCTATTTCATTGTTCTCAACAGCCACCCTATCTGACCGATTCCTTTTCTTTGGCTGCACACTTCCTTCACCAGTGAATTGTTGGATGACCCGATAAAAGGAAGCGTGCTATCGTATCTGGTCTGGGAAACTTGGGCGTAAAGAGCAACAGCACCATCGATGTTTCTTCCACTTTCTTCATAAATCAATATCATTTCAATTTTGTCTTGAATTGAAATAGCCTGCATTATTAATCTGGAAAACGTTACTAATAATATTCAGATCCTCAAGACAAATATCGAACTTCTAAATGAAGTACAGTTCCGTTCAAGTAGAAAAAAAGGGCAGAGTGCATATCATACACTCTCAGATAGGTTTAGGACAATTTGTCTTTATCTGAAACTTCTTTGAGTTTTAACTTCACTCAAGTCAATAATGACTTCCTCAAAAAAAATCTCGACCTTCTAACACCCTAACAACGCTGGAAACCGATTAATGATTTAGGCGTGCCAGTGCAGTGGTATCTAGCACGGAATGAATAAGACCTTTGAGACAAAGTCGTGTGCCCCATTGAGGAATACGACTGAGCAATGAAAATCAGGAATTATCATTCAAAAAATCAAAAGTGACCTTGAAAATGGGTATCAAGGTCAAACTCGTGGTCACCATCTTATGTCCCTTCAGAACCTTGTGACTTTTGTCTGAAACATGTGTGTTTCATGTAAAAGAATTGTAATTTTTTACGCAGATTGCGAATCTGTCAAAAAAAAATATAGGGGTCCCCATTAAAAAATCAAAAGTGACCTTCGTTTGATCTTTAAAATGGGGGTCAAGGTCAAACTCGTGGTCATCATCTTATGTCCCCTTCCGAGCCTTGTGACTTTTGTCTGCAACATTTTTCGCGATATCGCGTATTTTTCGGGTTATTTGGATGTCTCAAGTTAAAAAACTCACCCGGTATATATACTACATACCATAATTCACGGGAAAAAAAGAAAAATTGATGTAATTCCATATTTTAATTTCAAAAAATGAAGTTTAATGCCACTCCAATGGACACGTTCACTAAAAAATAAGTTTTGTGTGGGCTTACCCTCAAAAAACAACTTCATAAAAAATTAAGTAATAAGTTAGTACATAGAAAATGTTAATCAAAAACGCAATCAAATGTAATTGCTCAGAGAAGCAGGATCAAAATAATAAGAGCAAAATATACAATAATTATACCAGAATATCAGAAATTAAAGATTCTAAAACAACACAAATAAAACCGAAAAGCCACTTTTTGGCGCATTTCATAAACGTTACAGGTAATGATATTGCCCTATCAACTGTGGGAGTTTATTAAACAACTGATGAAAAAAAGCAGAAAACAAATTACGATACCAAAAAAAGGTACGTACAACATGTAGGAGAGGTTTCCCCGTAAATTATAATTTGAAATAAGACGAGAGTTACGGTTACCAGACTTCATGAGAAACATTTTTGACACTTTAAAACAATACAAGTGGCGAACTGAAAGAAATTTTTGGTCGCAGGTTGAAAAAAAACTTAGATATCTAACAGGTTCATTTTTTTATTTTTTTTCCCGTGGGTAGGTAAAAACTTTCATAGCACTTAGCGCTTTGTTCTGAAACTTTTGTAGAATACATACATGTTACTTGGTTAAGTACAATCCCAAAGTTGTATACTATACATCCAACACGGTTTAAGCACTTGCTTATATAAATGCTTAGTTTGGATTGTCTTTATACAAGCAAATATATTCCTCTTAGCTTAATGTCGCGTTCTTCACTTTTCTTTTCAACGTATGATTTCCACTTTAGCTTTTCGTTTAGAGTTATTCCTAAATATTTTCCTCGTTTGCATACGGAATTTTTATAGAATTAATAACTATAGGTAAATTATCTACCTTACTAGTAGTAAAATTCACATAAGTCGACTTGCTTAGCAAGAATAGCCGTTTCGTCCGCGATCGTGGCTACTACTGCCTCTTCATCCTGAGGTATATCTCTTGTGTACAGTAGGAATAAGTACTTACAAAGAACACTTCCTTGTGGCACAAAAGCGTGATTTCTTTAAATTCCGAATATTCAGACCCTTGTCTAACCCCAAACAGCCGGTTTTAAATTAATGAATTTACAATTTTGCATAATTTGTGAGGTAAGATTTACCTTAGCTTATACCTCAGGCCCTCGTGCCATACCTTGTCAATTTCATTTGTGATCCGATATACATACCTAATTTGTTGTCGAATGCTTGACCCTAAAGCCGAACTGGTAATCCGGAATTAGTCGTCTTCCTTCACTTATACGTTTCAACCATTTAAGATAAATAAATTTGAATACGTTTCAAGTTATCGGCAGGAGCGAAATTGGTCTATATGATTTTGTGTCGTTAAGATTTTTCTCTTGTTTCGGAACCATTATAACTTCGTTGACTTTTCATTGTCTGGGAACGTATAGTAGTCTTATTGATGCATTTATTATATGAAGTAGCTTGACAACCGCTATTCGGGAAGCTATTTTAGAATCTCGCTCGTAACCAGATCGTATTCTGGAGCATTATTATTTTTCAAATTTACTATTATTTGCCGAAGTTTACTCAGTGATACGTTTTTTGTTCTATAATTGTCAGGCTCTGTGCTGACATCGTGATCTTCAGTAAGTTGTCGTCCTTCGAACGGTTGGAAAGCTTCTTCCAAGTATTCGGCAAAGAAGTTTGCTTTATCTACGTCTCCTTTTGCTCATTCGCTTTTGGCTTTCCGTATTGGAGGAGAGTGCATTATTGGTTTCTTGGTAGACTTCATGGCTTTCCAAATCGAGTAATTTGAAATTTTGTTGGCAGTCATGCTTTCAAGGTAACGTGGTGTTTCACGGTTCCTGAAATCCTGCAGCATTTGCCTTAGCTTATTTGAAAGGTAGTTCAAATAGGATATGTGCCCACTTGATTTTTGCCACCTCTTTTGTGCTTTCTTTTTCTTACGTATAAGGTCCCTGATGTCTGGCGGATATATTTGCCTTTCATTTCGTATCTATCCTCGTATAAAAAAGGTGTGTTATTCCACGCAGCCCCTTGAATAGCCTCCACGAACCTATCGACTTCTTTTTCTATCTCAATGGGATTCGTAGGTGGTACGTTTGAGACAATGTTTTCCTTGCAGTTTCTTTTTAAAGCCGTCCCAGTTCGTTTCCCTATTCGTCAATCTAGGTGCTCTTTCAATTTTACCAATGCTCCTGTCAATTTTTAGAACTTCGTTTCCCTATTCATCAATCTAGGTGCTCTTTCAATTTTAGCAATGCTCCTGCCAATTTTTATAACTACTGGTGAATGATCTAAGCAGAGCTGATAGTATTTTACAGTATTCGTGAGGTAACATATATAGGTACCCCTATTCAGGTCAGGAATTTTATTTGTGTCCGTGGGCTAATATGTTGGTTTACCCGTCGAAAAGAAGTTCAAACCACGTTCAAAGTGATTCCATTTTTTCGAGTCTAGCACGAAATTTTCTTCCTCCAAGCATTGTAGATTGCGCGGAGTGTCGTTATTTATCAAAACTGTTGAATTTTCTTGGCTTTGGTTTTCGCACAATTTTGTTGTCGATCCTGGTGTTATTGATCTTGATATTGATATTGGTATTATTGATCTTGACTCATATTTATACCAGGTTTATGGCAAATTTTTCTAAAATGTATTTCTGGAAAATCAGCAAGAAGTAGTTCCGTATTGCAGCTTAGAATGGAAAATTCTATAGTAAATTATCTTAAACAGTTTATATGAGCACAAATTACGCAAAAAGTAAAAATGTTTATGTGTGCATCGAAAGTACTTTCTCAATGAGTCTGCGTAATTCAAAAAACTGATTTTTGAATCAAGGGTGAGCCCCAGGTACTTAAAGTAGTCGACTATCTCAATTAAAAAAACATTTATCACTACAGTTTAGACTACTACAAAAAGTGGGAGAGGGAGACGAACAATTGCAGTTAGACAGTTTGTATTTTTTACACTCAGGTGCGTGAAAGTACACATTTGACTCCAGTTTGTGCGCGGAAGATACGTTAAAAAACCTTATTTTAATTTTGGAGCTTATAACCAAATCAAGTACTGCAAACCAGTGTTTGCAGGTACAAAGGACTGTTCAGACCATAAGAGAAGCCTATGCCATCCGGAAATGCAGTAGGTGAACCTTTAAAATTAAGATGAAATAGCGAATTGATATAGATTATAAATAGGATTGGACCAAAAACAGAGCCTTTGATTCAAAAACTTTATTTCGCTCCTAATTTTAACTATTTTAACTATTATGCGGCCTATTTTCCAGATATGACCTGAACCAATTAAGGATAATTTCCAATTTTATCAACAAAAAATTGTGGTTAACCATATCGAAAGCTTTAGGTATATCAATAAATAAACCAGCCGCACATTTATTTCATTATATACATATTATTTGAAAATAATACTGTAAGAAATTTTTGAAATCCAAATTGGACGGGATTAAAGAAACTTTTTTTAGTTAAAAAAACTCACTCTCTATTTTTTCATTACTTTGTCAAAAACTTTGCTGAATGTTGGAAGGAGCAAAATGGGTCTATAGTTGCCGATCTCAATAGCCGAACCTTTTCTAAACAATGGAATGATATCTGCGCATTTGAGGCAATCAGAAAAGACTGCCGCAAACACACAACGATTAAAAATACTATATGCCAAGACATCCACTATGAAACATTCAATTTTTTAAGGTACTAATAACTTTTAAGACTAAGAGAGGAGTTATGGGCTGCAAAACAAAACTAGTCATCTATTTCAGTACAAACAGACGGACAAAGAAAACAAGGTGATTAGACTGTAAGTTGCAGCCTATATTGGCAAAATAGCAATTAAATGCATCAGCAACAGTACGCTTATCAGACAAATCATAGTCATCAACACGTAAAACAATAGGTTTTTTTTGAAAATGTTGATTTATTTAGTATGCTGCTCACTATGTTGCATTCATCTTTCAGGTTTCTCTTTGATGAGCTAAATTACACCCTGTTTTCTCTCTTGCTTTCTTGCTTTCTCCCATTCTAGCACCTAAGCCAATCCGCCTCTCACCTCCACTGCACAACATCCCTCTTACATTTTGCTACAATAATGTAAGAGGTCTTCGCTCTAAAACCGCATGCTCTTACCTTTGATATTCACGCCTTCACTGAAACCAATTTGATTTTTGACATAAGAAATCAGGAATTGTCCCCCCCCCCCCTTACTTTTAATGTTTTTCGCGACGACGATCCTACCTGCGCAAATGATGATAGCCTGGCTTACTACTGGCGTTCCAAAACAGCCTTACTCTTCCCCATTACCATGTCACTATTTTCGAAAGTCGACTTTGTCGCAAAAAAATATCACTCCCTTTTAAGTCGGTTTACGTTATATGTTACAACATCCTACCAGCTTAACCTATCGAATCTTACTAACTTGTTATCGATGCGATCGACCATTTAATTGATCTGTCTGAATCTATTAACGATATCCTTATTTTCGGCGACTTTAATTTTCCTCAGCTACAGTGGACTCCGTCAGGTGATCAATCGTTTTTCATCGCTTCAAATTCCAACTCAGCTAAGGAATGTCTCTTCTTAGGTCGCATAACAGACTTAAGTCTATGTCATGTCGGTGTTAAATCCAAATATATGGACAGGCAATTAGACCTTATATTCACTACAGATTCAATTAACTCATCAGTCTCACTTTGTCCCCTCTCTCTTTCTCAGCAATCGATATCTACCAACATTGCCTTCTATTTTTAGTTTTTCATAACTCTTCATTCTAGTCCACTCCCTCACAACTCTCTTTTCTCACGAGTTTCATTAAGCAAACTTTCACAAAATCGGTGACTCTCTCAGCAGATCCCTCTTCAAATTTCACAAACTTAGTATAAATAATGCCTTATCCATTTTTTATAAAGAAATATTTAATTCGTTTTCCCTTTACGTCCCGTTTTCCTGCCTTAAAACGTTATTTACTAGTCCTCCCTGGTATAATCGGAAGTTTCGTTTCTTACGAAATAAGAGAAACAAGTTATGGGTTGTTTTTCTGCGTACCAGATCCTTTTCCGACTATTCCAACTATCTTGTTGCTTATCTTCATTTCACCGAACTTTACGATTTCCTTTACCAACGCTATCTTAACAATACGAGTTGCGAGCGGAAATTAGGAAAAACAAAGGATTAGTAATAAGCATCTTAATACAAATAGACATTCACTCAAGAAATATAAAAAGGTTGAAATAATCTATATAGTTGGTAAGAAAATTAGAAGCACAGAACATCAACTTGGAACTCTGAAGAATTAGGGAAGGTTATTTTGGATGGAATACTGGTCATTAAAGGAGAAGTAAATGGGATTGTTCGAGTTTGTTAAATAGCGAAAAGCAGATTAATATAAATCTCCTGGAGACAAGAAAATCACCAAGGTTATCAATGAACCGAAAACCCTACCCTATGCTGATAAAATAAAGGCCATTGCGTACGGCATACCATCAATTTTCACTGACGGCTCTATGATATTGTACGTTATAACAATACCAAAAGTAATAAATGAGGAGGATAATTTACTGAAACCGAGACCATTAGTATGGATGGAAAGCAGATTGATCTGAAATTCAAAAAAAAAAAAAAAAGATCTGATCAACCAAAGAGTAACATATGGTGTCAAATATAATTGGCTATCGATTAACAACTCGACCTGAACAAAGCACTGGAATTGCTGAGGAAAGCTGCCAGGCGAGGCCGCTTAAAGCAAGAGCCACAACCTGCATCCTCCAATCAAATACCGAACAAATCCTGGATCTCCTTAAGGACGACACAATTTTCGTTACCAATTTTGAAAACAATTTAACTTCTATCTACATCCAGATACACAACGAGATGGTCCAGTTGAAGGAAAGAACCTTTACGAGTTCCACGGCTACAGTTCTGCACACTCTTCACCGCGTATTGAAGAACATCGCAAACCTCAACCGTACGATCGACTTAGGATACGTGCATGGACTTAGCATTCAGAGCATAGAACGCATAGAGAGCTTAACCAAAGAATTTAAAATTTCTATATTTACAAATATATGTGGCATCCATTGTTCTCACCATCTGGCGATAAGTACACGAAAGACCTAGCATCCCAAAATAATTCTGTCCTCCAACCTATCTTAACAATGCGCAAGTCAACCTTATAAACGACCCTTAGTCCTTTTTCCAATTTGTTAACTACAAAAGAAAGTCTGATGGTTACCCTTTTCCCCATCTTTCAACAACAAGTCCTCAACCGACGCACTCACCATTGCCAACCTATTTGCCACCTTTTTTGAAAAATCATTCACCAACGACTCTCTAGTTTAGTTATCTACTGAACTTCTCCACTTCTCCCTCAGATTTCAGACACGTCTTATATCGAATAAAAATTACACCAACTTAATGACGAGTTTACCCTCGGCCCAGATGGCCTCCTTGCCATATTTCTTAAAAAATGTTCTTCCTCTCTTTCCCTTGACTTTTCTAATCTCTTTCGTCTTTCCCTTTCTCAAGGGATAGATCCCGATACATAAAAACGGATCAAAGAATGAAATAACCGACTGTCGTTAGATTATAAATCGTTACATCCCAAAACCCAAACTCTTCGGAAGTATTTTGTATGAAACTCTAGGCTTCCTTACCTTATTTGCCCTAGAAAAACATGGCTTCTTAAAGGGATGGTCGGCCCCCACAAATCTCGTTGAATTCGTATCTTTTGCCCTCTCTTCCTTAGAGAATGGCTACGAAGTCGATTTATTTGCAACAGATTTTTAGCAAAGTTTTCGATAAAATCTCTCAACGATTAATACTCTTCAAATTGTCTGCCCTCGGCTTTGAAACAATACTGTTAAAATAGATATCCTCTTACCTTCAAAACCGTTTTTACGGTGTTCGTTTTAGGTCACCCCACTCAGCTCCATTTTTTGCCACCTCTGGAGTTCCACAAGGCAGCCATCTCGGTCCCCTTCTTTTATCTTAACCATAAATGATCCCGATAGGATCATCACACACCGATGATACCAAATTTTTCAAAACCATTTCCTCTCCCAATGACTCCTTCCTCATTCAAAAAGACCCTAATAGATTTTCGATCTAGTGCCTAAAAACTTTTTGGAACTTAATATCGTCAAATGCCAACCTGTCACCTTTTCACATAAACGGCACCAATTTCCTCCCCCACTCTACCTCCTCCACAATCACTTCGCGGCCTCGGCATTTTGTGTGATAGGGAGCTCAACTTCTGTTTACATATGGATGGGATAATTCTTATAGACAATTCTGCACTAAATTTTGTAAAACGATGTTCCAAAGAATTCACCAACCCATACGTGACCAGGTCCCTTTATATTACCTTTGTTCGCCCCCTCCTAGAGTACGCCAGTCAAGTATGGTCCCCATATCATCGAGTTCATATCTCGAGAATCGAAAGCATCTAACGCCGTTTTCTTCGATTTGATCTCGAGGTATGCCCTGAGACGATCCTTTTACTCTGCCCACCTATCAAAACCGTCTCAACCTTATTAACTTAAACACCCTTGAATAACGCAGAAATAAAGCCGACTTTCTCTTCATCCATCGACTCCTTTTAGGTCACGTTTAATTCGTCTCCTTTCACAACTCTACTTTCCTCAACATTAATTCTCGTAATCTACCTACCCTATCAAATAACCCACCACTCCTCCTATGGCGCGAACGAACTAGTCTCCCGTATGCTACGAAAAAGTGAAAGTAAAGAGCAGCTGCTCGAACAATATTACTTTCCGAAAATAAATAGTCTGATTACCAAATACACTAAAACTTGCGACATTTGCCTTGTGAACAAGCATGATAGGCATCCAATGAATCCAGAGTTCCGTGTGACTCCTGTACCGTCATATTCTTGCGAGATATTTCACATGGACATAATGGAATTGCAGAATGAGAATTACATTTGTTGCATCGACAAATTTTTCAATTTGTCAAGTTGTTCCATATTAAGAAAAAATCATCGATATATCTGAGAATAAAATAACAAAAATCTTAAATAACTTCAATATTCTAAAGATTCTAGTAACCGACAACGAAGGAAGTATTCTTAGTCCATTATATTAAACTTCATCAAAATTTTTAGCATTGACCTTTACAGAAACCCTGCGTTACGCATTGAGGTCAGGTAGAGCGATTGCGTTCTACCGTTCAGAAATCTACCGTTGTCTGAAAGCGGAGCGGAAGGGAATACTAAGGGAACTCTAATTAACTCCGTAACTGGGAAAAAAACCATCAGACGTTTTCTACAATAGAAGCTTCAGCGTTAACTACCAAGAGTTAGTGAACTTCCGCTCAAGAGTCAACTACGAGTTGCGAGCGGAAATTAGGAAAAACAAAGGATTAGTAATAAGCATCTTAATACAAATAGACATTCACTCAAGAAATATAAAAAGGTTGAAATAATCTATATAGTTGGTAAGAAAATTAGAAGCACAGAACATCAACTTGGAACTCTGAAGAATTAGGGAAGGTTATTTTGGATGGAATACTGGTCATTAAAGGAGAAGTAAATGGGATTGTTCGAGTTTGTTAAATAGCGAAAAGCAGATTAATATAAATCTCCTGGAGACAAGAAAATCACCAAGGTTATCAATGAACCGAAAACCCTACCCTATGCTGATAAAATAAAGGCCATTGCGTACGGCATACCATCAATTTTCACTGACGGCTCTATGATATTGTACGTTATAACAATACCAAAAGTAATAAATGAGGAGGATAATTTACTGAAACCGAGACCATTAGTATGGATGGAAAGCAGATTGATCTGAAATTCAAAAAAAAAAAAAAAAGATCTGATCAACCAAAGAGTAACATATGGTGTCAAATATAATTGGCTATCGATTAACAACTCGACCTGAACAAAGCACTGGAATTGCTGAGGAAAGCTGCCAGGCGAGGCCGCTTAAAGCAAGAGCCACAACCTGCATCCTCCAATCAAATACCGAACAAATCCTGGATCTCCTTAAGGACGACACAATTTTCGTTACCAATTTTGAAAACAATTTAACTTCTATCTACATCCAGATACACAACGAGATGGTCCAGTTGAAGGAAAGAACCTTTACGAGTTCCACGGCTACAGTTCTGCACACTCTTCACCGCGTATTGAAGAACATCGCAAACCTCAACCGTACGATCGACTTAGGATACGTGCATGGACTTAGCATTCAGAGCATAGAACGCATAGAGAGCTTAACCAAAGAATTTAAAATTTCTATATTTACAAATATATGTGGCATCCATTGTTCTCACCATCTGGCGATAAGTACACGAAAGACCTAGCATCCCAAAATAATTCTGTTCTCCAACCTACCACGAGCAATGGCCTCACCTGCAGATCATCAAAGAGTCTTCAAATTAGAAGCAAATGTCACAATCCAATATGAACCGCCTGAAACTTGGGTTGACAGGCACAAACAGGCTCCTAACTGAGTCAGCATAGAAATTTATGTATGCGCAAGCTGCAAGCCACTCGACACCGGATGGGATGCATGCGAAATATCAAATGTGACGAGTCATGAGATATCCATGGAAACATTTTGATAGAGGCAAAGCTTTGGAGTATGTAGAGAATGGATTGTAAATTCAGTTGAAATCGGTAACTAGATTTGTTGTTTTAGATCAACAAAGACTTTTATAATTTATTCGAAAGCGTTCGCATGTTTTAGCATCTTGCTAAGGGATTTCCTTAACTAGCACCAATGTTCACTTGGCTCTTCTTTACACGATTGAGAAGGATTAAGCACAGTTTTGCTTAATGTACTCATATGAAGAATATATATATATGTTATTATTTTAATGTAATATTACTTTTAATATTATTATAAGTATAACATATGATGACTTAACAGTTTGTACAAAGTCTGAAAGTGTTCCATAAGACAGTGACAGTCTTCATTTGACTATTCTAAGCAAATTTTTTTGTAGTACCAACAAAGCTTGTATCTTGTTTTTATATGAACGCCCCTAACAAGTCAGGTCACATTGCTATTAGAATTGAACCAGACCCCTTTCTTAGGGTAGTTTAGTTGAATGCCAATTTTAATTCCGTATACAGGCGACTTGAATTTGCGTCCTATTTTCAGTGAATGGGCTCTGGAAAAACTCAATGAAAATCCGGTGTTTTATCGTGAAATGCTTGGGCTGATGAGCAACCCGAAGAGTACAAAAATCTATCAATACATCCATTAAAAACAACTGTATGGTGTGGTTTATGGGCTAGTGGAATCATTGCTCCATGTTTATTTAAAAACGAGATAAATCAGAATGTTACTGTCAATGGTTACCATTATCGCGCCATGTTAACGGACTACGTGCTTCCTAAAATTCGAGCACATATTCTCGGTTAGCTCTGGTTTCAACAAGACGGCGCTACGAGCCATACATAGCGTGAACCAATGGACTTTTTGAGAAATCATTTTGGTGAGCACTTAATTTGAAGTTTTGCTACGGTAAATTGTCCGCCTAGATCGCGCGATCTATTTCTTCTGGGGATATATAAAGTCTCAAGTCTTCAGGAAAAAGTCAGCTACGATTGACGCTTTGGAAGCCAACATTACTCGTGTTATCCGCGAGATACCAGACGCTATGCTCGAAAGAGTCGCCTAAAATTAGACCTTCCGAATTGACCACCTCAGACATAGTCGTAGCTAACATATACATGATATCATCTTTAAAAATTAAATGCCATGAATTGTTCTTTTAACCGATTAAATTTATGTGTTTTATTTTACATTATATATACATAAAAACATAAATAAATACTCATTAATGACAGCCTTACGCAATTTATGTCCGATGTCCGATGTCCGATGTCTTAATTCGAAAGATGAGAAAAGTATATATTTAAGTTGTAAGTGCATTATTCAATAGAACATTCTTATATTCCCAGGCGGTGCTGTGCTGAGAATGCTAGTCAACTCCAGTAAAAGAAAACTGATAAGAAACGGAATTAGCAAATTGCTGCATTTAAAATAGGTTTCTATGAGAAATTATAATGTTCTTTAAGCATACAAGCACATCTTCGTTAACTTACTATCACAAGGTGACTCAATAAGGGACTTACCATGGGAATAGTGAATAAAAAGTTATTGCATTAGAATGATTTTGATTGTTTTATTTAATAATATTTATTTATTGATAAAAATAATGTGTGGAAAGTAAAAAAATATTTACGGCTCCGGTGGCATATCTATTTATCTTAATTTTGCATAGCATCCCAGCATAATTGCATAATTGGAATTGAACAATAATTCAATCTTCACTGGCCCAAACGCCACAATTGAATGAATTTTAAATTAAAATTCTTTTTAAAATTCGATGTGATTTGCTTTTTGATAAGTTAATATCAAGCGCATGATAATGGGTTTATGTACATTTTTAACTAATTGAATTAACACTCGTTGGTACATTAATCAATGCTTTAAGGCCCAAGGAAAATAATGAATACTTCAAGAAGGAAAGTATTAATATCAAATATCAATATACTTCAGAAGTTACAATATTGTTTTGACAAAAAGTGTAAATCTCCCTAATGAGTAATTCTCATTGTATTTACAATATATAGCTCGTAGTTATAATCTGAAACCGTTGCATAATTCAAGGCCAAAAATCCGAATATCGGATTATATTATTTTACACAGTTTTAATTTAAAAGAATTGCTTTATTCAAAACAAAAGCTATCAGGGCTTTTTCCTATAAATTTAATATTTTGATGTACATATGTAGCACAATAATCAAAAAAGGATGAAACATAATTAAATCAAATAAAGGTGTTGCTTGTATTAATTGCACATCTACTACAGGGATCGAGTAATTTAGTATCTAATGTCTACCGTAATATTAAATATTGCTCTAATGACATAAGGAAAAGCGTAATCATAATCGACGCACCTTATGTATTTGATCTTCACGTCAGCAGACTTTCGTATCTTTATCTTCACTTGTCTTACTCACGGAAACTCATATGTTTAATTCCGTTTTTAATTCTTGTCTCATGATATATGATCTATGTTATCTTTGCACGAATTATAGTATTTTTCAACTTTAACCGGCATCATCTTAACATATGAAGCAGCCAACGGTACCTACTGACGGTATATACTGTCGCAAGAACTAAAGCCATTTGACCATAGACAATACAATGAGTTCGCTAATTGGGTGCTGGAAATGTTGGGCGAAGATCCGGTTTTTGGCCAAAAAATCCTCTTCAATTTTGGTTCAGAGTCATCAAAAATTGGAACGACCCTTTCAGCACTGCCATAAAGGCTAGGCGGCTATTCGAATGATGTGCTATTCTACACATAATGGCATGAGCGTAGCTTCTTAACAAAGTCAGAATAAATTTTGTATCTTACACCGTTTTTTTTTTTTTTTATTTAATTTTTTCCTACCGTTTTTATCTGGTCACCCTATACATTTGTATTCTCTTTCTCTACTACCTATATACTCGTAAAAAAGAGGTATGCACTGCACATAGCTCAATTTGGGTGATACAAACATTCAGTATTTTTAAGTTTTCCTTTTTTTTATTTTAAACTTGCATTTATCATTTCCTTTTTCTCTTCCTTTCTAACAACTTTTGTGTCGTCTGTTTAACTGCAGTTGTTGTGGCGTAAGAAGCAATTATTTTATAGTGTGATCATGTGCAGTTTTTAATTCAAAAACATAAGGGCGAAAGCCCCCTCAAGTTATTTTGCTATTTTTGGTTTAGTTTCTGTGATAAGATTATAATAATTCGTTTGCAACAACATGTGCATGTTTTCAACCTTGACGATCAAGGCCTTGTATTCATTTACGTTTGAGTCACAATACAAAAAGAATTTATATTTCATATTGTAAAATGTTTGTGTAGGTTTAAATAAAAGAACTTATTCCTTTCAATGCAATTGCTTTATTCCATACAATTACAATTTGCAATTAAATAGCTTTTCTCAATCACTTTTGTTTTTCTTTATCGTTTACTTAAACCACTTTATCATTAAATTAACATTTCAAATTCCACTTTAGAAGATGAACCCTTGTGTAATATCGGTATTAATACTTTCCTGACATCTTTCGAGAACGTTTTGTACTATCCAGCGTTACATAAAATGGAAATCTAATGCTTCCAAATATAGATGGCGCTTTTTACATTTTAGGTAGTTATCACGCTGCTCCCTCTCTCGTCATTAATCGTTGAAATCGTTGAAATGACAGATTCTATCCAAATGGCCGCTGGATCCGGTAAACAATGTCATTAATGCTGTTGCAGTTTAGGTGATGTACTCTTTTTTAGGCAAAAGATAATACAGCAACGCCAGGTCTCCTTCGTTGAAGAATTAAGATTTTGCCTTGAAGCCGTACCTAGCATTCATGCGATAGCTCGGTAGTTTCATCTTTTTTAGGGTGTTTTAGTGCAATGTACGAATCCTGTTTTGCAAGTCATCCACATAGTCGCTTACTTTCTTAGGCATCGTAGGTATGGATCCGAATTTCGGTTCAGTTGGCAACCGAACTGTTTGACTAAATAGGATTTTGGACGGTATATATTATATCATATTGAACTATGGACCGCGTTTAATTAGCCTTTCAATTTGGGATTGCTAACACTTACGGTCTTAACCACAATGGCGTATGGGTTTCCATTAATTCTTAATTAATTAATCGTTTCTACTGGCTAAGTTCTGATCATTTGAATGGTGGCCTGTTCTTTCGCTTATTTAAGATTACAGTGTTCACATTTGAGTGTAGTTCTCTCGAGCGGTGTTGCACTTCAAACTCGTAGCCTTGCAACGGCTCGATCCATCTTGCAGCTTTACCTTCAAGGTTCTTAAATTGTAGTACCTATTTCAGCTACGTGGACTGTGCGACGAACTAACTTTTGTCAATAGAGGAATTTATACGATATGAGTAGAAGATGTTGACATCAGTTATTTGTCCAGAAAAAGTCGTGGTAAAAGAACTCCTGAAAAATCGATACAAAAAAAAAAAAAAAAAAAAAAAAAAAAACAGAAATTTGTGGTAAAAAATAGAAAAAAGGGCAATCTAAGACGCAGCCTATTCAATTCAAGTGGTGCTCAGTAAGCTATAGCATGTTAGACCGAACGTGTGAAACCTATATCCCTCGCAAATCAAACCTCACTAAACGAACAAAAGAGGCGTATCAAAAATTTCTCCAGAACATCACAAGTCTCCCAAGTTTCGGTGATAATATAAATATAGCTAAAGTGAACAAATTAACTAGCATCAGCATTTAAACCTTTAAAAAATTGCTAGATAAGAAAAACCAAGAACTTACTCAGGAACTTCCATCAAAATCCGACTTTCAGCTCTTATGTGCAGAGTTATCCGGCGAATAAGAAGAAAAAGAAGCGAAATAAATTTCTTGAAACACAAAACGTTGTTTTGTTGAGCCAAACACCGACATGAAGGAAAAAGCAAAATCCATCTGCGCCGGATTTCTGGAAAAGAACTAAACATCCAACAGCGTGCAGCGTCCGATCATTCTACGATCATTGTTAGATGTTGTCGTGAGATTATGCTTGGAGTGTTCTACTTAGAGTCAACAAATTAAAAATAACGAAAATAACTGTACACAAAGATCTACTACTAAACATGCGGCAAAAAAGAGCAAAATTAGTACCAATCATGCAAATTTTACTCAGAAAGTGAAAACTGTCGTATGAAACGATAAATTGTATTTTGAATATAAGGTATTTACTTAGGATTTCCCAAGGAGGTTGAAGTGCGGTGAAAAATGTGGTTTTGAAGTATTTAACAATTTAGTTGGAAACATTTCACAACTACAACAATTTATAAATGAACTTGTAAACAATAATATTATTGCTCGTGTCAAGCATGTCACAAAATGTCAATGCTGCCAATGCTATCAACAAAGGTGTGTGTGCTTAAAACCGTTTTGGTCGATAAAGAAGCACGTCTGCACACGAATCTAAAAGGTATTTTAAGCTACAACGTAGCTGGATTGAAACATGTCAAAAAATTCGACATATTTGTCGAAACCAATGTATTAGAAATTAAAGAGCAGAGATTTGAAAACATATTTTTAAAATACGAATTGTAGTGAATTAAATTGGCAATATTGGGAAGGGATAGCTCTGGAGAATTGTATAGCTATCGGAAAGGTTGGTTTTAAAAGAATAGAAGAATCGTATGCCCTCGATGTAGAGCAAATAACATCTCCCTTTTTATAAATCCCATTTATTTGAACCTAAGTCATTGACAACGCGATTATGAAAATTATGAAAGTTGGATATCATAAGGGTAGAAAGATATTTGATCCTGCGCATGCATATGACTGCAGTATTCTAAATGGAAGTTTAGAGGCTTTCTCGGATCATATGCCACTCGAAGTTGATTGTTTGGCATCTTGTCTCACGAATGAGAGGAATGTAAGGGAATTACAACGTTTACCAAAACTAACATGGAATGACTGAACGCGAAAAGTGTATCGCAGTAATTAAAATTTTGAGCTTTAGGGATTACATACTATGGATATATTACCGGATGTCGATGCCCTTACTAGTATGATTAAAAACGCAGTTTCGAGCTTACATTTAAAAAAAAAAAAAAAAACTTCCCAAAAACGAAAGTCGTTTGATTATGATGATCTGAGAGCTTAAAATAACTCTTTAAAATTATCTAACATTTTTAGGCAATATAATACCAACATATTAACAACACTTTGTGGCGAAGCAAATTAGACTTTCAAGCGGATTGGTTGTGAAAAAAAGATAACATTTGAAACAGTTCCAGATCTTCAGCAGAATTTTGGAAAGCTTCAAAATATATAAATGGGCAAATGAATAGTATCTCCAAGTCGCTAAAAGCAACACAACTAAGGGATCACTTCATCAATCTGCTTAATACTTCCAGATCTTACCACCACTCCAATATGCAGCTTCATTGATTATTGATGAATTCCTAGATATTACATTTTTATTAGAAAAAATCACAGAAGCAAAAACAAGAAAGGTGCCTGGGGTCCTTTCCGCCTGCCACAGCCGAATCATCTTCGAAAACAGAGCAGTACTTATGGTAACACTAGCTCTAACTCTTACTACCCAGCAAAAGCGGTACCACGAAATGTGTGGTGAGAAAAAGAATATAAATGAGAGCAGCTCTTCTAACAACTAGAGGTCCTTTTTGGTAAAATCGTTGAGAGGTCTGTAGTCATCACAAAACCTCGGGCTGAAATCTTTCTACTTCACGAATACCACCGGAGAAACCCACGGACTCTGTGATTTTTCAATCAGTCCCTCAAATTTCATCTTCGACACCATTTCGGCAACTTCTATTTGCATGCAAACGAAGACGCATTGCAGGTTAATAAATTGGTCGGTCGTCTTTTTTTATAATTCCGCGCACGCACCAAGGGGATATGAAAACCCTTTTACTGGCTTTTCTCCAGGGCTCGGGTGGGTAATGTAGTAGTTTGAAACTCAGGTGTATTAGGTTTCCATATTTTTCCCAGACATAGTTATCAAACTGGACAGGACGAGCCAGTGCACCCTCAACCAGTTCGTTACATTTAGTCCAGCCAGCAACCAATCCAACATCAGTGTTATGCCTTCATGTCAGAGTTGACGCCGACAGGATTTTCATATAACTACATACAAATTCTATGAAAAGACTTTTTCAGAGAATTGTCCCGCACGGGATTCGAACCCGCGACCCCTGCTTAAGGGGTCTATGCATATACCACTACACCACGGCCGCCCCCAATGTCAATGTGGTGTCAATGAAGTATTCAATAAGTTGCGTACTTTCATATTCTCTGACTTGTGTAGGAAATACATCAGCATACTAACCGAATAGTTTGTCTTCCAGGATACGCTCCTCTTGATCCAGATTACAGATCCAGATTATTCTCGATTTTTATGCTCTGAATGTCTTTAAGACCAAAGTGTTGGTATTTCCGTATATTATTTGTGTCTCCATGTTTCCGTATTTCAGGTTTTGTGGCCAAAAGCCTACTAGTAGTCCGTATTCTTCCATGAAATCTGAATCAATGGAAATGTACCGGAAAAACGTGAAAAAAAGCTATCCCGGCTAGATGAATTTTTATGTGGACTTCACCATGTAGATAAGCCGTTTCTCCTGTAGCTGTTCTCAAACCGTAACTGTTTGTGCTATAACATAGAACTTGGATTTCTGCACCTGATGATTGATGCCGTAACCTATCTATCCTTTCTACTGACTCTTTACCAGAAAACTTTCATTTCATCATTTTGCCAGAGAAATTTGAATGATGTTCCTGCTACTAACTTTTGTCCCGCGAGGCGGTTTTCCCCGGTTGATAGCTTCGGGAACTTTGACCGGTTTATTGATAGCCGTTTCTGCTGGTTTCTTTCTCTATTTGCTAGTATCCGCAATGAGGGTAGCTTTTTCGTCGTACTGGTCCTTTACGCTGCATTTTAAAAAAGCCCTTTTAATCGCAGCTCCCAAGTCGCATTCTTCGTCTCTTCTGCGGTATACCTCGTTCTTCGGCAGAAGGTCTTAAGCACGAGCATTCAACAGATGCTATTTCTCTGGAAAAATGTGTTCCTGGGTAAGTGCTTTTGCCATAGTTATTTTCTCGGCCATCCTGCGACTCTCCTAATGAATGCGTTCCTTGCCATTTCGTTGATAATTTTCTGGCCTGGTAGATCATAAACAGTCTACCGACCTAGAGACGATTGCTTGGAGCAGTTGCAGTATATTCGGCTTTGTAATTAGACGTTGTAAACATTTTGCATGTAGCTGTCCACAAACCGTTTCTCAATAGCCTGTACTGAAGCCATATAGTCTTTATGTAATTCTAGGTCAGTTGTTGGCAATAGTTCTGATGCAGGAAGTCATTTCAAACTGCTTCTTATAAATAGACCATGAGGTCTGCCCATCGAATGAGGGAGGTTTCAACTGTTTTTTCGTTGGATGGCTTAAAGAACATTCTCTGTTTCTGTTTTCGCACTGCGTCTAGCTAATTTGCCAGTTGCGCAACTTAGGTGTTCTTTTGTTAAAATTTTTTATCAAATTTTTCAAATTCTTTCAAATTTATCATCGATTTATAACTTATATAACTTATGCTATAGAATGTTCTCTTGCTCTTCCAACCTTTGTTCGTCAAATTTTTGTTAGATGCTGTTCTTCTGTTCGCCTAGATTTAATTTTTGTGGGAGGCTAATTTTTTATTCGTTTGGATTTTTCTTTTGTTTGTTAATTTTTTTTTTTTTTCGAAACTATTCTTTTTTCCACCATTTTTAACAAGAGGAGTTACATCATCGCACCTAAGTCATTGCGGATACTTATCTCTTCTTCCTCGCCAACGTCAATGGAGAACGTATCTGAATCATGTCCCTCGTTGCTAAAAGGGCCCTGAATTCGGAGCATCAAGTCGCTTTTTACTCCACTGGTGCTGAGGTTTATCTTGTTCAACTCGGATTTGTGTAGGACGGGAGTCAACTGCGATAGTTTTCAACTCATGATAGCTTTACCACCCCACGAAAATACTATTTATGTATTTTATTTTATTATGATTATTTGTACATACACAGTAAACGGATGCAAATCCTTTCACAATTTATTAGAATTTCCATTATCTAAATTTGCAATCAAAATACAAACTCTTTTTTGGTTGTCTTCTTTTTTAACCATTCAAACATTCCTCTCAGTCGTTGACAAAAACATACATTCACACATATGTATATGTATAGGGTTTTCCAATAGGAACTTGACAACTTTGAATTTAATTTGTGAACGCCCTCTTTTCTTAATCATCAAACTGTCACTGTCAATTTATTCAATAGACTCATCATGGTAAAGTACACTAACGAGCAACGTCTGCAAATTATAAAAATTTTCTACAGATATTTGGAGTCGGTGATTGCAACTTTAAGAGCGTTATCTCCAATTTTCAGTCCTAATTCTCGCCCTAGTAGACAGTCAATAACAAGTTTAGTGCAAGAATTTGAGTCTACATATTCGTTGCGTGATGTTGCCGTGTCAGTGAGACAACGGGTTGGTCGAAGTGTATAAAATATCGCTGCCGTTCAGACGTCCGTAGCAAACGATCCAAATCAGTCAATTCCACGGCGTTCTCAAGAATTGGTCATCGCTCAGACCACATTATGGAGTATTTTACGTAAGGATCTTGGTTTACACCCATACACGATCAAGCTGACTCAAGAATTGAAGCCGATGGACCATTTGAAGCGACGTATGTTCTTCGATTGGGTTCGGGAGAAGATGCGACAAGATGATGAATTTCATCGCAAAATCATCTTCAGTGAGGAAGCTCATTTTTGGTTCAATGGGTTCATCAAGAAGCAAAATATGCGTTATTGGTCGGGTGAAAACTCACATGTGCTTCATGAATCAACACTTCATCCACAAAAAATAACTGTTTGGTGCGGTTTGTATGCCGGCGGCGTTTTTGGGCCATATTTTTTCGTCGACGATAAAGATCGTCACATTACTGTGAATGGTCAGCGTTATCGCGCCAACATCACCGATTATTTTTGGCCCGAATTGGAGGATATGGACTTGGATGACATGTGGTTTCAACAGGATGGTACCACAAGCCACACAGCACACGCTACAATCGATTTACTGAAAAGTAAGTATGGTGAGCGTGTTATCTCAAGACATGGGCCTTTTGATTAGCAGCTTCATTCGTACGATTTGAAGCCGCTTGACTATTTTCTGTGGATCTACGTTAAGTCATTGGTTCATGCCAACACGCCGACGACGTCGGAAGAGCTCAGAGCCAACATTGAACGCGAAATAGCAGCCGTTTCGGCCGAAATGTGTTGCCGAGTCTTTGAAAATTGGGTCCAACGAATCTACCGCTGCAAACGTGCCGTGGTGTCCATATGAACGATGTCGAGTTCTATTCATAAGTATTTTGATTGTACTTCAATCCAATAATAAAGTTTTTGAAATACCTCAAATGGTTTGCCTTTTATTTAAAAAAAGTTGTCAAGTCGTTATTAGAAAACCCTATATAAACATATTACTAGGTTAACCTTTAAACTATGCATGTGCGTAGGGAGTGCTCCGCAATTCTTCCCCAAGTAGATGATTTTGTGACCTTTTACAAATGTTTTCGAAGAATGCACCACCACGTTCGACATTTAATATAGGAATTTGTCCGCGATAAAAAAGAAGGAATGGAAATGTTTTCATCGGATTAAAGCCAATGCCACCATAGCAGTAGATATGACACCCAAATTTTCTGTCAATGTACGGAACCGCATATTGTACGAAAAATTCTTCCTGAAGCGGGATCTTCTTTCTTATTTTCTTCGGCTCATATAGCTAACGAGTGGCTTCTTTGTGGTGGACGTGTAAAACCCAGCACATTCGCACATGTTATGGCGTTGATATGGTCTTCGGTACTTGACGCTGGCGGCATAAGAGTTATTGAGAGATTTCGGGATACGCGTTCGTCAAAGATTCTGGTGGTCTCTTGGGATTGCAACTTTTCTTCCTTATATCTTCTCACAATAGTTCTTCTCTCTCTGTTGTGGCACGTGGCTATATCTATGTAGAGATCCGAGTCAATGTAGACTGCCCGGTGCATTCGGACCTCCAGAATACTGGAGGCAAATCTTACTTAGATCGCAAAATGATTAATTGGATTTAGCGTTTCATGATCCGGACATCTGCCATGTCCCATTGTTATAAGGCAACCGTGTACTTGCTATAGTGATATAGTTTATTTTGACTCGCAACAAAGACAAAAAGCCGAAGCTCGTTGCCAAACGTGCTTTGGTTTAGACTATGTTTACTAGTTGTACTAAAAAATATGTCCCCTTTTCCTGTACTACTTAAGCCATTGCTCATATGTATGTCTCGCCGAAAAGCTCGTAGAAACATTCTTGTGGCATGCGTGCATATTAGACTTACGTCTTTTTACGCAGCATTTAAGTTAAATATAATTCAAATAATTGATTATTTCCGTTGGAATGTTACAAAATTAATATGATTTTTAGAATACCGCGTTATACCGCCTTTATTATTTCAAAACAATTCAAGAAACTCTTATTTTTATTAAATAATTCTAGAAATATTTTTATGATCAATATTTGTATACGGTTTTCCACTAAAGGCGCTGGAGATTCAGATTTATATAAAAGAAGTTATGTATGGGATATCATTACGTTTTTTTTCCAAAAAGTATTGGATTACACTATGCACGAAATATGATATCGGTCAAATGGCCTCTGCGTCTCCGCTAGACAAGACGCTTTGGAGATGTAAAATTTTCGATGACTAAACCGCATAAATCAGACTCGATATCATTAATGGACTTGATAATGCCCACGATTAAGGCATCAATCGTCTGCGGCTTATTCGCAAAGGCCAGTGATTTATCTCGGCCCCACAAAGAAAAGTCTAATGGTGTTAATTTACATAATTTTAGTATACGTCGCTGGAATGTGAGATATCCATCCCATCCAGTTTCTCGCGCAGAAGTGTTGCGGTAAATTTTACCACAACCAGTTGACCTCTCTTCGCTGGAAAACTTTCGCCTTTACTCCTTTGACTATTTTCTTCGAAGTATTTGTTCCTCCTACATCTATGGATGCACCAGCTTCGGTGCTATCTTTCAGAATCTTGGGGGCACAGGATTAACACGTATAATATACCGTTTAAAGCCCTGTGAATGAACACGACCAGAGCAGGCAGACAGACTGCAATAAGAACTTAAAGACTGGTCAAAATCGAAGTATTCGATCCATGACCCTTGTGTTGTTCTGTTTCCCTTCATGGGTAGTCTCCAGGTTTGCGTAGAGCCAATGCGTTTCGCTCCATCTCTCTAGCTCCTAACTACTTCACTTTTCTGACACAGCCTGCCTGTTATGTCCGTTGTCGTTACGTATTGGCGAGATGTCGTGTGGATCCTTCCAATCCAGAACTTCTGCCTTTACACTTCTCGGAGGTGACAAGCAGTAGGTTTCCCGGACAAACACAGAGTCAGATAGGAGGCCTTTACCACTCTGAACATATGACGAACTGTCATGTGATTTAACACCTGGGCTGAAAAGTCAGTGCCGTTTTATAGTAAAACACAAAATTTTTGCAAAATTCAACTTTATTTATCAATATAGTTGCCTTCGAGGGCGATACACTGATTGAAACGATTTTTCAATCTTTCGATACCAGTTTTGTAGTACGAATTCGGTTTATCCTGAAAATAGGCCTGTTTCGGCAATTACTTCTTCATCGGTCTTAAATATTTTTCCGGCGAGCATTCTTTTGAGTTCTGCGAACAGGAAACAGTCGCTGGGGGCCAAATCTGGATAATACGGTGGGTGGAGAAGAAATTCGAAGCCGAATTCATTCAATATTTTGCCATCGTTTTCATCGACTTTTGACACGGTGCATTGTCTTGATGAAACGGCACTTTCTTTTTCTTCAAATTCGGCTGTTTTTCTGCGATTTCGTCCTTCAAACGCTCCAACGACGCAATGTAATAGTCGCTGTTGATAATCTGCCCCTTTTGGAGAAAGTCGATGAAAATTATTCCATGTGTATCCCAAAATACGGATACCATAACCTTGCCAGCCGACTGCTGAGTTTTTGGTCGTTTTGGACGAGGTTTGTCGCCTGCTCGCCCCTCAGCTGACTGCCGACTTGACTCTGGTGTGAAATTATGGAGCCAAGTTTCATCCATTGTCACATACTGACGCAAAAATTCTGCATTATTGCGGTTAAACAGCTTTAAACACTTCTCTGAATCATCAACACGTTGTTGTTTTTGGTCAACTGTTAGCAAACGCGGCACCCACTTTGAATAGACCTTTCGCATGTTCAAATATTCGTGTATGAAACACCCAACACGCTCTTTTGATATCGTCAGAGCCTCAGCTATCTCGATCAACTTCACTTTACGGTCATTCGTAATCATTTTGTGGACTTTTTGATGTTTTCATCTGAAACAGCCTCTTTTGGACGTCCACTGCGTGCATCATCTTCGGTGCTTGTATGACCACTTTTAAATTTTTCAATTTACTTGCGAATGGTTCCTTCGGCTGGTGCAGAGCCTAGGTAACACTTATCAAGCCATTTCTTTGCATCGGGTGCATTTTTTCCCATCAAAAAGCAATGATAAACACACGAAATTGCTTTGAATGTATTTTTTTCACAATAACAAAAGTTGCTTCACTCACAACGCTATATCTCGAGAACTAATCATCCGACAGCTGTCAAATTTATACACGTATCTTTTGAAGGTACTAACTGAAAATGGTATGGCTTTAATTCAAGTGGTGCCTTCTCTTAGAAACGGCATGGACTTTTCAGACTATACAGCTAGAGCCAGATGGACGGTCTGGAACCTCCTATTTAGATAAAACACCTATTACTCATACTTGTTACTTAGAGTGAGGTGGACTGCCTGCAACTCCCAGCCGCACACACCACACAACACACCCACAAAAGCACATGAACAAACAAAATACAAGCCAAAAACTAAAAAAAAAAACATTAACCAAAAAACGATTTGTACAATTGAAATTAAAAACATTAGCAGTGTACAGGGGCTCTGTCTGGTATTTCCCCTTTCCAAATTAAACTAAATTTGAGAAAAGGTTCCTTCTTCCTAAGTCGCAAAGTTAAAAGTCCTAACTTCAGACCGCTAGACCTAGAATAAACTGAGTCTGCGAATCTGCAATGATTCACTCCCACGCTATTTTGATGTGACCTGCATGTGCCGTGTTAACTCCTCCCCCACCCGCACCAAAATCTACGTCTCCTAGACAAAAT
The DNA here is from genome assembly GCA_907269105.1 of Volucella inanis. Lineage (NCBI taxonomy): Eukaryota > Metazoa > Arthropoda > Insecta > Diptera > Syrphidae > Volucella > Volucella inanis. The sequence continues at coordinate 103,192,956 of OU026153.1, read as the reverse complement.
GTGACGTCAGGATCTAACGTATATCTCCGTGGTCGGCATTGGTGGAAATCGCATGGTTGTGTTTGAACCACGATACTATCTATGTCCTTACTTACAAGTGGTCCTACTATTGATGGAATGTCGATGCTTTGATACATCATTCGCCAGATAACTCAGGCGAAAGAAACAACTAGTGGGAAGACTAGAACGTTGGTGATAGAAGAGGCCGCGAACTTGAGGGTAAAATGCCCAAATTGTTCTATGTTTCCGATGCGAATGCTATGGACGTACTCCAGATCAACTTTCTGTGCCCGGTTTGCAAGGACTTACAAGTTTCTGGCTGTAAAACTAGAAAACATCCTGTTATTCAGCTGGCCCATTTCGTTATTCAACTAGATAATAAAGGTGCCTTTGAGAGATTTTGAAGTATTGCCAGATATCAAAATTTGTCTATCGGGGAGGTTTGTGTTGATCTGCCCATTCCTGGCTATTTGGCATGCGCCTACGTATTTATTCACCTCTTCTCTTACGATTAGTATTTTGTTCAAGATATCCTAATCATACATCTGTTTCCTAACGTAGAACGCCTTGATCTCGTTTTTAAATCGGTCCAGTTGATCGTCTTCCTGTGTCGTGTATTTCGTATTGGTAGTTATTGTTCTCCACAATCTTTTCTTCACTTTGAAGGATTGTATTCCAATCAGCAACGTATGGGTTTCATGCAATCCATTTCCAGGCGGAGCTTATCCACTTGAAAGACCTTTTTTGCCGTGTTCTGCCATTAAGCAAAGTAATTCGATCTTCTATCTGTTGTACATGGAATTTCATCAAGCTTTTCGACTCTGGTCTCTTTACACTTTCGTTTACTACCTTGTTTGTAATAGATCCTCTAATTGCTCCGAATTGATCATCAATTATCAAACCTTTTCTTTGTATTCGAAGACACTTAATCGCCGCACCGTGACCATAAGTGTTAGTCGGATATATATGAGTGTATAGGTTCTTGTGTGGCTTTGATAAATATATAATATATCTGAATGTGCAAGTTAGTGTGGATCATATGATTAAATACAAAACAATTCAAAGTTAATTGCTTATCTTTGTTAATTAATTCCTTTTAAATTCCTTACAATATTATAAGGCATAATACTTATAAATAAGTAAGAAAGGTGAATCAAAAGACAAATACTTACATTTTACTTTTTTAATATACTATAATAAGTAATATTTCTCAACCAATTGCTCTCGATTCTCTATCGATTTTTTTAAAGCTTTCTTATGCTCATTCATGATAAGCTTGAATATTACAATTTCAACCACCCTAAAGGCGACTCGAATTTCGCAGGGTGGCCAATTATTTTATTTTATTGTAATAAATGTATTTTAATGCCATTTATGACAACCTTTTTTTGACAGGGTGTGTCACTGCTACTGCTACTGCTACTAATGCCATTTATGATAGCTTTTCTTTGACCGTGTCTGACACTGTACTGTCTTTTTGTGCGCTATGTGTCATCTTTAAGGAAGAGAGACCCTCGTTTGCGGTTTCACTCACGAGCTTCGATTTCATGTCCTTTATCGGCCGTTACCGGCTTGACCGAGTGTCTATTCCCTCTCTCATCAGCCGTGTCCTTCCAAGAACTTTTAAAACTTTTTTCCTTATCGGTCTAAGCCAAGCTAGATAAGTGATTGATTTAGGTTTTTAACCTAGAAAGAGCGTCGGCAACAAAATTGGATTTACCTGTTTTGTAAATCAATTCGTATTTATACTCCTCTATGCGGGATTTTCACCGTTTTAATTTTGCATTATTGTTTCTGTTTTACAGAGCAAAAGTCAAGGGCTGATAGTCGGCTAAGATGCGAATTTTTTGCGTACCGTAGATCTCCTTCTCATTCGTAGCGTAGTTCCCTTACCTAACTCACCCTGAGACATCATCACATCTATTGCAAAATTGGAGGTATCGGTTGTTAGGTTAAACGGCTTCTCGAAATCAGGGATAACTACAATTTAGAGAACGTGGGCAAGGACTTATTTTCATTATAAGCTTGTAGGGCCTCACCATTGAGTTTGACTGGGATGCGCCTCGATTGGTTTGTCTTTATTTGCATGTTTCCTTCTCTCGTCAAGTTAGTCAGGGGCTTGGCCACCTTGGCATAGTAGCAGACAAATTTTTTATAAAGGGACGTGAGTTTAAGAAAGCTCTTTAATGCCTTAAAATTTTCTGGTAGTAGGTTTTTTTGTATCGCCATGAACATTATCAGGAGGGATGGCGTATTCCAGAAAGAATAAAGAATTTTGCTTCGGTTAGACTAGGGAGTGTAGATTTAATATCCGGCATCGTGTAAGCGTCGGCAATGGTTAGAAGGTTTTATCTTTTAAAATAAATTCTTAGAGGGGCGAATAATATAGGGTTTTCCAATAGGGACTTGACAACTTTAAATTTATTTTGTGAACGCACTCTTTCACTAATCATCAAACTGTCGCTGTCAATTTATTCAGTAAACTCAACATTTTCATCAACATTTTGGCTCAATGGGTTCGTCAATAAGCAAAATATGCGTTATTGGTCATGAATCACCACTTCTTCCACAAAAAGTAACTGTTTGGTGCGGTTTGCATGCCGGCGACGCTATTGGGCCATATTTTTTCGTCGACGATAACGATCGTCACGTTACTGTGAATGGTCAGCGTTATCGCGCCATGATCACCGATTATTTTTGGCCCGAATTGGAGGATATGGACTTGGACGACATGTGATTTCAACAGGATGGTGACACAAGCCACACAGCACACGCTACAATCGATTTTTTGAAGAGTTAGTATGGTGAGCGTGTTATCTCAAGACATGAGCCAGTCGATTGACCGCCTCATTCGTGCGATTAAACGCCGCTTGACTATTTTTTGCGGGCTACGTTAAGTCATTGGTTTATGCCAACACGCTGATGACGTTGGAAGAGCTCAGAGCCAACATTGAACGCGAAGTAGCAGCCGTTTCGGCCGAAATGTGTGGCCGAGTCGTTGAAAATTGGGTCCAACGAATCGACCGCTGCAAACGTGCCCGCGGTGGCCATATGAACGAAGGCGAGTTCCATTCATAAATGTTTTGATTGCACTTCAAGCCAATAATAAAGCTTTTGAAATATCTCAAATGATTTGCCTTTTATTTAAAAAAAAAGTTGTCAAGTCGTTATGAGAAAACTCTATACTATCCACCAACAGTTTTTTTTTTTTTGCGTTCCATCACGTCCTTTATGCAGTGGGAAAAGGGTAGCCCTTGAATATACCGGCTCGTCTACACCGGCTCGTCTACACCGGCTCGTCTATACCGGCTCTTGGTCCTAATCTTAACCCTTACCGCAGTTTGGATTAGCTCAATGTCATTTACAGGATCAAACCAGATGCTATACTTTTCTAGTAAGTGCGAAACCCTCTACCGAAATTCTTCTGGAATTTTATAATCGAATGTCACGCGATAATTTATTTTTTAAGGGGAATTTTATATTCGGTACTAGTGTTAATAATTTTTTTTTTTTTGCGAACGATGACGGTCACTAGCTTGAGTCGTTCCGACCTATTTAAATAATCTACCTGAAATTTTCTGTGTAATTTAAACAATACATGCCGCCGAATATACCGCCGCCGCCGAATGGTTGTGTTAAGATAGTATTCCTTTGCTATACACGGGGACTGATGAAGTTCCTATCTGAACCAATATCGACAAGGATCTGAGAATATACTCTATGTGTGGTACGCTAAATAAGCGTCCTTCATAAAGTCTACCTCCTCTACATTCTATTCCTCAACTTTCCCGTGTTGGTCAAATATATAATTTAAACAACCTCTACTATTTGTTCGGGTGTTGTCTGACTTGGTCCTCCTATTGAAGAGATAATTGCCACCCTGTTTTCGATTCATATTTGTCTTGACGAGATTGGACCCAGGAAGCGGGCTGTCATTTTGGGGATACTGATGCTTCCTAGGTTTATCGATGGGATATTTATTGAATTTAGAGTAAGAATGGTGGGATTCCTAAAATTAGGGTTTTGAATCTGAAGGCACGCAAAGTATGCCACTCGGAGGGTTTTTGGATTGTGGACGATAAAAATCCGAGACAGGTCGCCGTTAAGGGTACGGGTAAATATGGTATGTCGAGGACACGATTCCTGTTTGTTTAAACAAGTGCATTGACTGTCTCACATTTCAATGTTTCAATACATTTATTAAATGGTTTGCAATAAATAGCAACCCCACCACCCGTAGTATCAGTAACTCGATCGTTACGGAAAAGTTCATAGTTAGGAATCTTATAGAGCAAGTCACTTATATCTGGCTTAAACCAAGTTTAACATACACAAATAACATCAACACAGGAATTGGAAAACAAGTACTTTAAATAATCTAATTTTTGATTGTTTAAGCTCCACGCATTTAAATAACAGACTTTAAGTCCAACGCAATATTTTGAAAGAATATTTACCATAGTGTACGTTGATTTTTCATTCATACTATTTTGGTGTCCCAACATCATGGTATTAGTAATAATTTTTGAACAACAAAAAAAGAAGTGCAATCAAACTAACAAAGGTATGGAGAGGATGAGAGAGAGTGTCAAAAACAAAGGAAAAGATAACAGAATTATAAGATACATAAATATTTTAAGTTTATGTGATGAATAGTTGGTATCAGGTCCAAGAACAAATATGATTCATTGTGTCGTAGCAGCAGCAAGCAGATCTTCAGTGCTTTCGATGAGAAAGCTTTTTCCATTCGCCAATTTCTTTACAAAACAAGTCCGTGCATCGTGTAGACAGAAAAAAGTTATTTCTTTCGTCTGAGGCCGAAAACGAGGCGAGCCTCTTCTGTTAAGCTCTCGTTGAGATAGCAGCTTTTTTCCGATGCAATGCCCACATGTTGGAGACGTAGTTCAATTGCATTTTTCTTTAGGTAGTTGACAGCTAATAAGAAAACTGCATTTCGCTCAAGAGTGCTGTTGAACTTTAGCATGATTGGTGATGTAGTGGTGATGACATTTCTGTTTCGTTTTTTTATGCGAAACATATTTTGTAATGGAGGCGGCTTACATTCGATAGTGTGACAGAGTTGCACAAATAAACTATCGAGGTTCTCGTTTGGGAATGCAGGTATTCCGAAGAGCACTGCATCACAAGCAACTTCCCTCCTTTCCAGAGCATTGCAACGTTGTTGAAGAGCAACAATCCCAGCGTTTTGCGCCTATAATGCTGTGTTGGTGTCATTTTTAAGCACATCAATGCGTTCGATGATATTTTTTTTTCATTCCATCGAAACGTTGATTCCAAATTGCAATCACTTCATCTATTTTGCATAGAATTCCCTTCTGCATTTTGGAGATTTCGTATGAACCCATGCTGCAATGTGTCAGCCTGTTTTTGGAGATATTCCTCTAGAGAGGAGCATTACAATCACTACGCTGTTTTGGTCCAGATGAAGCTGATTGTACAGGTTGAGTAGGCGTTGATGGCAGGCCTATTGAAGAGATCGGTCTTGAGCGTAGGTTAGGAGCGGACATGATTTAAGAGAATTCCGGTTAGATGACGATGGAAGTGGTAGGGCAATGACAAAGCAGAATCAACAAGTTTTCCCGAACCGATTTACACTTAAAAAGTCAAGGATACCTAAGAAATGGCAGATTTAGAGCCTTACGCCACAACAACCGGAAGAACAACTTTAATCCAATAGTCTCGAAGCTTTGTTAGAGTTTATTTGTTAACTTTAGACACTGTTTGGCAGACTTTTGCTGGACGGTCATAAAATCGCGTCTAGTGATTACTCATCACAAGTACAATCCTGTGTACAAGACCCTGTCTTGATTCTTTAATGATCAGTGAAAACTGATGATTTATTGTGACATAGAATTCATACAGACTGGAACCCCTTTGTGACAGCTGGGTAAGCTGGTGCTAAAGCGGTCAAATGTCGCACTTGTCAGCATAATGACTGCATGGCAGGCATTTTTTAATAGGAGCTCAATCGTCATCAAATATATTATAGGATGGGAGGGCAGTGTCGGCAGCACGCCTTATCTTCTGCCTAATGTGTTGCAGAATTGCGCAATATATAAACTTATCTTTGACAATTTCGCAGTCATTTAGAATTATCTCTACGTTATGTGGGCCTCCGCCCAATTATCAAGGCTTCGCCCATCAATGACGTTGTCTATTAAAAAGTGGGGGAAAAACAATGTAACGTTTTTCTGAATTTAAGGCCTCTGAAGGTTGCTACGATTTGACCAGTTACAGGCTGCCGTTCATAGGTCCTGTTGGTGGCAGGAGCACCGATAGTCCTTACCAGGACGGTACGATGGGAGTCAGGATCCCCCCGAATCTCGGTCCGAACCTGACTTGAGGAGGTAGGCCCCCTTGTGGGAGTATCATGGTGGCTGTGGTTTAAACTCAGAATCGTGTGAAGGGTCTTCAATCTAATGTAGAGTTGCAATAAATACTGGGTGCAGTCACCCTAAGAACAGTAAAACGGTTTACATCGGCTTCGACCCGTACCAAGGGTGTAATTTGTGCTTCTAGCAGCAGCTTCCATTTTTGGTGGGCACAATTGCGCACCTTATACCTCACTGTTATTTGTGTCGGTTGGTTAAAGCCGTTTTAGCTGTATCACGATCGCGTTGACCGCTCCCATCAACTCGGTCAGCGACTTGGTAATTGTATCCATATTCATTATTTATTTATTTTTTTATTATTATTATGTACTTCTAACACAGCAAGAATATTTACATTACTTTACTTTACTCACATTACTCAAAGCTTTAAATTTTTGATTTTTTTTCACATCGATACCCACGAGACGCACTTCCCACTACCTTTTAATTAGGGGTTTCCGCTTAAGGGATCCTTATATTGGCATATATGTATTTATATATTTCTTTGTTTTTTTCCTTTATATCTTGTTTCATATGTTTACTTATATAACACATGGGCTGAAAAGTCATACCACTATTTAATGTATATTGTTACGGATATTATTGATACGTAGCTCATGTGAAGATTGTGAATAGCAACCTCATTCCAGTGCGATATGCGACTGGCGACCAGGCGCGAAATTAATCGAACAACAGGAAATGCATGAGTCAACAATAAACAGCAAAATCAACCAAACAAATGCAGGTATAAATTAACCCAATAACAGAAATGCAGATGTCAACAATAAAATATTATTTATTAAGGTACAAGCTAAAGTAATACGGAATTCGGGAGAGAAAAGTAAAACATTAAAGATAATATAATTTTTTTTAATGAATTTTTAACAAAGTATATTTTTGACAAAGTACATTTACAACATATGGTAGATTAAAAACAGTGTTTGTTTGTGAAGAAATCACATAATTTAATGGAGTTCATCTGTTGTACAGTTCGTCTATTGTACTGTTAGTCAAGAATTCAAGAGGAATAATCGACAAGTGGAGGATAGACTTATTATCTTTTAATTACTCTCTAAATACATTAACTTGTATGGTGATTGTTTCGTATGTAGAAAAGAAACGTGAATATAAGCCAGTGAAAAAGATTTGAGATTTTTAGTTTACCTATGTCGATAGAAGATTTGAATTAATCTTGATATTTCTAAGACTAAGCTTAAATAAATATTTTTCGGGTTCAGACAAAATTTTTTTAGCTGCTATAATGACAGAAACTCCGATAACTGTTCATAGTTCCCTTATCCCCATCTTTCACGATACGAGTGAAGAAATCTTCACATTTATAGATTCAAGCGATTATGCCATCGAATTGGCATAAGAAACACAAAGGATTATTTTTTTATTTAATATTTTAAAACCGAAGTTCGTTGCTGAAAGATAAGCTTATAACAGAATTTCGTAAGCTTCATAGTGCTCTTCAGCTCCATAGAAAATTAATAATTAGACAGAACATACAATAGATGAAGCTGTCATTCATTATTTACAAAGGGTCGAAACACTTCAAATGCGTTTACCTTCAAAGCAAGTTAGCTAACTCAAAAAAGGAGCATGAGGAAGCGCACATGAAGTATATCCAGAATGAAAGTCTGACGGTTTTTATTAATGGAGATTAACGTGAGATTATCAACGTATGTAAATACTCAACACTAAAAGGATTTAGCAGACGCTAGTAGATTTCAAGTAATAGAACATAACCTATCAGAAGAATATAATGGATTGATCGGAAACAATTTTCTAAGAGACGAGGGTTTCTCGATTAATTACGAAGAAAATATTATAAGTGGAAAATATACAAAGATACCTTTATGGTTTCTAGGGGAGGAATTCATTGTAAAAGAAAATTTTTAGAACAGTCGAAATTGACGGTAGTTTAAACAATGAAATTATGTTACGCAGGCAGGAAATTACCGGGGGTATGATAGTTCCAAATTACGTCACTCTGAACAATAATGGGCAGTGTCTAGTGTCGATAATTAACACCACTTACCAGCCATTTAAAATATGTTAGGATCATAAGAACAAATTTAAGTGAATTCAAAGTTTCTAGGAATAGATTTCAGATAGTATCAGGTGTCGTTCGAGTTGACCATTTAAATGAAGAAGAAAAAGAAAGTCTAATAGAAATTCTTAAGTAATACAACAACTTTTTTAGTGTTTCAATGAAAGGTTGTCAAAAACTTCCGAAATAAAGCACAAAATACGGACAAGTAATGACTTCAAAGCTGTGTTTACAAAACCTACAGGTAAACTTAGGTGCAGTAAAATTAAAAGAAGATAAATTAATCTAAAACAGCAGTTCCTCCTGGAGCTCTTCGCTTTAAATGGTTTCGAAAAAGTCAGACGCAAGTGGTTTAATTTTCCGATGGTATTTATTACCGCAAGCTGAACGACTAGAATAACAATTCTAAATAAGGATAAGGAATGAATAAAAATGTAGTTGACGTTCTATAATTTCAGAAACAATTTTTCCTAAATTAGTGGCGAACGACACTTGACTGCTAATAACATTCATTTAAAAGTTCTGATGTAGGGTGAAAATCAGTAACTAAAAGTTACGATGTTTTCTGCTATATTTAATCATAAAAATCAAATTTTATTATTAGACAATTAAAAGAAAAGAATACGTAATACGTGCGGAGTATGGTACCTTATTAAAATACTTTGGGGCTGTAACTCTGTAAAAGCGAGAACAATCCGTTGTACGTGCGACTGGTATGTTTACAAGGGCCATATGATCCATTCGTAAATCGTAAATTTGATTGTTTCTGCTTGGAATTTTACCACTTTGCTCAAAAAATTCAAGTTTTTTAAGAATTTTAAGTTTTTTTTAAACAGAGGCAAGAAATAATACAAACAAGATGTTTCTGTGCAATCAAAATAGGTCGAAGTGTATTCATATATGATCCTTCGCAACAGACACCATATTGTAATGCGCGAGACCGTAGTAAATTTTAGACAAAATTATATTGGAGCACTAAGGTTTAATGAGATACAGTTTACGAGTCACTAGATTCATATGATTCTCTATTGTTTGGACATGATCCTTAAAGTTTAGGTTACAATCAACTAAGACACCTAATTATTTAAAGTTTTCTACTGCTTCGATTTTAAAACACACATTAGTACATTATGAAAATTGTTTATACAACAAGTATGAAGCGGTAAGCTGACTCTACTAAAGTCATGGCAATGAAAACAAAGGTTAAAATCGGATGCGACACAACTTGAAATTTTAAAGATTAATAGTTTAGTTTTTTCGCTAACAACTAGCCGAAGAGCGGCAAACCACAGCCCTAACTTCTCTAAGTCTTAGCTAATCTTAACAACACACTCAAACACATTTTAAATGCATAAGTGACTAGGCCATTGAACTTCTGGTTAAAGAAATAATAATATATATAAAAAACAGCAGAAGTTCAAGTACAGAACCTTGTGGGACGCCATTTTATAAAGTACGGAGCTTACTAAAATGCCATTTACTTTGACTTTTTGAGTTCTGTCTTTCAAGTAACTTCTAAACCAATTATAAATTGCTCCTCTAAATCCAGCGTTGTACAACTTGTTAAGTAATATCTGATGGTCCATAATGTCAAAGGCTTTGGTTATATCTAAAAATAAGGAAATAGTCGTTTGATTGTTATTCAAACCCTGATGTTACTGACAGCATACTCTTACAAAAGCGTCCTCAGTCTATAAACCAGACCGAAAATCAAACTGAAAAGAAGAAAAGTAAGCATTACGCTCCAAAACTTTTAACATTTCGACTTTAAGGGGCTTCTCAAAAAGTTTTTTCAAGGTCGACAGGACAGAAATTGGCCCATAGTTCGGTACATTGCCTCTACTCCTTTTTTGAAAAGTGGAATTACTTCAGCACATTTCAGAGATTAAGGAAAATAACCAATACATATACTTAGGTTAAACAAGTAACACAAAACATCAACTATTTTCCAGGCAATAGTTTTTAATAAAGTGCTTGTTATACCATCACTTGTGCACGAGTTTTTATTTTGTAGAGACATTATAAGCTTATAAAGTTCTCCACGAGTATAGGTGTTAGAAACAAAACTATTTTTTGCATGTTTTCAGCAGAAACAGACTGTGTAAGGGTACAGTGGCAGAATAAGAAAACAATTAAAATGGAAGGACATGAAAAAGCATATCGAAAAGTTTGTAAAAAAAACTATCCCCAATGCCAAACGGAAAACGTGGATATAGCTTCTATCAGGAGCCCCACGAAAATTCTTACATCAGCTGATGGGGTATTAGAGAAGATTGTAATAGACCCTTACAAGAAACAAAGACGGGCTTAAATTTAGACAAACAATCCAAGATGACCTTTCAAACGTTCCGTTAAAAAAAACTAAGAAATGGGTACTGTCGCCTATTTTTCAGGACCCTATTCACCGAACATGCCGCTGTAGATATAAATATTCAAATAAAGGATCTACAGAACGAAACGGACATATATTTTAATTATTTAGGAGACAAAAAGAAATCGATGCCAAGGTAGCATTAGTTCTAGAAAAAGATATTGGCGCATTCGAACATTCAAGTCTTAGTAATATATAAATATATAAAATACATATTCAAATAAAGGATCTACAGAGCTAAACAGAGCTATTTTAAATATTTGTTGGGTATATATTTTAATTCGTGCGGTTTTTTTTTCAAAATTTGAGCGTTTATTTAAGAAAAACATGTACAATAGTATTACTCAAAGTATTTCCCATCTGAAGCTATGACATTTTCCCATCTTTCTGGCAATTTGTGGATCCCATCCCAAAAGAACTGCGCCGGCTTGGCAGCCAAGAATGAATCAAGCCAATTTTCGATATTCTGCTCTGATGTCAACCGTATTCAGTGAGGACGTTCTGCATCGACCGGAACAAATGGTAGTCAGAAGGGGCAAGGTCTGGGCTATAAGGTGGGTGGGGTAAGACTTCCCATCCACTGTTTTCCAAAAAGTTCTTAACCGGAATACCAAATTATTGCCTCGCGTCTGGTTGCATATTCCGGGCGTTTTTCGGCTACTGCCCTCTTCAGACGGATTAATTGTGTTCGGTAGCGATGTCCATTTGTGGTTTCAGCAGCTCATAATACAGCACACCCATCTGATCCCACCAAATATAGAGCATTACCTTCGCGCCATGGATATTCGGCTTTGCCGTTGATTTGGCTGGTTGGCCGGGTTTCACATATGATTTTTTTAGCTTAGGGTTGTCGTAATGGATCCATTTTTCATTACCAGTAACAATCAGATGCAAAAACGACTTCCTTTTGTGGCATTCCAGCAGCATTTCAGACATGCAAAACCGCCTTTCGACGTCTCTCGGCTTGAGTTCATGTGGAACCCAATTTTGAATATATCAAGCTGCTTTTAAACGTTTTGAAATGGCTACTTGAGTGACACCCAAAGATTCTGCGAGCTCTTCTTGTGTTTGGCAGCAATCTTTAAGAGTAATGCTTCCAGTTCTTAATCTTCAAACTTTTTGGCTGCCCAGGACGTTCATCGTCTTCCAAGCCAAAATCACCATTTTAAATCTTGCAAACCACTTTTGGCACGTTCGCCCAGCTAACGCATGTTCACCATAAACTTCCATCAAAATACGATAACTTTCGGCAGCAGTTTTCTTCATATTAAATTAATGAAGAATAACTCCCCGCAAAAACAATTTTTCAGGCACAAAGTTCGACATATTTGAGTGAAAAGAAATTATTGTTGTTTACGCTTCAAATGAATGACATATACTGAAATGACGTAGAATGACAGTAGCTTTCCAACGCATGTTCCAATGGAATAATAACAATGGAATAATACAATTTACGCCATCTCTTAGCAAACTGTTAAGTTAAGTTATAGACCAATTGATTGATCGCATTCGAGCATTCAAGTCTTAACAATATATAAATATATAAAATATAAAATATATTGTACTGGGGGGCTTCGCTCGATGCTCGCTCGGCTCTGTATATAAATAGAAGCAGCAGTATATATATAAAAATCAGACTTGACATAAGAAGCAAATGGAAATAAATTGTTATAAGCTAATTGTGTTTATAGAGTGTTTATTTTCGTTAAAAATCTTTTTCATATAATAAAGAGATATATTATATATATATATATATATATATACATGTATTTAATAACACGAAAATGCAAACGAATAGGGTTTTGATATATTTTTTTATTATTAATATTAATTAAATTTAACGAAACAGGGGAACGATTAACTTTACAAATTTAAATTAAAGAAATTGGGATACAATTAATTATTAACAACTTTACAAATTTGAATTATAGACACAGGAATAAGTAGAATTAATTACAAAAAACTTTACAAATTTGAATTAATAAAACAGCGGTACAATTAATGATAAACAACTTTACTACTTTAAATTTAACTAGTAGGTATTTTCCGACCAGAACGCTACAACGTTAGAACATGAACTGTAGATCTAGCCACCATCCACACAACGTAATCCTGCTTCATCACAGTGACCACCTGCTAAGTTGATCTAACACTTGGTACCAAGCCCACGCCACATGCCCCGGTGACAAACAGTATCAATTTCCTCCACTGCATTTCTTGTGTGTAATTGCTTGGGTGCAATTTCTTCGTCGCTTTTATGGTGGTTTTTGTAGGTCAACAACATCACACTGTCATCATTACACCCACCTCATTACGTTGGATCACCAGGTGAGTTCTTTGTTATCTGGGAATGTGATCCAATTGGAATTCATCCTGACCGACTGTACATTGAAATCGTGAACAAATAAAATTGATACGTCGAGGGTCGAGAAAGATTTACACATTAGAACAATGAATAATGTTTCTTATATTTCATATATAAACAGAGTGTCCCAGTCCTGAAATTCCGCAGAACAAAAAATTGTACGGCAAGAGGGGGTCTATTCTCACTCCATTTCAAGTTACAGTCCATCAAATTGGGTGACCTCGAATTTGGAGGCGTAACAACTTTAAACGCTATAACTGCTAAAATAGTACATGTACAAAAACAGTTTTGGACATTTCGAAAAGATAATGTGATATTGCATACAAGTCTTAAATGCTTTGGGAACATCTGTGCAGCAACAACAAATTTATGGTTCGTTAAACTCAAAATTAAGAAAATTTGCGATTCCATTTTTTACATAAAATGCATTTTCCTTATAATTTTTACTTAATATATTTTCTGAAATTTTATGATATTTTAATCCTTGCAAAATTTCCTAAAAATTATAATTAGAAACTTCCGATCAACAGATTTTGTAGTAGAAGCCATTTTTTGTCAGAAAAAAATTACCAAAAATAAATGTACTGGGCGTATTTTTGTACCTAGACTAGCTCAGAAGTTATAGTATTTAAAGTGGTTACACCTTCAAATTAGAGGTTACCGATTTTGATGGTCTGTAATTTGGAATGGAATGAAAATAGAACCCACCCCCCACCTGCCACCACCCCCCCTGCCACTCAACTTTTTGTTCGGTGGAATTTGTCCTTTAAAGATTGTACTGTTAAACTGGGACACTCTAAGTCATGATGCGGAAATACCAACAATCAGTCAATATTAAAATAACAGAAATTGACCATTGAATCAACATCATTCTTGGAATAACGATGGAAAATAAACGACAAAAGCGTGGCTCAGTCAACATGGTAAGTTTTGGTTTTATACTCCTCTTCGGAGCCATGGACAACACAGACACCAAATATAATTATAATTCAATTCAGAACATTGATAAAAATGAACAAATAATAAAATGTGGAATGGAAAAGAATGTAAAAATTTTAAGTCATCTTAATAAACAGAATAAGAGCGGTACAAGTACCAATGTTACCCTTAGCAAAGTTAACCGAGTTATAGGCGAAATTTATAAACTAAATAATAATGAAGCCAACATTAGTCGTACACTTCTACTTAAGTCTTACAATAAGATTTATCAAGTAAAATCAACTACAAAGTAATGCAATTAGAAAATTAAATCGAAAAAATAATCGACAGTTTATTGTTTATTCAAGCAGGTATTTTGCATCCTTAGATTGTCCAGCAAATCAGCCAAGAACATAGAGAGCTAAAAAGTAATAAAATTTTTGCAATAGAACCCAATATGTAGAATTGTGCAGACACATTGAAAACAAAAGAATTAAAAGCATTGAATGAAGATCAAAAAATTATCATAGTTATTCAAGTCCCGAAAGTAATAAAAGAGTATTTTGAAATTTAAAAAACAGTCACCATCCCTAAGATTGTCCCAAATAGTATTGTAATTTTAGATCTAAGATACAACGTTTTTATAATAAGCAAAAAACAAAGAAAATTGCAAGTTAAACAAAAATTTAGATAATAGATTTAGTCTTAAGCATGTGTTTATTTGCAAACCACAACTATTATAGTATGTAAGTGACACAAATTTTGAAAATAATCTTTTTTTTGAGAAACAAGGCAAACTATTGAAATGCAAAAATTATAAGTTCCAAAGTAGACATTCCATCAATAAATTAAGGGAAAACACATTCATGTGTAGTATTACTGAAGAGAACCAATACAAATATATATGTAAAAATCATATGGAAATAGATAAACTTGGTACTGGAATAATGTCAATAAATAAAAATTGCCTATTAGAAATATATACATAAAAATAACTATTAAAACAAAAAGCATCGATTCAGAAATAGAAATCAAAGACAAATATGCATATGGAGATCTAGAGGATTGCTGCATTAACACCAAATTGCGAGAAATAGTAATCAACCTGGGACCATTGTCAAAAATAACGACGGAAGATATGCAGGAATTAAGATGTCCAGAGAAATAGATAATCAAAAGAATTCTGGGTCAAAGATATTGGAAAAAATTCCCGAGAGATCACAAGGCGTATTGATTTCAAGATATCATAAGGTTTTCTTGTATGAATATACAGCTGGAGTATTGATTTTTTGGTACTATAACGATAATAACAATAGGTTCCCTTATATAAATATATAGCTATTGTGGGTCCGGCCTATGCCGGACAAATGCTCTATTTAGCAGATGTTTTAACTAGCGGCACCAAGTCATTCCAGACACGACAGTTCAAGCGACAGGGCTAAGGAGAAATTCGATAAAATCCAAATACGATGGAATCACTAAAATACAATCTTAGGAAAATAGTATCGTTAGATATATCAAAAAGGATATATCTAAGGACGTGTTTTGGATGTTATAGATACGTAGATCATACGAAGGGTGGGAACAGCAACATTGTTTGCCCCAGTATGACATGCGATCGGCAACCAGACGCAATATCAGTGAAATTAATCGAACAACAGGAAATGCATGTCTCAACAATAAACAGCGAAATCAAACGATCAACAATGAATGCAATTGTCAATCAACCGAATAACAAGAAATTTAGATGTCAACAATAAGTTGTTATTTAGAGCTAGAAACTAAATTAGGACGGGTCAGGTGATACTAGCTTCGAAGGACCCCGAACCAAAACCTAGCCTGACGGTAACCTCCCTCTGATCAAACAAATTTTTGCTAAGTGCATAGAATATCGGGCATAACAATATATTTTCTTCTGTGAAAATAAATCAACGAGGTTCTACTCGAACTCCAACTCTCAACCTGAACTCGAAAATTTCTTAACATTTATTTGCACTCACAAGCATTTATATACATGTGTATCAACTTATATGTATTCACAGTATTAGTTCCCTTTTGAATCTACTTTAGGTTTGACTAAAAAGAAAGAAAAGAAAAAAACGAATTTATTCGATTCGTCTAATTTCGGTGTTAGGGAACCGACTTCGGAAGAGTCGTGTTAGTCCTTTTTAGTTGCAAGAGTTTATAATTGTAAACGACCTACTAACGGCACGTCGACCATAATCTCATCCTTTTGTGTTTTAGCAATCTCCACCATGTTCCCATGGTAATAACCGAATGCAATTATCAGATAAGTTAGAATAACCGCTCTGGTCCCACTGTAACAGCTCACTGCACTTAGTTGAGCATACAAACTTTACTTACTGCATTTATAGTAAGATAATTAATTGCACAGGTAGAAGGATACGGTTATTCGGTCCTTGTTTAGGCGCCAGTTAACATACTCTCATGCGGGAATATTAAAAAAACAAACGTGAACGAGGAGGCTTTAGCTTCCTCCCAACTTTTAGACTCACTAAAAAAAAATCCATATTCGTTTACAATATTCAAGCAGACGGTCAACCTTAAAACTAACTTGATTCTATTAGGGTTTTCCTTCATTCCAATAAGTTAAGGTATCCAAGCTCCAGACTGCTAAGCCGGCATATCACTTGATCCCATTGCACTCGCTCATGGGAACCTGTTCGTACCTGAATAAACTGAGTCAGGAAATCTGAGATATATATATATATGTATGTATGTATATATATATTTATATACGCTTTCACGCTTATATGTCGTAACTTGCATGTGCCACGTTAACTGTACGTATTAAATTTTAAGTTATTGTTCCTTAATTCGAAGAAAATAACAAATAAAATAGTTTTGCAACAACTAGCCAGCGTGCTTGGCTAGTGAAATCAAAACAAAATAAAAATCCTAAGCTATCAGCGAAGTGCGTTGTTTTGTTCGCTGCTTGTTTTTGGTTAAGTGCTATTTACTTCCATTTATCTTTAAAGGTCTCAGTGAAAAGTAGTCAGGAGAAAATTTGGAGATAGGTCAACGTGGAAATACATTGGATAAACCTCATGTCGTAAGTACCCTGGGCTCCAAATAGGTTAAATTTGTCTGTTTTTTTTTTTTCCGAGTTAAATACCATATTGATATTTAACATATATCTAAATATATACATACATTACATAATTTAGTTTTCATTTATGCGACATATCCATCTATATATGTATAACATAACATATAACATATGTATAATAAAGATATATTTTCGCAGTGCATTATTGATTCTGTTATTTGTTGTTTCGATACCATCGCGGTCTATTTATTCCTCCCTTTACAATCGGGTTATTGAACTAGGTAATTTACCAGCTGACAGAAACGTTAATTCCTCTGTTGTAGTTTTTAATTTTAGAGAGTGTTTCTTTTTTGAGGTTATCATCATATTTTTTCATAATTAGTTTCTTTTCCGTTATTTTATTTGAGTGTGCGGTGGTTTATTGTGTTACAAGGTGTGTGAGATCCCAGTATGGGAGTGATTTTCTTTTTTAACGTTTCAATTTTATGATGTCGAAAATAAAGGTAAGCCGACTGTCCGCAGAGATGTCAAGTCAAGGAAGAAATGAAGGAGCGTAACTCTGCTGGCGTCTTTAGGACAACCATTCCTTCACTAAGATCGTCTGTTCAATTTCCTCCTGCCCTACAGCCGCAACATCTATACCTTGTACGATCCGAATCGTTGTTTTAATTGTGGGTAAGTCGGATATTTCGGACATGGGGTAGTAGGGCCTAGTCATAAAGATTACAAGAAGTGTTCGGGAAATGCGCAACTGCCTCTTACTTAGGACAGCAGAACAATATATTATATTACATAAATCAACGAGGTTCTACTCGAACTCCAAATCTCAACCTGAACTCGAAAATTGCTTAACATTTATTTACACTCACAAGCATGAGTGTATCAACTTGTATGTGTTCACAGTATTAGTTTCCTTTTGAATCTACTTTAGGTTTGACTAAAAAGAAAGAAAAGAAAAAACGAATTTATTCGATTCGTCTAATTTCGGGGTTAGGGAACCGACTTCGGAAGAGTCGTGTTGGTCCTTTTTAGTCGCAAGAGTTTATATTTGTAAACGACCTACTAATGGCACGTCGACCACAATCTCATCCTTTTGTGTTCTAGCAATCTCCACCATGTTCCCATGAGTATTACCGAATGCAATTGTCAGATAAGTTAGAATAACCGCTCTGGTCCCACTGTAACAGCTCACTGCACTTAGTTGAGCATAAAAACTTTACTTACTGCATTTAAAGTAAGATAATTCATTGCACAGGTAGAAGGATACGGTTATTCGGTAATTGTTTGGGCTCCAGTTAACATACTCTCATGCGGGAATATTAAAAAAAAAAAAAAAAAACGTGAACGAGGAGGCTTGAGCTTCCTCCCAACTTTTCGACTTACTAAAAAAAAAAATTCTATATTCGTTTACAATATTCAAGTCACAAGTCAACCTTAAGACTAACTTGGTTCTATTCAAGTTTTCCTTCATTCCAATAAGTTAAGGTATCCAAGCTCCAGACTGCTAAGCCGGCATATCACTTGACCCCATTGCACTCGCTCATGGGAACCTGTTCGCACCTGAATAAACTGAGTCAGGGAATATATATATATATATATGATACGCTTTCACGCTTATATGTCGTAACTTGCATGTGCCACGTTAACTGTATGTATTAAATTTTAAGTTATTGTTCCTTAATTCGAGGAAAATAACAAATAAAATAGTTTTGCAACAACTAGCCAGCGTGCTTGGCTAGTAAAATCAAAACAAAATAAAAATCCCAAGCTATCAGCGAAGTGCGTTGTTTGTACGCTGCTTGTTTTTGGTTAAGTGCTATTTACTTCCATTTATCTTTAAATGTCTCAGTGAAGAGTAGTCAGGAGAAAATTTGGAAACATTGGATAAACCCCATGTACCCTGGGCTCCAAATAGATTAAATTTGTCTGTTTTTCCCTCGAGTTTAATTTAATTTTCTCTTTATTTAGACATACCTAGCTACATTACCATATTGAAATTTAACATATATCCAAATATATACATACATTACATAAGTTACTTTTCATTTATGGGACATATCCATCTATATATTACATATGCATGTGTAATATAGGTATAATATACATATATTTCCGCAGTGCATTTTTGTCATTTGTTGTTTCGATACCATGGCGTTCTATTTATTCCTCCCTTTACAATCGGGTTATTGAACTAGGTAATTTACCAGCTGACTGAAACGGTAATTCCTCTGTTGTAGTTTTTGATTTTAGAGAGTGTTTGTTTTTTGGGGTAATAATCATATTTTTTCATAATTAGTTTCTTTTCTGTTATTTTATTTGAGTGTGCGGTGGTTTATTGTGTTACAAGGTGTGTGAGATCCCAGTATAGGAGTGATTTTCTTTTTTAACGTTTCAATTTTATGATGTCGAATATAGAGGTAAGCCGACTGTCCGCAGTGATATTAAGCCAAGGAAGAAATGAAGGAGGGTAACTCTGCTGGCGTTTTTAGGACAACCATTCCTTCACTAGGATCGACTGTTAAATTTCGTCCTGCCCTACAGCCGCAACATCTATACCTTGTACGATCCGAATCGTTGTTTCAATTGTGGGAAGGCGGATATTTCGGACATGGGGTAGTAGGGGCTAGTCATAAAGATTACAAGTGTTCGGGAAATGCGCAACTGACTCTTACTTAGGACAGCAGAGCAAGAGTGGCTGCTTCGTTAGTTTGGTCGCTTGTTAGAGAACAGTTGATTGATCAAGTTAGCTGACATTTTGCTTTGGTTGAAACGAACCGTTTCTACTTACGAGCTGGTATCTATGGGATTACGTTTTAGGGATTGTTTGATTCAGGATCGTTAAGAAGAATAGTTTGCAGAGCCAGCTGGAAGTATTTAATATTTTGGTTTAGCATTAAGAGAAAATGGAAAGTTTTCTGTTTCTGATGGTGTAGGGATATGAGTTTTTGGGGCTATTACTATATCAATCGTAGAGCAGAAGAAGTATATCCTTCTGAAATGCCTCGTATTTCTCAACCTAGCACATGCTATAATTCTTGGTGCAGATTTTTAAGCACTCTCGGGAATAGTCCCAGGTCTAAGATCTCTCTGTCCCATTTTCCTAAGAACTTAACCCATGCTCAGGTACTCTTAGTGTACTTGTACCCAATCCCACTACTGAAGGAGGTTCTCAAACGGTTGATGAACACAGGTTTGAAAGTCAGACGGGATAAGTGTCGTTTTGGTAAGCCATCATTAAAATTCTTAGGAATGTACTGCATGTGGTTTCGGAGAAAGTGGAGAGTATGGTGTAGATACCAGTACCCAAAAATGTTAAAGAAAGACAGTAGATAGATGCTTTGTACCAAATTTCGCTGAGAACAACGCAGATAAGATACATATCTTTGGACAGTGCCATGACAGCCCATAATCAGGACACATAGGAGTTGGGAAAACTAACGTAAGACTAGGAGACAAATACTATTGGCCTAAAATGAGGGGTGGTATACATAAATACATATGTAAGGAGTTGTAACGTTTGCCAACAAATAAAGCCACTTAATGAGACACCACCTTGTATAAATAGGGAGAAAGTAAGCATTACGTCATTGTGGGAAAGGATTTGTACAGATTTGGTCGGACAGCTTCGAAGTCCGCAAAGGCTTACAATCTCCTACGGAAAGATACTCAGTATTTCTTGAAGGAGCTTGTATGGCGAAAAAGCTTCGGTCCAAGATATGGGGGGAATTAATATACCGCTAAGCTGAGTTCTAAATTTATTGGTTTTTAAAAAATTCGGAAACGAGTGTTCACGTAGACCTACGTCCTAGAAGATGATGATGGGAAAGAACGCTGAACATAGCACTGTACAGTTATTTTAGCAAATTGATTTGGGATCTCTAGCAGAACCATCGAAATCGAGGCGAAATATGTTTGTTATACTATCCATTTTAAAGATACTTTGTTTTTGATTCGTAGATGTCTTTTTTTTTTTTAGAATTTATTCCATATGTCCCAGAGATAGATAGTCATTCATGAACTTCAAATATTCTTTATGTAATTGAGGATTTGTTTTAAGTCGACGGTCTATTGATACAAATCTATTCGAAGCGAGCTCAAATGTGTGACAAAAATCAATATTTGCAATGGTTTTGAATGGTAGTTCAACAACATACCGACCACCCAAGATTCGGGAATGAGTTGTTGCGAAATGGTTTTCTGCTTTTTGCTCTAAAAAAGATGATGTAGGCCAAACGTTAATTTCTTCGATATACCAAAACTGAACCGAGTAGGATTAGCGAGCTAAAACGAAAATATATATATTATCCGAAATATGTTTATATTTATGTATATCTAATGATAAAATGTTGGTAAAGTTGAAGTAAGTATTGAAAGGACACATCAAAAACTTCAAAATTGTTTTGGCTAAACATGACATCAGCCGAATCGATACCAATCCGTTTGTATTTCAAGCTGGTGAAGAATAATAAACGAGACTTTTGATTCCGTATCGAGTTAGCCTTAAAATTTGAGTAAAACCATGTCTATCTTGAATCTGCGCAAGTGATTTTGGCAGTATAGCGCATGAATGTTTGGTTGATTTAAGGGATGGTTGAAGATAAACGAGGGGTTTGAAGAATCATTTACGGAAGACGGTGTTAAAACTGGTGGGTTAAATTGCTCTCAATAGAATTATTATTGGGTGGAATGTTGTCAGTAATTAGATGTACAAGTGAGTGATGTTTGTATTTCCAAATCTTGGAAAAATTGCCACATCCAGATAAAATGTGATTTCCGTTATTGCATTTAGGACACAAACTGCTCTTTTCCACGATATGATTTTTTATCGAGTGTATATCTTTCCCTACTTGTGTAGAACGAGAAAGAGAAGAGCAAAATTCCAAGCAATCGCAAAGAGTGCGGAGAAATTCAATAAATTCACTGAAAAAAAAAATGTTCTCGCAAGCCAACTTAACTTGCCCATTCTTGTAGAAAGGTAAGCCACGGATCTCTGTTCAATGCATTTAAGGTGCCTAAACCTCACAAATTTGTACATGTGCGTGCCTTCAAATAGTTTTACCGTGTCAAAACGGGTCACAGCACTGCAAGAAAAAGAAGGGTAAGTATTATGTAGTGCAGTTTAGTTAAGCAAAAAGAAGCGTTTATTGAAGTAGAGACCCCGGTGGTCTGCGTGTGCGTTCATTTGTATATCTCGATAAAAGGCGAGACAAGCGAATCGTTCAACAAATCGCTAACAATCGGAAATGTGCAAATAGCGGGTCACTTCGCAAACGTATGTACTGCTACAGCTACAGTAATAATACAGTCGAGCTCCAACGAAACTTTATATCGTTCTATAAAAACCGGCTCTTTATTTTATTTAGATTTAAAAGATTTCTTCTTAACACTTGGTTTTGTCACTCCTTAAAAATCACGTGGCGCTTTACTTAAATTTGCCCAGATGCAGCTGCCATTAAAGCGTTACCTGCCAAAGAAAACCACATCAGGGTTAGGTTATTTTTGGGTAACAGTTGGCGTTTTTCGGAAATCAATCCTGACAAAACAGGAAAGAAAACTAAAACAGAATATGATAAGGGAGTAATAGGGAGATCTCAGAAGACAGCATTTTGTTTTAAGATTGTGTAGTGTCAGCGTAATTAAAAAAAAAAAACTAACTCAGAGAAGAGAAAGGAGAAGAACGGGATACATGACCGGGTAAGAAAAAGAAAGATTTCAACCATTTGGGGAGACTTAAAATAGCGGACCTCTTAAGCGGTTTTCATCCCGGCAGTTTGACCCGTTTGCATTTTGTTTTGATACCGCTCATTCTATTGTGACTGTACCAAATTTTGACTAATAAATCAGTAGTGCTATTAAACGTACTATATTTATATTTATATTTATATATTTTTTTTGTGTAAAAATTTTGCAATTCCTTTTGAAAAAGATTGTGTGACGGCTACCAACACATTTATGTCTTTTTTCGCATATTTTCTACAGTTGATACCTTTTTTAATCCAGAGTTTCAGCACTTAATCTGCTGCCGGTTGTAAATTTCCACTGGGGTTTTATTTGGTTGCATCGGAATCCACCATTATCGATCAAACAACAACCTGTGTGGTTCGAGTACGTCTTTTTCTTTTAAAAAAGCTGTTTTGTTCCTGTCGATAGTCCGACTACCAATTAGTACATTCTAATTAAATTAAATTAATCCGGGGAAATGGGAATGAAGTAATAATTTTTGCAACAACGTGTGCATGTATTCATTGTTGACAATCAAGACTTTGTGTTTGACAATTCATTTACTTCTGATTCATAATATAAGAAGGATTTAAGAAGGATTTATAATTCACATTATTATTATATATATACCTTAATAAAAAAAAAAACATGTAACTGAAATGTTATGTGAAGTATTTAAAGGAATTTAAAATATTCCTTTTAGAAAAATTAGCTAAATTGGCGATAAAGTGGGACTGGGGTGATCAAGGTCTTCTATAGAGTCTCCGTAGTTGTTGAGGATAAAGCCTTACTACTCAATTTCCTTCTTGGCCCGAAGAAACAGCGATTGTCAAGAATGAATTTTCGTTTAATTTCTGGTTAAATGACAAAAGACAAAGTCCCTTAATACCACGAATTTACAACTGTCGATTGTGACGATCTGTCCAATTTGTCGATTTTATGCGTCCCATCTTATTAAGAGCAAATATAGGATGACCAGCTAAAAGCGATAAGAAAAAGACTTTGTGATATAAAATTTATTCTGGCTTTATGTTGAAGCTACGTTTATGTCATTATGTGTGGAATAACACATCATTCAGTTGGCCGCTTCAACTTCGCTGGCAGTGCTTCAAGCGGTCGGTCCAATTTTTCATCGCCGTGTGATGACCCAGTCGGAAAATTTCTCTTTTACAACTTCCCCCCTTGCGTCTCTTGTAAGGTATGTAGCACCATCTTGTTAGAGCCACGGCTCAGATATATCAATGTTGTCAAACTTTGACCACAGAAAGTCGGCTCACATCGCTCTATACCTGAGACCATTGACGTTAACGGTGTTTCTTTCCTCATTTTGAAAGAAATAAGGTACGACGCCATGCCATAAACCGCACCAAAAAGTCAGTCTTTGTAGATAAATGATACTTCGTCGAATACTCGTGGATGTATTTGCCCCAATTAAGGTTGTACTTGTTGGCAGAGCCAAAAATGGGTCTTGTCGGAGAAGATGATTTTTTGGCCACATCCAGGTCCCGGATAACATTTTCAGTGCATAATTAGCGAGCTCATAGCGTTGTCAATAGTCGTTTGACGTCAATTCTTGCATCAGCACAACTTTTTACTGATGTAAATAAGCCAGAGAGTCAGGCGATGCTAAATTCAAATGATCGGTGCCGAATCGATCTTTCTGTGTCTTCTTCGCTACTGGCCACTACGAATATTTTGACAACTGGATGTCATTGATAGCTTTGAAACTGCTGAAACATAACAATTGGAAAAATCTGTCATTGCTATCTGGTCACTTTTTAGTTTATTTTGTCCTCAATTACCTACTTTATCAGGTTCCGTTTCAATACTAGCGAACGCACCAGTGACCGCCCGCTACAACTACAGGTGTTCGCTTTCTGCAAGTATGTAGAAATACAAAAGAAGTCACATGACAGCGCATCACCTTGTCTAAAAACTTTTTTGACTTCAAGGGTCTCGGTTAAGTCGCTACCGACTTTAATGAAGCAGCAATTTTTCCCTATCGTCATTCTGCACAGACGGACGAGTTTGGCTGGGCTCCAAAACTACACTCTATATATATTGTCATACATGGCCTTAAAATCAATGAAAAGATGGTTTGTTGATGGGTATCGACTTAAACTTCTTGAATATTCCCAGGATCTGCTGGAGTGTGAAGATTTGGTTGATGGTGGTCCTCCCGAGTTTGAAACCGCGATGATAGAGGCCAATCAGGTTCTTGACGAAGGGTTCAGACGATCACACAATATGGTAGATATGAGCTTGTATGCTCTTATACCTCTTATACCTCTATAGTTGTTACGTTTTGGATCGAGCAAACGACATTCATCAGGCATATACTCTTTTGATCAGTTCTGCCAAATGAGTTCGTGAATTCTCCAACAGCTTTGAGTACCTTAGCCGGTAAGACGTCAGGTCTTATTGGATTTCAGCTTACTATTTGAGTATTTCATTTTTTGTTTTTAAGTTTTCGCTACAATTGTCTAAGTTGATTGGTTTATTCTGCACGATAGCGGGATGTTGAACATATTTGTCGCTATACAGTCTACGGGAAATACCTTTTTGCACGGGTTTTCTTGACTCAAGTGGTAGTGTATTGGCTTACAGTTCAGTTTTCAATCGCGACCGCTCCCAAAGAATATTCTTTTATTCATGAAATTGAAGTCACGTAAAATAAGTGTTTGGCTGGAATAAAGCAAGTCTAATTACACTAATATAGGTAACATAGTCTGCTGACTTTTTATGTCCGAATTTGTCATCCATCAGCTGCAAGACGCATCATACCGTCGTTATCATCATATGACAGTTTATTTGTGCAATCGACATACAATTTTTTTTCTCCACTTGTATTATATCTCCTCGCATTTGCATATTTGTTTTTTTGATTTTTGGATTCGATATCTTTTTCTATTGTTATTAGACGTCTTATCCTTTCACGTTCCGCGGCCAGATATCTTTTTTGCATATTCGATCTCTGGCACTCCATTTTGTGGTAGAAAATGCAATATAATATTTTTCTCATATGCCTTTTTTGACAACTATTCCACTTGATATTCCAAAGCAATGCAACGGGAATCTATTCTTTGGAGTGGACTTTGTAGAGCTACATAAGTTTGTTTTAGTAGGCTTCGCGGTTTCGCACATTCACTTATTGCTCTACGCTCTCTTCTATATTATCTCGTGTGTAAGTACTTTTCTCTTGTCGTGGGAACTGGATCAGCCGTGGTCAGACCCATACATGAACTAACATAGATGTCAAACCAGAACTGTTTTCTACTGATCGCTTCTATCCGTGTGGCCCTGTCTGTGAAAACGTGTGAATCAGTTGCAATTTCCCTCCCATTTTACAGCAAACGCGCTCATTTTATTAAAAAAAACCGTCATACTTATTACACACACGCGTGCAAATCGCTCTCCTTCTAGCAACTTTGCTTATAAATTCCTCTCATTTTATAGGGTTTTCTAATAACGACTTGAAAACAAAAGCAAACCATTTAAGATATTTCAAAAACTTTATTATTGGCTTGAAGTACAATCAAAACATTTATGAATGGAACTCGACTTCCTTCATATAGCCACCGCACGTTTGCAGCGGTCGATTCATTGGACCCAATTTTCAACGACTCGGCCACACATTTCGGCCGAAACATTGAGCTCTGAGCTATTCCAACGTCGTCAGCGTGTTGGCATAAGCCCATGACTTAACGTAGCCCCACAGAAATTAGTAAAGCGGCATTAAATCGCATCTTGAGATAACACGCTCACCATACTTACTCTTCAATAAATCGATTGTAGCGTGTGCTGTTTGGCTGGTGGTACCTTCCTGTTGAAACCACATGTCGTCCAAGTTCATATCTTCCAATTCAGGCCAAAAATAATCGGTGATCATGGCGCGATAACGCTGACCATTCACAGTAACGTGACGATCGTTATCGTCGACGAAAAAATATGGCCCAATAGCGCCGCCGGCATGCAAACCGCACCAAACAGTTATTTTTTGTGGATGAAGTGGTAATTCATGAAGCACATGTGGGTTCTCATCCAACCAATAACGCATATTTTGCTTATTGATGAACCCATTGAGCCAAAAATGAGCTTCCTCACTGAAGATGATTTTGCGATGAAATTCATCATCTTGGCGCATCTTCTCCAGAACCCAATCGGAAAACGTACGTCACTTTAAATGGTCCATCGGCTTCAATTCTTGAGTCAGCTTGATATTGTATGGGTGTAAACCAAGATCCTTACGCAAAATACGCCATAATCTGGTCTGATGGATGCCCAATTCTTGAGAACGCCATAAAATTGACTGATTTGGATCGTTTGCTACGGACGTCTGAACGGCAGCGATATTTTCGACACTTCGACCAACCCGTTGTCTCACTGACACGGCAACATCACACAACGAATATGTGGACTCAAATTTTTGCACTAAACTTGTTATTGCCTGTCTACTAGGGCGGGAATTACGACCGAAAATTGGAGTTAACGCTCTTAAAGTTGCAGTCACCGACTCCGAATATCTGTAGAAAATTTTTATAATTTGCAGACGTTGCTCGTTAGTGTACCTTACCATGATGAAAATGTTGAGTTTACTGAATAAATTGACAGTGACAGTTTGATGATTAGTGAAAGCGTGAGTTCGCAAATTAAATTCAAAGTTGTCATGTCCCTATTGGAAAAACCTATAGAAACTTTACCTGTAAATTGCTCTGATTCTAGCAAATTTTGCAGATTATTCAGATGTAAAGGTGTTGATAATCGACTAACATGTGTCTGTGGGGAACTTAAGGGTTTGCAAAAGGATTAGTAGAGTATGACATCTGCGTTAGTTCATCTATGGTGAGACCTAAGTGGTGCGTGCGTTGACGAGCCATTACTTCATTTGGCGACGAGTGAAAAGTAGTAGTGAAAAAAAACAGCAAATTAAGGTGTATCATATATACCAATAGTAACTAGCGGGTAAGTGAAAATAAAAATATACTCATGTATATATTGTAAATGAAATTCGGGAATTGTAGGGTTGGCTGAAATCAAATGTTAATGAAAATAAACAAAATAATGCAAGAATCATATGTTTTTTTAGAAAATATATAGTTACTCTTTTCGTGTTTAATGAGTTGGTGCTTTTTACGTGGTGTTGGTTGGTGCATTTTGTGATGAAAGGTTATGTACTTGCATTAATTTATAAAGGTATGCATTGATTATTTCCATTAGATTGGAAGATATTAGTGGTGACTAGCGTTCACTGTTACTGGATTAATAAATTCGGTTATATTTCATTAAATTAAAAGAGAAGAGAAAACTGCAAAAGAAACTTGAAAAGTTAGCTATTTCAATAAATTGGAGAGGAGTGAGTTGATATACCTCATAAATTAGAACAAAAAAAAAAATTAAGAGTAAGCTATTCCATTAAATTGGAAAGAAGTGAGGCGTATCAAATAAAGTTTAAATAAAAAAATAAATAAAAAATTGCTAAGACGTTACATTAACTTGGATCAAAAAATATTGTTTTTATATGTATAAGAGAAATAAAAGATCTAGGCTATCAGACACTAAATTGACTATGTGATGATTGAAACTTACCTATTTTACCACATAAATAGAAAAAAGCCTTCTTCAGTTGGAGAGTTTTGTTAAATCAAAGAAGAGAGCGGTACTGCTATACTCTGGTGGCTTGGGAGGACAGGAGATTTTTTTACAGTTTGACCGGGGAATTGTAGATTGAAATAAAAAAAATGTATTTGATGTAGGAATTAAAAAAATTTAATGAATATTTTCAACCCAAGCAAAGCAAAGTCTTTGAAAGGCATTTTTTTAGGCTAATGAAACTGGAAGTGGAGGAAAAAAAAAGGTTTTTAATAAGGTTAAAGAATCAATCTGAAAAGTGCGGTTTCGATAAAATTGAAGCCCATTCAATTTATCAAATAGCAGATGAAGGCCTGAAGCCCTAAGAAGAAAGATTTTAACTATGGGTGCATAGATATTATAGTTAAAGTGGCTAATACACAGGAATTAGTTTAACAACAGCTAGAGAATTATGGAGATAGGGCTTAAGGTCAAAATAGCAATCGTGGAAGAGAGGAAAATGAAATACGATATTATTTATCATTGCGATAGTAGAAAACACTTCTCACAGCAACCAAGGTGTCCAGCTAGAGACAAAAAGTGTTATAACCGTGGCAATTTGGGTCATTTTCGCAAATATTGCAAAATCAAGTTGTATGTGCAAAAAAAAAAAGAATTCACTGCTCTGAAAAATAAACAAGAAAACAGTAAAAGACAAAAACAAAAAACCGAAAAGAAGAGGTAGATTTTAAAGAAAATTATGAAAAGAACTATGTTTTTCGCAATAAAAATGAGACGTCCATGGAATGTTCAATGTTCGCAAGGTTCACAAGATTGGTGGTTGCGTTAACAACGTAAAAAGTTCACCATTTTCAAACTTTAAAAGCGTTGTTCTAGAGATACCTATTAATAAATCAATAAAACCTGTTTTCCAACCGTATCGGAAATCTGAAGAAAGCTTTCCACCAGATTAAAATTCATTGCAATTCGCGACACATAACGACATTCATTACTAGCAAAGGCTTTTACCAGTATAAGAAACTAATGTTTGGAATAACTAGTCTATGGAGAAAATCATAATAGGGTGTGAAGGGGTGATAAATTTTATTGATGATTTATTAAAATTTGGTGGTTCCAAAGAAGAACGTGACCAACGTCTTAAAATAATACTAAAAATACTTAAAGACAATAATGTACTCCTAAATAAAGAAAAATGTTTAATTAAGTTCTGAAGGCATATAACTTATAAAAAAAAAAAAAAAAATATATATTGAACGCATAAAAGCATTTAGGTTTTCAGAAACTTCAAAGTTTCTTGAAAATAATTAATTTCATTGGGAAATGGATACCTGGCTTAGCTACAATGTCAGAACCGTTAAAACATCTCTTGGAAAAAAAAATCTTTGAAAGAATAGTAAAATACAATATATTAATATTGGTCTTAGGAACAAGAGAATGCTTTTATTAAGGGGCACAACTTGTGTGAAATTTTGAAAGATCTATTTTTTTCATGTTTCGCTAGTATACTATATAATTTTAAAAATATTGTAATATAATACAATTTGAAATGGATATCATAAATATTCTTTGAGTTACACCCTTCTAAAGAATAGCCGATTAGCGGTTTGAAAGTTACGTTTGTTACGTGGTGTACCAGAGTTATTGCTTAGGCTCTGTCGTCATCGTTTCCATTTTAATACGATTCTGGTTTATATTGTTGACCTTACGTATACAAAAATGCATGAAAAGGTCTACTCTTTAGGGATTTTTCGTTTATAACTACGTCACATATTTTCGGAGCCAGACACATTAATTTTACTGTGACCTTTACACTGAACACTTTGTTAGTTATTTTAGTAAAACTGAAATCTGAAAAAACTGAAAGGAAATCACCATATATTCGAACAGTTTACTGCGAATACCAATACGTCTGCTCAAAAACTATCACAAAATAACGATAATAATATTGTGATTGATCCAACTCATGGATATTGCATTATTCACTTTAGTAATATGTAAATATGTGGACTTTTAACCCAGCAAGTCTGCGAGGTTTAGGATTCGAAATTGCTGTCATGTGTGAATGCGGTGTTTCGTATATCAATTTCGATCCTTTAATTGAAAATGCATTTGAAATAAGTTGACGTTTAATAGCTGTGATGTGTCTTTTGGGCATCAAAATAAACGGAATTAATCTTTTTCGCGGTTTGATGGATTTAGCAAGATCATACATAACAATTTCCTCGGATGTTTTACGAATTTATGGATAGCAGCAGAATTAAATAGCCGCTGTTGAAGATGAGAAGAAGCAGACGTTAGAGAAAGAAAATTCAGAGACAAATTAGAAAGTTTGAGGAGATGGCACGTGGAAAAAACATGACCATAATTCGCGTTTTGATGTAGAACCTCTGGCAGGAAACTATTGTAAAAAAATCGTCGATTCGAGTGTAATCCTGAAGCTTACGAAGAATGGCTCTCACTACACGAAGATGATTGCGGCGTCAATCATAACGGATCGGCTTCAAAAATGGAAGTCGACAGTGTAAAATACATGTTTGGTCGCTCGGTTAGTAAATATAGGGTAAAATATTCGCGGTATGTTCGTGATGGTGATAGTGCCACATTAAAAGGATTATTGTATTGGAATCTACGGTATATGATACCACCTTGATCAAAAAGTTCCCGGTGGCGTCACCGTGTGGCGCTCCTATTATTCCGATTTGAGTTCTGCTTTTTTTGTTACATTGGTACATCTGTTGTTGACATTCCCTCTAAATCTTGACGTCATATCTTGACATTTGCAAAACTTACGTAGCCAAGAGTATATCTATTCCTTAAATTTGCAACAACGAACTTCTATTAAATTTTTCATAAAAAACGGATTTAATGGTTCGGGAACGTTGGAAATGTTGGAAAAATGTTTCGGCAACGATTCTCTAAAAGAAACGGTCATTTACCAGTGGCACGAGCCGTTCAAAAGCGGTCGTGAGTCTAAAAGATGATGAACGCAGTGGCAGACCATCGACATCGAAAACCAACGAAAACATTGATGAAGTAAAAAAAATGTTAATCAATAACCGCAAATTAACCATCAGAGAGATTGCGGAGGACTTGAACATTGCCTATGGATTCATCCAAGACATTTTGGTTAATGATTTGGTGACAAAAGACCTCAATTTCATTCAAAACGGTTTTTTTTTTAACATCGCAGGAGAGATGATTTACGAGGCTGAATCCGATCCCACATTCACTAAAAGAATCATTACTGGAGACGAGACGTGGGTTTATGAGTACGACACGCAATCCAGACATCAGGCAAGTGAATGGCGTTCAACAAATGACCCAAGAACAAAAAAATCACGTCGTTTTCAGAGTAAAAATAAGGCAATGCTCACGGTTTTCATGGATTACAGCAGTATAGTGAATCATGAATTTTTGCTAGAAGGCCAGACAGTAAACAAAGAGTATTATTTAGAGAGACGTTTGCGTGAAGCAATTCGCCGAAAGAGACCAGAATTGTGAGCAGAAAACTCGTGGATTTTGCACCATGATGACGCACTATCACACAGTGCCATCATTATTCGTAATTTTTTGACGAAAAATGGAACAAATACTATCCAACAGCCACCAAATTCACCTGATTTGGCTCCCTGTGACTTCTTTCTGTTCAATCGAGTTAAAAACCACTACGGGGAACGCGTTTTAACAGCCGAGAGGAAGTAATGGAAAAATCGCAGGAAGCGCTGATAAACATACCGAATATAAAAAATGTTTCGAGGATTGGATCAACCGCTAGCATAAATGTGTTGCAATCGATGGGGATAACTTTAAAGGGGACAGTATATATATATTTAGATGAATAAACCCGTATTTTTAATTTTCTGAATAAGGAACTTTATGATCAAGGTTGTATTTCTGTAGAAAATCAAGACTGATATCTACATGTTAAAAAAAGAAAGGGATCACGATGCAGTAGTTCAAAAAAAGTCGATAAGAGCTAAAACCAAAACCACACTAAAATTAGCTGTCAACGTCATTACCAAACTTCAAAAATATTACGGCTTAGTGTTCATGAGATATCAAAATAATGTGGATGAAATGTATAATGACATCTGGGCTGCATTTCATCATTTGAGTTCATCTGATAAGAATCCGAACCATGGAAACTGCCCAGAAGGCGCAGAGAGCTGGTGCGCTTATCGCCGAGCGGAAGCTGAAGGAATGAACTTTACTAAGTTCAAGCACGACTACCTCCCACTTGATCCAAATGTTCAAAAAGCTCTGAAGTCAATATGCGAGGACTTGTCTCGGCGTGAATTGCTTAATAGATGTAAAGGTAATAAAACGCAGAATAATAACGAAAGCTACAATGGTTTATTTTGGCACTTTGCTCCCAAACACTTTCACAGTGCTGTCAAAATTTTTGAATTATCAAATTACTTTGCTACTTTAATATTTAGTGACGGTTATACATCTTGTTGCGGAAAATTTTCCCTCCTTTTTCTTCCGATCCACCGGAGTATAGAGAACGCGGTAAAAATATAAAAATTTGCACAGGCACTGTACCTAGCTTTCGTCGGGGGTGGCAATCCAGCGGATAGCTGGATTGAGAAACAATCACTTCTGGATTGTATCTACATTCTTAACCTTTCGTTCCAATATTCCAGCTACCTGTACTTCAGGTTTCCTTTCTCCTTTCGCGTTGGTTTAGTCGAAAAATAATTTTAATAGCGTAATTCGATGGGGGAATTACAAACATTACAATTACAAAAGCAAACATTACTTTTCGAAATTTAATAGTAAAATCCATTGGTAGGAGGTATAGAAGAGTAGATTACATAGATAGGATCCCCAGCTTCCATAAACTCTCTCAGTGACGTTCCCAGTTATCACTGGAAGGTGGATCGAACTCCGAAACTGAGGACACCAGCAAACAGCAAAGCTTGCTAGTGATGTGGCAAAGAGATCCCGTCGTTGGGTTTGCTAGTTCTGTATGAATGTGTGAGTGAGAGTGTGTGTGTGTGATTGGCGGGAGCTGTGGAACGAAAGAGATCTGGAAGTCACTTTTGTGACGACCAGCGGTTAGGAAGGGTCGGCTAGTCTTGTGTGCGAATAATTTTCTGATATTGCGAAAAGCAATTTTGTTTTATTCCGGAAGTTTTAGAGTAAAAGTGGTAGAAAAAAAAATTCGCAAATTTCGCGAGTTTGCGTTAGCAAGAGAAAACAAAAGAAAAACTAAGGACGAGTATAGGAAGGGGGGAGGAGTAGCATAACGAAAGGGAGGAAGATTGTGCCAGGAAGTGTACAGTACGCTAGGACAGCAAAGATAAATATAGTGCGGTGAAGTAAATAGTGAAATAGCGCAGGAAATCGTTCCTTTTTTTTGACTTGTGAATTATTCCGGTAGGCCGCGCGTGCGTAAAATTTTCCAAAATAAACGGAACACGCGATCCGTTAACGTAACATTTTGTTTTTTTTTTTTCTATTCGAGACTGTGAAAATAGCGGGTCACTCCATCAGCTAGTGTGCCGTTAAATCTAAAAAGAAATTGTCAAGCCCCAACGGGGCTATAATAATGTAGCGAAAAAAGTGTTTTTTCTCGAGGAAGATTTTTTTTTCTCTTCAAGGTTTGGAGATTCCGGTGAAAAATCACGTGGCGCCCATTTATCATCACCACCACGGCTTAGCAGCCATCGAAGCGCTACCTGGGAGAACCCACGGCTGGGATGACGAGATCTCTGCTTCGGGACAGCGGTGCCGAGAATTAAGCATAACAATTGTCACCCGACGTGGGGCTTTAAATTTCATTTGCCGGCATTTTCTTTAGTCATTTTTTTTATCCCAGTTTTCTTTTCTTCGGTCGAATTTTGTTTTTCTTTCGCGGAGTTTATTTGAGATCTTATAGAGGTTAGGGAATTAGTTGTGTTTGTTTTTTGTTGTGTGCTTTTTTTAGGATTGAAACAAGTGCAACAAGACAATAAGTGCAATAGTGCAACAAATCGAAAGGAAATTAGCAAGACAAAGGACCTGTGGACCCAAAGAATAGGAGCGGGATTAAATTCCTTAAACCTGGACAAGTACGAGGTCACAAGTATTGTAGATGTCTTTTGCTTTTTTTTTTTCTTTTTCTTGGATCCATTTCCTAGTCGAGTTTTACATGTTGTTTCGCAGTTGAAACATAAAAAAAAAAAAAAAACCCTACATATACTTACATAACATAACAGCTCTTGGAACAACCTCCAAGTAATCCTAAGTCAAAGGAATACTTGAAGATTCCTACAAAAACCGAATGGGCTCTTAGTAGGTTGGATAGAACAAGAGGCACTTCCCCAGAAGAAACTGAGGAGCAGTGTGCTCTCAAACACAGGTTGATCGTACTAGCCGGAGAGTAAACCGGAGGTACGAAAGAGATTGGCTACGAGGACGAGGACGAGGAAGAGCCAACATGCTCGAGGCTTGTCCAGAACCGACCATCACAGCCAACGAGGGGTGAACATCAACATCAACAACAGCAACAGAGAAATAAGCAAAAAAGGTTTTTCCCTCCAGCAGCATCTAGCGGTGGACAGAACACCAGTTCGCGCTCTAAGATCACATGTGGCGCTTGCTGTTGCGGAAGAAACCGGTTTATCCGCAACTACTGATGACCACAGCGAACGCTTGCCGTATGCGAGGGGTGAAAATCTAGCCAAGTAGGAAGTCAAGTTCACCTGGGAATGTTGTGGTGCGTCGGTCAATTCGTTTTTGGAGCGGGTGGAAGAGCTAAGTCAAGCGCGAGGGGTGACTGACGCTCACTTTTTTAAGGCAGCTGTGGAATTCTTTTCGAGGAAGGCACTCATCTGTTATAGGGCGATTAGGTTCTCAGTCTCTTCGTGGAAAAAAATTTTGGCGGAACTGAAACTTGAGTTTCTTCCTCCAACTATAATGATCTTCTACTGGAGGAAATCAGGCATCGTACCCAGGGAAGCAACGAGTCAATAGGAGTTTACGTCGCAGTCATCCAAAATATGTTGGGCAGGTTTTCGGAACCGCTAACAGAGCGGCGGAATCTTGCCATCGTTCAGAGAAACGCGGTCCTCTTTTACCAGCAACAACTTGGGCTAGCAGACCCCAAGAGTGTTGCAAATCTGTTGATTCAATTGTAATGGCGAGGCCATTTTTCCAGTGCGTGTTCCGCTTCTAGACGCTATTATAGGTGTGGAGCACTAGGAGTGACACGGTGTCAATGTCGATGTTGCAATAGAACGTCGGGAAACGCGCAACGGACTTCCGGGTCAGCAGGACGGGAGCGCCGGCGCAAGTAGTGGATAGGCCACCTGCTGGAAACTAGTCGGGGGACTTATTAGCTCATCTTGGGTTTAGCTTGAAGGCAAACGGTAGGGAAAAACATCCGTATGTAGGAGTAAGTATATACGGTATAGGCATGTTAGGTCTGTTAGATAGTGGCGCTTCTCGCATTATAATGGGGTGTGAGGGACTTAGAATTTTAAAAGATTAACGGATTAGCATAGATTCAATCTACCAATTGCAGTGCAAAATCGGTCCGTTTATATACATAGAATGCCTCGTAATCCCAACAATACTACACACCGTGATCCCTAGTGCAGATTATTGTGCAGTGCAGATAAGATCACGATTTGCGAGATTTCGGAGCTGCTGGACATCGGCCACCAGGGCAATTGGAAGGAACTAAACGAGATGATGGAGGCGGGTGTTGTCGAGAAATCGAACAGTCCGTGGGCATATCCGATAGTCCTGATCAAGAAAAAAGATGGGTCATTTAGGTTCTGCGTCGACTATAGGAAACTGAACAAGGTTACAGATAGGGATGCTTATCCATTGCCATTTATATCAACGACATTAGATAGGATTAGGAACTACAGATATTTGACGTCATTAGACAAAATGTCGGCCTACTGGCAGATCCCCATGGAGAAGAGATCGCGCCTAGGAGACTAGGTCGATGGGCAGTGAGGTTGCAGCAATTTGATTTCCAGATAAACCACAGCAAATTAAAAGAGCATGTAGTTACCGACTAGCTTTCGAGAGGAGTCCCGGAGTTGGCTAGGATCTCAGAATCGGAAGCTAACCCGTTAGCCTACCCCTTGTGGAGAGTAGAGGTTGAAAAACTCTTCAAGTTTGTAAAGGATGGGCACTTAGTAGTATACGAAGATAACAATAACGAGTGGAAATTAGAATTAGGAAAGCAAGGTAGATAAGGGATTTTAGCGCCGTGCCTTGATAATCCATTAGCTAGGCACATGGGCGTCCGCAAGACGTTTGCGAGAGTTGGAGCTAGATACTATGGGCCGAAGATGCGGTCAAAAGTAACAAATTAAGTTAGGAATTGCAAGGTTTGCAAAAAAGTGAAACTTGTGAATGAGCAACCCATTGGTCTGTTGGTTGAGAGGGTAAGTGTGTCAAGGTGTTGGGAAATGATTTGCTCTTTCCTTTACGTTCTGCAACGCAAGGCAGTATGTAAGGAACTGGAGGGAAACGTCTTTCTACTTTTCGGCGTACCCAAGGTTGTCGTGTGAGACAACGGTCCTCAATTTCGGAGGAGGGAGCTAAAAGCTCTCTGTGACTCATACGAGTCCCAAATTAGGTTTACGGCCCAATATCATCCGCAGACTAATCTTGCCGAAAGGATTAATCAAATAATTAAGACAACGCTCAGAGCGTATGTTTCAGAAAACCACCGAGGTTGGGATTCGCAGTTGGGGAAGGTATGGTGCCCGATCTGCACACCCAACACGAGGTGTTAAGGGTATCGACATATTACGTTAATTTCGGGAGGGAGATGGTGACTAGCGGTACAGACACGGATGCCTCGAGGGATTATCTCCAGAGTAGAATAGGTAGCGAGTGTAGTGGAGTAGGTAATAGAGATATAATACCAGGTAGCGAGACCACAGGTACTATAGATGGGGATTTAGGCATTCAAAGTAGGGAAAGGAACAAGGAAATTAGGGATTTAGACATACCTGAGTTAGGTAGGAAATTTGGGATCCTGAGGGAGGATATAAGTAGGAAGTTGGTGGCGGCAGCAAAGAAGTCGGCGAAGGTCTACAAACTCTGACGGCGAGATGTGCAATATCTCCCGAACGAGTTAGTATAGAGACGAAACTTTGTGTAGTCTGACGCAGTTAACTACTACGCGGCAAAGCTAGCGCCGAAATTCGTGAGACCATTCAGGACCCACAAGTATGTCAGCGTGGACATATATTTTGGTGGATGCGAATGATCAAAACAAGGGTACCTGACACGCTAAGGACCTTAAGCCCTATAGCGATGATCCAGAAGAGTCTTAAGTCCCATTCAGAGTAGAGTAGTGTAAGGGACCGTTTGGGTCTAAAATTTGATTTTAGTTCTTATGGGACAGTATTAGCCGTGATGGAAATGTCTTTTCAACTAACCCCTAGCTTCGGGAAATGGTTTGCGCTTCCGAAGAATGCAAGCCCATATACCAAGAGGTGAGGGTGGAGTTTGTTGCGGAAAATTTGCCCGCAAAATTTGTTATCTTGTTTCCTAACAAGTCTTACCTCTATTCACTGATTGGGAACACCGAGCTCTAGCGAAGTTGGAGGGCAACCATAGTCCCATCAGCCAGTGGGACCAACCAACAGATCTCGGAAAACAATTCACATAGGTTTATGCATGGTTTTCTCCTAAGAAGAGGACAAAGGGCTTCAGTCGACGAAGCCCCAAGGACGGTAGGTGATCTCACGACGAACCAGGAGCCCGGAGTGCGACAGGAGGTCCACCAGGACTACCGCTGTCGAAGCCCATAGGCTAGACGGGAGACTTGCAGCGGGCAGCATCAGACAGGGCGTCTGGAAGTCGTCGATGGGTGGGAACGGACGGCCCTTTCCAGACAGACACCCTAACGATGGAGCACCAAGGTAAGAGCAGACTGTAGGCGGACAGCCCAGCTACGAGGCAGCAACATAATAACAATAAACACCAGGAGGGTAGAAAGGCCTACACCCCAAAATAAATAGATCAATAATTGTAAGGAGTAACACGCTATTGGTCAGTCCCCACTCCCCCCAAATCTGAACGCCGATCCACCGGAGAAGGCGATAAGAACATAAAAATTTGTTTTCTTCCGGAAGTTCTAGAGTAAAAGTACCAGAAAAAAGAAAATTCGGGAGGAAGATTTTGCCAGGAAGGGGTATACAGTACGCTAGGACAGAAAATGTAAGTATAGTGCGGTGAAGTGGATAGTGAAACAGAGCAGGAAATCGTTCCTTTTTTTGACTTGTGAATTGAGACTCCGTTAGGTCGTACGTGCGAAAAATTTCCCAAAATAAACAGAACACGCGACCCGTTAACGTAACGTTTTGTTTTTTTCCTTTCGGGACTGTGAAAATAGCGGGTCACTCCATCAGCGAGTGTATCGTTAAAGCTAAAAATAAATCGTCGAGCCCCAATGGGGAAGATTTTTTACTCTTCAAAGTTTCGTAATTCCGGAAAAAATCACTTGGAGCTCTTTTTTAATCGCCATTCCATCAACGCAGCTATCAAAGCGCTACCTGGGAAAACCCACAGCTGGGATAACGAGACCCCAGCGGAAGGAAAAGTGTTTGTTTGATTCGGGGCAGCGGTGCCGGGAATTAAGCATAGCAATCTATTTTAACATTTATTAATATTTAATGTGATGGGAGTAATAGTTGGACCTTCAGCAAGGGATTATGTCACTAGCAAAGATGAAACAAGACTACGACTAGCAGATCATCTCCAACAGGCTGCCTCAAATGAGTGCCGATCATCTCGAAGAAGAGCTTCAAAAGCACAACAGGCGATTTCTGGAGAAGACGAAGGTTGTAATACTCCGCCACACTACTATATTCCACTGCATAAGCCACACTTGCATCTTCCAATAGCAACAAGTACATCATAATTCATAATTGAGATACAAAGTCCAAAATAAGTGATTCCCATTCCTACCCAATCCGACGACATAAAGCAGGGTAGACAGGGCTTAATCTAACAATTGGAGGCAACGGTGGGATACCCGTAACGAGTGGATCCTGCTACGACTACGACTAGCAGATCATCTCCAACCGGCTGCCTCAAATGAGTGCCGATCATCTCGAAGAAGAGCTTCAAAAGCACAACAGGCGATTTCTGGAGAAGACGAAGGTTGTAATACTCCGCCACACTACTATATTCCACTGCATAAGCCACACTTGCATCTTCCAATAGCAACAAGTACATCATAATTCATAATTGAGATACAAAGTCCAAAATAAGTGATTCGCATTCCTACCCAATCCGACGACATAAAGCAGGGTAGACAGGGCTTAATCTAACAATTGGAGGCAACGGTGGGATACCCGTAACGAGTGGATCCTGCTACGACTACGACTAGCAGATCATCTCCAACCGGCTGCCTCAAATGAGTGCCGATCATCTCGAAGAAGAGCTTCAAAAGCACAACAGGCGATTTCTGGAGAAGACGAAGGTTGTAATACTCCGCCACACTACTATATTCCACTGCATAAGCCACACTTGCATCTTCCAATAGCAACAAGTACATCATAATTCATAATTGAGATACAAAGTCCAAAATAAGTGATTCCCATTCCTACCCAATCCGACGACATAAAGCAGGGTAGACAGGGCTTAATCTAACAATTGGAGGCAACGGTGGGATACCCGTAACGAGTGGATCCTGCTACCAACATGAGTCAAAACTAAACCCGATGCGTACTGGGGCTACACACCAGGAGTATTAGTATTAAGAGAAAAGGCGTAATTGTCCCACAAAACTTAAGAGCTGGCGAATATTACATCGGACGCCGGAGGCAAAAATTTGGCAGCGTCAAAGACCAGGTTGTAAATACAAACTTTAGGGCGTGAAGCCTACCTGGCAAACCATAAAAAAAAGAGGCAAACCAGCAGAAAAGCTCAACAACTGAAAAACAAGGCAGGACAGGACAGTAGTAACAGAACTTGTCCATCAAAAAGTAAATATTAGACATAACTTTTTTATATATTGGGTATGTAATTTAATTTGTGCGGTTTTTTTTTTCAAAATTTGAATGTTTATTTAAGAAAAACATGTACAATAGTATTATTTAAAGTATTGTCCATCTCAAGCTATGACTTTTTCCCATCTATCTGGCAATTTGTGGATCCCATCAAAAAAGAACTGCGCCGGCTTGGCAGCCAAGAATGAATCAAACCAATTTTTGATAATTTGCTCTGATGTGAACCGTATTTTAGTGAGGGCGTTCTGCATCGACCGGAACAAATGGTAGTCAGAAGGGGGAAGGTCTGGGCTATAAGGCGGGTGGGATAAGACTTCTCATCCACTGTTTTCCAAATAGTTCTTAACCGGAATAGCAACGTGGGCCGAGCGTTTTCATGATGGAAAATTATTGCCTCATGTCTGGTCGCATATTCCGGGCGTTTTTCGGCTACTGCTCTCTTCAGACGGATTATTTGGGTTCGGTAGCGTTGTCCATTGATGGTTTCATCCGGTTTAAGCAGCTCATAATACAGCACACTCATCTGATCCCACCAAATACAGAGGATTACCTTCGTTCCATGGATATTCGGCTTTGCCGTTGATTTGGCTGGTTGGCCGCGTTTCAACATATGATTTCTTGCGCTTGAGGTTGTCGTAATGGATCCATTTTTCATCACCAGTAACAATTCGATGCAAAAATGACTTCCTTTTGTGGCGTTCCAGCAGCTTTTCGGACATGCAAGACCGCCTTTCGACGTCTCTCGGCTTGAGTTCATGTGGAACCCAATCTTCTTGCTTTTGAAGATATCCAGCTGCTTTTAAACGTTCTCAAATGGCTGCTTGAGTGACACCCAAAGATTCTGCGAGCTCTTCTTGTGTTTGGCAACAATCTTCATAAAGTAATGCTTCCAGTTCTTTATCTTCAAACTTTTTTGGCTGCCCAGGACGTTCATCGTCTTCCAAGCCAAAATCAACACTTTTAAATCGTGAAAACCACTTTTGGCTAACGCATGTTCACCATAAACTTCCACCAAAATACGATGACTTTCGGCAGCAGTTTTCTTTATAAAGAAGAACTCCCCGCAAAAACAATTTTTCAGGCACAAAGTTCGACATATTTGAGTGAAAAGAAATTATTGTTGTTTACGCTGTTGTTTACAATGACATATACTGAAATGATGTACAATGACAGTAACTTTCCTATACTAACAAAAATAAAGAGAAAAAAATTGACATTTATAAGAAAAAAAAAAGGTAAAATAAAAATGTTTACCATTCATAAGAAAATTGAAACAAAAAAAAATTTTGTTTTATATATCTTTTAAAACTTTGAGCCTACTAACGCTGTTCCTAGTCCCTCCTGAAAATTAATTCCCGTAAACAGGCTGCTATTCTGCAGCTTTTCAAATACTTATTGTAGCTTTTCCCAACGACGACTATTCCGACCCTGGCACCAACATGTCAGAATATAAAATCAGTCTTAACGGCATATATAACCTAATCCCGGCGTTCAAAGGAAACCCGGAAAAACTAAACAAATTCATTGCATGCGATAACATTCTGTTCACGTCAATAAAGACAGAGCCAGAACACAAGCTCTTCCCAGACTTTGGCTTCAAGGACCAACAAAAATCCTTCGCTAAATGGAATGACTTAGTATCTGAATAAGAGAAACAATCCAGGAAGAAAAGTCGCGGTTATCGGTACAGAATAAGTTGCTGAGGGTGCAATAAAGGTCAAGCAAAACGATTAGAGATTTCGGTGATCACATCATCCCATTACTGACTTCTCTGGACTCTGCTACTTTTGCCACCATCAACGACGAAGCTGACGAAAATGATCGTCTGGCCATCCAAGTTTTCAAGGATGGACTAAGGAACCAGAACCTTAAATTTATAGTTCAAGCACACGGCGAAAAGGACCTGAAACAAGAAGTCTCCTACGCGAGGGAGCATTTGACTAGCCTCGATCGAACCACTGCAGTTAAACCAAATTCTTCTCCTAGGCCCGTTTGTCAGACATGTAATAAAGTCGGACATACATCGGCCACTTGCCGATGCAATCTAAACTTAGCAAATTCCTGAACCAAAATTATTCGCCAAACCTGCCATAAGGCAGGTTTTAGGAACCCCAATGTCGTGTACAAAAAACCCGTCTGCCAACCCTGTAACAAGGTGGGACACATTTCTGTCACGTGCTACCAAAGCACGAATTAACCCAATTTCGTTCCACAGGATATTAAGAAAGAGGTGCAACTCTTAAAATGTAGCTACTGCAAAAAGCCCTACCATTGCGAAGACATATGTAGGACACGTCTGAAAGACATTGGAGCTCTGCCCAAACAAAACCCTTTTCGGAGAAACACTCCTGACACCGGTCAACGAAATCACTAACAAAACCCTCCCAATGAAGTAAGGCAATTCGTCACCAGCCAGTATAGTAACCAGAAATTCCTAAACGGAACCAACACGGGAAACGGGACGACTCGGAAAAATGCAGTCGAAAATCTATCCCGAGTACAGTCCCAAGCCGACATCCACTAATTAAATTAACTACGCTTGTATCATTCTGTCCTGAATTTAAAGAGATAGTGGTACGAGTAAAATTTAGCCCCAATATTCGGCAACGTTCTTACTTGACACAGGCACTGACATCAGCATTATCAAGTCAACAAGAACAGAGCCCAGAACTCCAAACTTAAACAAATCCTTTTTATCTACGATAGCGGGTGATTCAGTTCAAACTATAGAGATAATAGCCGGAACTATAGAACTAAGGATTGAAGAACACTCGATCCCGCTAGAACATTAATTTCAGGTGGTAGCCAGCCACCTAAACATAACATTCGATGGCATACATAAGTTTCAATGTCACATCGATTATCTCAAAAGACAAATATTAAAAACGCAATACCAACGGTTTGATCAACACTAGAAGCAACGGTGCAGAGCTTGGCCATACGAACTTTGTTGACTCCACAATTAACCCCGACTGCCAACTAGGCATTGGTGTTGAACGCATGCAGTCTCGAAAGGAATCGATACCGACTGTCTACGGACCGGATGTGATGATTTACGGAATTCATGCCTGGACGTAGTCATTGTTAAAACAACCGCCTGTAATGGAACAAACACCGAGGTTAGTAAAGAAAAACTCCCGGCCAACAGTAAGACTAAGTCGAACGAGCACTTAGTAGTTAGC
Organism: Volucella inanis; assembly: GCA_907269105.1. NCBI lineage: Eukaryota > Metazoa > Arthropoda > Insecta > Diptera > Syrphidae > Volucella > Volucella inanis. Next base: position 103,149,317 of record OU026153.1, on the reverse strand, counting down.
ACCGAGGAGAATACAAAGAAACTCCGGCCAACAGTAGGACTAAGTCGAACCAGCACTCAGCAGTTAGGACCGAGGACAATAAGAAGAAACTGCAGGCCAACAGTAAGACTCAGTCGAACAAGCATTTAGCAGTTAGGACCGAGGAGAATAAGAAGAAACTCCCGGTCAACAGTAACACTAAGGAGAACTTAGCAGTTAGTTCCGAGGAAAATAATAATAGTAATCTCTCAACATTCAACAGTAAGACTAAGTCAAGAGAGAGGTTGGCAGTTAAGACTGAGGCAGACGATAGTATCAACAGAAAACTCATAATAATTCAATGATTAATTCTTTCTCGGAGGCGACAAACTCTCGTTTACAGAAGCCAAAAGTCGTAATTGACCAATGTAAGCCCCCATTATACGTGAAACCTTACTGACTCCCTGATGCAAACAGAAACGAGATCCTTAGACAGTTAAACGAAATGCTACAGGAAGAAATAATTTAGCCTAGTGCAAGCCCGTGGAACTTCCCTTTGCTTCTGGTTCTCAAGAAACTGGGCAAGGGAGGCAACAAGCGTTGGAGAGTGGTGGTAGATTTTCGCCGGGTAAACGAATTGACGATTGCCGATGTATACCCACTACCCAATATATACGGATATACTGGGTATCGATTGGCAAACGGATTTCATCAAATCCGTATGAACGAGAACATAGGTGTAAAAGGGTATTCAGTACCCTTCATGGACATTACAAGTACAATCGTATGCTATTTGGCCTTAGGAACGCTCCAGCAACCTTTCAACGTCTGATGAATACAGTACTGACGGGTCTACAAGGATTCGACTGTTTTGTGTATGTCGACGACATCGTTTTGTACGGGTACGATTTGAAAGATCACAACGCCAAACTAATTCGAGTTTTTAATCGGTTGCGTCAAAATAATTTAAAACTCCAGCCCAACGAATGTAATTTCTTAAAGAAAGAATTGATGTATTTGGGTCATATCATCTTGGAACACGGTCTCAAACCAGATCCTGAAAAAATGAAAGCAGCTAAAACATTCCCCATACCTAAGTCTGTCAAGGGAATAAAATCGTTCTTAGGATTCGTAGGTTACTACAGGAGACTCATCAAAAATGTCTCTATAATGGCAACGCCATTAACTAAATTATTATAAAAGAATCTCAATTTCAAATGGGATGAATTCTGTGACGAAGCACTCCAATCCTTAAAAAATAAATTAATAGAACCTCCTATCTTATCTTATCCAGATTTCAAGAAAGACTTCATAGTAACTACGGATGCCAGTGATATTAGATTAGGTCCCAAGGAATAGTCGGCCAAGACAAACCAATTTGCTTCGCCAGCCGAACTCTGAACGACGCCGAAACTCGGTACAGTACTATGGAGAAAGAATTATTGGCTATAGTATACGCCGTCAAACAGTTTCGCCCATACAGTAGCTTATGAACCTTAAAGATCCAACGTCAAGACTGGCGCACCGCAGAATTGTACTGGACGAATACGAGTATCAAATTATTTATAAAGCGGGAAAAACAATCCAAATGCAGACGCATTACACTGTACGTGTAACTACCCGTAGCCAAAACAAAAACGGGGAATCTTCGCAAGACATATGTCTTAACCCACCAGAAATTCAAGTTCTTTCCAGTCTTGTCCTGCACGAACAGACGGGATCAATTTTCGCGGACAAACTAGCTATTCGGAAATTGGAATTGTCCGATGTGGAAGAAATCAAGCGAACAGTCGAATGTTATCGGCTGTTCCTCTTCATTCGTCCTTCTTTGTGCCTCGTGAAGCGGTATTCCATCCGCTTCCTTTTGCTCATGGCAGTGGTTTTTCCTGCAATTGGGTTTGTTTATGCGCATTTTTTGGCCACCTGGGTGCCATTTGTGTTAGGATTTGTGCACGTTGTTGCTCTGCCTGGATTGTTTACAGCTCTTTGTCGCCAATATGCATGATTATTATGTGATTGTTTTATTACTCTATGTCGATTCTCGACATTCCACCCCCAATGAAGGCCCGTCTTTAATTCCCGGTCATTGTCATCGTCCTTGGGAAAGACGCATAGTTTCTGCACAGGACGCACTAACGTCGTATACTCCATTTTGATATCTGCACTTCGCACAAGTCCATTTCTGCCCTTATGAACTGCAGTCACTCTGTGGGTGGCGTATTCTCATGTTTGACAAGTATAAGATCCCCGATCTCTATATTGTCGCGCTGCTCTCTCTACTTGAATCGCTGCTGTAGCGTGTGGATGTAATCCTCTCTCCATTTCTTCCAGAAATGCTGCTGCATCTGATGGAATATCGTCCACAGCTTAGGTCGTTTGGGAGGAATCTCGCTGACGTCTGCGGCAAGTGGTTGAACAATTTGCTCACCAATCAGGAAATGTCCAGGAGTGAGTGCGCTTCAGTCTCTTGAATCATCTGAAAAGGCACAAAGTGGTCGCGAGTTGAGGCATGCCTCAATTTGCACTAGTGTTGTTGCTAGAGTCTCCAACGTAAAAACTTATTTGCCCATCACTCTGCACAGGTGGTGTTTTAAATACCTGACTCCAGCTTCCCAAATGCCCCCAGAATGTGGCGCACTGAACCTCCTTTGGGTTCCCATGGCTCGTATTTGGTCAAGAGGAAGCTGGTTTCTCCGATGCCTTGCATCTGCGCCAACAAACGTTGTGGCGTTATCGCTCCCATACACTGCACATGCACCTCGTCGTCCAGTAAAGCGATGAAAAGCAGCGAGAAATGCCTCCGAAGGCTGGTTGTTCACAACTCGAATCGCTCCAGTCACCATGCCATGATTGACCTGCCCTGGCCTTAATTTGCACTGATCCGCCGTAGTCAACGCCGCTGTGCTTATGGTGTCTTCACCATCATCTGCTCCGGATAGCATATCATCAACGTAAAAGTTGTGTATAACTGCTCCATATGCTAAAAAATATTTGTGCTTGTGAACCTTTGCGCATTGAGTCACCACTCTTAAACTGCTCGACGTCATGCCATACGTGACCACTGTCAAGCAAAATTCCCGAAGCTCGTCGTCAGGACTCTCTCCCCAAAATATTCCTTGCAGATCACACTGTCTCAAATCAACGCGCACTTATCTGTACTTCTTCTGGACGTCTGCGGTTACCGCCACCTTGAAGCACCGGAATATGGTGATATAGGGATTTCCAATAGGGACTTGACAACTTTGAATTTAATTTGTTAACGCACTCTTGCACTAATCATCAAACTGTCACTGTCAATTTATTCAGTAAACTTAACATTTTCACCATGGTAAAGTAGACTAACTAAAAAAAAAAAAAATTTCTACAGATATTCGGAGTCGCAAAATCATCTTTAGTGACGAAGCTCATTTTTGGCTCAATGGGTTCGTCAATAAGCAAAATATGCGATATTGGTCGGGTGAAAACTCACATGTGCTTCATGAATCACCACTTCATCCACAAAGAATAACTATTTTTGGGCCATATTTTCCATATTTTTTCGTTGACGTTAACGATCGTCACGTTACTGAGAATGGTCAGCGTTATGGCGCCATGATCACCGACTATTTTTAGCCCGAATTAGAAGATATGGCATGTGGTTTCAACAGAATGGTGTCACAAGCCACACAACACTCGCTACAATCGAATTTCTTCGTGACTCAGTGTTGAGGAATATGATATGTATTTCCGACTGCTCTCGGCTCTTTGCTGTTGACAGGCCTCATGTGATCCAGCACGTGGTATTCACGCATAAAGCTTATGTACTTTTCCCTCAGCTCGGGTTTGCGCACAATTTCTTTTCTAATTGGAAGAACCTTTTCATGGCTATGGTTTTGAATTTCCCAGGCTCTATGCTCTCAGATTAATGGGTATCGTGACCACATATCGTCCAGCTGGATCTCTCAGGAAATTATTCTCGATCCATTTATCGTCCGCAGAAATCGCTATAGATTTGCTCACCTCTTCTGTCTCCCAAAATCTTTTAATTTGCTCCTCTAGCAACACATCCTGTGTCTCTTCGGATATGACCACGGCTCGAAATGCTCGTTCCTCGTGAAGTCACAGCTGCGCAAGCATTATCCATTCTAGATGCGTATCCTGCGCCGTCAGGCCGCTATGGTGCCTTTTGAAGTTTCTCTTGATGACATCTGCCCATACTTGGGCTCCGAATAAAAGCTCAACTCTGGCGGGTTTGTCGTACGTTGGATCCGCCAACTGCATGTGCCTGATGTCAATCTTCTGACCTAGTAGCACGTCTGCTATCGAAAGGTACGAGGAGATCCTTTTGATGGTGTACATCTCACAGCTCAGGGAGAAATCCGAATACACCTCAGACAATAAGGTGATTTGGACAACACCGGTTAATCTAACTTCTGTTTCAGCACCGATTCCGCTCACCTGAAATTCGCACTTATGCTTTGCGATGCCCATTCGCTAGATGCACTGTTCCGTGATTAGGTTAACCTGGCTTCCGCTGTCAAGGAGTACCCTAGCCTGCATTGCTCGCCCAGCTCCACTTCTCACTTTGACACAGGCTGTTGCCAATAATGCACTTGTTCGCTCTGTACTGGTTTGCTCTGCACTGGTTTGCTCTGCACTAGTTTGAACTGCACTGGTTTACTTTGGACTGGTTCGCTCTGCACTAGTTTGCTCTGCACTGGTTCGCTCTGCACCGTTACACTGCCCTGGGCTACTGCTTTGCTCTGATCTAATGGCGATGCCTGTCTCTGCGGGTATGACCTTTCCCATCAATGTTTGAAAAGGTAGACGATGCTTCGCTTGCTATGCCTTGGGTGGCTCCTTTGAAACGACAGGTTGTTCGCGCCCCTGGCTAACTACTGCCGTCGCTATGACGCCTGTTCTGGGAGTCCTCGATTCTGGACACAAAACACTATTGTAATTTTCGTCGCACCTGCGGCAACTGCAGGTTTGACAACTTGAGGTTTCCATTGACACACTTTGTCAAATCTTGACTGCACCAAAAGTGCCAGAAAGTCTTGGCACCGGTACAATGCGTGCTCTGCCTTCACAAGCGACATCGGTGAATGGGTGCTGCTCTGCTTTCACTTACTGCACTGCTAACGGGTTTGGATTTCCATTGTTCTTCTTTGATGGGATGCTCGGTACAATCGAGAAAAGTTGAATCTAAAGCGCTTGCTCGCGTCTCCAAGAATTTTAAAAACTTGGACAGCGTCGCAATCTTGCACACGTCCTATCACTTCATCTGCCACGCTTGGTTGGTTTCGGGATCCAGGCGTAATCTCAGCATGTTTACAATCATGGGGTCCCAGGATCCAGTATTCACTCTATGAGGACCCAAGGATGTCAGATGGGCATTTGTCTCATTGATCAAATCACGGATGTCGAGTGACCTCGTTGCTCCTCTGCCAATGCTCGGGATGGCATGTAAGGCGTTTAAATGTGCGTCAGCGATGCTCTATGGATTGCCTTAGACTTCATTTAGCTTGCTCCAGGCCTCAAAGTAATTGGCTTCTGTGATTTGTCAGCGATTAATAAATCTGGCGGGCGCTCCTTCTAAAACCTGCTTCGGCTCAATAAACTTTGTAGCGTTTGCCATATGGTCGTTACTGTGCACCTCAGTAATAAATATGTCGCGAAACTAGCGCCATTTTGTTAGGTCACCTTTAAATGTAATGAGTTTAGTGGGGTGCTTTTGCCGTACCTGGACGACGCTCATTGGTGCAGATCAGTGTTCAGCCAGCGCTTGAGTTGCGTCCTGTTGCTCAATTTCCACGATACGCAAGCGTAATCTCGTCATGACGTCATGACATGCGTCGTCTACTGCTTGCTAGATACTTGTCGTGCACTTCCAGCTCATCATCCCCCGCTGCTTTTTCCACAGGTGCTGCTCCAGCCGCTTATTGTAGGCGCTCTCCGCGCAACAAAAACTATATTGATAGAACAACTCTCTTCGCATTACTTATGTACCCAAACGATGGCACTATGTCCCACAGCAGATGATCGTCAGTTCCATTGTAAACGTATTTTCTGATGTGGAAGAAGTCAAGCGAACAGTCGAACGTTACCGGCTGCTCCTCTTTGCTCGTACTTCTTTGCGCCTCGTGAAGCGGTATTCCATTCGCTGCTTTTTGCTCACGGCAGTGGTTTTTCTTGCAATTGAGTTTGTATTTTGTGGCCACCTAGGTGTCATTTGTGTTAGGATTTGTGCACGTTGTTGCTCTGCCTGGATTGTTTACTGCTCTTTTTTTTCAACATGCATGATGATTATGTGGTTGTTTTTTTGCTCTGTGTCGATTCTCGACACTAGCCAAATACAACGTCATAGTATTGCCCTTAATAGACTCACCTGACGAGGAGATCCTGAAATCCAAATATCTTCAGTTTAAGATACCTCTGTCTCTAATAGACAATTTCCAAATTTTCAAGCCTATTCTCTTCCCAATGAAATACCAAAGCAATTTTATATACATACAGCCCACACACAAGTGCGTTATTATTGATCATAACAGTGAACATTTTTCACCATTGAGTCTATGAAGACTCATTGAATCATATGAAGAAAACGAAATCTGCCAAAATAATATGACTGTTTATACCCTTCAAGAACCAGCAATAATAACATTATCACAATGTTGTTACCTGAAAACCAACGACTTAACCTTGCACGCCTACGACGAAAGCTCGTCAACTATTTACAACTCCTTCATTTCAAATTATTACCCAACTCGTCCATTAACCCCCTAAACTTCTCGAAAACAGAAATAGTAAGGTACTCAAGTCAAAATGAGCTAGAGATCGTCTCCAGCTCAATAACAGAACTAAAAATAGAAAAGTCAAATCATTTTCCCATACACAAAAACAATGCTCATCACTACATCCAAATCTACGCAACAATTGCAATAATACCAATAATGGCCTTTCGCAAACAATACAAATCATACAAACTCAAACATGAGTCAAACGAAAGAACTATTAAAATCGACATTAAAAATCCAATTAACGAAACACCTACCTATATTCTACTCTCAAATGACAAAAAAAAAGAAGTGAGAATCAAACAGTTTTTTCATCCACTAAAAGAAAAAATATATATATATGTATATATCGCCAATCAGAGCAAATTACCTAATGTAAATGAAAAAAAAAAAAAAAAAAAATTACAAAAAAAAAACCTTACCATGTAGTTAAAATATTCAATCGATCCAATGTATTAAATCAAATCAATGTATAAAAAAAATTCGCATAAAATGAAAAATAATTTTTTTTCTTAAACGTATATTAAGTATAGGGTTTTCTAATAACGACTTGACGACTTTTTTTTAAATAAAAGGCAAACCATTTGAGATATTTCAAAACCTTTATTATTGAAATCAATACATTTATGAATGGAAATCGACTTCGTTCATATGACCACCGCGGGCACGTTTGCACGTTTGCACGTTCGATTCTTTGAAAACGAAACGGCCGCTATTTCGCGTTCAATGTTGGCTTTCAGCTCTTTCAACGTCGTCGGCGTGTTGGCATAAACCAATGACTTAACGTAGCCACACAGAAAATAGTAAAGCGGCGTTAAATCGCACGAACGACATGTCGTCCAAGTCCATGTCTTCCAATTCGGGCCAAAAATAATCGGTGATCATGGCGCGATAACGCTGACGCACCAAACAGTTATTTTTTGTGGATGAAGTGGTGAATCATGAAGCACATGTGGGTTTTCACCCGACCAATAACGCATATTTTGCTTATTGACGAACCCATTGAGCCAAAAATGAGCTTCGTCACTGAACATGATTTTGCGACGAAATTCATCATCTTGGCGCATCTTCTCCAGAACACAATCGGAGAACGTACGTCGTTTCAAACTTACGCAAAATACGCCATAATGTGGTCTGAGCGTGGTCCAATTCTTGAGAACTCCGTGGAATTGACTGATTTGTGATCTGATCTGTACGGCAGCGATATTTTCTACACTTCGACCAACCCGTTGTCTCACTAACATGACAACATCACACAACGAATATGTGGACTCAAATTTTTGCACTAAACTTGTTATTGCCTGCCTACTAGGGCGAGACTTACGACCGGAAATTCGGAGTTAACGCTCTTAAAGTTGCAGTCAACGACTCCAAATATCTGTAGAAATTTTTTATATTGTAATTTGCAGACGTTGAGCGTTAGTGTACTTTACCATAATAAAAATGTTGAGTTTACTGAATAAATTGACAGTCACACTTTGATGATTAGTGAAAGAGTGCGTTCACAAATCAAATTCAAAGTTGTCAAGTCCCTATTGGAAAACCCTATATATAAATGTTAGGAACTAAGAAAAATCTTTGTCATGTAACTAAAATATTCAATGTTAGAAACGAAGAAAAATCTATTAAATCAAATCAAAATATATAAAAAAAAAAAAATCAAATCTAATGGAAAAAAAATCTTATCATGAATTAATATATTCAATTATGAAAAATCATTCAATATATTAAATCAAATCTATATATAAAAAAATCGAATCAATCAATCATGTAATCCAATAATATAACGCTAGAGACTAAGAAAAACTTTTGTAAACCTTCAAACCCGTTGCCACTTTTTCAGAAAATTAACCTCTTCAAGTTAGTAGTTTTCTTCCTACAAGACGATGGGGTGTAGTATTCCGCTACACTACTATATTCCCACCCCATGAGCAACACTTGCATCTTCCAATAGCAACAAGTACATCATAATTCATAATTGAGATGCAAAGTCCAGAATAAGTGAGAGAATCCATCAGTGGAGAATCCACTTTACGATGCCATAAGTAAAAAGGGAAAACTATAAACACTCGTAAATACTTCAATGCATTCACCCCGAAGTGTGATGTATAGGTCAAAGCCAGAATATCAAAATGTAAACAATCATAAATACTTCAATGCATCCACCCCGAAGTGGGTCGGCCAAAATGCCGACTTAACAATAACAACACAGCGGAGACATTAGTTATCGTTGCACTGCAGTAGCAAGCCGTTGTACTCTAGATAGATCGAATTACCGAACGATCATACGTACAATCACGGGCGCCACCACGAAAGCGTAACTGACCGGGACACTTAGGACAACCAAACCGGAAACCTAAATCAACAAATGAAAAATGCATTGTGAGAATATCTTTTGCAAGCAAAATTATCTACAAATTTAGTACAAAAGGCAGCGGTTGGGAAGGAAAAAATTATAGAAGGACAATTACTCCAAACAATAAAGGTCGCAGCCCTTGGTTACACAGCGGGCCTTTGTTGTACTATAAATTATTTAAATATACATAAACCAAAATAGTAAAGGTCGTAGTCTTTGGTTACACAGCAGTCATTTAACTATACAAATTAAATAAAAAAATATTATAACGATTAAACAAGTCTTTCCTTCCGCTCGTATACTCTTCTCCGCATTTTCAACGCGGAAAGCACGGTAGACAGGGCGTAATCTCACAAGGTGAATGGGCCTGGAATAGTAGATTACCTCAAACTAGGATTTTTAGTAGCATTTTTCTCGAAACTACATTTTTCAAATTTGCTTCAGTTGTAATTCAAAGACAAATCATCCGATCGCTTTGATTTATTTATTAATTTTTTTTGCTTATTTTGTATGTATATATTTCTCTATACAATGACCTTCCAGTTTTTCGATTGTGTGAAAAACGTAATTTTGGCGGGCTAAAAATCATCAAATTTTCTGGCAAAATGTCGCACTAGGTGTGCCCCTTAAGTTAAAAGAAACCCTTACTAATATAAAATCGTTAGGGTATTTTGAATTCAAGGATAGAACACAGGTTGCTACAGACGCAAGCTCAGTTGAACTTCTAACAATCTTAATCCAATTAAATTGAAATGGTCCAAATATCATGGCCTATGTCAATTAAAAATTAACAGGTTTCGAACATTTACTTGATTGGAAAAGATTTCGACCCGATAATGGAAATTATTTTTTTACCAAATTCAAAACTTTGTGCTTGGATAGAAAGACGCGTACCACGGTTATAATCCAACAAAGTTATACGCAGACCGGGAAAATCAAATATTGCCGATCCATTCTGACGTTTACGTAAATACTCACATATGTAAAGCATACACAGTTCGAGACGAACTGCTGTACAAAAAAAGGAAATAAAAGTATGTTTAAAGGCTTAATCATCTGATGTCTGAGTGTAAAAGTAAATCTCCGTACGTTGCATCGATTTCGGTAAAAAAATTGGAAAATCTACGATAGATCGAAGCTTTGTTTTCGCCTCTGATCATATTTCTTGTTTTGTCAGCCACCATCATTGCGTCCATCCGGCGCAAAGATTTTCCACATAAAGCTACTTGGTGTATGATGCAGTGGATTAAAGGACAATGAATACCATTCGGTTTAGGTAGTCCAAAAAATCCTGTCACTGTCCCTGTCGTTATTTTAACTCATTCACAATACAAGAATATTTTTGAAACCCTCCGTAATCTATAACAGTGGTACTGACAGCTTCATAGATATCACTTACTTTACTTGTTACATATAACGGCACTAAATTCAAAATTTCTTCCGTAATAGTATAGGGTTTTCCAATAGGGACTTGACAAATTTGAATTTAATTTGTGAACGTAATCTTTCACTAATCATCAAACTGTCACTGTCAATTTATTCAGTAAACTCAACATTTTCATCGTGATAAAGTACACTAACGAGCAACGTCTGTAAATTATAAAAATTTTCTACAGTTATTCGGAGTCGGTGACTGCAACTTTAAGAGCGTTAACTCCAATTTTCGGTAGTAATTTTTGCCCTAGTAGACAGGCAATAACAAGTTTAGTGCAAAAATTTGAGTCTACATATTCGTTGTGTGATGTTGCCGTGTCAGTGAGACAACGGGTTGGTCGAAGTGTAGAAAATAGTAGCAAACGATCCAAATCAGTCAATTCCACGGCGTTCTCAAGAATTGGGCATCGATCAGACCACATTATGGCATATTTTGCGTAAGGATCTTGGCTTACACCCATAAAATATCAAGCTGACCCAAGAATTGAAGCCGATGGACCATTTGAAGTGACGTACGTTCTCCGATTGGGTACTGGAGAGGATGCGCCAAGATGATGAATTTCATCGCAAAATCACCTTCAGTGACGAAGCTCATTTTTGGCTCAATGGGTTCGTCAATAAGCAAAATATGCTTATTTTTATTATTGGTCGGGTGAAAACCCATATGTGCTTCATGAATCACCACTTCATCCACAAAAAATAACTGTTTGATGCGGTTTGCATGCCGGTGGCGTTATTGGGCCATATTTCTTCGTCGACGATAACGACTGTCATGTCACTGTGAATGGTCAGCGTTATCGCGCCATGATCACCAATTACTTTTGGCCCGAATTTGAAGATATGGACTTGGACGACATGTGGTTTCTACAGGATGGTGGCACAAACCACACAGCACACTCTACAATCGATTTATTGAAGAGTAAGTATGGGAGCGTGTTATCTCAAGATGCGATTTAATGCCGCTTTACTAATTTCTGTGGGGCTACGTTAAGTCATGGGCTTATGCCAACACGCCAACGACGTTGAAAGAGCTCAGAGCCAACATTGAACGCGAAATAGCGGCCGTTTCGACCGATATGTGTGGTCGAGTCGTTGAAAATTGGGTCCAAAGAATCGACCGCTGCTAGCGTGTCCGTGGTGGCCATATGAACGAAGTCGAGTTCCATTCATAAATGTTTTGATTGTACTTCAAATCAAAAATAAAGTTTTTGAAAGATCTCAAATGGTTGGCCTTTTATTTAAAAAAAAAGTTGTCAAGTCGTTATTAGAAAACCCTATATAATCTTTTAAAACTTAGCGAATAAAAATTAATGACTCACTGACATCTGTCTGGTACGTAATTTCATCCAAATATATTGGAAAATATTCATACTGTGCAACGGAGTTACACAATTTCTTAGAAAAATACTCGCCCATATTACATGTATATTCGTCGCGCCACTGTTTGATATGATAGTGCTATACAGGGTGTTTTTTAATTCGAGACATCCAAATTACTCGAAAAATGCGCGATATCGCCAAAAATGTTTCAGACAATGAATACCATTCGGTTTAGGTAGTCCAAAAAATCCTGTCACTGTCCCTGTCGTTATTTTAACTAATTCACAATACAAGAATATTTTTGAAACCCTCCGTAATCTATAACAGTGGTACTGACAGCTTCATAGATATCACTTACTTTAGTTGTTACATATAACGGCACTAAATTCAAAATTTCTTCCGTAATAGTATAGGGTTTTCCAATAGGGACTTGACAAATTTGAATTTAATTTGTGAACGTAATCTTTCACTAATCATCAAACTGTCACTGTCAATTTATTCAGTAAACTCAACATTTTCATCGTGATAAAGTACACTAACGAGCAACGTCTGTAAATTATAAAAATTTTCTACAGTTATTCGGAGTCGGTGACTGCAACTTTAAGAGCGTTAACTCCAATTTTCGGTAGTAATTTTTGCCCTAGTAGACAGGCAACAACAGGTTTAGTGCAAAAATTTGAGTCTACATATTCGTTGTGTGATGTTGCCGTGTCAGTGAGACAACGGGTTGGTCGAAGTGTAGAAAATAGTAGCAAACGATCCAAATCAGTCAATTCCACGGCGTTCTCAAGAATTGGGCATCGATCAGACCACATTATGGCATATTTTGCGTAAGGATCTTGGCTTACACCCATAAAATATCAAGCTGACCCAAGAATTGAAGCCGATGGACCATTTGAAGTGACGTACGTTCTCCGATTGGGTACTGGAGAGGATGCGCCAAGATGATGAATTTCATCGCAAAATCACCTTCAGTGACGAAGCTCATTTTTGGCTCAATGGGTTCGTCAATAAGCAAAATATGCTTATTTTTATTATTGGTCGGGTGAAAACCCATATGTGCTTCATGAATCACCACTTCATCCACAAAAAATAACTGTTTGATGCGGTTTGCATATTTCTTCGTCGACGATAACGACTGTCATGTCACTGTGAATGGTCAGCGTTATCGCGCCATGATCACCAATTACTTTTGGCCCGAATTTGAAGATATGGACTTGGACGACATGTGGTTTCTACAGGATGGTGGCACAAACCACACAGCACACTCTACAATCGATTTATTGAAGAGTAAGTATGGGAGCGTGTTATCTCAAGATGCGATTTAATGCCGCTTTACTAATTTCTGTGGGGCTACGTTAAGTCATGGGCTTATGCCAACACGCCAACGACGTTGAAAGAGCTCAGAGCCAACATTGAACGCGAAATAGCGGCTGTTTCGACCGATATGTGTGGTCGAGTCGTTGAAAATTGGGTCCAAAGAATCGACCGCTGCTAGCGTGTCCGTGGTGGCCATATGAACGAAGTCGAGTTCCATTCATAAATGTTTTGATTGTACTTCAAATCAAAAATAAAGTTTTTGAAAGATCTCAAATGGTTGGCCTTTTATTTAAAAAAAAAGTTGTCAAGTCGTTATTAGAAAACCCTATATAATCTTTTAAAACTTAGCGAATAAAAATTAATGACTCACTGACATCTGTCTGGTACGTAATTTCATCCAAATATATTGGAAAATATTCATACTGTGCAACGGAGTTACACAATTTCTTAGAAAAATACTCGCCCATATTACATGTATATTCGTCGCGCCACTGTTTGATATGATAGTGCTATACAGGGTGTTTTTTAATTCGAGACATCCAAATTACTCGAAAAATGCGCGATATCGCCAAAAATGTTTCAGACAATGAATACCATTCGGTTTAGGTAGTCCAAAAAATCCTGTCACTGTCCCTGTCGTTATTTTAACTAATTCACAATACAAGAATATTTTTGAAACCCTCCGTAATCTATAACAGTGGTACTGACAGCTTCATAGATATCACTTACTTTAGTTGTTACATATAACGGCACTAAATTCAAAATTTCTTCCGTAATAGTATAGGGTTTTCCAATAGGGACTTGACAAATTTGAATTTAATTTGTGAACGTAATCTTTCACTAATCATCAAACTGTCACTGTCAATTTATTCAGTAAACTCAACATTTTCATCGTGATAAAGTACACTAACGAGCAACGTCTGTAAATTATAAAAATTTTCTACAGTTATTCGGAGTCGGTGACTGCAACTTTAAGAGCGTTAACTCCAATTTTCGGTAGTAATTTTTGCCCTAGTAGACAGGCAACAACAGGTTTAGTGCAAAAATTTGAGTCTACATATTCGTTGTGTGATGTTGCCGTGTCAGTGAGACAACGGGTTGGTCGAAGTGTAGAAAATAGTAGCAAACGATCCAAATCAGTCAATTCCACGGCGTTCTCAAGAATTGGGCATCGATCAGACCACATTATGGCATATTTTGCGTAAGGATCTTGGCTTACACCCATAAAATATCAAGCTGACCCAAGAATTGAAGCCGATGGACCATTTGAAGTGACGTACGTTCTCCGATTGGGTACTGGAGAGGATGCGCCAAGATGATGAATTTCATCGCAAAATCACCTTCAGTGACGAAGCTCATTTTTGGCTCAATGGGTTCGTCAATAAGCAAAATATGCTTATTTTTATTATTGGTCGGGTGAAAACCCATATGTGCTTCATGAATCACCACTTCATCCACAAAAAATAACTGTTTGATGCGGTTTGCATATTTCTTCGTCGACGATAACGACTGTCATGTCACTGTGAATGGTCAGCGTTATCGCGCCATGATCACCAATTACTTTTGGCCCGAATTTGAAGATATGGACTTGGACGACATGTGGTTTCTACAGGATGGTGGCACAAACCACACAGCACACTCTACAATCGATTTATTGAAGAGTAAGTATGGGAGCGTGTTATCTCAAGATGCGATTTAATGCCGCTTTACTAATTTCTGTGGGGCTACGTTAAGTCATGGGCTTATGCCAACACGCCAACGACGTTGAAAGAGCTCAGAGCCAACATTGAACGCGAAATAGCGGCTGTTTCGACCGATATGTGTGGTCGAGTCGTTGAAAATTGGGTCCAAAGAATCGACCGCTGCTAGCGTGTCCGTGGTGGCCATATGAACGAAGTCGAGTTCCATTCATAAATGTTTTGATTGTACTTCAAATCAAAAATAAAGTTTTTGAAAGATCTCAAATGGTTGGCCTTTTATTTAAAAAAAAAGTTGTCAAGTCGTTATTAGAAAACCCTATATAATCTTTTAAAACTTAGCGAATAAAAATTAATGACTCACTGACATCTGTCTGGTACGTAATTTCATCCAAATATATTGGAAAATATTCATACTGTGCAACGGAGTTACACAATTTCTTAGAAAAATACTCGCCCATATTACATGTATATTCGTCGCGCCACTGTTTGATATGATAGTGCTATACAGGGTGTTTTTTAATTCGAGACATCCAAATTACTCGAAAAATGCGCGATATCGCCAAAAATGTTTCAGACAATGAATACCATTCGGTTTAGGTAGTCCAAAAAATCCTGTCACTGTCCCTGTCGTTATTTTAACTAATTCACAATACAAGAATATTTTTGAAACCCTCCGTAATCTATAACAGTGGTACTGACAGCTTCATAGATATCACTTACTTTAGTTGTTACATATAACGGCACTAAATTCAAAATTTCTTCCGTAATAGTATAGGGTTTTCCAATAGGGACTTGACAAATTTGAATTTAATTTGTGAACGTAATCTTTCACTAATCATCAAACTGTCACTGTCAATTTATTCAGTAAACTCAACATTTTCATCGTGATAAAGTACACTAACGAGCAACGTCTGTAAATTATAAAAATTTTCTACAGTTATTCGGAGTCGGTGACTGCAACTTTAAGAGCGTTAACTCCAATTTTCGGTAGTAATTTTTGCCCTAGTAGACAGGCAATAACAAGTTTAGTGCAAAAATTTGAGTCTACATATTCGTTGTGTGATGTTGCCGTGTCAGTGAGACAACGGGTTGGTCGAAGTGTAGAAAATAGTAGCAAACGATCCAAATCAGTCAATTCCACGGCGTTCTCAAGAATTGGGCATCGATCAGACCACATTATGGCATATTTTGCGTAAGGATCTTGGCTTACACCCATAAAATATCAAGCTGACCCAAGAATTGAAGCCGATGGACCATTTGAAGTGACGTACGTTCTCCGATTGGGTCACCTTCAGTGACGAAGCTCATTTTTGGCTCAATGGGTTCGTCAATAAGCAAGATATGCTTATTTTTATTATTGGTCGGGTGAAAACCCATATGTGCTTCATGAATCACCACTTCATCCACAAAAAATAACTGTTTGATGCGGTTTGCATGCCGGTGGCGTTATTGGGCCATATTTCTTCGTCGACGATAACGACTGTCATGTCACTGTGAATGGTCAGCGTTATCGCGCCATGATCACCAATTACTTTTGGCCGAATTTGAAGATATGGACTTGGACGACATGTGGTTTCTACAGGATGGTGGCACAAACCACACAGCACACTCTACAATCGATTTATTGAAGAGTAAGTATGGGAGCGTGTTATCTCAAGATGCGATTTAATGCCGCTTTACTAATTTCTGTGGGGCTAAGTTAAGTCATGGGCTTATGCCAACACGCCGACGACGTTGAAAGAGCTCAGAGCCAACATTGAACGCGAAATAGTGGCCGTTTTGACCGATATGTGTGGTCGAGTCGTTGAAAATTGGGTCCAAAGAATCGACCGCTGCTAGCGTGTCCGTGGTGGCCATATGAACGAAGTCGAGTTCCATTCATAAATGTTTTGATTGTACTTCAAATCAAAAATAAAGTTTTTGAAAGATCTCAAATGGTTGGCCTTTTATTTAAAAAAAAAGTTGTCAAGTCGTTATTAGAAAACCCTATATAATCTTTTAAAACTTAGCGAATAAAAATTAATGACTCACTGACATCTGTCTGGTACGTAATTTCATCCAAATATATTGGAAAATATTCATACTGTGCAACGGAGTTACACAATTTCTTAGAAAAATACTCGCCCATATTACATGTATATTCGTCGCGCCACTGTTTGATATGATAGTGCTATACAGGGTGTTTTTTAATTCGAGACATCCAAATTACTCGAAAAATGCGCGATATCGCCAAAAATGTTTCAGACAAAAGTCACAAGGTTCTGAAGGGGTCATAACCTGGTGACCACGAGTTTGACCTTGAACCCCATTTTCAAGGTCAAACGAAAGTCACTTTTGATTTTTTAATGGAAATATAATATCGAACTTCTAAATGAAGTACAGTTCCGTTCAAGTAGAAAAAAAGGGCAGAGTGCACATCATACACTCTCAGATAAGTTCAGGTCAATTTGTCTCTATCTGAAATGTCTTTGAGTTTTAACTTCACTCGAGGCAATAATGACTTCCTCAAAACAAATCTCGACCTTCTAACACCATAACAACTTTGGAATCCGATTAATGATTTATGCGTGCAAGTTCAGTGGTATATAGCACTGAATGAATAATACCTTTGAGACAAAGTCGTGTGCCCCATTGGGGAATACGACTGAGCAATGAAAATCAGGAATTATCATTTAAAAAATCAAGTGACCTTCGTTTGACCTTGAAAATGGGTCTCAAGGTCAAACTCGTAGTCACCATCTTATGTCCCCTTTAGAACCTTGTGACTTTTGTCTGAAACATTTTTCGCGATATTTCGTACTTTTCGAGTATTTTTGATATCTTAAGTTTTATGGCGCCCTCTGAAGGGAAAAGAATGCATTTTTGAAAAAAGTGTTTTATGTAAGAGAATTGTAATTTTTCACGCAGATTACGAATCTGTCAAAAAATAGGGGTTCCCATTAAAAAGTCAAAAGTGACATTTTGCGCGATATTGCGTATTTTTCGAGTAATTTGGATGTCTCAAGTTAAAAGACTTATCCGGTAGATTAAAATTTGTTTGCATAAATCGTTCAGCCATTATAATTCCACTTTTTTTTTTATTAAAACCCCATCATTGAATGTATTTTTAGCTTTAAGTTTTTTAGCTTTTGTAGTAAGCTACAATAACTTTTCTAGCTTCACCTTTATGTTCCTTATTATTATCATCATGCAAAGTTGTGTAGTGCCGCTAAACATTGTATTCCTAAGCCACAAACTGAACTTGCATACAAATCATACACTGAATTTTTTTGTTATTGTTGCAACTGTAATAGTCCAGTTCCCATTTTTAATTTCTCATTAAAAGCATAATTTTCATCGCTTACTTTTCGTTTCTTTGTAGACATAGTATACGATTTTATTCGGCAATAACGAATTGTATTGTATTATGAAACACAAATATTTGGAAACAAAATACAGTTAATTAACTCGCGGATTCTTTCGGCAATAGAAGTGCAAAGCGTACAAAGTAAGTTTTTTTCCAAAACTGCAACACACTACAAAACTGAAACTCAATTTTGCTCAAAATTACTCCGTTATATTCCGTTACCGATATTTCCATACAGAGAATAAGGAATGTGAGTATGTATGAAATTGTACATAAGAATGAATGCTTACATTTGGTTTTTTTTTCATTCGTGTATGTAAAGCGATTTTGTTTTGTTAAATGAGATTTCTTAGTTGAAGTTTTTTTACTCCACGACCGCAATGGCAGGGATTGCAGGCTGCATGTGGCCTCTGGGCATTGTTTTGGACAACCCTTACCTAAACCATAACATAACATAACAAGCCATTTAAATTCATCAAAGCCACTACAGTACTAATTAAGATAGAGAAATTCGACTATACAATTAAAAATATTGTACCAATACAAGCATTGTATAGTATCCAGTCGAACCTTAGCTGTCTCATCTCAGATATTTACAACTAAAATTATTGTTCTCGACGAAGTCATATTGTACCTTGTTGTGTTGGATTGCTGTAACTCGTAATAAAATTTTAAATAAAACAACTATTAGTCTTAACAAAATGGACAGTTCGGCGCTGGTTATAAGTTGTCTTTCTTTTTTTTTGTTAATATGTTTGACAATGCAATTTTTGCCTCATGAGAGATTATCATAAGTGTGTTTGTTTACATATTTAAGTGTACAATATTCTATGTTTTTATTTATATACATTATATTGAATAATTTTAACTTAACAATTTTTGTCAGCAACATTCTCCCCGCCGTGAACAATTATTTTCCTTTTGTACTGGAATACCCTTTGGTCATCAACGGTGATTTGATCATCACTACAATTTCAGCGAATGCTCATATGAAAAAAAATTCAAATTATTAAATTTGCAAAACGACAGAGCACAATACACGTAGGGACACAAAGTTGAAAAGAGCACCACTACACTTAAATGGCTGTATGCGATGTTTTGCTACTACAAAATTTCAATATTATAGTGTTGTACCCTTTGCACAATTTCGTCTAATTGCGTAGTTGAAGAAGAGTGCGTGATTGAATTGTGATGGCTGTTCATTGATCAGTGCGTAAATAACAATGAGAGCCGTGTTAGAACTGAATTTTTTTGTTTGAGTGTTTAATGCGGGAATTTATTTAAGTTATAATGTGCAATATTTCGTTTATTTTCGTATCAAAATTCGGGTGAGTGATTATTTAATATTATATTCCCTTTATTATTATTATTATTATATTGATTATGTGTGATGTGTTGTGCATAACGGATCGCGATTCGTAAGCATTTTACGGGTGCCATTTGTTTGGCTTTGTTTGTTTGTTTGTTTTGTGTAGATTATGGATTTATTTCACTATTATTTCATTTGATTGTGTTGAAATTTTAATGTTTGGTTTTGTTGGTGATATGTATAAACATATTATCCATATGATGGAAAATTATTGCCTCGTGTCTGGTCGAATATTCCGGGCGTTTTTCGGCTTCTGCTCTCTTCAAGCGGATTAATTGTGTTCGGTAGCGTTGTCCATTGATGGTTTCACAGTTTTAGCAGCTCATAATACAGCACACCCATCTGATCTTACCAAATACAGAGCATTACCTTCGCGCCATGGATATTCGGCCTTGCCGTTGACTTGGCTGGTTGGCCGGGTTTCAGATATGATTTTTTGCACTTGGGGTTGTCCTAATGGATCCATTTTTCATCACCAGTAACAATCCGATCCAAAAATGAGTTCCTGTTGTGGCGTTCCAGCAGCATTTCGGACATGCAAAAACTCGGCTTGAGTTCATGTGGAACCCAATTTCCTTGCTTTTGAATATATCCAGCTGCTCTTAAACGTTTTAAAATGGCTGCTTGAGCGACACCCAAAGATTCTGCGAACTCTTATTGTGTTTGGCAACAATCTTCATAGAGTTATGCTTCCAGTTCTTCATTTTAAAACTGTTTTGGCTGCCCAGGACGTTCATCGTCTTCCAAGCCAAAATCACCACTTTTAAATCGTGCAAACCACTTTTGGAACGTTCGCTCAGCTAGCGCATGTTCACCATAAACTTCCACCAAAATACGATGACTTCCGGCAGCAGTTTTCTTCATATTAAAGTAATGAAGAATAACTCCCCGCAAAAACACTTTTTCAGGCACAAAGTTCGACATATTTGAGTGAAAAAAAATTATTGTTGTTTACGCTTGAAATGAATGACAGTGACAGTAGATTTCCAACGCATGTTCCAATGGAATAATACAAGTTACGCCATCTCTTAGCAAACCGCATAGATAGATAGATTATAGACCCAATATTATAATTATATTCATTTGGGAATTGGATTTTGATTGATTGCTATGTGGGGGGTGTGTGTATTTATGGCTATTTGCTAGTGCGAAAACAATTATAGCGGATGATGTGTTGATGCAATAAGAGTTGTGAGATATATATATATATTTTTTTTTTTTTGATTTTATGAATTTTAAAAACTGATTTATTTTGTTAAATTGTTGAAAGTTTTGAGCTAGGATATTGAATGGTTAATGGACTGTATGTGTGTGGTTTATTTTCTTGAAGTGTTGTTGGTGAATATTTGAAGATGAGGGAGAAGAGTCGGTGTGATGATGCGGATATTGTTGAAGCTATTGTTTTTGTTTTGACTTGATGAGAGTGATGACATAACATATTATTTGTGTTATTGTATGAGAGATTTTTTGTTTTCCTTTTGCGTGTTTTGTGTTTATATTGAATTTGAATATATTTTAGTTTTATATGTTTAAAGAATTTGCTGTTCTTGTGTGGTATTATTCGTTGGTGGATAGCACAGTTTTGTGATTGGTCTTTTCAATGTGGATATTTTTGTTTTCGGGAGAGTACGATAACTTTGGCGCCAAAAATTGATAACGGTTTTTTATAGAGGGGTAAAAAACAAGCATTTTTTACTATGGGAGGGGGACTATCTCGCCCCGTTTTGGAGGTAGGGGAAATTTTATTAAAAAATGACTTAAAATGGAAAAAAATATTAAAAACAACAGCAACACGTACAGTAAAGTACTGTACCAGTTTCGAAAGTCAGAAACCTATTTTTCAACCCTAATTCCAGCTATATTATTTGTATCAATAGTTTTTAAGAAATTCGCATGCAAACCCAAAATTTTGATCAAAAATATTTAAAAAATGAAGTTTGGACCAATTTTTTTTTTTCAAAATTGTGATATGAAGTGGTCGATGCCTACATCAATTTTGAATCGAACTCAATAAACCGAATGGATTTATGTCATCTAGTTTTTGAGAAAATTGAAAATTACCAAAACTACTTTTTATGAGATTTTTTTTTTTTGTTTTTTTTGTTGGTATTTATGGTGATCTCACTTTGAGGATTAATGTTGATGAACCTATCATTTTTGTAAGTAAAGTATTGCAAATCATTTAGCGTTACCCAGAATGCACCACAAGGAGGTAGGTAGGAGGTAGTAGCGTCTCAATCAGTCAGTTTGTCAGTAAGCCAGTAGTTAGTTAAAATAGTCAAGTCGATTTTTAATGTACATATTAAAAAGGTATGTAAGTCTCGTCAATAAAATCATCGTCTGTACTGGTGTTACGGTCGAGTTCGTTGAGTTTGTCATTAATGGTGAGGAGCCGAGGTTTTTTTGTCGGTAAAATACCTTCTAAGTGGTCACTGTGAACGGTGGGAGGGTCGAAGTTTATTGCAAACATACACTTTCTTTACCATCCATAAAACATGGGTATACTTTTTTTACGTCCAGGAAAAATTTCATAGTTTGGGAGCCCAAGTCGTCCTTTTTTTTTTTCAAGGCAGTATTTTCGATAAAAAAGTGCCATATATTGATGAAGGTGTTGTGGAACTAGAGAATAGTTTTTCAACACTTATATACTGGAGCGCGCTGTCGGTACAAATACGACTGGTGTTGGGGTCAACATATTTATGGATATAAGGCCACAAATTTTCCTTACATTTGGAGTTTGCTTCAAAGAATCGCCCGACCTTATCTTCTTTGCAAAACAACCTCAATACCACGATTGTCATTTGTTCAGTAATACGGCCTCTGTGATATTTCCTTTTCGTAGGAAAAGTTTCTTTGATTTGTTCAGTTTTTTCTTTGCCCCCATTGTTAACGTGAATGTGAGACGATATAACTTCGGCTATTTCACGACAATAGTTAAAATAACCTATTATAGTAGATGTGCTTAGTTCATTTTTATTGTCATGATGGTGCCAAGCGGTTAAATGCTAATTTAAAAAAAAACAAAGGTTTACAACTATATTTAAAAAAAAGCAAAGTTGCAACTTAGGATTTAATTAATTTATCTGAAAAACCGTGTCCACAGGCATTTTGATCAGAAAAGAAATAATTATCGCAAGAACATCGCGAAGCGTTAGCCGACATTGAGGCCCATGGAATGTGCAGATAGATGGGTTAGTTGTATTCCTACAATTTTTGTCACCTTTTTTGTCACGTTTTTCCATGTTTTAGTGGGAACTAGACCAATTTTTGTTTGAATGTTTGTCGACACCAAATCCGCAAATGAACTAAATATTGAGAAGTTATTTAGTTTAGGATTGCTTATTCATAATAAATAACACCCGATTCGCACTAAGGTTGAACATAGAATGACCTTTGTGAATATCAATATTGAGGAGGAGTATTGATGACAAAGGTGCCTACTGACGAAAAGCACATACCCAGAGCGGAACAACAAAGTTGCGTAAACGGGATATACCGCCTACGGTATACTGTGTCGCTGGAAACCGTTCGTCCTTAAGGAGACCAGATCCCCTACATTTGAAGTGACGTACGTTCTCCGATTGGGTACTGGAGAAGATGCGCCAAGATGATGAATTTCATCGCAAAATCACCTTCAGTGAGGAAGCTCATTTTTGGCTCAATGGGTTCGTCAATAAGCAAAATATGCTTATTTTTATTA
Organism: Volucella inanis; assembly: GCA_907269105.1. Classification (NCBI taxonomy): domain Eukaryota; kingdom Metazoa; phylum Arthropoda; class Insecta; order Diptera; family Syrphidae; genus Volucella; species Volucella inanis. Next base: position 103,126,038 of record OU026153.1, on the reverse strand, counting down.
TTGGTCGGGTGAAAACCCATATGTGCTTCATGAATCACCACTTCATCCACAAAAAATAACTGTTTGATGCGGTTTGCATGCCGGTGGCGTTATTGGGCCATATTTCTTCGTCGACGATAACGACTGTCATGTCACTGTGAATGGTCAGTATTATCGCGCCATGATCACCAATTACTTTTGGCCCGAATTTGAAGATATGGACTTGGATGACATGTGGTTTCTACAGGATGGTGGCACAAATCACACAGCACACTCTACAATCGATTTATTGAAGAGTAAGTATGGTGAGCGTGTTATCTCAAGATGCGATTTAATGCCGCTTTACTAATTTCTGTGGGGCTACGTTAAGTCATGGGCTTATGCCAACACGCCGACGACGTTGAAAGAGCTCAGAGCCAACATTGAACGCGAAATAGCGGCCGTTTCGACCGATATGTGTGGTCGAGTCGTTGAAAATTGGGTCCAAAGAATCGACCGCTGCTAGCGTGTCCGTGGTGGCCATATGAACGAAGTCGAGTTCCATTCATAAATGTTTTGATTGTACTTCAAATCAAAAATAAAGTTTTTGAAAGATCTCAAATGGTTGGCCTTTTATTTAAAAAAAAAGTTGTCAAGTCATTATTAGAAAACCCTATATAATCTTTTAAAACTTAGCGAATAAAAATGAATGACTCACTGACATCTGTCTGGTACGTAATTTCATCCAAATATATTGGAAAATATTCATACTGTGCAACGGAGTTACACAATTTCTTAGAAAAATACTCGCCCATATTACATGTATATTCGTCGCGCCACTGTTTGATATAATAGTGCTATACAGGGTGTTTTTTAATTCGAGACATCCAAATTACTCGAAAAATGCGCGATATCGCCAAAAATGTTTCAGACAAAAGTCACAAGGTTCTGAAGGGGTCATAACCTGGTGACCACGAGTTTGACCTTGAACCAAATTTTCAAGGTCAAACGAAGGTCACTTTTGATTTTTTAATGGAAATATAATATCGAACTTCTAAATGAAGTACAGTTCCGTTCAAGTAGAAAAAAAGGGCAGAGTGCACATCATACACTCTCAGATAAGTTCAGGTCAATTTGTCTCTATCTGAAATGTCTTTGAGTTTTAACTTCACTCGAGGCAATAATGACTTCCTCAAAACAAATCTCGACCTTCTAACACCATAACAACTTTGGAATCCGATTAATGATTTATGCGTGCAAGTTCAGTGGTATATAGCACTGAATGAATAATACCTTTGAGACAAAGTCGTGTGCCCCATTGGGGAATACGACTGAGCAATGAAAATCAGGAATTATCATTTAAAAAATCAAGTGACCTTCGTTTGACCTTGAAAATGGGTCTCAAGGTCAAACTCGTAGTCACCATCTTATGTCCCCTTTAGAACCTTGTGACTTTTGTCTGAAACATTTTTCGCGATATTTCGTACTTTTCGAGTATTTTTGATATCTTAAGTTTTATGGCGCCCTCTGAAGGGAAAAGAATGCATTTTTGAAAAAAGTGTTTTATGTAAGAGAATTGTAATTTTTCACGCAGATTACGAATCTGTCAAAAAATAGGGGTTCCCATTAAAAAGTCAAAAGTGACATTTTGCGCGATATTGCGTATTTTTCGAGTAATTTGGATGTCTCAAGTTAAAAGACTTATCCGGTAGATTAAAATTTGTTTGCATAAATCGTTCAGCCATTATAATTCCACATTTTTTTTTATTAAAACCCCATCATTGAATGTATTTTTAGCTTTAGGTTTTTTAGCTTTTATAGTTAGCTACAATAACTTTTCTAGCTTCACCTTTATGTTCCTTATTATTATCATCATGCAAAGTTGTGTAGTGCCGCTAAACATTGTATTCCTAAGCCACAAACTGAACTTGCATACAAATCATACACTGAATTTTTTTGTTATTGTTGCAACTGTAATAGTCCAGTTCCCATTTTTAATTTCTCATTAAAAGCATAATTTTCATCGCTTACTTTTCGTTTCTTTGTAGACATAGTATACGATTTTATTCGGCAATAACGAATTGTATTGTATTATGAAACACAAATATTTGCAAACAAAATACAGTTAATTAACTCGCGGATTCTTTCGGCAATAGAAGTGCAAAGCGTACAAAGTAAGTTTTTTTCCAAAACTGCAACACACTACAAAACTGAAACTCAATTTTGCTCAAAATTACTCCGTTATATTCCGTTACCGATATTTCCATACAGAGAATAAGGAATGTGAGTATGTATGAAATTGTACATAAGAATGAATGCTTACATTTGGTTTTTTTTTCATTCGTGTATGTAAAGCGATTTTGTTTTGTTAAATGAGATATCTTAGTTGAAGTTTTTTTACTCCACGACCGCAATGGCAGGGATTGCAGGCTGCATGTGGCCTCTGGGCATTGTTTTGGACAACCCTTACCTAAACCATAACATAACATAACAAGCCATTTAAATTCATCAAAGCCACTACAGTACTAATTAAGATAGAGAAATTCGACTATACAATTAAAAATATTGTACCAATACAAGCATTGTATAGTATCCAGTCGAACCTTAGCTGTCTCATCTCAGATATTTACAACTAAAATTATTGTTCTCGACGAAGTCATATTGTACCTTGTTGTGTTGGATTGCTGTAACTCGTAATAAAATTTTAAATAAAACAACTATTAGTCTTAACAAAATGGATAGTTCGGCGCTGGTTATAAGTTGACTTTCTTTTTTTTTGTTAATATGTTTGACAATGCAATTTTTGCCTCATGAGAGATTATCATAAGTGTGTTTGTTTACATATTTAAGTGTACAATATTCTATGTTTTTATTTATATACATTTTATTGAATAATTTTAACTTAACAATTTTTGTCAGCAACATTCTCCCCGCCGTGAACAATTATTTTCCTTTTGTACTGGAATACCCTTTGGTCATCAACGGTGATTTGATCATCACTACAATTTCAGCGAATGCTCATATGAAAAAAAATTCAAATTATTAAATTTGCAAAACGACAGAGCACAATACACGTAGGGACACAAAGTTGAAAAGAGCACCACTACACTTAAATGGCTGTATGCGATGTTTTGCTACTACAAAATTTCAATATTATAGTGTTGTACCCTTTGCACAATTTCGTCTAATTGCGTAGTTGAAGAAGAGTGCGTGATTGAATTGTGATGGCTGTTCATTGATCAGTGCGTAAATAACAATGAGAGCCGTGTTAGAACTGAATTTTTTTGTTTGAGTGTTTAATGCGGGAATTTATTTAAGTTATAATGTGCAATATTTCGTTTATTTTCGTATCAAAATTCGGGTGAGTGATTATTTAATATTATATTCCCTTTATTATTATTATTATTATATTGATTATGTGTGATGTGTTGTGCATAACGGATCGCGATTCGTAAGCATTTTACGGGTGCCATTTGTTTGGCTTTGTTTGTTTGTTTGTTTTGTGTAGATTATGGATTTATTTCACTATTATTTCATTTGATTGTGTTGAAATTTTAATGTTTGGTTTTGTTGGTGATATGTATAAACATATTATCCATATGATGGAAAATTATTGCCTCGTGTCTGGTCGAATATTCCGGGCGTTTTTCGGCTTCTGCTCTCTTCAAGCGGATTAATTGTGTTCGGTAGCGTTGTCCATTGATGGTTTCACACAGTTTTAGCAGCTCATAATACAGCACACCCATCTGATCTTACCAAATACAGAGCATTACCTTCGCGCCATGGATATTCGGCCTTGCCGTTGACTTGGCTGGTTGGCCGGGTTTCAGATATGATTTTTTGCACTTGGGGTTGTCCTAATGGATCCATTTTTTATCACCAGTAACAATCCGATGCAAAAATGAGTTCCTGTTGTGGCGTTCCAGCAGCATTTCGGACATGCAAAAACTCGGCTTGAGTTCATGTGGAACCCAATTTCCTTGCTTTTGAATATATCCAGCTGCTCTTAAACGTTTTAAAATGGCTGCTTGAGCGACACCCAAAGATTCTGCGAACTCTTATTGTGTTTGGCAACAATCTTCATAGAGTTATGCTTCCAGTTCTTCATTTTAAAACTGTTTTGGCTGCCCAGGACGTTCATCGTCTTCCAAGCCAAAATCACCACTTTTAAATCGTGCAAACCACTTTTGGAACGTTCGCTCAGTTAGCGCATGTTCACCATAAACTTCCACCAAAATACGATGACTTCCGGCAGCAGTTTTCTTCATATTAAAGTAATGAAGAATAACTCCCCGCAAAAACACTTTTTCAGGCACAAAGTTCGACATATTTGAGTGAAAAAAAATTATTGTTGTTTACGCTTGAAATGAATGACAGTGACAGTAGATTTCCAACGCATGTTCCAATGGAATAATACAAGTTACGCCATCTCTTAGCAAACCGCATAGTTAGATAGATTATAGACCCAATATTATAATTATATTCATTTGGGAATTGGATTTTGGTTGATTGCTATGTGGGGGGTGTGTGTATTTATGGCTATTTGCTAGTGCGAAAACAATTATAGCGGATGATGTGTTGATGCAATAAGAGTTGTGAGATATATATATATATATATATATTTTTTTTTTGATTTTATGAATTTTAAAAACTGATTTATTTTGTTAAATTGTTGAAAGTTTTGAGCTAGGATATTGAATGGTTAATGGACTGTATGTGTGTGGTTTATTTTCTTGAAGTGTTGTTGGTGAATATTTGAAGATGAGGGAGAAGAGTCGGTGTGATGATGCGGATATTGTTGAAGCTATTGTTTTTGTTTTGACTTGATGAGAGTGATGACATAACATATTATTTGTGTTATTGTATGAGAGATTTTTTGTTTTCCTTTTGCGTGTTTTGTGTATATATTGAATTTGAATATATTTTAGTTTTATATGTTTAAAGAATTTGCTGTTCTTGTGTGGTATTATTCGTTGGTGGATAGCACAGTTTTGTGATTGGTCTTTTCAATGTGGATATTTTTGTTTTCGGGGAGAGTACGATAACTTTGGCGCCAAAAATTGATAACGGTTTTTTATAGAGGGGTAAAAAACAAGCATTTTTTACTATGGGAGGGGGACTATCTCGCCCCGTTTTGGAGGTAGGGGAAATTTTATTAAAAAATGACTTAAAATGGAAAAAAATATTAAAAACAACAGCAACACGTACAGTAAAGTACTGTACCAGTTTCGAAAGTCAGAAACCTATTTTTCAACCCTAATTCCAGCTATATTATTTGTATCAATAGTTTTTAAGAAATTCGCATGCAAACCCAAAATTTTGATCAAAAATATTTAAAAAATTAAGTTTGGACCAATTTTTTTTTTCAAAATTGTGATATGAAGTGGTCGATGCCTACATCAATTTTGAATCGAACACAATAAACCGAATGGATTTATGTCATCTAGTTTTTGAGAAAATTGAAAATTACCAAAACTACTTTTTATGAGATTTTTTTTTGTTTTTTTTTTGTTTTTTTTTTTTTTTTTTTTTTGTTGGTATTTATGGTGATCTCACTTTGAGGATTAATGTTGATGTTGTTGATACTTTTTGTAAGTAAAGTATTGCAAATCATTTAGCGTTACCCAGAATGCACCACAAGGAGGTAGTATTGCATTGCATTCCGCGTCTCAATCAGTCAGTTTGTCAGTAAGCCAGTAGTTAGTTAAAATAGTCAAGTCGATTTTTAATGTACATATTAAAAAGGTATGTAAGTCTCGTCAATAAAATCATCGTCTGTACTGGTGTTACGGTCGAGTTCGTTGAGTTTGTCATTAATGGTGAGGAGCCGAGGTTTTTTTGTCGGTAAAATACCTTCTAAGTGCTCACTGTGAACGGTGGGAGGGTCGAAGTCCTTTTATTGCAAACATACACTTTCTTTACCATCCATAAAACATGGGTATACTTTTTTTACGTCCAGGTAAAATTTCATAGTTTGGGAGCCCAAGTCGTCCTTTTTTTTTTCAAGGCAGTATTTTCGATAAAAAAGTGCCATATATTGATGAAGGTGTTGTGGAACTAGAGAATAGTTTTTCAACACTTATATACTGGAGCGCGCTGTCGGTACAAATACGACTGGTGTTGGGGTCAACATATTTATGGATATAAGGCCACAAATTTTCCTTACATTTGGAGTTTGCTTCAAAGAATCGCCCGACCTTATCTTCTTTGCAAAACAACCTCAATACCACGATTGTCATTTGTTCAGTAATACGGCCTCTGTGATATTTCCTTTTCGTAGGAAAAGTTTCTTTGATTTGTTCAGTTTTTTCTTTGCCCCCATTGTTAACGTGAATGTGAGACGATATAACTTCGGCTATTTCACGACAATAGTTAAAATAACCTATTATAGTAGATGTGCTTAGTTCATTTTTATTGTCATGATGGTGCCAAGCGGTTAAATGCTAATTTAAAAAAAAAAGGTATACAACTATATTTAAAAAAAAGCAAAGTTGCAACTTAGGATTTAATTAATTTATCTGAAAAACCGTGTCCACAGGCATTTTGATCAGAAAAGAAATAATTATCGCAAGAACATCGCGAATCGTTAGCCGACATTGAGGCCCATGGAATGTGCAGATAGATGGGTTAGTTGTATTCCTACAATTTTTGTCACCTTTTTTGTCACGTTTTTCCATGTTTTAGTGGGAACTAGACCAATTTTTGTTTGAATGTTTGTCGACACTAAATCCGCAAATGAACTAAATATTCAGAAGTTATTTAGTTTAGGATTGCTTATTCATAATAAATAACACCCGATTCGCACTAAGGTTGAACATAGAATGACCTTTGTGAATATCAATATTGAGGAGGAGTATTGATGACAAAGGTGCCTACTGACGAAAAGCACATACCCAGAGCGGAACAACAAAGTTGCGTAAACGGGACATACCGCCTACGGTATACTGTGTCGCTGAAAACCGTTCGTCCTTAAGGAGACCAGATCCCCTACCTTGGGTTCTTCAAGTTTTGTCCATTTTGGCCGTTGTGGTAGACGCGCTAAATACTTTGTGCTCCATTTTCTCCGGAAGCTATCTGTTAAAATCTGAACCCTTTTCTATCTATTGATTATGTTGATGTTGTTTTTCGATGTGTCTTCACTCCGGATCGCGTTGAGTGTTTCGCCAATTAAAAAGTGCGCAGGAGAGTGATCACCTCTAAGTCTTCTGGGTTGTCGGAGAGAAGACACAGAGGCCTTGAATTCAGACACGCTTATATTGCATGAGAAGCGTGGTGAATTCCTCGAATATTAATTTCCGGTCTCATCAAACTCTTCTTAAGTGGTCTTTAACAGATTTAACCCCTGCTTCCTATAGTCCACCGAAGTGTGGAGAAGCTGGGGGAATGAAGTTCCACTTCGTACCTTGGTTGCTTAGGCTGTCTGCGATTTCTCTCCAATCGGCTTTCGCATCTTTCATCCACTTTCTCAGCTCCGTATTAGCCCTTACGAAATTTGTTCCACAGTCGCTAGATATTTTACTACAAATGCCTCTTTCCGCCGTGAAACGTCTAAAAGCTGCTAAAGACGTTTGTTTCGTGAGATCACTCACTCACTCACTCACTCACTCAATCCAAATGGGTTGCCTTTGTTGCGAGGCATATAAAAATGGCAAGTTTTTGGTTTTTCACTTATTCCCTTCCACGTTTTTATATCGATTGGTCCGGCATAGTCAACACCTGTGTTGGTAAATGGTCTTGCTATCCGAACCCATGCTGCTGGTAAACTTGTCATAATCTGCGTCATTGTTTTTGTTTTGTGCTTGAAGCACATGACGCATTGATGAATGATGTGCTTTACACAGTGCTTTTGAATGATCCAATACCTTATATGCTGTCATTTGTTGGATAGCATCGTGTTGTGTTTTTTTGTGTGCTTCTTTCGATAGCGTCTTAGTGAAATGCTGGTTCGACTTGAGGATGATTATGTGTTTCTGGCCATATGTCAAATTTGAGTTTTAAAGCCTTCCCCGAAGTATTCGCGAAGTATTCCATCTGCATCTATGAATGCATTTAATGATTTAAGTGCTGATGGTGCCTTTGGACTACCGGGCGATTTTGTAAAGTCCTCAGGAAACATGTCCCCTTGCTCTGATCTTATTGATTCTTAGATGCGGTGCTTAACTCTTCTGGTTGCCATTGGTGCCATAGGTCTTTCATGAAGGATGGGCCACTCCACCGTAAGTCACTGCTCCTTAGCTCCGATTGTAGAAGTTCACGTGATGCCAGATCAGCTGGGTTGTGTTTTGTTGGTATGTTTCTCTACATCTGCGAATCGGTTAGGTGTTGTATTTCGGAAACTCTGTGTCTGACGAACGTAGTCCAACTGGATGATGGAGCTCGAATCCATGCAAGGGTTATTATGGAATCTGACCACGCATACGTTGAATACGTTGAATACGTACGTTGAAGACCTTTGCTGTGTGATCCATCAATGTCGCTAGCAGAACTGCTCCACAGAGTTCGAGACGCGGAAGACTTACCATTTTGAGTTGAGCTACCTTTGTCTTTGGCATCAGAAGATGCATATGTGTATGTTCCTGTTCATCTAATACGCGGATGTACACTGCCGCTCCATACGCCTTGATTGATGCGTCGCTGATTTCGTGCAGCTCGATGATTTTGCAGCTTCTGTGACTGTGGATCCACCTAGGGATCTCTAATTGCTCCAGTAATAAGAGGTCATTACGTAGAATCTTCCATTGGCATCATATGTCCTCAGGGACTGGTTGGTCCCATTCTGTTCCTCTTCCCCACAGTTGTTACATGATTAACTTGGCCTTGATCATGCATGGCGAAATCCAACCAAGCGGATCAAACAACTTGGCTTTTGCTGAAAGAATAGTTCTTTTGGTCATCTCGTTTTTATTTGACTGTGTTATCTGAAATGAGGAAAATCTTTAGCTGGAAACCATTTTATACCCAGGGTTTTTATGTGCTTCCTCAATTTGAATTCAGCGGAAGCAAGAAGTTAACGAACTTCTTCTCGTTTAGTTCAAGCGCCCTCAATGGTGTCATCTCCACTGGTTAAGTTGTCGACATACATTTCGTGTAGAATCGTTTGTGCTCCGATTGGATAATTGACCATTTTGTCTTTTGCTGCCTTTTGCAGAACCCGTACGGCTACATGTGGAGCGCTTGCTGTGCCAAAGGTAACTGTTTTCAGTGTAAATGTTTTTAATTGACCACTGGAATCCCTCCAAGAGATCACCTGATAGAAACTATCAGCATTTTTTTTACAAAGATTTGACGGTACATCTTCTCGATATCCGCCGTGAACGTGTGTCGGTATCTTCTCCATCCCAAAATTCCTTTGTGTATTCCTTTGTAAAATGGGACCTGCCAGCAAATGCCCATTCAGCGACTTTCCATCCGATATTTTAAACGCCGCGTTTAAAACAGCATGATGGGGCAAAAAAATAGTGTCGTGGTGTTGTGAACGTAAGCTCCTTCTCAGTATTCACCTCCTCCATGTGATTGAGTATTAAATACTCCATAATATACGCCATGTAGCTTTCTTTTAACTCTGGGTCTCTCTGGGAATGTCCTTCAAGGTGAAAGAATCGTCTCAAAGCTCCTTCTTTACGCGACCCTAAAGTTGAATGTGTCCCTTGCTTAAAGGGTAAGGCCGCTTCGTAGCGACCTTCCGCCCGTCTGTATTTTCTAAAAAATGCCTTTCACACTGAATGTCTTCCCTTGTGGCTTGAGCAGGAAACGGTAGCTCCTCAATTTCCTAAAACCTTTTTAAAACCCTGTCGAGACTCACATTTTGAGTGAAGGTCCGGAGTTTTAAAGGTGTCTCTGAGACTTTTCCCAAAACTACCCAACCTAATTGGGTCCTTTGAGCTATTTGTTACAGCGTGGTATGCCTTGACCGCATGTTGCGATTTTGGACATGGCTTGGCGATAGGCCCAGATGTCCCCTTTTGTGCTACAGCTTTTAGTGTCCGAATTGTCCCATAATTATTGCGTTGAAGCTGGCTTTTGTATCATTACATTAATAATGACGACGTCCCACGAATCCACTAGTATATCAAGATTTTTGGATGCGTAGATGCTCTCCAAAGAAGTGTCCATGAGGAATTTTGCGTCTTGATTGAAAAAGAATTGCAGCTGGAGCTCAATAGAACACGTTTGTGGTCGTACCTCGAATTCAAAAGTTCCCATGCTTTCTCATAATTCCCTGCGTGTAGTGACAAATGTTGCAGAAGTCTCGCCGCTTCTTCTGAGAGACTTGACTTTAGGTAGTGGAGCTTCTGGATGCCTCCAACATAAAAGTATCTAGGAACGAGCGCCATTTCGTGTAGCAGCCTGATAACTCTGGAATGTTGATTTTTGGAAGAGGTACATCTTTGTTTTGGGGAATACTTGTAGCCAAAGTTGTGTCTGAAAGAGAACCTTGGGTACTAGAATACCTGTTTAGTCCATCAAGCAATTCACACCTATACTCAAGGTAAGTTTCCCGAGTTTGCTCAAAAGTTGAACTTAAATCTAGTTTTTTCTTCTCGTCTGGCTCTTCAAGACTTCTACCTGCTTCGTAATGCCGTTGTTCTGCTGCTAGATTCTCTTCCAACAAGAGATTGTTCGACTTGAGGATGATTATGTGTTTCTGGCCATATGTCAAATTTGAGTTTTAAAGCCTTCCCCGAAGTATTCGCGAAGTATTCCATCTGCATCTATGAATGCATTTAATGATTTAAGTGCTGATGGTGCCTTTGGACTGCCGGGCGGTTTTGTAAAGTCCTCAGGAAACATGTCCCCTTGCTCTGATCTTATTGATTCTTAGATGCGGTGCTTAACTCTTCTGGTTGCCATTGGTGCCATAGGTCTTTCATGAAGGATGGGCCACTCCACCGTAAGTCACTGCTCCTTAGCTCCGATTGTAGAAGTTCACGTGATGCCAGATCAGCTGGGTTGTGTTTTGTTGGTATGTTTCTCTACATCTGCGAATCGGTTAGGTGTTGTATTTCGGAAACTCTGTGTCTGACGAACGTAGTCCAACTGGGTGATGGAGCTCGAATCCATGCAAGGGTTATTATGGAATCTGACCCCGCATACGTTGAATACGTTGAATACGTACGTTGAAGACCTTTGCTGTGTGATCCATCAATGTCGCTAGCAGAACTGCTCCACAGAGTTCGAGACGCGGAAGACTTACCATTTTGAGTTGAGCTACCTTTGTCTTTGGCATCAGAAGATGCATATGTGTATGTTCCTGTTCATCTAATACGCGGATGTACACTGCCGCTCCATACGCCTTGATTGATGCGTCGCTGATTTCGTGCAGCTCGATGATTTTGCAGCTTCTGTGACTGTGGATCCACCTAGGGATCTCTAATTGCTCCAGTAATAAGAGGTCATTACGTAGAATCTTCCATTGGCATCATATGTCCTCAGGGACTGGTTGGTCCCATTCTGTTCCTCTTCCCCACAGTTGTTACATGATTAACTTGGCCTTGATCATGCATGGCGAAATCCAACCAAGCGGATCAAACAACTTGGCTTTTGCTGAAAGAATAGTTCTTTTGGTCATCTCGTTTTTATTTGACTGTGTTATCTGAAATGAGGAAAATCTTTAGCTGGAAACCATTTTATACCCAGGGTTTTTATGTGCTTCCTCAATTTGAATTCAGCGGAAGCAAGAAGTTAACGAACTTCTTCTCGTTTAGTTCAAGCGCCCTCAATGGTGTCATCTCCACTGGTTAAGTTGTCGACATACATTTCGTGTAGAATCGTTTGTGCTCCGATTGGATAATTGACCATTTTGTCTTTTGCTGCCTTTTGCAGAACCCGTACGGCTACATGTGGAGCGCTTGCTGTGCCAAAGGTAACTGTTTTCAGTGTAAATGTTTTTAATTGACCACTGGAATCCCTCCAAGAGATCACCTGATAGAAACTATCAGCATTTTTTTTACAAAGATTTGACGGTACATCTTCTCGATATCCGCCGTGAACGTGTGTCGGTATCTTCTCCATCCCAAAATTCCTTTGTGTATTCCTTTGTAAAATGGGACCTGCCAGCAAATGCCCATTCAGCGACTTTCCATCCGATATTTTAAACGCCGCGTTTAAAACAGCATGATGGGGCAAAAAAATAGTGTCGTGGTGTTGTGAACGTAAGCTCCTTCTCAGTATTCACCTCCTCCATGTGATTGAGTATTAAATACTCCATAATATACGCCATGTAGCTTTCTTTTAACTCTGGGTCTCTCTGGGAATGTCCTTCAAGGTGAAAGAATCGTCTCAAAGCTCCTTCTTTACGCGACCCTAAAGTTGAATGTGTCCCTTGCTTAAAGGGTAAGGCCGCTTCGTAGCGACCTTCCGCCCGTCTGTATTTTCTAAAAAATGCCTTTCACACTGAATGTCTTCCCTTGTGGCTTGAGCAGGAAACGGTAGCTCCTCAATTTCCTAAAACCTTTTTAAAACCCTGTCGAGACTCACATTTTGAGTGAAGGTCCGGAGTTTTAAAGGTGTCTCTGAGACTTTTCCCAAAACTACCCAACCTAATTGGGTCCTTTGAGCTATTTGTTACAGCGTGGTATGCCTTGACCGCATGTTGCGATTTTGGACATGGCTTGGCGATAGGCCCAGATGTCCCCTTTTGTGCTACAGCTTTTAGTGTCCGAATTGTCCCATAATTATTGCGTTGAAGCTGGCTTTTGTATCATTACATTAATAATGACGACGTCCCACGAATCCACTAGTATATCAAGATTTTTGGATGCGTAGATGCTCTCCAAAGAAGTGTCCATGAGGAATTTTGCGTCTTGATTGAAAAAGAATTGCAGCTGGAGCTCAATAGAACACGTTTGTGGTCGTACCTCGAATTCAAAAGTTCCCATGCTTTCTCATAATTCCCTGCGTGTAGTGACAAATGTTGCAGAAGTCTCGCCGCTTCTTCTGAGAGACTTGACTTTAGGTAGTGGAGCTTCTGGATGCCTCCAACATAAAAGTATCTAGGAACGAGCGCCATTTCGTGTAGCAGCCTGATAACTCTGGAATGTTGATTTTTGGAAGAGGTACATCTTTGTTTTGGGGAATACTTGTAGCCAAAGTTGTGTCTGAAAGAGAACCTTGGGTACTAGAATACCTGTTTAGTCCATCAAGCAATTCACACCTATACTCAAGGTAAGTTTCCCGAGTTTGCTCAAAAGTTGAACTTAAATCTAGTTTTTTCTTCTCGTCTGGCTCTTCAAGACTTCTACCTGCTTCGTAATGCCGTTGTTCTGCTGCTAGATTCTCTTCCAACAAGAGATTGTTCGACTTGAGGATGATTATGTGTTTCTGGCCATATGTCAAATTTGAGTTTTAAAGCCTTCCCCGAAGTATTCGCGAAGTATTCCATCTGCATCTATGAATGCATTTAATGATTTAAGTGCTGATGGTGCCTTTGGACTGCCGGGCGGTTTTGTAAAGTCCTCAGGAAACATGTCCCCTTGCTCTGATCTTATTGATTCTTAGATGCGGTGCTTAACTCTTCTGGTTGCCATTGGTGCCATAGGTCTTTCATGAAGGATGGGCCACTCCACCGTAAGTCACTGCTCCTTAGCTCCGATTGTAGAAGTTCACGTGATGCCAGATCAGCTGGGTTGTGTTTTGTTGGTATGTTTCTCTACATCTGCGAATCGGTTAGGTGTTGTATTTCGGAAACTCTGTGTCTGACGAACGTAGTCCAACTGGATGATGGAGCTCGAATCCATGCAAGGGTTATTATGGAATCTGACCACGCATACGTTGAATACGTTGAATACGTACGTTGAAGACCTTTGCTGTGTGATCCATCAATGTCGCTAGCAGAACTGCTCCACAGAGTTCGAGACGCGGAAGACTTACCATTTTGAGTTGAGCTACCTTTGTCTTTGGCATCAGAAGATGCATATGTGTATGTTCCTGTTCATCTCATACGCGGATGTACACTGCCGCTCCATACGCCTTGATTGATGCGTCGCTGATTTCGTGCAGCTCGATGATTTTGCAGCTTCTGTGACTGTGGATCCACCTAGGGATCTCTAATTGCTCCAGTAATAAGAGGTCATTACGTAGAATCTTCCATTGGCATCATATGTCCTCAGGGACTGGTTGGTCCCATTCTGTTCCTCTTCCCCACAGTTGTTACATGATTAACTTGGCCTTGATCATGCATGGCGAAATCCAACCAAGCGGATCAAACAACTTGGCTTTTGCTGAAAGAATAGTTCTTTTGGTCATCTCGTTTTTATTTGACTGTGTTATCTGAAATGAGGAAAATCTTTAGCTGGAAACCATTTTATACCCAGGGTTTTTATGTGCTTCCTCAATTTGAATTCAGCGGAAGCAAGAAGTTAACGAACTTCTTCTCGTTTAGTTCAAGCGCCCTCAATGGTGTCATCTTCACTGGTTAAGTTGTCGACATACATTTCGTGTAGAATCGTTTGTGCTCCGATTGGATAATTGACCATTTCGTCTTTTGCTGCCTTTTGCAGAACCCGTACGGCTACATGTGGAGCGCTTGCTGTGCCAAAGGTAACTGTTTTCAGTGTAAATGTTTTTAATTGACCACTGGAATCCCTCCAAGAGATCACCTGATAGAAACTATCAGCATTTTTTTTTACAAAGATTTGACGGTACATCTTCTCGATATCCGCCGTGAACGTGTGTCGGTATCTTCTCCATCCCAAAATTCCTTTGTGTATTCCTTTGTAAAATGGGACCTGCCAGAAAATGCCCATTCAGCGACTTTCCATCCGATATTTTAAACGCCGCGTTTAAAACAGCATGATGGGGCAAAAAAATAGTGTCGTGGTGTTGTGAACGTAAGCTCCTTCTCAGTATTCACCTCCTCCATGTGATTGAGTATTAAATACTCCATAATATACGCCATGTAGCTTTCTTTTAACTCTGGGTCTCTCTGGGAATGTCCTTCAAGGTGAAAGAATCGTCTCAAAGCTCCTTCTTTACGCGACCCTAAAGTTGAATGTGTCCCTTGCTTAAAGGGTAAGGCCGCTTCGTAGCGACCTTCCGCCCGTCTGTATTTTCTAAAAAATGCCTTTCACACTGAATGTCTTCCCTTGTGGCTTGAGCAGGAAACGGTAGCTCCTCAATTTCCTAAAACCTTTTTAAAACCCTGTCGAGACTCACATTTTGAGTGAAGGTCCGGAGTTTTAAAGGTGTCTCTGAGACTTTTCCCAAAACTACCCAACCTAATTGGGTCCTTTGAGCTATTTGTTACAGCGTGGTATGCCTTGACCGCATGTTGCGATTTTGGACATGGCTTGGCGATAGGCCCAGATGTCCCCTTTTGTGCTACAGCTTTTAGTGTCCGAATTGTCCCATAATTATTGCGTTGAAGCTGGCTTTTGTATCATTACATTAATAATGACGACGTCCCACGAATCTAGTATAGTATATCAAGATTTTTGGATGCGTAGATGCTCTCCAAAGAAGTGTCCATGAGGAATTTTGCGTCTTGATTGAAAAAGAATTGCAGCTGGAGCTCAATAGAACACGTTTGTGGTCGTACCTCGAATTCAAAAGTTCCCATGCTTTCTCATAATTCCCTGCGTGTAGTGACAAATGTTTCAGAAGTCTCGCCGCTTCTTCTGAGAGACTTGACTTTAGGTAGTGGAGCTTCTGGATGCCTCCAACATAAAAGTATCCAGGAACGAGCGCCATTTCGTGTAGCAGCCTGATAACTCTGGAATGTTGATTTTTGGAAGAGGTACATCTTTGTTTTGGGGAATACTTGTAGCCAAAGTTGTGTCTGAAAGAGAACCTTGGGTACTAGAATACCTGTCTAGTCCATCAAGCAATTCACACCTATACTCAAGGTAAGTTTCCCGAGTTTGCTCAAAAGTTGAACTTAAATCTAGTTTTTTCTTCTCGTCTGGCTCTTCAAGACTTCTACCTGCTTCGTAATGCCGTTGTTCTGCTGCTAGATTCTCTTCCAACAACAAAAGTCTGGTTGAGAGATAATTCTTAGAAAAACGGGATTCACCAGTTTTTTTTTTTTAAATTAACAAAGTCTCTTTTGACTTGGACAAAAACATCATTAAGGAGTGCAGCCGACATTTCAATAAATTGGAATTTATTTACTATAAATGAGTTGTGAGCAAATCACATACAATATAAAAGTGTTGGTAATCACTTGGTTCTTCCTTTTAGAGTTTTGTTGAAAGTCGAGCTGCTTGCAGTACTGCTGGTGTTGTTTTTGATATCGCTTGCTGTTGCTGGTTATACAACTAATGTTGGTTATAACGCTGGTGTTCCTGATGATGCCGCTGGTGTTCCTCCTGATACCGCTGGTGTTGTTGTTGCAGATACTTCTGCTGCGGATGCTGATACTGTCGTGATTTTCATTAAATCCACAAACATATATTTGATTGATATTTAATTTAATTGTATATTCCGTTCGAATGGACCAAAATGTACGTTGTTGTGTTGGATTGCTGTAACTCCAAACAAAATGTTAAATAAAACAACTGTTAGTCTTAACGTTAGAAAATGGACAGTTCGGCGCTGGGAATTAGTTCTCTTTCTTTTTTTTTTTTTTTAATGTGTTTGACAATGCAATTTTTGTCTTGTACATTTAAGTGTACAATGTTTTACGTTTTTATTTATTTACATTTTATTGAATAATTTTAACTTAACAATTTTTATCAGCAACACATATGGAAGCAGATACATCGGTGAATACGTTAGCATTGGAAAAGTAAGATAAATTAGTCTAGAGGAATCATTTTCTGGAATCATTTAACCTACACCACACTGCTTTATGGGAAAACAAAGAAATAACACTAGCACCAGAGTACCAGGAAGTTATAAGAACGTGCCAGACGCACATCAAGCCGGCAACTATTAATGGTCGCAATAACACGGTTTCAAATTCCCAAACTCAGCAGGTCCAGATTACTTCAACCAAAAGATTCGTTCACGACTAAAGTCGACGAAGCAAGAAACAACGAAAAGGAATTTGACAAAACTTTATATATGGAAGCCGATACACTGGCGCACTATGTCTGAATCAGTCTCAGTTGGGCTCTCTTTTGAGGTGTTGATACTAACACCCTCTATCTGAAACGTTTGCAGAAACGACAGAAATTGTTCCAACTTGCAGTCAAAACGACTTTTTGAAGAACCAATAAGTTCTTCTTGGATGGAATATACAAGTTCATGTACATCAATGTGAATGACCCAAAATGCACATCGCACCCGACAAACAAATACAAAGGTGCTGACGCAAATAATGTAACAGTAACTCATACGACAATTACCAGCAAATATGAATGACCCAACTACATATTTCTCTGTCAAATGTAAAAGATGGTGACGCTGTTCATATGACAATGAACAGCAATCTTCAATATAAGTATTAGCTATGAGTGGAATAATAATTAGACTAAAAAAAATCTAACATAAGCAATAAGTAGAGTTAAGTCGTGTAAATAAGCTAACAAATTATAAATGAACGTATTCTTGCAAGATAACTATTTACAATCAGTCATTACTTTCCTAAGCCAGCGTAGAACTATATTATGGATTTTTTTGCACTCAAACTAACTTTAAACTATTTAAGTAACTATCCCAAGGATTGTTACGTGTGACTTCACTGTTTGGATTTACAACACGTGTACAAAAAGATTATAAGAATTTGATAAGGCCTGACAGCGGCAGGTTAAACCGGAAAATTTTCTGTAAACGCGGTTGGTTTCTCTAGAAAAGCATATGCACATGGCGAAGAATTGTAATGAGGAGACGTGTGAATTACGATTGTCTTAAATTAATTTGCCGGCCTTCAGAGCTATGTAGGTGGCTTGAGGCATGAAGGTCGTTCCAAAACCTATAGGTAAAGCGTAGAGACTTCTCCAGCAACAGATATATTTAGGGAGTGCTACGACCATAAAAGGGTATAGTCAATAAACAATAAAATTATTATTTGTTCAGAAGCTAATTTCCAGTAATACAGCGGCTAACATCATTGGAGTTGATGGAATTTATCCATGACTCCAGTCACTGACTAATCTTCTTCCGGCCCAAACTAGAACGCTTGACAAATAATCTCATCTAGAAAACCTCAAATTGGCTGACTACAAACTTCACCAACCCTATTGCACCGAAGACGCATTTAAGTTGGATATTGCTGGGAAAGTTGGGAATCACCCAAGTTCGAGGTTATTTCTCTAAGATATATCTAAATGCAGCATTAATCTTCTGTAGGACAAGATATAAAATTTAAAAAATAAGTAGTGAAAAATGTTAATCGAAAAGAATAAAAATATATATATATAACTTTTTTAATTGCTTGAAAAAAAAAAACAAATTCTGCCAATGACAGAAAGGTAAATTAACTTAAGTGAAATTGTTTGAAAAAATTGTTGTTATTATTATAGCAAAGTTTGTGATAGAGTGTTGTGCGGCATACACGCGTCGGGAACAATATTAAAATAAATTTTATTTATTTATTTTTGTACTATTCATTACACCGTTCACATCAAAATGTCGTGTAAAACGTGTGGAAATAAAGTGGAGCGTAGTCAACTAAAGGTGGTGTGTCGAGACTGCAATAGACTTTCCCACGCAGCTTGCGTGAACGTGATGCCCGCCGACATCGAATTTACGAAGAAAGCAAACAAACTTTGGCAGTGCAAAGTATGTATAGCAAATAAACGACGCGAATCGCTATCCGGGGAAGCGCCGCCATGCGTCTCTGCTTAGATGTATCCAAATCAACATCTCCACAAAATGGTTGACAACATAACACCTGTTAACGAAACACCTGTCAACCAAACACATATCGCTCCACCGCTCCACATATCGAAACCTAATGTTAAAACAGATCCAAAGAGAGCGGATTGAGAAACTGCAGAGGAAAAATAATGAATGCGAGCTCAAAATTCGGCAACTCGAGAAGAAGGTAGATTATCTAGAACAGGAACTCATCGGAAATACTGTGGAGATCTATAACATTCCACCAAACTACGGCGACACTTCTAGCATTGATCTGGCTCTGAAGATTTTCCGCGATGGTGTGTCGGAAAACGGCAAAAAAACTCAGAAAACACTAGCAGTGCCAGTAATCAAACAAAGAAAAATGTTCTCGTTGTCAAATTTATTTCTCGCTAGTGCAAGGAGAAAATGATGAAAGCAAAGAGAGGAAAAAAAGAACAGCTGACAAAAACACTGCTCAACGGAAACAGTAACACACATGACAGACCGGAGAAGATGTACTTAAACGAAGGTTTAACCTACCGGACACGAAAAAGGGTATCAATATGTATGGACTAAGAATGGGACAGTTTATATGCGGAAGAAGGAGGGGATACTTTAGTAAGAATTACTTGTGCTGAAGATTTAAATAATTTATAAATATTTCTCTTAATTCTGATTCGTGCTTAGTCCCAAATACATGTGAATACCCAGTCAATTCTCTTAAATCTGTTGACATTATTTTTTTACATCAAAACATTCGTAGTACTAGAAAAATTTTTTCAGCTCTGGTAGCACATCTTGAGTCGTTAGTGAAATTACCAGTTGCCATTGTTTTGAGTGAGATTTGGCTCTATGAGGAAGAATTAGATTTGTATAAAATACCGGGGTACGAACATTTGTAATGAAACATACTCATTTATGTATGCGATTATCTAAAGCTTAATTTTATTAGTGCTGATGTTATAAAATTGTCTTTTGATTTCATGATTAAGAGTTATGCAACGTTGTGTGTTTACAGACTGTTTCGAAATGTATCTTCATTGATGAATTAGGTGATGCTCTGAGTTGTTGTAAGGAGAAGAACTTAATTGTAATTAGTGATATCAATATTGATATTTTAAATGAATTTGATAGGGATACTGAGAACTATCTGTTTCTTATGGCGTCAAATGGTCCAAAGAGTTTTATAAATGAACCTACCCGTGTAACCGACTCGACTAAATCTTGCATTGATCATATATTTATGCGCACTCAAAAAAACAATATGAATATGCTTAATGGTGTTGTGTATGATCTGAAATTAACAGATCATTGTATGATTACACTTTATGTTGATTCCAGTGCCAATACACTAAATTGTTGTAACTCATCTGTAAAAAAAAAAGAAATATTGCACAAACTATGCTCTTCTAAAGGACTGTTTACAATATGAATTTTGGGAACCAGTCTTTGATGAACCTTACCCATCAATTGCTTTCGATCTCTTTATTTAAATTTTTAAAAATCACATCAAAAATTGTACTACTTATTCCCCTCTCATCTCGAGCAGAAATAAATTTTTAAAGCCGTATATGACACACAATCTTTTGCAGCAGATAAAACGAAAGAACAAACTTGCAAAAAAGTGCAGAAATCATCCACATAATATAAAACTTAAAAAATACTATGATTCCTTCTGCAAATCCGTGCACAAAAATATTGAAAAAACACGTAACAAATTTTATTTAGATTCGTTTTAACGTGCCAGAGGAAATGTAAGAGATGAATGGAAGGTATTTGATAGCATTTTGGGGAAAAGTAGACAACAAATAGGCATTAATAGCTTGGAGATAGATGGTAAAAGTTTCACGGACTCAGTCAACATTTCCAATAAGCTCAATGAGTACTTTACCGAAATTTTAGAGAAACTGAAATCATCTGTAGAGATTTCAAGAGGCTGTAATTGTTCTATAAGACTCACAGAAAACACACAACCAAACAGGTTTGTCTTCCAATCATTTTCTTCAAGTGAAATCTGTAAGTCAATATTTCCGTTAAAAAACAAAAAGTCTTGTACTAGTGATGGTATATCAAGTGTATTGTTGAAGAAAATGTGCTACTATGTGGTGGATGTTTTATGTTACTTGTTTAATTTTAGTGCTCAAAATAGTTGTTTCCCTCAGCACCTGAAAGGCGCTGAAGTTATACCACTTCAAAAGTAATATATCGAACTACAGACATATTTCCCTACTTCCAACGTTTTCTAAGATTTTCGAAAAACTTATGAAATCCCGTATATTGTCTATTTCAAGCAAAAACAATTTTTTTAGTAGTAATCAGTTTGGCTTTAGAAGAGGAATGTCAATCCTCAGAGTGTGTAGCCAATTGTATGAAGGTATTAACTGCAACAAATCCACCATGGCTCTTTTTGTCGATATGACAAAAGCGTTTGACAATGACCTGCTTCTAAAAAAGTCATACAATGCAGGTTTTAGAGGAATAATCCACAAATGGTTTACTTCTTATCTAAAAGGTAGGAATTAAAAAGTAAATGTAAACGGGAGCTTTAGTGACTCTCACATCTTAAAAAATGGTGTACCACAGGGTTCAGTTCTTGGTCCTATCTAAATGAAGTATCTACTGCATTTGCAGACGACATAGCCTTTACATACCAAATTGACACAAGATACGAAAATATTGCAAAGATCTCGGAAGATCTAGAAATATTGAGACTTTGGTTTGCGGAACATAAACTAATCATTAGCGAGAAGACAAAACTTATGTCTTTCAAAATATCAAATATTGTTTCAAATGATTTTAATTTATGCTTTCATGCTCATGATTGTAATAAATTCTATTTACCTGTTCATAGTTGTGGAAAAAGTAATTATATTAATAGTTCACCTTGTTCTAATAATTGTCTTAACATTGAATCAGTGCATCACTATAAATACCTTGGAGTATTAACTGACCACAACTTGAATTGGAAAGATCATATTCATACTCTGAAATCACATATGTTTCTTACGACGCGCAAAATGTATCTCATCAAACAATATTGTCTAAAAAAAAATATTAACGTCTATCTATTACGGCCTGGCTCACTCTAAGTTGCAGTATGGTATCTCAAGTTGGAGAGGTTCTTATAATAACTCCTTCAGTCCATTGTTAATAGCTCAGAAACATTTAATTAGGATTATCTGTAACAAAAGTCGACTAACTCAGAGCTAGCCCTACGTTTTCATTTCATTTTCATTTTCTAAAAGAATTCTATAAGCAAAGCGGTAATATTCCTAGTAGAACTTCACATTTTTATAGTCTTCGTATAAATACCATGCATCTTGTCAGTGTTCCAATCGCGTACAAAACCCATTTTTCTCACTTCTACTCCGTTATAGCCCATTTAATATTCAATAAGTTACCATTTTCTGTTCGAACAACTCTACATTTTAATTCATTCTTAAAAAACAGACTGGTTATTCACTATGTATCATGAAGTCCTGGAATCGTTATTGGAAAGTGATCTGCTATCCTAATCATAAGCACAAGTCAATGTTAAATGTCAGTTTATTAAATAAATATTTGTAATCTGTTAAAATAATTTCCAGATATTAATTGTTCTTTCCTTTTTTTCCTTGAATTTTTATATGAATTTTTATACGAAGTTTTTTTTTTTTTTTGCTTCTTTTTTTATGAAGTCCTAGAACATTAATTTTGTAAAACCGATGTCTTCCCACATCAAACTTATATTTATTTATTTGTTAATTAAACCGCAGTGTCACTCCATACTAACTTTTAAGTTACAGAGTGATCACTATTAATTTTCCGCTATATTCTGTAAGAAATGGTATATTAGTTTTAATTAAGAATGAAAATAAATGAAATATCAAAAAAAAAAAAAAAAAATAAATAAATAAATAAATAAACGTATATCTCGCCACATATCTCGCACATTGTTTGTGAGACAAACTAGCCAGTGTCCTGTCTGTTCTTGCATGATTGCCACAGGAGGAACATGTTGTGCTGGACCTTTGTGTCGTTTTGCTTGAATTTTGTTTCAGTATATTATTGTTGCAACATAAAGTCGAAAATCAGCCGAGCTCAAATGTTTATCCTGCATGCCTTTTACTTTATAAATTCTTTTGTAAAAATACCATGCGTTTGCTATGCTCAAATCCAATAAATGGTAAAACATGCGAACTTACCACCTTTTGTAGCGTCCCATGATGCTATCGATTAAATAACCGCCACCCATGTGGCGATTGTATTCTCCAATAATATTTGGACGATGAATTGACGTGTACCGCTTGGTATTCTTGTTATACCTCCTCGCCTGTGCTTTTGGCATTTCTCCTACAAAATTTGATGCCAAGTTAACCGCCTTGTTATCTTTCGAAGCTACTGTTGCTACATTCACAACGTTGACATCAGCAACATACTTAACAGCATAGCCTCTGTCTTTTGCGGACATGTCTCGGTTTGTAGGTTATTTGGAATTTTAGCAGTGGCAAAGTTGTAAAGTAATTATCAAAATACAATCTGTAATATCAGTTGTGAAGTATTTATCGTTATAGACACATTTGAGGATGCGCCTTGGGCAGTAACACATTTAATACGCAAATACAGAGACTCCACTAAGAACGTAAATCTTATAGCCCCATTTGTGAAGCTTTTTCGGGTTATATCTTTTCAAGTTATTTCTTGCTGTCGTAGAGCATATTTGCTCATCGACGCAAAGATATTTATCTAAAGGAAGTTTTCTAAAGGGTTGATTAAACTTCTAAACAAGTGATCTAAGTCTGAACAGTCTGTCGAATTCCGATTGAATAAAAGGAGTTCCAATGGTGCCATTCCAATGATTGGTAACTCGAGGAAGATGGATCAAAGACATGATATACACTGTGTCAATAAATTGCTGAATGTCTTTTATGGAAACCCGAAAAGCATTATTTTTTTTTATAATCCCGCGCGCGCACCAAGGGGATATGAATACCCTTTTACTGGTTTTTTTTTCCAGGGCTCGGATGGGTGGTGTAGTAGTTTGAAACTCTGGTGTATTAGGTTTCGGTATTTTTCCCAGACGTGGTTATCAAACTGGACAGGATGAGCCAGTGCATCCTCAACCAGTGGGTCTTAGTACGTGCTAGTTGTTAGTTCGTTACATTTAGCCCAACTAGCAACCAATCCAACATTAGTGTTATGCCTTCATGTCAGAGTTGACGCCGACGGGATTTTCATATAACTACATACAAATTCTATGAAAAGACTTTTTCAGAGAATTTCCTCGCACGGGATTCGAACCCGCTACCCTCTGCTTGAGGAGTGTATGCATATACCACTACATCACGGCCACCCCGAAAAGCATTAATGCGATCCTTTTGCACAATATATAAATGAAATCAATCAAGTCTTGGGAAACAAAAACAAGAAAATCAAGTTCTAAAATATCTGTTATTAAGTTTTCGTTTCCTATAAAACGCAACTCTTCCTCATTTTAAAGTAGACTTTCCTTCTTTCATCGCAGTTTGAGTTTTTGTGGCTTTCTAGGATATATCATAGATTCGGTTCGTTACGTTCCAGTTGGCACAGCAGCAGTAGATGGAGACGGATCAGGTTCACTGTCTTCTAAGCTATATATAACCTTATCAAGTTTCACTTCATCATCTTCATTTTCGTCGCTAGAAAACTGCTATTACTCCATCTTGTTCCCAGCTTGATAATCTGGATCTGCAACACTGTCATCGTCATCTTCTATGCCATCTTCACTGTATTCGTATCTTGGCTATTTTGTCATCCCGAAGAGGTCTAAAAGACATTATAAAAATGAAAATAAATGATTTATATTTTAAGCCTCTTCACAAAGAAAAACTTTTCCACGTTAGACAATGTGACATTTCTGGTACAAACAAGACAAAAAGGCATTTAACCAAAAAAAAAAACCCACTCTGCACCACAAAGTACATGTACTCACCTCTTATATTTTCAAAATATGTATACAGTATATATCACATTTTTCTAAAGCACGTAGGTAGTTTAACCCGATCAGCCGACGAACAACAACGATCACGCGGTACTAACGCCATCTACATTTATTGTGTAAAAACTAAATTGATACATCGGTTTGTTACAGATAAGCTACAATGACTCAAAATCGGTTTGAAAAAATTATTTTAATTTTGATAGGCAGATCGGTTTGTGACAGAAATATCACAACGCGCTACAGAGGGTTTTGAGAAATCGATTAACAATCAAATGAGAAACACGAAGAGGATAAGAAATGTGAGGAACATTTAAAAATACCAACAAATATTTACATGATACCCGCTTTAAAGTACGTCTTCCATTTAGGGAAAGGCAATCCCTTCCATGGGCCCAGCGGCGTAGTTAGACATTTTTTTTCAACTGCGAAAGAGACTCCAAACTGTGAGTCCACGAAAGCAAAGTCTGAAAACATTCAGGTAAAACACCATCACATTTGGGAAAGCATCGGTTACATTCCTTGCTATTAGGCTATATTTGATGATATTAGATGACAAGGTACACAATTTTCCGCATTTTGAGAAGAGATTTATGTGGACGATGTTTTGACACTTTTAATAAGTGCAGCACAGGTTAAGAAGGGTGAGAGAGCTTTAAGCCATGGTGGGTTTTCAACTGCAGTAAGATTTTAGTAACTCGATGGCTGTATTACCAAAGATTTTTTCCCTCACTTTGATGAATCCAATAATACAAAATTATTGGACTTAGCAGGTTTGAGCAGTAATGCAAAATATACGAATATATGTTGTCAGAAATCGCTGGGCTTTATAATCAAATGGAAAGACCTCGCTATGCGTGGTAAACGCCAAGACATTTTTAATTTTAATTTAATTTATTTTTTTTAATTTTGGTTTGGCTCACACCCCCATGCATTTCGCTTAATGCAAGCTTAAACTAACTTAAAACTAACAAAAATTTGGTCCATTCGAGCGAAATACAAAAAAAAAAAATTTTAATCAGCACAAATTGTACGATTGATATTATCAATACAGGATTCCAACAACAAAACAAAATCAACACAAAAACAAAAATGGTTACATAAGAAGGAACTAAACGCGCTCGAAGAAATCAGCAAGACAGCAATCAACTATCCAGAAATTTAGCACAGAATCCCGTCGCTGCATTGAAGAAAATCCCCAAAAGTGTGTGTGTGTGCAGGAGAATCAACAGCAGAAGTTCATACCTGGAGGAAGAATAAAGTTGTTAATCAGAAGTGCAAGTGAGTATTCCATTATACTTACTTGTGTTTTAATTCGAATATATACACATATTATTATTTTATTATACACAAATTTTATAATTTTGCATTAATCGCACATCCGTGTTTAATCATATCCTTTGCAAAGTTACAAATAAACGTCCTTGAACGTATCAAAAAGGATTATGCGAGTTTTAAGAAGATCATTTATTAAATGATCTACAATAATTAAAATTCCAGTTAGTAAAACTGTTACAGACGGTGCAAGTACGTCTCAATCGACGAACGGTAACAAAAATCGAAGTCATAACGAGTTGCGACTGCCAGTCATCAACATTCCAACCTTTTCTAACAGTTATGAAACCTGAAGGTTGTTTCATGATATGGTTGTGGCATTGATTCACAAGAATTTATCCTTAAGTGATGTCCAGAAGCTTCATTATTTGAAATCGTGAAGCAGAGCGTCTTCTACAATACTTCGTGATCGACCAAAGTAATCTTGACAGAGCGCTATGATCATAAAAGATAGTTGGTTAATGCTCAACAAAAATTGTTATTTAATTATTACCTCTGATTTATTGGCCCACGTCAAAAAAATTCTGGAAACGTCACTGCCAGAAGAAAGTTGGGATGTGATTTTAATTTTTATTATCGTACAAAAGCTTTCAAATAGTGCTCAGCAGTTATGGGAAGAAAAACTAGATTCGAATAAGGAGTTGCCATCATTTAAAGAGTTTGCAGAGTTTTAAGAGTGTCGGTTTTGTACCTTAGAAGCAGTAGATCTCAAGAGCTCCAGTAGCAAATCGGAGCAGCGTAGATCAGGAACCCATAATGTTTTTTTATAGCAAGCAGGAATCGAAAAGACAGGTCAACTGTAGCGAGTGTCAAAGAAGTCAGCATTCGCTTAGGAAGGGTTATCGATTTCTGCAAATAGATGTGGAGCGTAGGAGGCAACCTGTACGTAGGGTCAAGGTGTGCAAAAACTGCTTAGCATACAGCCATTTCAAACAAAGATGACCCAGTGCGAAGTGCTTTCTGTTCTGTAAGCAGCGCCACCATTCTCCGCTACACGAAAATACATGCAACACAGGTCAAACCACACTAAGTGTACCTTCAGATATATAAGTTGTTCCTCATCCATTTACGTCTAACCACAAAAATAACCATCAGTCACAACGGATATCAGTTAATCTAAACGCATCCGAGTTTCAACCACACACAACAACAACAGTCATCTTAACAGCTATCATGCCAACACGAACAAAAGGGTTTTGTTAGCTACAGCGTTGTTGAGGGTTAGATCTTCAGATGGCGGCAGTTTAGTTTTGAGAGCGTTGGTAGAATTCGGGTCTGAGGCGTCCTTCATTACAAAGTCTAATACCAAAGAGAACATTTATGAAGGTTAATGGGCTGGGGATGGTCAGCAGTGGAACAACATTGACCTCAAGCTATACAAGCAAGGTACTAGCATTGGTCTTAAAAACACTGACTGGCCTTCTTCCGGCCCTGCACATTAACTTCGATAAATGGAGCAGAGGCTTACCTTTGGCGGATCCATCGTTCAATACCTTTAAGGTTGGACATGCTGTTGGGTGGTGGCGTCTACAGCGACTTTCTTCTCAGGTCATAAAGCTTGCGGGTCCAGTCCAGGTCCAGTCCAGTCGCTCAAAAAACACATTTAGGATGGTTCTTACTAGGAAAGCTACCCAGAAACGACCAAATCAGGAGTTTTGCTTACCAACTGAATTCAAACATCGACACAATACTCCGAAAATTTTGAGAGATCGAAGAAGAACCGTTTCTGAAATGTGAAGCTGAAGAAGAAAATGAATGTGATGCGCATTTAACAAAAAATACAATAAGATTAACTGGTGGTCGGTATCAAGTTTAACTACCCTTTAAAGGTAGTAATCGTCCCACCATGGGACTAACACGTTCAAGGTTTACAATTGAAAAGGAGACTCCACTACAACCAAACACTACAAAATGAGTATTCGAATTGCATGCAGGAATATCTCAAACTCGGTCACATGTCTCCTGTAAATGAGTCGGGTTACGTTCTTCAAACACCACATCATTATTTTATTCCTCACCATCACCATCAAGGAATCTAGCACGACAACGAAGCTGCGAGTAGTCTTTGATGCGACGTTTAAGCCAATCGGTGGAGCATCAGTGAACGACCACTTTATATTCGGACCAAAGATGAAGAAGAACGCCATTGATATTATAATGAGATGGCAGTCATACAAGTACACATTTACAGGAGACGTTGATGTACGGTCAAATTCAAGTCAGCAACCAGGACTCAAACTACTAATACATACGCTCTAGATAACAACCTGAAGAGGACATAGAGATTTTTCGCCTCCGAACGGTGACGTTTGGTACAGCGTCGGCACCGTACCTAGCTTAAAGAGTATTCCAAAAGCTGAAGGAGGAAGCATACGTTGGAGACGTCATCAGCGGAGGAGACAGTATTGAAGAGACACAGGATAAGTGGAAGGCTGTTAAGGAACTGTTGTAGACCACAGGATTCCACTTACGAAAGCATGTCGGCAACTCCAACTTAGTACTTCAGCACATTCCACTGGATCAGCGTGGAATTGACTTTTTTATTCCAATGGTTGAGGATGTCATCGTCAGAACTTTGGGCATAAGGTGGATACCAACACTTGACGTTTTTTCCTTCCAGGTTGCAGCTATAAGTAATGAAGACTTCACGAAACGGTCAATCTGGTCTTCAATAATTAGGCTCTACGATCTGTTTGGCTGGATTTCACCATGTACAGTCAAGGCGTAGATATAATGCAACAACTATAGTGGAAAGGTTCAGAATGGGACAAACCGTTACCACCAGAATTAGTGAAAAAATGGATGAGTTTTTCTTAGGCCTTACCCAACATCGGGAGTATCCAGATTCCGAGTTGGATCCACACAAGCAAGCAGATCAAGATGGTGGAAATTCACGTGTTTAGCGACTCGTCGGAAAAGGCATATGCGGCTGCGATTTATCTACGTGTTCTTGAAGAAGATGACACGGTTTACATGACGCTGTTTATCCAAAACGAAGGTGGCACCACTAAAATTAATCACCCTTCAGAAATAAGAAATATGTGGATCGTAATTGCTGGCAAATCTCTTCAAGGAAACAGCTCGAATTTTGAAGTTGGACAAGGCGAAAACGGTGGTATGGATGGATTGCGCATTAACGTTGTGCTCCACCTCTCAACTAACAACATAGAAAAGCTTTATATGCAACTGGGTATCTCAAATCCAACCGGCGCGATAACGGTTACCATTGACGGTAACATTCTGATTTGCCTCATTTTAGAAGAAATATGGACCAATGGTTCCACCAGTCCATAAACCACACCATACCGTTTAATGGATGTAACGGTAGCTCTTGGTACTCTTCGGCTTACTCATCAGCCCAAATATAGCAATTTTGTTCCATTAAGCCAGAAATGGGCTTCATCACTGAATAAAATTTCATGATAAAACACCGGATTTTCATTGAATTTTTCAAGAGCTTATTCACTGAAAATATGACGCAAATTCAAGTCGCCTATCTTTAGTTTTAGCACAAGTTCAATTTTGTACGCTTTTAAGCCGAGATCCTCATGTAAAACACGCCAAGTTGTCGAATACGCCAAGCCAAGCTGCTGAGAACGACGACGAATCGATTCTTCACGGTGTTCTCGTACACTCTCAGCTACAGCTGCTATAGTCTCTTCACTACGTGCTGGATGTGGTCTAACTGGTCGAGTATCATTCACTAATGTAAACTAGGACTCAAATTTGCGAATGGAATTGGCAATAGTGGTTTCAGTAGGTGGATTAAACGCACCGTAATTTCCTCGAATCGCACGAAAAACATTTCTCACAGAGCGCTGATTTTCGTAATACAGCTGAAAAATTTGGAGACGCTGTTCTGATGTGAGCCTTTCTATGATGACTTGCCAAACGATACTGAACAAATATGACAAGCAATTTGATAGGAGTCACGCACGATCTGTCAAAAAAGGCCTATTGAAAATCAAACCTCACGAAGAAACACCCAATAAATAAATAAATAAATAAATAAAATAAAAACATAGAAATGTGAATACGTAATTTATTGTATAAAACAAGCAAAACATGTACTAAAACAAACCATAGCTATGTCACGACATAAATGTCAATAAGAAAAAATAACTTTTGTAAATAAGAATAAATTTTTTAGTTTTATAACGTAGCAAATTACAGAAAAGATCTGTTGTTTTATTGGCAAAGTTATCCCGAGTTTTGGAAAATCAACAACGCATAATCTTTAAAATTGATTGCCATACAAATAGTTAACGACTGCAAGGAAATATCAATTTGTACAGTTTATATAGAGATAAGTTAACAATTTTAAGATTCTAACATATATGTATAAGTCTGGCGTTTAGTTTGTGATGTAGATTTAAGTTAATAAGAAAATAGCTGTATGTGTAAGTAGATTCATAGTGTACTATATTACAAATTAATTTCAAGTTAGTTTTTAAATAAAAGAAAAAGAAACAAGGAATAATGATCTATTTTTTATAATCCTCCGGGCCAGCATATGTGGAAACTTCAAGGGGGTAAAGCAACTATATAGCTCGTCTCAATTGTTTTTCATCAGCAAACTTCAATTCACAGACTCGAATTCTGTTGTCTCGTTCGGGATAATAGCACACATGTAGATCATTAGGTACGCTTTTCTTCTTTCAGAATTATTCGTCGTATAGAAGGGCCCTGCAGAGTCCACATCAACTCTCTCAAATGGCTTAGCAGCCGTCATGCGTTTTCTTGTTAGGGGTGGAAACGGAAATGAGCAGGACTTGATGAGTTTTTTTTATAATTTTCCGATAACTGGTCAATCAGAATCTTTCTCTTAGCCATGCTAATACCGTGTTAACACCACTATGCATAGCCAGCTCATGTGTATAAAATATTATTAACTTTGTGATATATGCAACTTTGGGAAGTACAATCGAATTGATAATATTTTTAGGCTCGTTAAGTTGCTGCAAACGGGTACCAATGCGCAGCAGGCCGTCTTCTTTAAATAAAGGATTTAACACCGACGAAAGTGAAATTGTCTTACTCTGCTGCAAAAAAAATTCATTATTAGTAGTAGTACTAGATGTAGTAGTAAAAGTACCTAAGCCAATAATGCTCCGCATTTTTTAAACCAACTGCCTTTAAATAATTCGTTATAGAAAACTTCTTTGAAAAAAGAATGAAATGGCTGTATTTACATATGCGTTGTGCGCAGAAGACACCTCCAACAGCTAATATCACTATAGGAAAGTATGGGCTCACGCTCGTCTTCCTGATTTGTAATGGCAGAATCCACATATGCTGATGGCACCGTTACTAACGTGTCAGAACATTCTCCGTCTAAATTACGCAAGTTAGGGTCTTATAGCAGGATTTGTTCATTGATACTCATTATTTACAGGATTAACATTAAATAATAAATGATTAAAAAGACAATTTATTATTATATTTATTGGAGTAAATTTAACATTTTTTCCACAATACCTCGCAGAACAAATTCTGATTGAAATACCTTTCGTTGAAAGATCGGCGAAATTTTGCTTGCCCGAACAATAATACCAATCTGATACATCTATTAGTTCTTTTATCTCCTTAACGCAATTAAAGATGTAAGGTTTCCATCTTCTTGCCTCACCCTTTATCCAGCGGAGAGTGATTTTAGAGTCCGTCCGCAAAAAATATTTGCAGAAAGGCATCTCTATATTTTGTTAAAAATAAATCTCAGCACAAAGGCGAGATGCTATGAGGGCTGCGATCATCTCAAGCTTTGGTAAAGTTAGGTCACTGCTCTTGTCTTCTTTCAATAGCGCCACTCGGGATTTATCTCTGCTTTCATGCTAGCATCTGCGAATATATGGACCATTCTCTAATTTTGAATGTAAGGGGATGTCCCAATCTAGCTTTACCCTCCATAAATCTTGAAACAAAATCTTCATGCGGATGACGATCGGTCTGAGAAAACGTAAGGGATCATATATACAAGCTATTGCCTTAAGTACATTGCGATTCGTGGCTATGCTGATATCATTCAAATCACTTTCCTTGATCTTCACGACAGCCTGTCAGTGAAGATAATCCATTTGACTCCCAAGACTGTTTGTTCGCTTTCATAGTTGTCTTCGCCAAGGCATTTTCGCACAGTTTTATCGTTAATTACCCACTTACTTAAGTTCAAAAAGCCCTACTGAGGATGTTCTTGGATTCCTGATTAAAACGCTTCACTTGACACACATCGACAAGACTGGTTACCACATAATCTATATAAAATGAGAAGTATGAAGAAAGTTTCCGAAAATTGATGCTCCTCAAAAGACAAATGTAGCTGAATATTGGCTGATAAGAGAAACGGAGAAATGTTGCGCCAAAAGTGACTCGATTCATTCATTCTAAATTAACTTGAAGATGGTGTCAACTTTACGGACTTTCTCGGCTCCGAGTACCAGAAGAATTGATGACTGTCACAATCATGCTTCGGAATGGAATTTCTGAAAAGACTTTCTCAATGTCGACCACTAGTCCTATTTTCCACATCTGAAACTTGAGAAGAACCTAGAATAAATCAAGCAATAATTTAGAGCTTGTCCATTCAAAGACGTTTTTCTTCTTGATGAGAAGAAGCATCAGAAATAATGCGGACCTTCGTCGTCGACTTGTAAGGATGATACACTGGTCCATGTGGCATATAGTATTATCAATTTATCGTGTTCCAAAAGCTGCGTTGGTTGCCTTGTAAATATCTACCATAAGTCGAACAATCGCCACTGAACGGTTGTCCATCTTCAAAAAGGTTATTACTCCTCCACGGCAACGATGCATACGTAGTAGTTGTTTTTCGGATTCACTCATCTTTTAAAATATTATTGTAGTATGAGCAGATATTCCCAGCTCGTCGTATTTAATCCCTATGCTTTTAAAGTTCCACATATTTTCTAAAACTGCCAAACTGCAAAGTTATGATGGGTTTCTGCAAGTACGGTGGGAAGGTGAATCAGTAAACATTGTATTGCCCATTCAAATATAGTTTCCACAGCGGATAAGCTTGACTTGCCACTAAAATTCAGCACCTATGAGCATGGTCAATCCTTCCTTCTGCTCGCAATCACAGAATTTTTTCTCGGCCAAACGCAGCTTTTTTTTTTGTAAACCACAACTGTCGTCATCAGGAACTCATAAAACATACATACAAATTTCTGGAACCTTCAGCGTAAGAGTTTCGAGTGTCTGCTCAGAAAACTGACTTTTAAGCAATACCTTCACTAGGCGAAAAACTTTGCTGCTTTGTAAATTTCTTTGTCAAAAGGGAATAACATTAAGTTTCATTACACTAACAATTAGCAAGTTTAGTGTACTTACAATTGATTCCATCGGTGCTAACAAAAAAACTTTCGCCGTTTGAAAAAAATATTATTAAAGTATTTGAATTAAATCTGTTAGGTAAAAACAAACGAGTGGTTTTTTGATCACTTCTGACAAAAGATAAATCCTTTTCTGACGCAAAAACCGTAATATATTGTTGACTTCTTTGTCACCGTCAAATAAAAAAGGAGATCCAGTTTCAGATGATTTCTCGCTACATTTTTCATCCTCTTCCTCATTATATTCCCCACTTGGCACAACAATTTCTTTCTTTATTCTGTGGTAATTTGTGTATCCAACCCACCCGGCATGCATTCCAATAGTATTGTTTTAAGCGTTAAATAATAGTGAGCTGAAGGCATTCCAAGGGCGGTAAGGGAGCAGCTCGAAGCAACGACCGTATTGTACAGATGACATAATTCTACTGCATCTGTTTTTATGTACTTTTGGTAAAGACATCAATTGTTCTATGTTTTTGTGAATTAGCTTCTCTTTATCTCCAAATTGTTTTTGTAGAAAGTAACTGACTAGATATATTTAAATTTATCAAAGCCCGTGAGGGAACTATTGTCATGGACGATCGTACGAAAGCATTTTAAGGGGAAAGAAGTGCAATTTAATGCTGACGATATTTTTACTATTGGGCAAGTTGGATGTATTTATTTCAGGTGAATTAACTAGGGTAAGTCGAGACCAAATTTTTGCTATGCGTGATTGTAATCGAATAATAGTTCGATAGCTAAATCATCATATTCTACGATTTTTTCGACAATTTTTTTTCAAGCCCTTCGAACGTATATCCGAGTTTATATAGTAGTACCTGAATTTTCGTTCGCTGTCGACAAACATTGTAAATAAACCGAAAGATCTTCTTCGACATTTTCCAGAGTGGAAATATCTTTTGGGTTCTGGAAATATACTGGGTTCCACTATTTTGACCTTGACAACGGAATCCGGCATTTGCAAGCAGATCCATCGTCATTAGGGAGAATTTTGTATTTAATATTACAATTATAGTATAAGACTCTGGTTTTGGCACAAAAATGTAAAATAATTTGTTATAAACTCCGAGTAAAATAACAACACTTAAACTTTAAAGTTTATTGCAATATAAGTCGTTAATATCAATTTGTAAAGTTAATATAGAGCTAAGTTAACATAAGTCTGGCATTAGGTGTATTATGTAGATTTAAGAGTTTAAGTAAATAAGAAAAAAGCTGTTCGGTTAAGTTAATTCATAGGGTATTAAAAATTAATTTCATTAATTAATTTCTTTTTAATAAAAGAAAAAGAAACAAAAGAATAATGAACTAATTTTTAAAAAGAGATATAAGTTTAATGATTTGGTCAACAAGGCATATAGATTAGTGGTAGTTTGATCTACCTTTCTGAAAGCCGTGTTGATTAGGAGAAATAAGAGATTTGCACTAAAAGCTTAAGGCTTCGCAGAAAATGCTTTCGAGCACTTTGGGTAAATGTGAACGTTTAGCTATAGGGCGGTTATTACTGATTTCACTCTTTAAACCCTATTGTGTATCAGTGTTATAAAAGAAGACTTCCAAATCTGTGGAAAGAGCAATAACCGGAAAAGATTTGAAATAAGAGGGATCCTGTACGAAAAAATTACCGGCAAAGGATTGCTTGAAAAAAGTAGTAAAAAAGTTGGCTATGGTATGCGGATCGGTTGACGATATATTTTCGTATGGAGGAAAGTGGAAAACCATAATTTTTTTTATTTTTAAGATTTGGTAGAAAAATTTAGGTACGCATGTAAGTTTTAATTGCGCATTTTCAAGGTATTGATGATGGAAAACTTTGTAAAGCTGGGCAAATTCAAAAAGAATTGGATTGAAGGATAACTTATTTTTTCACTTTTTTTTTTCATTTCCATTTTTCATTCATTATTACTTATAAATAGAGTTACAACAATAATGCAATTATCAAAAATATAACACTGCAAAAAAATAACTGAGGTGGGATACCATCAATTGATCTAATGTTATTGTAGAAAAAATAAGAGCAATTGTTTTTACTATAACTAAAATAAACAAATAAATAATGGATTGCAGTAAAAAGTAAAGTAATCATTTTGCATTTTATTATTAAATTTTTACTTTCAAAATTAACTCCAAGTTATAAGATGGGTTTTGTGCACACGTGGAATGTCAAAAGTGCCAAATTAACCCGTAAGTTATAAACTGAAAAATAAAAGATAAAACATTATAGCTTTGTTTTTAAAACTCTTTAAGCTACTTAAAATGTAAATATTTCCGATTGCCAAGATACGCGCCAACTTTCTGCGTAACGATTCTTATCGCACATGATTTGGAATTTATGCAATTGGGCAATTATTAGAGACTTTCGCGAGCAATATGGTTTTAAGAGAAATATTTTGGGTGTTACGTTAACATTATAATATATACGACTTTATATACTGGCTGTGAAAATTTCAGTTTTATTTATTGTCAAAGATAACACTAATGTATTTAAAGTATTCAACTGTTTTGACATTAAAAAAACCAGATGAACAACTACCATTTGAGTTTATATTGAATCTCCCACAGGTATAAAGAGGTATACAAAACTTTTGGCAGGTTCTTACGTGAAAAGAGAACTTAAATTTATCCAAAACACATTGTGTTGGATTGAAAATCATTATTTTTGTTTTTTCGCTTATAATAAGCTTAGGAATTGTTAACCAGATCCTAATAGTTCGAGATCTTGGTTGACTTTCGCAACGCATTCGTGAATCGAAAGATCAGTGTACGTGAAAGCGATGACATCTGCAAAAGCCCTACGCTTACCACCAAAAATTTGATTGAAAAGAGAGTTAATGTTATGTTAAACCTTGTGAGACACCATTTTTAAGCTTTATTAAGTACTATAAGAACTATTACTAAAACCCTTTGTTCTCTTTCCAACATATACGAATTAAACCACTCATATACCATTCCTCTAAAACCTGCTTCGTATGGCTTGGATAATTATATTTCAAGATCCACTATGTCGAAGGCTTTAGAAGAGCAATAGTTGATTTACTTTCATTAACGCCACTAAGCAGATCACAACAGACTTTCAAAATGGCATTTTAAGTGGATCTGCTTGGTATGAGGCCATAGTGATCATGTGAAAAAAATTACATTGTTTTAAGAAAGAGAGTATTCGTGATTTCATTAGTTTCTTAAAATTTTTTGAGAACTTAGGGAGTAGAGAAATGGGTCTACAATCGCTGATGTTTTTGTGATTTCCTTTCTTTCATTTTCTAAAGAATTAAAAAACTTACCATTGTTAACAATTTCCCAAGAAATTGATTTTAGTAGAATGGCAGAATGACCGTCACTGGTGCTTGATTAATTGTTTTCCAGATTCATAATTAATTTAAAAACTTCAAAAGAAGAAAACTGGAGATGGCAGAAACTGTTACTCTGCATTCTTTCTTCAATTAAACTCGATGAAATATTGCAGCTGCAACTGAAAAGTAGCTCAGGGGGTTTTAAAGTCTCTGAGATATAGACATTGAATTCTGCTATCAAGCGTGGATCAGAAACGATTGAATTATCGACTTCTCTATTCTGAATACTATAAGATTTCCTTTTTTACCCAAAATACTGTTTACTAATCCCCGTTCTTTCTTTGAGTCTCCCCTAAATTGGCTCAAGCGATTTGAGTAGTAGGTGTCGCGTGCTTGAGTAACCATACTTTTATGCTTTTTACACAACTTAGTGTAATATATTTTTAAAATATATAAATAAGTATATCGAGGATGTTTTTTTACCTCTTTATGAACTCTCTTTCACGTTTAATAAAGTTTAATAGACGTAATTTCATCCAGAAGTTAACATATTTAATTAAAATTGAAACAAATTGATCGTACCATAAGCCACTGAAGGATCATTTACTGAAAAACACAGGTTCCCAGTACTCATATCAGTACTCATATCATGGTCAACATCAGTTTTTTCCTTATAGCATTTTCCACAGGAGAAAAATCTGCTAGAGTATTAAGGACACACAGGTGGTGATCAGTAATTCTGAAATCTTATACTGCACTATTGAAAACAGCATTGCTGTTTTTGTTTAAATGTAGAAATATGTGATCGATGCAACTATTGGTTGAAGCTGTTAAGTGAGTAGGAACATTTACTTTATAGACCAAGAGCCCGCAGTATAAATTTGGCAGTGGAGGATACACAAAAAATATTCTATATGTAGGATAGGGTTTTCTAATAACGACTCGACAACTTTTTTTTTAAATAAAAGGCAAACCATTTGAGAGTCTATAACTTAATTCGGTTTTAGCGGTTTGCTAAGAGATGGCGTAACTTGTGTTATTCCATTGTTTTTATTCCATTGAAACATGCATTGGAAAGCTACTGTCATTGTACGTCATTTCAGTATATGTCATTCATTTGAAGCGTAAACAACAATAAATTTTTTCACTTAAATATTTCGAACTTTGTGCCTGAAAAAGTGTTTTTGCGGGGAGTTCTTCTTCATAACTTTAATATGAAGAAAACTGCTGCCCAAAGCCATCGTATTTTGGTGGAAGTTAATGGTGAACATGCGCTAGCTGAGCGAACGTGCCAAAAGTGGTTTGCACGATTTAAAAGCGAAGATTTTGGCTTGGAAGACGATGAACGTCCTGGGCAGCGAAAAAAGTTTGAAGAAGAAGAGCTGGAAGCATTACTCTATGAAGATTGCTGCCAAACACAAGAAGAGCTCGCAGAATCTTTGGGTTTCACTCAAGCAGCCATTTCAAAACGTTTAAAAGCAGCTTGATATATTCAAAATTGGGTTGCACATGAACTCAAGCCGAGAGACGTCGAAAGGCGGTTTTGCATGTCTGAAAAGCTGCTGGAACGCCACAAAAGGAAGTCATTTTTGCATCGGATTGTTACTGGTGATGAAAAATGGATCCATTACGACAACCCCAAGCTAAAAAAAATCATATGTGAAACCCGGCCAACCAGCCAAATCAAAGGCAAAGCCGAATATCCATGGCGCGAAGGTAATGCTCTATATTTGGTGGGATTAGATGGGTTTGCTGTATTATGAGCTGCTGAAACCACCAATGGACAACGCTCCGAATACAATTAATCCGTCTGAAGAGAGCAGGAGCCGAAAAACGCCCGGAATATGCGACCAGACACGAGGCAATAATTTTCCATCATGACAACGCTCGGCCCCACGTTGCTATTCTGGTTAAGAACTATTTGGAAAACAGTGGATGGGAAGTCTTACCCCACCCGCCTTATAGCCCAGACCTTGCCCCTTCTGACTACCATTTGTTTCGGTAGGCAGAACGCCCTCACTGAAATACGGTTGACATCAGAGCAGAATATCAAAAATTGGCTTGATTCATTCTTGGCAGCCGGCGCAGTTCTTTTGGGATGGGATCCACAAATTGCCAGAAAGATGGGAAAGAGTCATAACTTCAGATGGGCAATACTTTGAATAATACTATTGTACATGTTTTTCTTAAATAAACGCTCAAATTAGAAAAAACGCACCTAATAAGTTATGTGCTCCATGTCTTGAGATAACACGCTCACCATACTTACTCTTCAATAAATCAATTGCAACGTGTGCTGTGTGGCTTGTGACACAATCCTGTCGTCCACGTCCATATCTTCCAATTCGGGCCAAAAATAATCGGTAATCATGGCGCGATAACGCTGACCATTCACAGATCTTTATTGTCGACGAAAAAATATGGCCCAATAACGCCACCGGCATGCAAACCGCACCAAAATGTTATTTTTTGTGGATGAAGTGGTGATTCATGAAGCACATGTGGGTTTTCACCCGACCAATAACGCATATTTTGCTTATTTACGAACCCATTGAGCCAAAAATTAGCTTCGTCACTGAGGATGATTTTGCGATGAAATTCATCATCTTGGCGCATCTTCTTCAGAGTCCAATCGTAGAACGTTTGCAGACGTTGCCCGTTAGTGTACTTTACCATGATGAAAATGTTGAGTTTACTAACAGTGACAGATTGATGATTAGTGAAAGAGTGCGTTCACAAATTAAATTCAAAGTTGTCAAGTCCCTATTGGAAAACGCTATATATGTAGAAATTGTTCTTTACTTGTTAGAAATTTCAGGTATCAACATGAATTATTAGACGGATGATTGGTGGTTTAAGTGAAGGTTAAATGGTTAGGTTTGGATACTTTTGATGCGCCTTGCAATGTAAAGTATCCGGTAAAATATCTGGGGTTGGTATATTTATCAAGAATGTGTGTTCTTTTATGTCATTGGTCAATTTCAACTGTTTACGCAAAAAAATAGTAATTTTATGAGTTATTTGCGATCGGGAACATATCATGTTTATTTTTGTAATCAGTAAGAGTTTAACTATCTTTTGTGAGAAAAAAATTGGTAATGTTAGTTATGGAAAAGTGAAATATTTGCCTATTTTAACGGTGTCTGGCATTGCCTTCAACGCACCCTAAACGTCTTTGAGCCGTATGTTCATAATTATATAATTCTGTTCTATGTTGTATGTAAAATTAACATTAATAATTAATTGTTACTTCTTCATATCAGAAGTGCACGTAAACTTAATTAAATTACAATCCTCTTTCTTTTTCATATAAACAATTCCATTTCTTATCCACAAAAAATTAAAGTTTTTTGATATTTTCACTGCGGTTGCTGCATTGTAAAGTAGACGCGTATTATATGTTGCTTGGTTTCTGATAACAGTCGTTTCAAATTTTTCTCTCTTCTCGTTCTATGCCCCATTATCTTCTCTTCCATGTTAAGCGAGACAATTTAATTTGACGAATAAAACGTTTTTTGTTTTGTTTGCTGCTGCCGCTGTCGCTGATTGAGACGAAGAACCATCAGCTGGAGAAGAGTGAAGTTTTATTTCCTTCAAGTAGCAGAAATCAATATAGCCTTCAATTACACTGACGTATAGCCAGTTGCGAAAAATTTTGAGAGCAAGTTCGGTGTTTATTGCTGTTGTTGGGCTGGTATTCTCA
This sequence comes from Volucella inanis, assembly GCA_907269105.1. NCBI lineage: Eukaryota > Metazoa > Arthropoda > Insecta > Diptera > Syrphidae > Volucella > Volucella inanis. Next base: position 103,085,724 of record OU026153.1, on the reverse strand, counting down.
ATAGGAATATTGAGGATTTTAATGCTACTCCCAAGTACCGTAATTTTTGGTCCAGTTTTTGTTTTTTGGTGCTGAGCGGTAGCGTCAAAAAAAGAATTTCACCCCTGCTTCGTACATGTTGTGCATCGTCACGCAGATTTATTCTTTTTCATGAAGTCTAATTCAGCAGCGCTCACTTAAAGGAGCAGAAGTGTGATAGGTTTAGGTTGATTTGAAAAAGAGGCGTTGACCCTAGGCTGCGGAGGAACGGAGGCAGCTGGTGCTATATAATTGAAGGACTGATGAAGCTGGTGCGGAATGTGGGTGGGAGGGATGAAATTGGGGAATAAGTTTGTTTGTGTCTCCAATTAAAATCAGGTTTAGAACGGATGTTTGAAGCGGGTTTGGGTATTTCATCAATATACAGATACGCGGCGACGGGAGAGGTTGACAGTGGAACAGTTTCGGAATCTTGGATTGAAGGGGCAGCGGGAGAATTTGTTGATTGAATCCATCGTGGTGGACGAGGGGATGGTAGTGAAATTTCAATAATTCAGTCAAAATAGATGTATTGTAGTGGACATTCTGGTGAAGTTGAGTATGGATTGATAAATCGTCAATTTTGCTGCTTACTGTTTCAATATGATTCTTGATATCGAAAGTGGTTGATTATGCGACAGCTTGTTCGTCGCTGACACCGTTGATTTTAGCAAAGATTACTTCGATCATAGGATCAGATTGCATTAGAGATGTATGTTTCTTTGACGAGTATTGAAAATGAACCTCAAAATCTTCACGCAGGATGTGTATCGATATAACTTGGACAGATTCATCGTAATCATTTTGGTGAACCATTGGAATCACTGAGGCACTTTATAGGTAGCAGCAGGTTCGAGAGATTATCTTGCACTCATCGCAAAAGGAGTGGTCGTCGTCGAGGAAATCTTTATTAAAAAGCATTTCTTTTATTTAAACAAACACAAATTGCATGGAATGATTTTCCACAGATGCCCATACAAGTAACATATTCAGCATTGTCATCAACGATTAGGCATTGAAATTTTATTAAAATAAAACAAACGGAAAAGATAAATGGTGAACTATATGCATTGTTATGTAATAAAGAAACTCCGAGTGGAAACTCAGCAAAACCGAAAAAAACAGAAAGTTGGCCAACACTTGGGGTAATGCACTAAATATATGCGAAACTGATACCAGAAATGACACAGCAATAGTTATTGAGGACAAAAGATTGAGGTCAGCCGAAAAACAAAGAAATAGTGAGCACTTGGGGTAATGTAATAATGTCGCGGAACTAATATCAGAATTAGAGATATGCAAGGGGAAGAAATAATTTATATGTAAAAAGTTTAATGCGAAGCAAAACGGAAGTACATCCGAACACAATGAACAGTATAACGAATATATGTTGCAATACATGTGATTAAATAGTGTTGATTGGGACTCAGGTATTCCCACTTAGGTAAAGCTGGATTACATAGCCTTCCGAGAAAATCTACCAACCCTTAAAAAACTTATGCTACCCAGCAGGATCAACACGAACAGAGGCTGCAATATTGAAGTCCACAGATTCTGTGATGCATGGAAGAATGCATAGGTATGCTACAGCGAACGACGGCGCAGTTCACATGCCTCTACTAACATATATGGTATATATCTGAAACTAAATACACTTTGTTGAATAGCAGTTGCATACTCGAAATGGAAGACAATCATTGCCAACCGTGTGGCACAAATTCAAGGGCTTACCAAAGAAGTATTATGGAGACATGTGCCGTCGGAATCTAATCCAATCTAATCTAATCAGCAATTGTTGGAAACTAGATTTGGAGGCATGATACAAGATTCTTGCAAAAGAAAGAATTGAAGGAAAGAAGGAATTGAAGATAACTCACAAGAACATAATCCAGGAAGTGCAACAAGCAGCGTTGGCCGATGAACAGGAAATTCAGAGGGCTTATGCTACAATCAGCCCCGTGAAGGATAGTTGGCCAGAGGGCGTTTAGCGCTGGTGAATATTTTCCTCAACAAAAATCATTCGATGTTTTTATGATCGAGTCACCGTATATTGGCGTCAATAATTAAGGAGTTCAGAAGGTAAAATCGTAAGTTATTCAAAGATACTGGATCTAGAATTTAAAAGGTGCTACAAAAAGCCACTTAGATACATCAATGGACAATATTTATTCGATTCGGAGCAAGACGAATAATGCAACAAATGAGAAAGCTGCCAGAAATAAACTATTGCAAGGAGCGAAATTAAAATGTGCGCGAACAGTGCGATACATTTGTACATTTGTTTTGTAGCTATTTCCGGCACCAATGCCCTATTGGTATCGCCAGTAGCACTCCGCCCCTTCAAACTCTCAACCAAAAACCTCGCTATAACTTCTCATCAGTATAAAATCAAGCCACAGAGGATCATAGATCCAAGTGGAAGCACATCAGGCCAATAGGCCTAAGGGGGTTGGTTCTCCGAGCCTGCTTTCGGATGTACTCTGAAATATCGCGACTCATTTCATTTCATTCATTTATTTTCATTCATTTCTGAGTCGTACAACTCGCTTATGGAATGTCCTACTAAGCTGTTTGTTTCCTAATCATTATAACTTCCGAACATTTAAGATCAATGTACATCAATATCTCTCTTTTCTCCCCCACACCCCTACTTTTCTTCACAAGCGCTGTGTACAAATATTTTAAGGGTAAACTTTAAAAAAAGGAATGGAAATAGCTGGCAAAAAAAACTCAGACAAATGAAGGTATACAATGAAATTTTATTCCCCCGGATTCTCCCCAATTCGTTGTCCTATGAAAATACCATGTATAGCGAATAACAGTTAACCAGATATTGGAATTTGGGAGGCTCACCACGCTTTCAGTGCAAACAAAAGATTATCTGAATTTGAGACCCTTATGCCCAGCATCAGATGATTGCTACCCTTACGAGGCAATAACATCGGGCAATTTCATCAAAGGCGAAATATTACCATCAATGAAATGGAAGCAAGTCAGCTTCATAAAAGTTTATCCTGGGAAATACAATGTAGTGGGGGTTGTGACATTAAAGACACAAATGACAAAACTGACCGATTACAAAAGTATGCGCCCTACTAAGCAACACCCAGCGGAAACATATTCGAAAGATACAGCACATCAGCCCAATTAACTATCAACTAATTAACATAAATTTTCTTAAAATTTGCATACACAAAATAGTCGAGTTCAACACTTTTCATTAAACAAATAATCCCACAAGATATCTAACATTATACAATAAAACACAAACATTTAAAATATTCAACAGAGCACGAAATACTCAAGAGGCAGGAGTCGTTAACTGCACCTACAGAGAGTACGATTATGTTGACAATATTCAGGAAACGCACGAACTTAGTGAAGTAATCGGCTCATCTTTTCGAGTATATTTGTTTTCAGTCCGATGCTATTTTCGCGGAAAATGAAAATGTCAAATTGATTTATAGTATGAACTAAAATTAATTTATATTTCTAGTCATAACCGGAGGTCACTATAACAATTATACATGCAATGAACTCAACACGATATGTAATAAAATATAAAATGGTATAAAACTGGTACTTACGAGTATATACCTAACTAAGCACATAAGTCACAATCACAGCCTCATTATTACATGCCTCTCCAATGCGTTCTCTGTACGAAACCATGAGTAGTCTTTGACACTCAAGACTTAACAAATTGGTGATGTTCTCTTATATACGGGATTTTTGGAATTGGAAATTTCCTTTGTGAAATTTTCAACCAAACTTGTAAAAGTTTCCCAGACTTTGATTTATTTGCTTTTTTTTATATTTGTTGACAGATGTTTCTTAAGACCTTAAAATTACATAAATGAAGTTCATAACTGTGGAATTTAGTTTAAATAGACTATAGATTCAATCTATTTATAATATAAAGTACCAATACTAAGTCCAAGGTCGTTTGGGATGAAATTTTCAATCACAATTTTAGCTCTTTTTAAAATTACATTCACATATGGTGGAATTTTAGATATTATTCATATCTAAGTTATAAGGTTACAAATTAATTTTGAAACGACATCAATATGCATATAAACATAATTTTTCACTCGGGCGAAGTCGAGAATATGTATAGTTTAGTCCATGTTGCTGCGATAGATGCCAGTTATCAGCTGATACTGTGAAAAAAGGATCCTAGCCAGTAGTTGAATACCTACCATCTGGATACAGTCACCTTTAAGATGAAATTAGCTGTTTTTCTAGCGATACATGAGCTTTGCAAGGTGCAGATGAAGAAGCAACAACATTTTTTCTGTCAAAAACTGTAACCAGAGAAGAGAAATATATCTCAATTGAATGAGGCAAGATCGATGAAGCTCAGCTTAAACTCCATGGTCTTAAAGACCTACTGGCGCAGCTGATGCCTTTCTGCAAAAATACATCAGAAACATGGAGGATATACGCCAACACATTTCTGTAGGTAAATATGACATTTATCTCAACGTTACCTTTGGAGAAAAGATTAAAATAAAACTTTAGTTTTAAAGAAGCACCGTATTTATGATTTTGTATCGAGACTCAGATTCACAAAAATCTGCAACAGATGCTGGAAATCCGATTTCGTCGGTGGATTTCAATAAGTGAAAATACTTGTATTTAGTGATTTGAATTTTTGAATTTGGGAATGAAGTTGGAAATATATCTAGTTTAGAATACTGTTTAGAACGCGCAGAAAAGTTTAAGATGCACGGAATGCATCAAAGATGGGCCTCATTCGGACAATACCTCTTAAGCTACTTGAACTAACTGACACTAAACCTTAAACTACTAATACAATATAATCTAACCTAAATGTTAGCACACTTCAAGTTGCTAACCTAATTTATATCGTGACCAATAACGTCATTGGTTTCATACACTTGCTGAAAAGTCACTCTTATGGCCTCAACTTTTTCCTAAAGATCTTCGATCACAATCATTATATGTGGCTTCACTTGTGTTTTGTTAATATTTTGTTTATTTGCAGAAACATACTTGATTGGCTGGAATTTGCAGCTCGAATTCTGCTGTTCCAGTACAAACTTACATTACTTACATTATAACTGCAATGCTCTCTTATCATTATTTGAAGGATTTTTATTGGCGACTTCAGTGTCTTTACCTCCATATTCTGTCCGTCAGTAAACTGACTGTACAAAGTTTTGAGTCTTGACAGCAGTCTACTCTTGTGTCGGTGCAGTGCGCCAATAGAAGCTGTTCAATGTTTAGTAATATAATAAGTAATGTGTAGTTAAAACGCTTTGCTAAAGAAAACTATTAACGGGTATATGATCCGATGTGGTGTGTTAAGATTCTGTACATTGTGCTGTTAAGTTAATGTATATAATGTGAACACATACAAATTCATTTAACACAAGTTTAAAAAAATGCAAATTACAATTTAAACTAAGTTATAAAATATGATTTTTTCGATATATAAACCGGTCACCTTGAAGACTTTATGCATCGCAAGAATTTATTAAAATTTCTATAGGCAAGGGACAAAGTCTCGTTACTGCCCTTTTAAATATACCGGCCTTCGTTTAAACTTCAGCGACTCGTACGACTCTATCGGGGCCAAGTAGAATTTTTACTACACAGTCAGTTATCCATTTGAGTGGTTGCAAGTTTACCTCAGTCATGCAAGTTTACCTCTTGAATCAATGCTAGGATACCAATATCGATGTTAAGATGAAACGTGGTCCAATTTTTTGCGTTGCTGCAACTGATGCAAATAATTTGTTAACCATCCTTTCCAAAAATGTTGATATGATTGTTGGACTTGCCTGAAATGAGATAGACGATTTCAATTTTCCAAGGAACAATTTTGTCGAGGAAAAGATGTCAGCGGTGCCCCTACTAAAAAATGTGCAGGAGTGAGAGGCTCGAAATCATTTCGATCTGACGACATTGGAGTTATTGGTTGAGAATTTAGCACGTCTTCTTTCTTAACAACAATTGTATGAAGTTCCTCCTTAGTTAGTTTTAGGTTTCCCGCAACTCTGTGGAAATGACGCTTAAATGATTTGACCGCTGCCTTTCAAATTCCACCGAAATGAGGTGATCGTATATTGAGTCAGTGTGGTGTTGCTGCAAGAACAAATTTCGAAGCTCTCGAAGTTCCAATCTAGCCCCAGCAAAATTGGTGGTGATATCGCAGAATATTGTAGAGCATTTTCCACGTGTAGATATAAACCCTTCTAGAGCATTGATAAAGACCTCGCTTTTGAGGTCACCGACGAGCTTAAGGTGTACGGCCTTAGTAACAAAACAAATAAAGATCCAGATGTAAATCTTAGGTGGTTTTTCATACATTTTAAAGTGACTCTTGAATGGCCCACAAAAGTCGATGCCTGTTATCGTTAATGGGCGGGAAGGCAAAACTCTTCCTGATGGCAAGTTGCCCATAACATGTTAATAGGTAACTGGCTTTACCTTGAAATATCTTAATGGTTAACAACCTTCCAAACTGCTCTTTATCCATTCAACAGCCAGCAAGTTTGTCGCGTGATCGACAGTAGCACTTGAGGTGCAGCATACGAATGTTCTATATGAACAAAGGTTAAAATTAACCGCATATTGGTTCTTTGGCATCAAAACTTATGTTGGCATGAAAATTGATACTCCATTTCCTTGTAAGAGATCTTAGTACTCTCTACTAACTGATGACATTTTACCATTAGGAATTATAAGTTTTAGCGCTCTGCTAAGTTCTTGGGGACAACGAGTTGCATCTAATGGGTATGTGCCCTTATCAGGTGTCAAAATATGGAGGAATCAAAACACATATCCAAATATGCGATTAAATCTTAGAAAGGAATTGTGATGATCAACGGTTTCAACAGGAGATTTCCTTTTAAATGCGGATAACAAAACCAACTTGTTTTGTTTGCGTTCAGGAGCTTCCTTCCTCTGTTAACACGGTGGTTCGTGAAACGTGGTAAACACGATGTCGAAAGTTTCTTAGCGGTTACACAGCGGAATACTTGATCCGCTGGATTCAATTTTCCTTCAATGTAATACCACTGGTCCAAGTGCTTATGATCCTGAATTAGGCCAACGCGATTTAACAATTTCAGTTGTGAAACTGTTACACAACTGGTAGCGCTTAAATTTAAGGCATTCGAGGTCTGCAATTTGAGATCTAAAGAGTTTCCATGGTTGAGTTTCATAACTGGACAGTCAGTTAGACAGGAAGTTAGTCCCTTTTGCTTCCATATACCTTGAAGAAATATTTTTCTCTTCACAACGACAGGAGGTTCAAAGATGCTAGCTAGCTAACCATTGTTTTCGATAAAATACAAAATATCATAGGCTTGATGTTAAATTGAAAACAATCACCTTGTGGTTGCCATAGCGAGCCCTACTCTAATTGTAAGAATGCCCAGGAACAAACTTTTCTAGCTCTGCAATTCCGTGAAGTAGCTATTATTTCGGTACTAAAACCGCAATGGTCACTGTCGTACATGAGTGGTTGCAGACAGTTTAATGTTTGTAGACTACTCCCAGTCAGTTGTATTCGTACGTTGTATAGAAAGAGGTTCAAATAAGAGCCGTATCTGCGAAACGAGGGACTGTCCGTCGCTTTCAAATACATGACACAGTGCTGACTATACCAATTGGGTATTAGGTTCCCTCTAGTATTTGGTACATGATTTCCTTAATCTCTATGTTTGGCATTAAAATCCCCGCCGATTATATAATAATTCTTCTCTTATTCCAGTCTAAGGGCTTAAAAGAGTCTTTCGAGCTCTGAGATGAATAGTGTGGATTGAGAAGCATCAAGCGCGTCGACAAAGACCGTGAACAACCACTTTCCGCTACGGAGGGGGATGCTCACGATACATGCCCCAATCACCCGGAACCCATGCAAAATACCCTTATACATTCTTGTAAATGTAAATTGTTTTCTAATAAGGATTGTGACACTATCTCCTAGTGTGGAACATCAGGAACTTCTTCTTCCAGCAACTTAAACAGTGCGACTCTTCGCTCGATCCTAATCAGTGAATTTACATTCACTGCAAGGACTTGCTTCACCATGTGCATACCGTTACAACATAAGGTGAGTAGGACTCAGCAGCAGCACGTAGATTTGATCCACCCATTTAGCCTGATCATATACTTGACGTTGGAGCTGAGCTATCCAGAATAGAATAAAATAAAAAGCCAGACTGCTAACATGTCAGGTGCAGCTTCCAGTGCTCTTGGCGCTGGGGCTGAAGAAACAACCATGGATTTTTGTACCAATCTACCCCTACCTGGCGCTATAGTTTGAAGCTGAGTGGATGGAAGCTTAAACTCCGCTTCCTGCTAATGAGCCATATTTGCTTTCTTTCTACCTTGGAACTTGGACAACCCCGAACGTAAGCGATGTGTTTCAAGTTTTTGCATGAAACACATGAGAGTTGGTTTTGGTCTGATTCTCTCTTCTGACCCAAAGCACATTCCTAAGAATTGTGGTTCCTTCCACGCTTAGCGTATCGAAGCTACATTTGGCAGCGAACACATTCTATAATCTTGTCGCTCCTTTTTAATTTCTCCTAGTGAACAACCTGATAGTTCAGGAGTTTGGTACTCCCTAGAACACCCATTTTGCTGCTGGGAGTGAGCTGTATTGGGAATAACGGTAGTTTCTGCTTCTCTCTTTTCGCTTTTTTAGTGGAACGAAGCTTAACCCCTACAAATTTGAGACTGTTGCCCTTTTTCTCTTGAAGTAGTTTTAAGAGCTCCCCAGAATCAGTGGACAGTTCCTGTACTTTAAATAGGGCTGATTTAAATTTATAATCTTTCGATATGTACGTGAAGTACTCCGTCGTTGTTTCCTTCAACAGGTTTTTTATTTTATGTAGCTCTCCACTGAATTACAGTGGATGACGTGCTTGTCTAAACCTAATCTTTTAATGCTAAAGTTTTAACCTATGGCCGACTTACACAAGTCCTTGGTGTCCTAAACCTCCATGTTGTAGGTGTTGATTGAAGACACCTTTTCTTTCGTCGTTTTCGACTGCTGTTGCTGTTGTTGTTTCTGCTGCTGTTGCTATTATTGTTTCTGCAGTTGTTGTTGATCTCCTTCTTCTTGCTCCCTTTGTCTTCAGGTGATTTGCTTGGATTCAATAGCAAGCGCCTTTTTTGTAGTTGCAGCTATTAATGGTATTCAATTCATCCTCTTCGTCTTCCGACTCAGAAGTTGCCATCGAGGCCAAGATATTATTACTCCCTTCATAATATGCCACTCTATCAGAGACGTATGAGGATCCGTCATCCGATTCATGACGTTTTTGTTGTTGTGCTGTTATTCATGTCGCAGACGTTGTCACCAGTCTCCAATTCTCTACTTAGCAGCATTGCATTAGAGGTGCATGCAATATCACTTTTTGCTGTGCCGTCTACTAGACTCAACGGAACGGTCTTTGCCACTCTTTACGTATTTATTTGTGTCCACGTTACTAGTTTTATTATTTATTTTCAATAAACGACAGTAGATGCAATCAGGAAGTGTTAATCGCACCGAAAAAGCAATGTAATGGCATTCTTTGAAATGAGCGCAGGACCAATAAATAAAAGAAAAAATTCAACTGGCGTGAAAGTAAAGATTTACAAAAGTGTAGTCGCCACAAAGCCCACTACTGAGTCGACGGATCACCTTAAACAGACGAGAAGAAGGATAGCAAAATTCCACAAGAAGTTCAAGAAGGTTCTCTTGGTCGGAGGACAGGTAGATAAATAAAGTTAATGCCCCACTGCTTATCCAAAAAACCATGTCAAAACAACTAAGGCCTTAAACTTAAACAAAATGACGTTTAAAACTATAGCTACACGCTTACCCATCCTAAAAGAAACAACAATTTTTTAGGTTTTACGTATACACATACTAAGCATTACTAATATATTAACATGTACATATCTTTTCCTCTATCTTAATAAACAATGAACCAGTCTTTGGCTCAAGATACGGACGTTTTTATTTGTCCGTGTGCACGCTACATGGTGCCGAAGCCCAGGACGCTGTTTATAAAATCAAATTTAAATTAAATAGGAAAAATAATAATAATAAATAAAATTTCACTAAAGTCGCCGAGGCCATTGTTTGTTAATTACGACATTGATATGGCCCAAGAGTGGACTGAGTGACTGGATGAGTATGAAAATTATTACACCGCATCGAAAATCGACACAGAAACCGAGAAGATCCAAATAGCTAGTTTCAAAACTGTAATATGTTGAAATACTTTGAAAGTAATAAATAACCTCGGACTAACGGAAGAAGAAAAGAAAACACTCCAAGACATCAAAGTCAAGTTAACGGCACACTGTGCACCAGCAAAAAAAAACAAAATTTACGAGGGTTGTCAATTTCATTGTATAAAATAACAAAGCAATGAAGCATTTGAAGATTATTTCCAAGCAAGTGAGAAAATGCTCATACGGTACCAACGCTGAGGAATTTGTTACCGGTCAATTCGTAATGGGAATACACTGTGAGAAAACAAGTCAGAAACTATCGTTGGAACACAATGGTAAGTTGGATAGAGCGAAGAAAATTTGCAGAGCTGCCGAAAGAGTTAGCAAGCAAATTTGCGACTTGAACAACGAAAGCAGAACAGCGATACCAGATGCAGGAGTAAATAAGATAGACGGAAAAAATAATTATTATTGTATACTCTATATTTAGGAGCACGGCTATAGAAACCGTACAGCATACAATATAAAGTGTCATGCATGTGGTCGTAAAGGTCATTTTCAATCAAGGTGTCCCCAAAAAGCAAGAAAACTAACGGAGGAGAAAAATAGCAACAACGACAGCAACAGACGAAAGTAATAGTGACAGCTCCGATGGTTACAGATTTGTACAGCGGGAAGACTCAATTGACGACGACAAGTGGAGTGCAACTGTGAAGTTTGGCAAACGTAAACTCACACTTAAACTCGAAACAGGTGCTTATTGCAAAAACATTAGGAGTAAGCGTTGGAAAGTCACCAACGAGGCGTCTAATAGCTTACAACAACGGCAGCATCAAAGTGGAAGGAGAGGTGAAAATTCCTTGCAAGTTAAAACAATCCGAGAAAATAGTGACACTTAAGATCGTAAGCGAGTACCTTCTGGCGATACTTGGCGGGAGCATGTGTGAAAAATGGGATTCAAAGCACGAGTTAACCATATAGATAATGGAATCCAAAAATTGGGATGTTGCAAGGAATTTGAGTAAGATATCGACTTCATTGAGAGCCCAGAATTCAAAATTATGGTATTCTAGCTCGACAGGTGCCTTACGTGATCGCGTCAAAAATGACCTTAAGCGAATGGTAAATATGGGCGTCATCAAACGAATCAGCGAACCAACACCAGCAATCAGTCCAATGCTAATTGTGAACAAAGGAAAATTAAGGCAGCAGATTTTTTACTAAGTTAGACTGCGAAAAGGGCATCTGGCAATTGAAAGTGACTGATCGTACCTCAAAATATCTAACGGTTTCGACTCCTTGAGATCGATACCGATACTTGCGGATTCCCTTTGGAATATCATCGGCTCCGGAAATCTTTCCGAAGTTATGAATCGAACTCTAGAGGGGATTGAAAACGTTGAAGTGGCGATGGAAGACATTTTTATACATGCAATTACGAAGGAAGAGTTGTAAAAAGTCTCTAAAGAAGTAACACATCGCATAACAAATATGGGATTCACCATAAACAAAGAAAAATGTAAGTATAACCAAACCACAGTTAAATTTCTTGGTCATATATTCATAGAAAAGAGTACCAAGCCGACAACGACAAAATAGAAGCCATCAATATATTGAAAACTCCGAAAAATATAAAGGAACTTCAACGTGTACTTGGTATAGTTACCTATCTACGGAAGTTCATTAACTACCTGTCAGAATTAACCGACCCGCTGCGAAGACTGCTGCGCAAGGACACTGCGTGGAGCTGGAACCCAAAACATCAAGCAGCATTGGATACTTTAAAACGTACATTAACAACAACACTAGTGCTCGCCTATTACGATGTTAACAAAAGCGTCAAATTTTCCGTCGTCGTGAGTTGCAAATCGATAGACGCTTGCCTAATGCAAAGTGGTTGGTCAGTTGCCATATTCGCGTGGCATTCACTTTGTCTCAACAGAATCAAAGAAGCGCTGGCCATCAGATTCGGTTGCACCAAATTCCACGATTATGTCTACGACAAAGAGTTGGTGATCGAAACTGATCCTAAGCCGCTAGAAACCATCTTCAGAAGTCCAATTCAAAAAGCACTTCTTTGACTGCAGCGAATTTTGTTCGACGTGTTGTTATATTCACCTAAGGTATACTATATTAAAGGCACAAATGTACCAATCGCCGACGCACTAAGAAGATTTTGTGTATCAGAAGACATGGACACCGATGTCAATAAATACGATACTATTTAGTTATTAGCGATAAGTTAAGAGAGCGGCTGATAAAGGTAACAATGAAGAATGTGAAAGAATGATGAAGAATCAGTCATTATGCGCGGATGGCCAGACGACGACAAAAAGTTACCAACTCCTATAAGGAAATATGCGCCATTCAAACAAGATATAAAGTTTGAGGATGGATTATTGCTGAAAGGAAGCAAAATCATAGTTCCGAAATGCGAGATAGAAAATATGATTCAAGAGACGCATTTGGATCACGTGGGTATTACAAAATTAATCCAACGCGCTCGTGAAACTCTATATTGGCACGGTCAAGCACGGTCAAAAATTATATAGAACGATGTGCAGTATGCCAACAAATAAAACGAGCAAACCAGTGGGAACCAATGATTATGCGCCAAATACCAGAATACCCATTCCAAGTAGTGTCCTTGGATATTTTCCAATTCCGTGGAGACGATTTTGCTGAACACTATTAAGGTTTTATAGATATCCGAAAGTTTAAATTTTAAACATCATCAGAGGTGATCTTGGTTGTACGGCAATGGTTTTCGCTTCACGGCATTCCCGAGGTTTTCGAGTTATAGGTGGTACACAGTACACAAGTACAACGTTCCGGAAATTTGCCAGCGATTGGGGATTTACACATCGAATGTCTTCACCACACTACCCAAACTCCAATGGGTTCGTTTCGGTGCTATCTCGATAATACAGATTCATACCTAGCAATGATTTTGTTTCGTAAAACGCCACGAAACAACGTATTTAAATCTCCGAGCCAGCGACTATTCAGTAAGCAGACGGGAACCACAGTCAGTATATAGGCACTTAAACCAGGAACTAGCAGAACTCCCGGTGAACCAAAAACGTTATGTGGACCGAGCAGCAATATTTACACCACCACTGGCTGTTGGAGACCAGGTGCGCCTACAGACAGGACGTCGCGAATGGAAAAGTGCTAAAGTTGTCGAAGAAACGCAATATCCTCGATCGGTTATAGTGGAAACAAAGAACAGAAAACGATACAGAAGAAATATAAAAAAAAAAACAAAAGCCATTATCCAGTCAAAAACGATAGTAGCAGACGTAACAGATCCAACTAAAAAATCAGTGTCTAACATCCAGTTCAATCTACTTCGAGCCCTTGCTCGTACAGAAACTCTTACAAATAACACCTCGACAATTCTACAAGATCCTGTTCTGTCACCGAGAACATCGCCGAAGAAAAGCAGATATGGACGTTAAATAAGACCGGTCGCTCGTTACGGTACATCAAAGTAAAATTTTAAGACATTCAATGTAACTTATAAATGCACCGCTACTATATTTCAGTAAATAAGTGTTGCATATATGAATGTACATATTTAAACATTTTGTCGTAGTTGATATTGTCGTAGTTTGAATTTTGAATTATCACCATTTTTTTTTTTTTTTTTTTTTTTTTGCTATTTTACATACCTTTATTTAAGTAAACATTCCCCTTTTGAGTTATGTTATCAGACGTACATTAAGCAGATATTGTATTTTATGTATTATATTACTATTGAGCTATTATGCATATACTGTATTATTTGTACTACATTATTACTTATATATTTTTGCAGTATATACGTGAATTGAATGCTTTATTGCGAGACAGTTTGAATTGTCATATGAATTAAAAGAATCATCTATTCGATCAAATATTTGGTTTTTATTATTTCAAATATATGTTTACCTACCCGTATATCTGTATATTTTTAGTTAATCTCTTACTTTTTTATGATAGGAAGATGTTAAGTATACACATACAAAGCATTACTAACTTATTAACATGTAAATATGGTACATTTCCTCTATTTTAATAAACAATGAGCTCGTCTTTGGCAAAGTGTCTCAAGATACGGATCTTATTGCGTAAGATCAGATCTCACTTTCGGTCAATTACATTATCTTAATAGCTTAGCATAATTGTTCATAATTTTTCAACAACTAATAGCCAATAAAGCATAACTTTTCCATTGCCATATAGAAACATTGCTTTCGATTTTCCGTCTGGTCCCGTTTTGATTTTTCTCCGATAGCCGATACCAATGGCATCAGTTATTACCTCGAAAAGCTGTCAAAAATAAGATCGGAGACTTTTGCCAACAGTGTTCAAAAGTCTGCAGACAATATCATCGCATTTATGATAACAATAATGGAAAAGATGATGATGGAAACATGTCATTAAAAAGCTACTTTTGCGACAAGTGATTATTTTCCACTATACGTTACATTAATTTTATTTTTTTAACATAACCCAATCAAAATATGTATTCTTTAACATAAGAGACCAACATTTTACCATAATAGACCAGAGATAAAAAAGTTTCCGAACAATTGCCGCAATTTAACTAACCCGAAGACACATCGTACCGAAATTTGAAATAAGAATACAAATATTTTCGTCAACAACCAAAGCGAAAACCGAAATACAGCATTAAATGAAGATAGAGCTTCCCCATAACTGTCCCAAACCCATATTGAGAAAGGGGAAGGAGATTGCGAGTAATCTCTTTCTTAGTATACCAGAGTTGTATACCACAGATTCACATAGCCTCACCACTTTCTTGTATATAACATATTAGGGCAGCATATTCTAAATTCGTTTACAAGTAACGAGTACATATCTCTGTATTTGTTTTACTTCGTTTTCTGAAAGTACTACAGAAAAAGTTTATGCTTGTTTCTCTGTGAGTATTGACTTGAATAGATTTGATTTTATTAAGGGAAAAATGCCAGGACTTTGTGTATTAATTTAGAATACGTTATTTAAAGCTTTTTTTAGTTTAATTTATGTTTGTTCGACCATTATGCCCACTGCTAATACAGTAGCAAACTATTTTCGGTATATCATGCGTAAATCGGAGCAGCTGCTCCTACTCCTATCATATATTCCGACCGAAAACTCTTCGTAGCCCGCCAAAATTTCTTTGAATTGCAGGAACTCGTTTCTGAAATGCAAGGATGAGTGCCGAAGAGGCTTTGACTGTTACGCTTTAACTCCACCAGAATAGACCAGTAATTGTTCAAAGTGCTGGTTTTTGACGGCTTGTTTCGGAAAACCGCACGCTCTGAAGGACTACTGTCTAAAGGGCAGATGGAGAAGAAATGAAGACCTGTGACAAACATACGGCGCAAAGAGATGGCAAGTGCCTGAGAAAGAAGTCGGCGGAAGTGGTACCCACTAAAACCGGAACCAACTCCCAGAATTAAAATTCAGCCCACATTTTTGTCACGATCAGCGGGCTGCCGCCCAATTATCAAGGTTTCGCCCATCAATGATGTTGTCTAATAAAAAGCGAGGGTAGAGCAATGTCCTGGTCTTATCGTTATGGTTTTCTGAGTTTAACGCCTCTGAAAGTTGCTACGATTTGACAAGATACAAGCAGCTGGTCATATGTCCTGTTGGTGGCAGGACCACTGGTAATCCCGACCAGGACTTAAATCATGGTACCATGGAAGTCATGGATATTTGTTCGGGGCTGACTTGTTACAGATAGGCACCCTATGGTGGCTGTGGTTTAAACCTAAATGAATGACCCAATGAAGAGCTGCAATAAGTTGTGGATGCTGTGACCCTAACACCAGCAAGATATTTTAGATTGGTCTCGATTCATACAAAGGAATTCTGTCTTCAGCACAGTTCCAAACTGGTACTCAAGAAGGCGGCAGGCGATGGCAAGGCATATCCTTGCTCGCATGGATGTCCCGTAAGCTTAAGTCTAGACGACAAGTGCTACCGTTAAAAAACTCAATATCCTGAACAGCGGGCCTACGCCCAATTATCAAGGCTTCTTCCATCAATGACGTTGCTAAATTAAAAGCGAGGAAAGAACGAATACTAGTTTTAACGTAACAGTTTTCTGAACTTACGCCTCTGAAGGTTCCTACGATTTGACCAGTAACAAGCTGCCGATCATATGTCTTGTTGGTGCCAGGAACCTGCCGAACTTCACTTCGAGTCTGACTTCAATAGGTAGGCCCTAGTGGGCATCGGAGCAGGAAGAGTTTTTAAGTTGGTTTCGACCCAATTTAGTGGTGCAATCAATACTGTTTGCTGTGATCCTAAGTTCAGCCAGCGATTTTAGAGCCTCGACTCATACTGTGGGTGGATTATGTGCCTTCAAACAAAATTTGATAATTTGATTAATACATGCAGGCGATGGCAAGTCGGATCCTTGCTCCTCTTGATGTAGAGGCATCCTTTGAAATTTAGTCTTCACAAACAGGAGTTCAGGTAAAACAATAGAGACGTTCTCTCTCGAACAGGGACAGGAGGAAGAAAATCTGCGGCGATCTTTCACCGCACGATGCCGGTATGAAACTAGTTCTACAATCGACAAAGGCTGCAGTTACAGTAGACAAAATCATATGCGATGATTTTACCTGCACACAATGTTCGGATAAGGCAGGTGCTACAACCAACAAGGGTCGTAACTCTGGTAGACAAAAGTCGTTTAGTGCAGTAAAATCTCCGGGTAGAAAGGTAGAAAGAACTTGGTTGATGTCGAAAAGCCGACCACGACATCCAAGACAACCCTAAAACGCCAAAAGTGACGAGCCCGGTGCACCTATAACTATACAGCTGTCTTCTTTCTGACGCTCCGAATTCGGAAAGTTGGCAATGACAGTCTGAACGACGCTGAGTCCGAACATCTGTGAGAGCCAACCAAAGGTGAATATGTTTGCTTTCAAACAAAGGGCTATGATATAGAAAGCATAACTCCTAGTATAAAATGCTACACGCAGAAAAATCTTGGATGCTCGAATAAGTCTATGCCGAAAATTTTGACCCTGGAAACTAAAACTCTCGAGGTGTTCATACCCAGATCCCTAAACCCGACATGTTAGTTCCTACTTCTTAAATTCTTATTTCACAATTACATATGATTAGGTGATGGTTTAGGATGTTTTTGATACATTTGGTCTTACGTTTGAAATTTTGTTTACAGGTGTAAACACAGTTTGGTTTGTGGTTATGAATTTACTTTGTTTTGCGATGATTTGTCTGTTGTTCCTGCTTGGTATGGGAATAATTTCTACTTTATATAGCTAGATCCATTCCGATAAATTCAAGTTTTTCTAAGTCCGCTAGGATGAGTATTAGTTCTTTAGTTTTTTCGACTATTTTTTCGGTGTGTTCTAAAATGTAGCTAATCTGTAAATGTTTTTTTTTTTTTAATCTGAAGGGATAAAATTTCTCTTACTAGCCTCATTTGTCTACCAAATATTTGATTTTTTTTGTTGTAAATTAATGTTAGGTTTGTGATTTATTGATCAAGTTAAAAATTTATTGAATTTTGTATGTTAGATTGTTTTATTTTCCATCAATAAACGAAAAATTGGAATACTAAGAAAATTATTTGTTAGTGTGTTACAAAGACAAAAATACATAAAACATAAATTTTCATACTTTAAAACAGAAGTAAAAATCAAATTGTCTAAAGCACACAGCATGCTAGAAAGATTTCTTGTAAGGAATAAACCGTGGTTAGAAGGAACATTCGTCATACCCACGAAAATGCTTAACAGACCAGCACGACCTACTAAAACATTCAGTGAACGCAGTGAAAGAATAAAGAGGAGGAAAACAAAAGAAGTTCATACGTCTGTAAGCAAAGAAGTGATAGTACACGCGGCTCAAGTGCTATTCCGAAAAGAAGGGCAATTAAACACCTCGCGAGTCCCAGAAGATATTACAAACTCGACTGAATATGCTTACCAATGTAAAAAACGACATCCCCATCAAAAGATCCAGAATCCATCACCCCTTATGAGGCACTGTAAATGTTCATGGAAGCAGATTTGACGCGAAAACAATACGAAATCGTACGAGCAATTATGCCGCCCGATACGATACGATCAAAACAAGGTTCTGAAGGAGACAAAACATGGTGACCACGAGTTTGACCTTGAGCCCCATTTTCAAGGTCAAACGAAGGTCACTTTTGATTTTTTAATGGGAACCCCTATTTTTTGACAGACTCGTAATCTGCGTAAAAATTACAAATTACACTTTTTTAAAAAATGCGTTCTTTTCGCATCAGAGGGCGCCATGAAACTTAAGACATCAAAATATCGCGAAAAATGTTTCAGACAAAAGTCACAAGGTTCTGGAGGGGACATAAGTTGGTGACCACGAGTTTCAACTTGAGACCCATTTAATTAGAGTGGGTCCCCACTGACCATTCACTTTAATACACTTGTCTATCCGCGCTCTAAATGAACAAACAGAACTGAGAAGTATTTCTGCCGTAATCTTCCGGCAAGCTTCAGTTATTCGTCTTTTCATGTTCTCACGTGTTGTTGACTTTTTTCTGTAAACCGCACTTTTTAATTTAGCCCCACAAGAAGAAATCAAGTAACGCAAGATCAGGTGATCTAGCACGCCATTGCCTCGGACCCCCTCGTCCGATCCATCGTTGATGGTAAATATTGTTTAATACGCCCCGGGCTACTTGGGAATAATGGACTGGACAACCACCATGTTAAAACCACATTGTTTGTCGCAACTCCAATGGAAGTTCTTCTAATAATACTGGAAGATGGTCCCTCATGAAGTTTGCATACTTTTCGCCATTCAAGTTGCCTTCAATAAAATATGGACCTATTAATTTATTCCTAATAATTCCCGCCCAAGCATTAACATTCCAGGGGTGCTGGGGTTCAACTTGTCGCAACCAAAAAGGATTTTCGGTAGCCCAGTAATGCATATTATGTCGATTGACCGTACCGTAATTGGTGAAGGTCGACTCATCAGAGAATAACACCTTGGCGAAGAAAAGGGGGTCTCGTTCAATTTGCTGAAGTGCCCATTGACAAAAGGAAACCCGGTTGCGAAAATCCTCACTAGAAAGTTCTTGATGCATTGAAACATGATAAGGGTGGTATTTATGCCGATGTAATATCCTACAGACAGTCGTTTGAGAAATTCCTGATTCGCGACTTATTTGGCGAGTGCTAATGTGAGGATCGTGTGCAACGGCAGCTAACACTGCTATTTCATTGTCGTCAACAGCCACCCTATCTGACCGATAGGGTCAGTGAATTGTCGGATGACCCGATAAAAGAAAGCGCGCGATCGTATCTGGTCTGGGAAATGTTGGGCGTAAAGAGCAACAGCACCATCGAGGTTCCTTCCACTTTCTCCATAAATCAATATCATATCAATTTTCTCTTGAATTGAAATAGCCTGCATTATTAATCTGGAAACCGTAACCAATAATAATCAGTTCCTCAAAACAAATATCAAACTTCTAAATGAAGTACAGTTACGTTCAAGTAGAAAAAAAGGGCAGGGTTTTAATTTAATTTCTTTGAGTTTTAACTTCACTCGAGGCAATAATGACTTCCTCAAAACAAATCTCGACCTTCTAACACCCTAACAACGTTGGAAACCGATTAATCATTTCGGCGTGCCAGTGCTGTGGTATCTAGCATTGAATGAATAAGATCTTTGAGACAAAGTCGTGTGCCCCATTGAGGAATACGACTGAGCACTTTAAATCAAGAATTATCATTTAAAAAATCAAGTAACCTTCGTTTGACCTTGAAAATGGGTCTCAAGGTCAAACTCGTGGTCACCATCTTATGTCTCCTTCAGAACCTTGTGACTTTTGTCTGAAACATTTTTCGCGATATTTCGTACTTTTCGAGTAATTTTGATGTGTGTGTTTCTTGTAAAAAAAATTGTAATTTTTCACGCAAATTACGAATCTCAAAAAAATAGGGGTTCCCATTAAAAAATCAAAAGTGACCTTCGTTTGACCTTGAAAATAGGACTCAAGGTCGAACTCTCGTGGTCACCATCTTAAGTCCTCTTCAGAATCTTGTGACTTTTGACTGACACATTTTTCGCGATGTCGCGTATTTTTCGAATAATTTGGATGTCTCAAGTTAAAAAACTCACCCGGTAGAATTAAAGTAATTTTGGAAACCATTTCAAGCGTTCACAAAATCAATGTTCAAAAGTTTGACGAATATGCGTTGGAAACGGCAAAACTTTATGTGGAATTTTACGGTTGGCATCCAACGACTCCTGGCATAAATGAAACAAACACTTTTGGTCATACCGTTTAAATTTTGATAGAAATCTTTCTCAAAATCATTTTTGCAGGGAACCTCACAGCTTTTGCTTCCTGCAGAGCCGAATGAAAAGAATACATGTAATAAATGCATAGAAATGGAATATGGGAGAATAAAATATTGTAAAATGTTTTTCTTCTTGTTATTGTATAAGTATTCCTTGTTGATGTTAATATTAGATAATAACTAATAGCAACACAAATTTGTAATATATTGTAATATAGTGGCTTATAGCCATTCTACATATATGTTTAATGGTATGTAATGTATGATATGTAAAAAGACATGCATAGAGTACTAAAATTCAATAAATTAAAGTTTTTCAAACATGAGTTTGTTTCGTCTACTACTCGTGCGGGTAGTTATCTGCATCTCGAAAACTAATCAGCGGACTTGGATAAACACTTAAACGAATTGAACTCAAAGTCTATCTGTATATCAGAAATATATCATAAACATATCATTAAAATAAAAATCCGATTGGATCAAAAACCTTTTTATTTATACACTTAAAACCATTAACAAAATCGATTTTTCTATTGGAAAACTTAATTTAATTAAGGCAACTTGGTAAACTAAAATTAGTTTAGGTCTCCAATATCCGATTATTCATTATTTATTAAAATGTTGACCGCCTTATTCCTAGAAATCGACAAATGTGCATCTTTGCTCATAGTTTCGGAAATGTATTTGATTCCTGTTCCTAATATATTAATTAATTTGTTACTATGTAACATATATGGTTTTAAGTTATTTAATTGTAAATAGATGTGTTCAAATTTGTGAATGAGTCATGAATTTCATCAACATCTTTTCCTATTTTATCATTGCCTTGATTAATTTCGGTAACTTCTAATCTTAAACCAAGATTAAAAATTAAATTAAAATTCTGGTTTTTTAATGAATTATTTAATTTTTTCTAATTTATGTTTTGTACGTTTCTTGACTATATGTGTGTTTATTTTTTTTATCTTTTTTTTTGTGTCTTTCTTCCTATATTTTGAATATTTCTAGGAGGTACGAGTAAATAAATACTTGAGTTGAAAAAATGTAAGCTTATTGGTTTTTCATTGGTTGTCAAATGTATAGTTTCCTTATATATTTTTAGAGCTTGCAGTGCTAAGTCGTAATGGAAATTTCCAGTTTGAAGTAAATAAAGCAATAGTGGGGATAGAATTTTTACCACAGGAAATTTAATTCCGGATTGGAGCAGGGACTACATTGTACTGGAATTTGGTAGCTACATCACGTAAATGGCAAGACCGCGATGAGAAAAGGGTAGTGGCACTAGTTTGTAGCCAGGTAGCTTCAGATCGGAGTGATCTGAGAGGTATGCACTAAGTGTCAAAACTGCTGGTCTGTACTTACAGACATGCACATATGCAGAACAGTGATTACTTTTTATACCCCGCCTATTTTCTACGCCCACCCTGAATTCCCTAGTCATAACCACGAACAAAGCCAGAAAACACAAACACCAACTATACTTAGCAAGGCTGCGGTGTGAAAACTCTGACGTTAGATTACCGAATCAAATTGCTGTAGGTGATATGCTCTTATAACAATATAAAAGAGTGCGACAACAAAATTCACACTCTCAATCCGCTATCCATCGATTCTTACATACAGTAACGAAAGTGACCGAGTGCAAGCAAAAGTACTTCGACCAGGAGCGGGAAAGGTGGGATACCCGCACTGTGTGATATTGAAGTAGGTTTTAAGGCAGATATCACTGTTCTCATGTAAATTGGTAACCGTGTGATGAAAATTTAGGATGTCTAGTTTGTTGGGAATGTGGTACATTTCTTCTATATTGTTCTGTCCTTAATTGTTCATAAAGTTGATCAGTTGT
Organism: Volucella inanis; assembly: GCA_907269105.1. Lineage (NCBI taxonomy): Eukaryota > Metazoa > Arthropoda > Insecta > Diptera > Syrphidae > Volucella > Volucella inanis. Next base: position 103,063,320 of record OU026153.1, on the reverse strand, counting down.
TTCAAATCCTCTAAAAAGTGTTCGAGCATATGGTAGTTTTGATGTCGTTGCATTTGTTGAAATGTGGATGGGTTTGCAGGCATCTTCGTTATTTTGGATTTGACAATGTTTATGTCCATCTTCTGAGCTTGTTCGTTATATTAAAGCAATTTAGGTAAGTTATCGTCTGCAAATGTGCAGAATGTTGATGATTTTTATTTTTTTTTTTTTCACTCAAAGTCTTGGATTATCTCTAGGTATGTCAATGGATTAATGTCCAATGATCTTGCTGTTCTATTTGCTACTGCGTCTGCTAATGCTGGGTTTGCTGGATTAATTTTGGTTTGTTAATTTGTTCACTAATTTTTTTTTTTATATTCTTAACTTATAGATTTTTGTTTTTAGAGGTTGTTTCCTCTTTTTCGTTGAGGGCCTTCTACTGTAATCTTTCTTCGTTAGATTCTGGGAGTAGTAAGGTTTATTATTTTTAGTTGCGTGTTTTAATTTTTGGTTCATTTTTCGCAGTATTACTGATTATTTAACTTTTGGATGCGCAAGACTTATAGATTTTTTTTTTTTAGAGGTTGTTTCCTCTTTTTCGTTGAGGGCCTTCTACTGTAATCTTTCTTCGTTAGATTCTGGGAGTAGTAAGGCTTATTATTTTTAGTTGCGTGTTTTAATTGTTGGTTCACTTTTCGCAGTATTACTGATTATTTAACTTTTGGACGCGCAAGTTTTTTATGTACGGATAACTAACGATTTTTAGCTATCCTACTGTAAACTGTCTAAAAAACCGAATAATAAAACTACCGATCTCCAATATGTTATTAAATTTATTGTTTTTTAATTTGGTTTAAAGTTTCCTTTAATACAATCATTTGACATTTCTTATATTCTTCTACATTTTGCATGATAGTTACTAAAACATCAAATTTTTTATAACTACGGTTACACATACAATTTATTTGGATTAAATTTAAGTTGCTGGGTTGAACTTACGACCTTGATTAAAAAGAAAAACGAAATAACCACCGTGTAGCGTTCCCATATTGTTCTGATTTGAGTTCTATTTTTTGTTAAGTTTGTACATCTGTTGTTGAAATTCCCTCTAAATCTTAGCGTCATAGATTAACATTTGCAAAAGTTACGTAGCCAAGAGTACATCTATCCCATTGATGAAGTAAAAGAAATGTTGGTCAATAACCGCAAATTAACAATCAGAGAAAAAGCGGAGGACTGAAACATTGCCTATGGATCCGTCCAACACATTTTGGTTAATGATTTGAATAAACTTGTGCTTTTAATTTTCTGACTATATTCCGTAATTTTTTTGATTAAGGTGGTATTTCCAACATTCTCCCCAGCCGTGAACTTGTGCTCAAATTTTCCTATGTCATCTTATTTCGTACGGGAACACCCTGTGGCTCGGAAATTAATTACCTTTCGATGCCAATGCACATGCAAATAGATCAGACATCCCAAATGCAACAAATATATGAACACATATAAGTTGAAAGAACAACCCTATACATGTGTCTGATAACCACATGATAACCATAACTTAGTAGATATGATTACCGTCTTTTCTCTCTCGTTCAAAGTCTTATTATACTATATATGTAGTGTCGTTTCCATCGCTGATTTCCATCTTGTCGTTTGTTTACCATTTTGTTGAAGATCGAAGTGAATCAAATTTTAAATTTTGTAAAAATGAATAATAATGGCGGCTGGACAGTGTAGTGTAGTGAAGTGCGTGGTTTTAACGGATATTTTTTTTTTTTACGAGATAATTCCAGGTGAATAATAGTTTTAATTATTTTGTTTTAATAATAATATTGTTTTAATAATAAATGGTGTTGTGTATTTGTGGATTGTGATCAGACTTCTATTGGTGGTTTTGTTAAAGTTGTGGGTATGTTTTGCTATAGATGAATGTAGGTATGTATAAAGTTATGTGTAGTCGAATTTCGGTTTATTTGTTTTAAGTTGAAATGAAAGTATAGAAAGAAATAATTATGCTGTTAATATTGTATTTAATAAGAAAAAAAAAAAAAAAAGGGATGTGTGTGATGATTTAGGTTTATTAAATGAGAGGTTGGAATAATTGAGTGCTATTTTGTTGTACGTCAGTGTTTGTTTCGTGAAAGATATTATTATTTACATTTAGATTATTGTTTGTTCTTGTGATTGACTGGATGGTAGTAAACATATTTTTTGAATTGGCCGTTTTAGTTCTCCGTTCTGTGTTTCTAATGTAACCATTTGTATTTCCGGGGTGTGTGTCGGTGATGCATCCTAAACACCTGGTAGCCTCTCATCCCGTACTAGAATGTCTGAAGCCATTTCGGTCGCTGTTTGAGACGTGATACTCAGAGCTTCATTTTTATTCAAAAAAGCTGGTTCAGTTTTTGGATTCGATTCCAAGTTAATCTTCGTCATGATCAGGATGAGGGATGTGTTGAAGTGGTTGTCCGATGAGGAAGTGTCCAGGTGTGAGAATGGTGAGGCTGCCCGGGTCGTTTGTCATGGGATATAGAGGTCTCGAATTTAAACATGCTTCTACCTGTGACAGAAGCGTAGAGAGTTCCCCAAAAGTAAATGTCTCATACCCTACGATGCGTTTGAGGTGGTGCTTTATTGATTTGACTCCCGCTTCCCATATTCCACTTTCTAGTCGCGATAGTTCCGTGTCAATTTTATCTTTTGGAGCGTATGGTTATGTTTTCTTGGAGTTCTAGCAAACATTTGTAATTCGGAATCATACCCGAAGTTGCGGTAAAAATATCTTTGTAATCGTTCATTATTTTTCCAATTTCATTTTTACATTGATTTTCGGTCACGTTTTTTCTAAGTGACTTCAAATCGCATATATTCAGATTTAATTTTCGAAACTGTTCTCTTTCAAGTATAGAATCAACATTTGCATTGCTAACGTTTGAGTTTAATTATATTTTATTCTTGTATAGTCGTGTGTAATATTCACTATCGCTTTGCCGATTGGGTGTATTATTTCGATTGGGTCAGTAACTGCAGTGACGTTAGCTGTAATTTTACTTTGGAAGCAATTTTTCCTAGATTCGTAATGCCATTGTTGATACGGCCGCACCCGAAACTAATTTAATTACACACTTTGTATTTTCTACATTTAAATCCACCATAAACTTTTCGTTTTAAATACAATTTACTTGTAACACCTTTAATGTATTAATATCTTCAAATGTGTCTGAGTCGTATATCTCTGTTTCCTCAATAGAGATTCCAATTGTACGGTTTTCTGTGAAATTTGTGCATGCCCGTTTTTTTATTTGCCGTACATTTGTTGGCTTTATGGTTTGTTTGACCACATTGGAAACACTTACCTTTATTTTTTTTTTATGTATTAGGGTTGTTTCCATTTTTTTTTTGTAGAATTACATGTCCTTGAACACATATATTTGTTTTTGATTTGATTCACTTGTTCTTCATTACGTATTGCTTTGCTTTTTAACATGGAGGATTCTACTGTCAGGGCTAGTTGTACTGCATATTCGAATGTCTTACTTGCCTCTTGTTGCAACAGTTGGTGCATTTAATTTGTAGACGAGTTACAGTTGTTGCATTTGAAATTGCAATTCTTTGATAATTTCTTGAGATCTGCTTGAAAATTCGAAATTGATTATCCTTCATGTTGTATACGATTAGAGAATTTATGCTGTTCCGAAATTTCACTAGATATTAGACATTAATGTGCACGCAATAATCTGATTAATTCGTCGAATTTCTTTATTTTTTTACTATCCCTGGCCATAGTCACGTTAACGTATGGTACAGTTTCGGACTTAGACAATTCAAGAGAATTTTAACACAAATTTTGCTTCCTTCTTCGTCCCTGTTCTACCAACCTCCTACATCCAAGTAATTTTCGATCCTTTGTAGATATGAATCGATTGTTTCGTTATACTCGTTGTATGGATTTAGGTTTATGCAGCAGGATTAATTTTTGTTGCGAGCTATAACAAAGTCCCAATCTTGGATATTTCTCTTTATATAGTTTATATTGTAGCTTAATTTATAGTTTAATTTATTAATTATTTGTTCAATACGTCTCGTAGTAATGTATACGTAAATGTTTGTATTGTTAATATAAAATGTAAATTTGTTACCTTACCCCAGCCAGTTACACGTGTTTCCATTCGATGTAAGCTCTCTGATGAATTAGTGATTTTCATCTGCAATCATCGTTCGCCAGTTGTTGTATATGTTGGTGCCGAGTGGCTTAATTAAAAGCGCTTGTTTATTTGTATGTGTTTTCTTATTTATTTTAATTCACTGTTTTTGAAGTTACAAGTTGATTATAGTTAATTGTGGCTGGAAGAGCATGTTTAACTTAAGGTCGATCTTAAACAAGGGATAATAGAAAAGCAAAGGGATATGTTCGAAGAATGAAACGTCATTCTTATAAAAGTGAAACTATACTGCCGGCATAGCCAATTTGTACAGTGTTGCCAAATATGCAGTGGTTATGCATGCAAATATATATAACAGTACTAAATGATATTGCACTCATTTTGGCTCAGTAGCAGCACCTACCTTCCAATCCGGGTACCCATCAAACAGCTCTCGTATGTATTATGAATAATGTTATTAAGTTCTTCAAAAGCAATCACCATAGTCCTTGACGTAATGCTTCTCTAAAATAAGGAGGAAACTACTGCACTTAATTGTTGGCATTTATGTTTTCGATATGTTGAGGTATTGTAGGCGACCATGCAGCACCGAAGATCATTCTCTCCATTACAAATGTCTGTACTGTCATCTGAGGATCTTCTGCCTATCTTGGTTTTCTTTCAAAATCTGAATAAGGTAAAACATTGCCTGAATGTCACCACAAACTGGAACTGGTGCTTGCCTTAATTTGTAGAGAATTGAAATTAATGACTGAATTATATCGGACCCAAAGGTAGAGCTTCATTAAGTGAAAAGTGTTCAACTTTTGCAACAGCATAAAAAAACGTATTCTTTTTGTATTCATATTTTCAACTCCAAAATATGGCAAGTAAATTATTTTAACAGTACGACAATTAATTTCGGTTTAGCAAACATTCCTAGGAATTTAGTATTTTATTTTGGCTCCGGATCTCAAGCTATCTTTCGTTCCACGTCTTCGAGCCGATTATATGCCAATTTAAAACCATCAAAAAAAGAAAACAGAAAGGAGTTTTTCTTTCATAAAAGTTCGCCTTCGTATGGTCATTAATTTTCTTTGTTTTCAATTCGAGTACAAGAAGCGCTCTCTCATCAGCCTGGGAAAAAGCTGGCTTTATGTCAGGTTTTATGTCAAACGTTTCCGTCTCAAAAAACGACTTCATTGTAATACTTATTTCTTCCAATCTCCTTCCGATATCCTCCGGTGCTTTTTTATAGAGTAGGCTAACTGATGATTAATTTTGGCTGAATGTTCTCTATTCACTGTCACTTGAATATTTTTATTTTTCCATTCCACTGATAGTTAGTATTAGCGTTATTTTGAGATGTGTCGGTGTTTGTTTCTCAGTTTCCCCTGACTGGGATAATGAAGCATAAAGAATAATTCTCTTCAGTTTGTTGAGCCACTGACTAAATTAGGCATCCGTTGGCGGACGTTCTAGATCATTTTTCGGCCCATTACATCTGTTTAGTTGTTGGTAACTTTGTTTTTAGTTTCATGGATTCGGGAGACGGTGATATCCTCGAGCATTTTGCAAGAAGGTGGCCATATTCCTAATTTTATTCGCAAATCCTATCAGCTGCATTAGCTGACGTTCGGCTGTCGGTGCTATGGCACGATTTTTTTTTACCTGGTTTTTAGTCTGCTGCTCTGTACGACTGAACGTGTTCTCAAGTGCCTCCATAATGGCATTTACGTTGCCCGAATTGGAGAGCAAAGACTCAACTGTTTCTCTTGTAAACCCTTTCTAAACATCTCGTTGACGCTTCATATTTATGGAACCTTCGAGCGTTCACGTGTGCACGCATGTCGCAAATGGAGATGGTTTCACAGCCAATTCAAATCTGGACTGCTATTTTATGTGAGTAATACGGATTTAGTGTTGTAATCGCATTCAATAATTAAAATATTGATTACAAAATTCACTTAAAAAAAACCACAATCTTTTTTTTAAATTTCTGTACAACAAAAAAACATGTAGGTACTTAGCATGTACCTACGTATTGAGCACATGATGATTGATTTTCACCACTTCGGTGTTTTAAAGTGCTTTTCTTGGTTAATGTATTCTCTTTCTATCAATACTATACACCAAATTAAAGCTTGCATGATGCTCTTTTATAGTAGCAGTAAAGAAGAGATACGCTCTCGCTTAAGATTTTTCAGAAATTAGTGATCTAAAAAAACAAAAAACTTACTCTGAATGTCTTTAGATTTAGATTAATTATTTCAAAATCTGGAAATCTTAGAATCTTGGTTCTTACGCCGATCAAAAGGCAGTGAAATCTTACGTCTTGCGACATACGTTTCTTATGATATACAATTTTATATGCATATAAACGAACAACACTCATGATAGGATCCACCCGCAATATGAACTTCACACAAGAAAATCTCAAAATTTCCACACACGATTTTCATAAAACTTCACATTTGTAATTTATTAATAAAAACCTTTATTTTGATACCAGTCTCATTGGTGTACGGTCTTAGCCCAAAAGTGCTTTATCCAGTTTCCTAAATTCTGCTCACAATGGCTGCAGTGGTAAAATACTGGTACTATACGGAATTGTTGGTGATTGAACACAAGATTGAATGAACTGGATACACCAACCGAAGTACTCTGTTGGTTGACATCTGCTGGATAAATGTCAATGCGCATTCGCCATCACACAAAAATGAATTATTGTTGTTATGGTTTTGTTTCAAACAATAACATTTTTATTTGAGTATTGCTGTCTTTACCTTGACTTTTATTTTTCACGTTCACTCACCAAGCGATCTCTATGGTGTATGACGCCTAAAACTTGAAGTCGTTCCGAACATTTGTAGCCGAGTAAACTAAAGGGAACCAAAAATATGCAGCAGGTGCTTTATCACACATAGATCTTTTTTAAATCAAATAAATTTCTAGACAATCAAAAATGTTTTGAAAGTAACTGTAAAACTCCAAAAAAGGGGCAAATCAAATCAAAGTAAACCCAAAATTAAACTTAAGGGTAATGAGTCTAAAATTTCAAAAATATATAAAAATTTAAAAGAAATGCATAAATTGGAGGGCACAGTTCTTAAAGACCACAGAAAATAATTTTACTTTAAATATATGACCAGGAACAAAAAGCGATATATCAAATCATGTGACCAGTGCAAAAAGATTATAGCTTTAATAAAGAGGAGCTAACAATTACCCCAACTCCACAAAAGCCCTTTTATATTGATTTTACAACATGAGTAGATACAACAGAGCTACTGCCCAAATCAACTAAGGCTAATAAGTTCGCCGTTACCATAATATGCGAGCTAAGTAAATATCTCGTCGCAATACCAATTCAAGACAAGAAAGCAATGCCGATAGCAACGCCCATATTCTAACAATTTGGATTAGTTTATGGCTCTATGAAAGAGGTCCGAACAGACTTAGGAAAAGAATATAAGCATAAATCAAATCATTGAATTAGGTTCTAAAAATGCTTAATGTGACTCATAAAGTCTAAACCTAACAAACAGTAAATTTTTGTGAATGCTTGGTCAAACACTTATGGTTTGCACGAGTCGTTCATAGACCTCCGCGGAGATTAAACGTGTTTCGGCTAGTTGTTAAAAAGTTATTATTCTCATTAAGTAAATCATTCGACCAAATCTATATATAATTCGGTTAGCACAGTGGCAGTGTGTCCGCTTGAGGCGACAAAGGTGCGGGTTCAAATACGGTTCGACCTAGTCTAGTTTTTTTTTGTTTTTCTTTCTTCTCTCTTATTTGAAAAAAAAAAAGAAAAAAGGAAACTACGCGATGGATTGTGGAGAGTGGTCCCCTATGAAAATAGTGGGATCAGCGGAGAGAACAGGCGATATTTCAAGTGGTTCAAGCCAAACACGAGCAGGGGCAGAACCAAAGATAAAGCGGAAAAGAAGAATAAGACCAACTTCTAGCTTGGTATAACGTCCCACCCTACTAACGTCCATGAAACGACCCGAGCAAGTAACTGACGACAAACTATTTGTCTCAGATATTCGAGAGAAAACAGCTTCGCTTCCCTGGCGACAACCGAATCGGAAGACGAAGAGGAAGAAATGGAGTCAATAAGCAGTAGCATCCAAATGCTACAGCAAAGAGTATTGGCCATTAAAGAAAAACAAATGGTAAGAAGGAAGAGGGAAGAGCAAGAGCAATCCCAATAGCAACATCTGACGCAACCAGCTCGCACAAATCAAAAGCAACAGCAAGCAAATACAATAGCACAAATGCTAAAACAACAAAAACTTACGAAACACCAGCAACAACAACAAGAGCAGCCACAACAACGGCAACAGCAAAAACAGCAGCAGCAGAAACAACAACAGCAGAAACAACAAAAGGTTCCGCCTTTTAATGCCTTTGAGATGGAACTGAAGGAAACTAAAAAACTATGTAGGTCGGCCATATGAAATAATTTTTATATTAAAAGACTTAGCTTAGATAGGCACGCGATCCACTGTAACACAGTGGAGCGCTACCACAAAATTAAAAGTTTATTGAGGGATTCGACGACGGAGTTCTTCTCCTACACCCCGAAGGGGGAGAAGCTGCAGACAATGCTGCTGAAAGAGAAGGAGTGCGAGGGGCTCAAATTCGTAGGGGTTAAGCCATTTGTCACGGCTAGAGCCAAAAAGGAAAATCGGAAATTACTATTTTTCCTGACAGCTAAGTCCCGACAGCAAACTGGATGGTCTAAGGACCATTAAAGTCCTAGACTACCAGATTGTACACTGGGAAAAATTAAAGAGGAGCGAAAATATTTTACAATGTGTTCGCTGCCAAAGGTTCGGGAACTCTGCGTCGAACTGCGAAATGCAGCCTCGATGCGTGAAGTGTGGACAGAACCACAAGTCAAACGATTGCGCTTTAGGTAAGGACGGAGCGTCGGAAAAAAGCCAACTATCTTGCGTTTTATGTAGGAAAACGAGGCACACCGCAAACTATCGGGGTTGTCCCAAATTCCAGCACATAAAAACAGTAAATCTGGCTCGGCAGCTGAAGATGGAAGTTAAATGACCACCTGTGCGTATACAAACAAGAGCCGTTACTCCCCAAGTCACCTACGCCCAAATGGCGGCAGGTAAGGGAAGTGCGGTACATCAACAGACGGCTGCTTCTCAGGCCCCAGCGCCTAGAGCTCCGGAACCTGTACCTGACATGCTGGCTATTTTGCTCTCTATTCAAGGGCAAATGGCTCAGCTTCAGCGTCAAATACAGGAACAGGCGAAGCGGGTAGACCGGGCCTAACGCACCTCCAGTCGTAATGGGCACGAACATGGCGGAGCAAACCCTGAAGATCCTTGTTAATCCTTGAATGTTAATACACTGATTAAGATTGAGCGAAGAGCCGTATTATTTAAGTTGCTTAAAGACCAAGTTCCAGATGTGCTTTTGGTTAGCGAAACTAGGATCCAAAAAGCACAAAATGAGGCAGAGAAAATATAAAATTATACGAAGAAATCGACCCAACTCCATTCAAGGAGGAGGGGTTGCAATCTTTATTAGAAAAGAACTGCGTTGTAATAGAGTATACCTTCAGGTGCTGGAGGCATGCATCATCTATATCCCTCTCCGAAGTGGAAAGCGACTGTACATGGTGTCTGTCTATGCACCTGAGGCTACTCAATCCACATTATTCATCTCAGAGCTCGAGACACTTTTTCGATTGCTGAGACTTCAATTGGAAGAAAACTATTTTATTATCGGCGGAGATTTCAACGTCAAGCACAGAGATTGGGGAAATAATACACCAAACACTACTACACTACCAACCTACTACTCAATTGGTGGGTTCAGCACAGTGTGATGTACAGACTCGGCCTTAAGGCGACGGACAGTCCGTCGTTTTCTAGACACAGTTCCTATTTGGATCTATGGTTGTTCGACTCACGAATTCAACTGACAGGTACGTACCAACAAACTATAAACTGTCTACGCACTTTTGTGTATGACAGCGACCATTGCGGTCTTAGTACCGAAATAACCGTTCCAAACAAAAATGCGGAACTGGATGAATTTGTTTATCGGCATTCCTACAACTATAGTAGAGTGCGTTGGACACACTTCTCCAGGACACTGACAAGAGCAGTCTCCTCGAATTCGCTTTACCCACCGTCCAACAGAAATCTGTCAAACGAGGAGATTGACAGATATCTAAATCTAATGAACGAGGCAATCAAACAAACAATGGACAAAACGATAAATCGGTATCAACATACTGACAATGAAGACTTGTTTCGCAATTCAACTATAGACGCACTGCACCGACATAAAAGTAGACTTCTGAAAAAATTAACAACGTTGTACAGACATGACCCGGAGATTATGACATTAAAGTCGTCGATCAAAAACCTCCAAACATTAATAAAAGAAAATTACAGGGCTTCTGTAACTTTGTATTGGAACAATAATATTCAGGCTGTAAATACCAGCAACCCGAATATGTTCCCGCAAATAAATAAATTATTTCGGAGAAAAGATCAAAACGACCTTTCATGTCTTAAAATCGCCTGAAAAACAAACAACGAAAACATACTTTTTGCAGCAGGCATAGATCCAAAGGGGGCTGTGGATGATGACAACTTCTTTGTGATCGAGGATGCGCAGAAGAAAGTTCAGGCTATAGGAGCGACTTTTCAGGAAGTGTATAGGGCGAATGATATCATTGGCCCTAACCACGACTTGGAAAATCGAGTCCTTGTGCACAATTTCTACCTTCGAAACGAAATAGCGAACTGGCGAATCGAGAACTCGGGTTTTACCCAGTTCAGTGACGAGAATATGGCAAATAATGTCATCGCCAATGAAAGGGAACTTCCCCCGTTCATTTCGAAGGAAGAGCTCCAATAAGAAGTAAGAAATCTATGGGAATCGATGATTTACCGAACATTGTGCTTCGACATCTCTCGACAATGAATAATGCACATTATCCGGTACATTGGAAAACTGCGGTGGTACATCCCATCCCCAAAAGGGATAAAGACCTCCAATCCGGCGAATCTCCGGTCGATCAGTCTCCTTCCAAACATCAGCAAGGTTTTCGAGAAGGTTATCAATAGGGTTCTGACTAAGTGGGTTGATTACAAAAATATAGTTCCGGATAATCAATTCGGTTTCAAGGCGGGGCATGATGTTATTCACGCCGCGTCTAAACTGGTTTCCGATATCCAATGGAACAAAGCCAAGAAACAGTGCACTGGTGCCTGTCAGATTGACTTGGAGAAAGCCTTCGATACCGTATGGTTAGAGGGGCTCTTCTACAAGCTGAACAGGCTGGACATTAGCAAACCATTGCTGTATATTCTTTTCAATATGTTCACAGATAGACAGTTTATCATGAAGAATGGCGATGTGACTTCTACTGGAACTTTTCATATTAAAAACGGTCTGCAACAAGGTGCGGTTAATTCGCCGATTCTTTTCAACATTTACACAAGTGATTTGATAACTTCACTTCACTTAATCGCGTACAGATCAGGTCCAAAGTTTGAGGTCATAAACATACTCTTGCAACGTGACTTCGATAAAATTAAACAATATTGCAACGACTGGTAGTTGAAGATCGACTTTCAGGAGTCGGAAACCATTCTTTTTAGGACGCCTTTGTCTGGGGCCTCTGCGGATACCAGAAAGAATTGGCGAAAGTTTCAGATCGTCGGACAAAGCGGTCAACCACTTGCTTGTCGAAATGTAGTCAGATACCTTGTGATCTGTCTGGATCAATGTCTGTATTTTAATAAACATATAGATGTTGCTCTCTCTGGAGCCAGAGGAGCTTTTGCCCTTACTAAGAGACTGTTTTATAGCAGACAACTCAATGCGAGGGTAAAGGTGATCTGCTACATGGCCCTTATTCGGCCTATGCTAACATTTGGTTGTCCTGCGTGGTTCAACGTGAGAACAAGTCTTTTGGAAAAGATTCGGGTGTTTGAAAAGGCTTTTCTTAGGGCTTGCCTTCGCCTTTACGGAACACCAGAGTCTGACTACATTATTCTATCCTAATGAGGTTTTGTACAATAGGGTGAACCTAATAAGAGTGGACAATTTTGTCATCAAGTTGATTCGAAGACACATTGCAAGAGCAATGACCTCGTCGAACAACCTGATCTCTGGGGCTTATTACCCCAATTATATGTATCACGAGAGAGTTCGCCTTGACGACTTTATTCCACCAGAAGTGTTCCTCTATCTTGATAAAAAGGGCTTGATCCAGGAAAGATTAGCGGTGCCGTTAATCTTCCACAACGCTGCGGACAGGCGACTCAACTACGACAGAGACGTCGCACACGGCAGTGCGGAGCGTCTCCGGTTCACCAATTTTGGTGGGTTATTGAAGGAGAGGATGCTTCGCCGTCGAATTATTCAATTACTAGGTAGCTCCCTCGAGTGAAGCCTATTAGATTTTAGTCATGGCCGACTTACATAGTTCTAGATAGGATTAAGTTAGACTTAAGAAAAAAAAATAAAATAAAAAAAAAAAATAAAAAAAAATTAAAAAAAAACCAAAAACAAAAAAATACATATATATATACATATATTTATATATTAAGTATATATATATATTATGTGTATATATATATAAAATGAATTAATTAATTGTTTATTAGATGTAAAAACCTACTTAAATATATTTATATATTAAGTACATATATATATATTATGTGTATATATATATAAAATATATTAGTTAATTGTTGATTAGATGTAAGTAGGTTAAGTATATTAAGATTTATTTTAGGTAGTTTGTAAGTTTTAGTTTTAAGTTTTATATTATAACAAAAAAAAAGTCAATTTACTAAGTTTTTGCCAAAATCTGTTTACTTAGTTAATGTAAATATCAAAATAAGAATAGACTGTAAGATACGTCGAAAGACATGGATTAAGTGTTAGGCTTATCTTAGAGTGCCAGTATGGGGCCAGTAAGTTAGATTAAGATAATTTTAAGTTGCAAATTTTTAAGCATTTTCTTTTTTCTGTTTAGCCTATGAGAATTAATATAATAAGAAAATAAAAAATGCATTTAAACTGAAACTGAACTTATGGATTGTATTCGCTCCAGTAATAGCAATTTTACTTGTTGACATAGCCGCTGAGCCAAAAATGATGATTTTTTTGCCAAAATCCGTATCTGCGACCAACATTTCCAACGCTCAATTAGCGAACTCACGGAGTTGTCTATGGTCGTCCAACATCAAGTACGTCAGCATAATCTTGTATGCGACGAATTACTGGACACTGAACCTCACAACAAAATTAACGTTGTGTATTTACAACTGAACCGGAATTTCGATAATATTTTTTAATAATTTCCGCACATTTGGCAGGCGTAAAACGATGCATGATGAAATGACAAACTTTACTGAATATTTTGGCAGCTGGATGTCATTAGTATCTTTGACAGCTGCTGAAATATAACAATTGGAAAGACTATCACTGCTATCTGGTCACCCATTAGAAAAGCAACCTACCATAGTCTGCGCTGGATACAATTTTTAAAGGTCCATGTACAGTGAAACAGTAAAAATTCACAAATTGTATACTTATTGATAAGAATAGTGAAGAGATATGTATCTTATTGCTCATAAAAATCAAATAAGAAAATAAAGTGAATGTAACTTAGTTAACTAGAAGTAAGATATACGAGTAAAAGCTCAACATTGGTAAGAATAAGTTAATGTCAGAACTCAACGAAATGCTTGCTTATGTTTTGGAAATTCTTACTGATAGAATTAATGTTTTTGTCTGCATAGCTATCTGTCAAACAAACAAAAAAAAAAAAAAAAAACGAATTTCTCATTTATGGTGTTGTTTTGTTTTTCTTTTTGCGGTTTAAAAAGGGAAACCTATTAAATATACACCTATGTATTTCTCCTTACACTTTCGATAAGGAGACAAGCAAATTCATATTCCGATATTTTTCCGGCAATACATCTGCCTTATCTGTCAAATTGTCAAATTTGCATATGCAATAATCAACTAAATTGAAACGAAAATTGATCGAATTGACTCTGGGCTTATTATGCTTATACACATGCATATGTTTTCATTTAAATTGACATTTCTGGAAGCTAGTTCTGCTACCTAGTTTTTTTTTCTTTAGCTACAATTTAGTTATAACTAACTGACCCCCGCTGGCTACACTAATAATACAAAATATAGAATTTTCTTTTGAAATTAAATTGATTGTAAAGGTTAATTACCGGTTGTCAATAAACAATCAACGAGAGCACGTCTCAGAAAAGGAACTGCGCGGTGTTTTTTTTTTTTTTGTTTCTTTTTCCTCGTCTTTTTTTCTCATTTTGGTAGCAGAGCGTAGTTTAGTTTATCCGCTCTATCGGGGAAACCTTTCCCGCAACGGAATCGGATCGGTGGAGTGATTGGCTAACTGTTCTTTTCTATTCAATTGCTCGTATTGTTATTTCCTGCTGCACGGGCTTCGGCGAGACATCGTGTGATTCAAAACAGTAAGCAACGGAATCGGTTCGGTGGAGTGATCGGTTTGTTGTGTTTTTTTTTCTGGGACCATTTTAAAACCACGCGATGAGCAACGAAAAGTCAGAATTAACTATTATTTTACGCCATCAAGGTCAAGATGTACAATTAGTTTCTAATTTTATCGCGAACACCTTAATGCTGGGTGCAAATACTCTAACAAGAAGTGTGTGGGAGACGCGAAAAGATTTATTGAACTCGTATTGGACGCGATTTATGAAGACGAATGGTGATTAAATTGTTTGGTCTGGAGACACAGATTTCGAGACTTCCGAGTACGTCGTCGAGGACTATTTGTCACTATTGTCACCTGGTGATAATGTGGCTACAGTACTGCCCGACAGGGTCAGATTATCTCAGGAACGGTCGAACAGCATTTACCACGTGAAACCTATCGCGGATTACCTGTGATAAAACTCCCAAAATTCGGTGGAGATATTTTCGAGTGGCCAACGTTTAAGGAAATGATTACCTCACTTGTATATAATGAGCCTAATATACAACCGGTTAATGAGCTTTAGTATTTACTTGCTAGCCAACAGATCGGTCACTCGTTTTAGGATATATGCGATAGTTTTATGTTTAAACGATTGGTCTATTGGCAGCTGGGCGTCATCGCAGTCGCAAGGTCTGAGCCACATATTCGCTTATGTAAGACTCCTCGGAGGCAGCATCGAGGAGTGCCCTGACACTCATCGAACGACCATTCGCGGCGCAAATAATAACTAACGCGGTGGAAAATAAATCTGTCCGACCACTGATTGAGGTGTGAGCAACGGATAAAGACGTAAGTACTACTCAGAATTCCGATGCCTATTTTTTACCTTACCACGTCGTGGTTAAGAGTGATGGTTCCGTTGCCACACGGGTCGTGTTCAATGCGTCACAAGCTGCGAGAAATGATCTGTCGCTAAACGACACCCTCTACGCCGGTCCTAAATTACAACTAGACTTGTGGATTGTGCTTCTCAGATTTCGGGTCTTTCGCTACGCGTTTACGGGTGAAATTGTTAAGATGCTTAGGCAGATTCGGGTAAAGGATTCGGATCTCAATCCCCAAATGATTGTCTGGCGCGAACGGTCATCTGGTCCCTTGGAGTATTTTCGTTTACTCACGGTAACATACGGGACGAAGTTTGCCCCCTTCGCGTCTATTTGAGTCCTAAACAAGGTTGCAGAGTTGGAACGGGAGCGATTTCCAATACGTTGCACTTTGTTGACTAGCAACACATACGTGGACGACGTGTTGGGTGGCTGGGATACCCTCGAAGAAGCCCAAAAGGCTCAGTGTGAGCTCATTTCTATTCTTCACACCGTGGGCTGTGAACTAAGCAAGTGGGCAGCGAACGTCGATGAATTACTAACAACAAATTCCCAGGGCTGTCTCACTCAAAGAACATTGAGAGCTCCTACGTGTACATCAACTCTTGGCCTTGGCTGGCACACAGGTGAGGATAACTTTCAATTTCAGATCCGAAGAGAAGCAGAACTTATGCCGCTAAAAAAACGGCGTCTTTTATCAAGCAGCCTCCGGCTCTTTGACCCACTTGGACTTTTGGTTTCAGTTCTCATTCGGTCAAAAATCCTGATCCAAGATTGCTGGCTATTGGGCGTGGATTGGGATGAAGAGGTTACGAAAACTATTCAGGAAAAATGGCGACGTCTTCTTCATGATCTAGAGGGTTTTCAAACGATGCATATACCCCGATGGCTCCAGATCGAATAGCGTCAAGAATGACACCTCCATGGGTTTAGTGACGTTTCAGAGCATGCTTACGCTGCCATAGTGTATGCTGTCAGTCAACAGACAAATGGGACTTGGACGAGTGTGTTGCTGATGAGCAACAGCCGCATTGCTCCCGTAAAATGCATAAGTCTACCACGGATGGAGTTGCAGGATCCTACCAGGATCTTGTGCTGGTCCGACTCTAAGGTAGTGTTGGCTTGGTGACGTGCGCACCCTTCTAAGTGGGTGGCGTGTGTGGCCAATCGAGTAGCTGAAATCGACCATTTGCTCCCAGATGTGGACTGGAGGCACGTGCGGTCGCATGACAACCCAGCAGACTGCGCTACGCGAGGCTTTTCTGCAGTAGAACTAGCTGCGTCAAAGTTGTGGTGGAATGGGCCACCATGGCTCGTTCAAGGATGCAGTAGCTGGCCGATAGAGGACGCCAGGGTTGAGATAGATGTTCCCGAGCAGCGAAAATCCATTGCGTTAATGTTGGTACGAAGAAGTACTTGGTCAGCAACATCCGATACTGCTGTCTCGACACTGGCTGGCAACTCTCTTGGTGAGAAAGGCGCACGCAATCACAATGCACAGCTCGATATCGCTAACATGGAGCTATTTGGTAAGTTTTGTGTGGATCTTGGGTGGACTTCTTGTTCGCTCAGAAACTCTCTCGTGCATACGCTGTGCACGATTCGCAGCTCGTCCATGCACACAACAAATGGCCACATTACCTAATCCGCGGGTAGTCCTGGAGTGACCTTTTGCTGAGACCGGAATTGACTACACTGGAACTTTTGAACTCATATTAGCATCAGGAAGAGGTACTTGTTCCCAAGACCGTTATGTGGCAGTCTTCCTATGCATGGGATCAAGAGCAGTCCATTTAGAAGTTGTAACTGCCCTTTCCACCGAGGCTTTTATGGCAGCGTTTACTTCCAGACGAGGCAGCTGTAGCCGCCTGTACAGTGAAAACTGTGTGTTGTGTTCGACGCCTATTTAGGAGAGGGTCAGAGTTTCAGGAAGATGTTGCAATCAATCATTCTTGTATTTAAAACTTATAGTAACTTTTAAACAAATCTTATGAATCTATACGTGTTCAATTGAAGTACTGAATTTCTCATTAAGATCAATCACATTTGCAAGTATTAACTCTTTTGATTTCTATTATAAAATATTGGAACCGCATAAAGCTTTGATTAATTACGGAAAGAAACTTTGACATGAACTATTTCTACATTGTTTAAATATTGTATAATCCTTCATTTTGTATTACCGCTCTAGCCAATAACATTATTTTTTCTTTCTCAAAACTTGTGTCATATTTGAAACTAATATTTGAATTTTATATTTTATAGTATTTGAATTGAGAAATTGATTTTGTATACTAAAGTTCAACCCCTAATAAGTTTTTCTGCTTTTGAAAAATACCGTACCCCGCATAGCAACTTAGCTATTTAAAGTTTTAAGAATTTTGAATTGTTAAACTTTTGTTTCGTCCTTTTGGAGTAGTATATCTTTATGTAGCAAAGTTATACTCGCACATCTTGTGTAGCACAGTATAGTCTCTCTGACGTCATGTATGTATGCACTTACTATTACCAGTTGTCAATAAACAATCAACGAGAGCACATCTCAGGAAAGGAACCGCGCGGTGTTTTTATTTTTTTTTTTGTTTCTTTTTCCTCGTCATTTTTTTTTTTCCATTACGTTGTCGCTTCCACTGCAACGTTACTACAGACTGGATACTACAAATTTATTCCGAAAATTTTCAAAACCTTGAGCCTTATTTATGGTGATCGCAAAACAAGGCGAACAATAAATTGTAGGCGTTTAAAATCAAATGGAAAATCGGGTGAAATCATTGGAATTCGGGAAATCATAAAATCTTCGCCTTTGTATTTTCTCTTCAATATAGTTACTTCAACTACATTGCTTATAAGCTGTTTCACTGCAAGTCTGGAATCATTATAAAGTCGTGGTTCATTTATATTTCGAGGCATAATAATCGGTGATCGAATTTTTAATTGTAGATTGTGGTTTGGCAGCCCTGGTAAATCAATTGCATTCAAAAATTCATTAGGATAACTTATCACGTCATCTTGATTCATAACAGTGTTCACTGACTTATGTGTAACCAATTAGCCAGCTATGTAATTTTAAATAGACTGTTAAGCTAATTTATACTTTTTTTTCCGTCAATTTTGCTGGTCCGCTCAAGTAAACATGATTTTTGCATTTTTGTGCTATTTTTCGTAACACACTTTGAATTAATTCTTATTTGGATTGTGTAACACTTCAAAAGTGGTTGATAATGTTATTAAGCCAGTTAAACTATCGAACAGCATTTAACAATTTTGAAAACTCAGCTGCTGATGGATCGTTTCGCAATTGAGCACGCATGTTTATAGTGAGTTTTTTTACATGTCGCCAGAAATATGAAGATTTTAAAAATGCTTTCAGTTCATCAGCCGCAGTAGATGGAGTAGTGGCAGGTAATGTTTGTCCAACAATGCTAACAATGTCAGGACTCCACCGGAAAGATGTTGATTTCCTTGTTAATCTTGTGATGTTCTAATAATAGTGCACTTATCCCATTAGAATAATTTCAGATTATTGTAAAACTTTTGCCATTCCAGATTTTTTTGGGATGTTGCATGTAGGAGTTTCATTAATCTTCATGTTCAAAGGCAACTTAAGTCCAGAATGTCATTTTCAGCCTCCATTCAATAAATTTCTGCGATTCCAGAAGAAGCAAATTCCAATTCTATTTTATTATCCGATCGTATGGCTACAACAACCAATGAGATCAAAGATGCATTCCACCACTTGTGTCGTGTACAACTTGCATGACTGAATCGTAGGCATCCTTTTGTTGGTAATTGAACTTGAGAATATTTGATCGTAAAAATGTTCTCAACTCATTGCAATCAAATTATTGTTCGTGTTCCAAATGTCAATTGCATACTGTATGTCAAAAATTCGCCATTAGGCGATATCATAGCTATTTGTACTAATGATTTATTTGCAATCGCTAAACAAATGTCTTCAATCATAACCAATGATTCATTGTGCATTTCCAGCGTAATTTGTAATTCTGTATTTGAAGTACTACGACGAACTCGACGTTATTATTGAAAATAATGTCCGTATTTGATGAGGATGAGCTGAAATATTATAGATGCGTCAAGTGTAACATCCCAATGAGTACCATCTTTTATCTTTATCTTTAAATAAATGCAATCGTTGACATGTTATATTTTATGCCGCACACAATTCATCATAATTTGCTATTATATGTATTTTGGAATAATGTTGGTCCACAAATATTAATCAAAAAGAAAAGCAAGTAAAGGCAGTCAGTGTTGCTGTAAATGTGACAGTCCATTCGGAAGGTCCAATTTTTGGCAACTGGTGAAATATCACACGATCTAGGTGGCCAATTTGCCGTAGCAAAACCTTGAAATTAAGTGCTAACCAAAATGATTTCTCAACAAGTCCATTGTTTTACGCGCTGTATGGCTCGTAGCGCCGTCTTGTACAAACCAGAGCTCACCGAGACCATGTGCTTGAATTTCAGGAAGCACATAGTCCGTTAACATGGCGCGATAACGGTTACAAATGACGGTAACATTCTGATTTGCTCATTTTTGAAGAATGTACCAATGATTTCATCAGCCCATAAACTATACCATACCGTTATTCTTATGTAATGGTAACTCTTGGTACTCTTTGGGTTTTTCATTAGCCAAATATGGCAATTTTGTTCATTAACGTATCCATTGAGCTAGAAATGGGTTTCATCACTGAACAAGATTTCACGATTAAACACCGGATTTTCATTGAGTTTTTAAAGAGCCCATTCACTGAAAATAATACGTGGGCTGTCTGTTTTTAAGAGAGGGCACCACTTGAATGAAATCCATACCAGTTAGTACCAACCTTCAAAAGATACGTGTATAAATTTTACAGCTGTTGAATGATTAGTTCTCTAAAAATAGCGTTGTCAGTGAAGCAACTTTTGTTATTGTGAAAAAAACGGATTCAAAGCAATTTCGTGTGTTGATTTCTCATTGCTTTTTGATGGGAAAAAATGCAGCCGATGCAACGAAATGGCTTGATAAGTGTTACCCGGACTCTGCACCAGCCATTGGCAAGTGGATGATGATGATGATGATGCACCGAAGATGATGCACGCAGTGGACGTCCAAAAGAGGCTGTTTCAGATGAAAACATCAAAAAAGTCCACAAAATGATTACGAATGACCGTAAAGTAAACTGATCGAGATAGCTGAGGCTCTGAAGATATCAAAGGAGCATGTTGGGTATAACATACACGAATATTTGGACATGCGAAAGCCTTGTTCAAAGTGGCTGGCGCGTTTGCTCACATTCGACCAAAAACAACAACGTGTTGATGATTCAGAGGAGTGTTTAAAGCTGTTCAACCGCAATAAAGATAAATTTTTGCGTCGGTATATGACATTGGATGAAACTTGGCTCCATCACTTCACACCAGAGTCAAATCGGCAGTCAGCTGAGTGGCGAGCAGGCGACGAACCTCGTCCAAAACTACAAAAAACAGTCTGCCGGCAAGGTTATGTCATCCGGAATTTGGGGATATACGTGGAATAATTTTCATCGACTATCTCCAAAAGGGGCAACAACAGCGACTATTACGTTGCGTTGTTTGAGCGTTTGAAGAACGAAATCGCAGTAAAACAGCCTCATTTGAAGAAAAAGAAAGAGCTGTTTCATCAAGACAATGCATTGTTTCACAAATCGATGAAAACGATGGCAAAATTGAATGAATTCGGTTACGAATTACTTCCCCACCCACCGTATTCTCCAGATTTGGCTCCCATCGACTATTTCCTGTTCGCAGACCTTAAAAGAATGCTCGCCGGAAAGAGATTTAATACCGATGAAGAAGTAATAGCTGAAACAGAGGTCTATTTTGAGGCTAAACCGAAATCGTACTACAAAACTGGTATCGAAAGATTGAAAAATCGTTTCAATCAGTGTATCGCCCTTGAAGGCAACTCTATTGATAAATAAAGTTGAATTTTGCAAAAATTTTGTGTTTTACTATAAAGCGGCACTGACTTTTCAGCCCATGTGTTATAAAGCAAATTCAAGTCGCCTGGTTTCAATTCTTGCACAAGTTGAAATTTGTACGCTTTTAGGCCGAGATCCTCACGTAAACTACTCCAATTTTTCGAATACGCCAAGCCAAGCTGCTGAGAACGACGACTAATTGATTCGTCACGGTCTTCGCGTACACTCTCGGCTACAGCTGTAATGGTTTATTCACTACGTGCTGGATGATGTCTAACCGATTGAGAATCATCCACTGATGTAAACTGGGACTCAAATTTGTGAATGGTATTGGCAATATTGGTTTCAGTAGATCGATTATGTGCACCGTAAGTTCCTCGAATCACACGAAAAACATTTCTCACAGAACGCTGATTTTCGTCATACAGCTGAACAATTTGGAGACGCTGTTGTGATGTGAGTCTTTCCATGATGATTTTCCAAATGATGCTGAATAAAAATGAAGAAGCAGTTTGATAGGAGAAAGGCGTGATCTGTCAAAAAAGCCTATTGAAAATCAAACCTGACGATAAGTCACCCCTTTTAACACAAGGGTTTCGTTAGCAACTGCGGTAGTTAAGGTATTATTAACAAAGGGTTGGTACTTTGGACTTCGTGCATTAATCGACCAAGGCTCCGGGGCGACTTTTATTTTCGAGACTGCTTCGCAAATGCTAAAGCTGCCAAAGCAAAACACATTCGTTTAGATATCAGGGTTGGGGATGGTCCGCCGGGGCACTACTAACAATTACGTCGAAATCAAATTCGCGTCTCGACGTTTTAGGGTTTCACTAAAGCTTTCGTTGACTAGGCTTCTTCCGGCCCACCGAACGACACTGTACGAATATAGGCACACAAGTAATTAGCAAATGCTTCCAGCACCCATCGATCTGCTACTTTGTAGTGATGTCTATGCGGACATTATAATGCCGGACTTCGTTCTCAGTACCTAACCTAGTGCCCCAATAGCCCAAAAGACTTAATTAGGTTGGGTAATTTTGGTTAAGATCTCGGAGACGTCTTTAAAACTCCGGATTTTCAGTGAAAACGTGAGTTTCGACAGGACTTTAAAAAGTTCTGGGAAATCGAAAAGCCACCGTTTTCCGCCCAAGAACTCAAACAAAGACATTGCACATCAAGTGTGAAAGACACTTTCTAGTAATCATCACCAGACAAGCAGACGGCCACAATGAAGAACCTCTACTTTTCAGGCAAGGAGAACATCCAGCTTTGCGGACGAGAAGAAAGAAAGAGCTCCACGACGATTTTTACATCTAGAATGACGTTTCCAGAGAGACTCTGAGCTAAATTAAGGCTACAATGAACATTTAAATAAAAACTTAACATTCAACAACATGGAAGAGGTAAATGTTGAGAGGAATCTTAGCTTAAGTACACCATATCACTACATCATCATGTTGTTTTTAAGGCAGCCAGCACCACAACCAAACTGTGAGCGGTATTCAACGTGTCGTTTAAAACATCTGATGGAACGTCGCTAAATGAGGATTTACTGGCAGCTCCCATTTTACAAAGCAATATAATAGATATCATTTTAGGAGATACCAACACATTTTCACGACGGATACCGAGAAAATGTAACGTCAAATATTTGTAAGAAATGCGGATAGTTTCTATCAGGTGATCTTTTGGAAGGATTCCAGAGGCGAATGAAAAATCTTTAGGCTAAAGACCATAACCTTTGTCACCACAAGCGCTCCGTTCTTAGCCATACGATCCTGCAAAAGGCAGCCAAAGACGAAATGGCCAATTATCCAGTCGGATCACAGACAGTTTTAAGCGAAAAGTATGTCGACGACTTAATCAGTGGAGATGACACCATTAAAGGCACTCGAATTATCTTGCTTTTGCTGGATTCAAGCTAGGAAAATTGACAAACAACACAAGGACATTACTGGAAGACATCCCAACACGAGACCGCGAAATAGGTTAGGATTTTCCATATGGGATCCTCAGAGCACATTAAAACTCTGAGTATAAAATGGTTTCCTGTTAAAGATTGTTTCTCATTTCAGATTACACATTTAACCAAAGACGAGTTGACCAAAAAATAAATACGACGCATCGATCAAAAAATACGGAGCGGAAGTTTACATCTGCGTATGGGATGAACAAGAACACACACTAAGACGAAAGTATCTCCACTCAAAACGGTAAGTCTTCCGCGTCTCGAACTCTGTGGGGCTGTTCTGCTGGCTATATTAATGAAACACATAGCACGGATCCTCAACAATAAATAAATATTCACATTATAAACCTATATCATATACCATAATGATTTTGCACTAAACACTTACCACGTTGCAATCAATCAAAACTCAATTCCCAAAAGTTATATATATATTATAAAAAAACATATACACAAGTGTCCCGCAACTCAACGTCAAGCTGGAATTCTGATAGGGTGGATCAAACCCGTGCTGGCAAAAATAAGAAAAAAATCCATCTCGCCTAGTTAAAGCTAAAGCGATATTTAGAAAAATAATGAAAATCGATACCCAGGGCCACACTTTTAGGTTCTGTGGTCAAAAATTTCCAAATTCTACGGTTTTTTTTTCACGTTATCTTCAATAATCGCAATTGCAACTCTAAAAATAAATGCTGTAAGTTTCATAAGAAAAATAAAATTTGACTAGTATAGCATAGTACAAAAAAAAATTTGAAAGCTAACTTTGACACCTCTTATTTATTTAGAAAAATGACCCATTTTAATAATATTTCAAAACGGTACAATACTTGCTACTTGCTGCTTTTATAAAAGTATTAACAGCATTTAAACCGCTTTCATTTCATTCAGGATTTAAGATTCTGACTGAAAAATTGGAAAGTATGATATTTTACCTTCTTGATAATTGAAAACTTTAGTCATAATGAAATAGAAGAAAATATTTTAGTACATTCATTTTATTTTTAAAACTAAAGCAAATGTTCAAATTGTTTACGCTAGGCACGAGTACAGGCTCTGCATCGCCGCAGAAAAGATCTATTCACCAGACGTCCGAATTTCCTTGCATTAATTTCTACTACTGCTTTAAAATTTTTGTGGCGTAGTTCGTCTCTATTAGCGACTGGTTTAAAATAAACCTTTTCTTTTATGCAGTCCCAAAATAAGAAATCCATCGTGTTAAGGTCCGGAAAACGAGGAGGAGGCCGAAAAAAGGCGTCAAATCTACTTATCGGTATATCAGATATGCTCAGGGCAGTATAATGCGCTGGGCAACCATCTTGTTGAAACCACATGTCTCGATAGATGTTCCGTGGTACATCTTCTAATAAACTCAGAAAATCATTTTGTAAAAAATGCAGGTAGCTGTCGCCATTTAGATTTTCTGGCAGCTCAAATGGTTCAATTAATTGTCCATTTAAAATTCCGGTCCACATAGTTACTTTGATATTGAGAGCGGTCTTCCCGCATCAAATGCGGATTTTCTCTATGACACTCATGTAGATTATGTAAATTCATATAACCGTTTTTTTAAATGTTGATTCGTCAGTCCATAAAATATAATTGAAAAGTTGCAGATCTTCACTGTTTTTCGCGAACATTGTTCTGAAAAATTCGACTCTGGGAGCATAGTAACGAGATAGTAAACTTTGCACGCGTTGCAAAGTTGAATTCCTATTTATTTATTTATTTATTTATTTATTTATTTATTTATTTTTTTTTTAATTTTTTGTGAAAGTGCATTTAAGTGTAAATCACGGTAACATTCATCGTACCAGGTTTCAGTGCATCTAATTTAGCGTTTGTTTTGTAAATATTGGTGAAATTAATTATGTTCCAAAACCGTCCAAGCTTCAGTTTTTTATTTTTTTGATTGTTAATATGTTTTTTTGGATAAACATTTAAAACTGGGTGCTTCTTTTTGCAACTCTTGTTGTAGGATTTTTTAATAAAATGTACTCTCTGAAAAAAATTGTTTAACAGTTTTATTGTAGATTTTAATGAAATGATTTCAACTTTAGGGATTAGTTCCAAAACCTATTAGCTTTTTAATATATTGAGATGCGCTGAACATACTAAAATGAAACAGAAATTTACATTTTTAACGAAAGAACTAAAAGATCGAACACGAAATTTTAATAATGAAAACTTAGTTAAATTTTTATCTCATTTTAAGTCACAATATAAATCCCGTTGGGTTAAAGCACATAGACGAATCGATTTGTTTTTAAAAACAAATAGTACTTGGCTTGAGACTTTATTGCAAATCCCGGAGTGAAAAAGATTTAAATTTATTAATAATATCAAATACCGGGCTGTCGGCAAACAACAGACTTAACAAAGAGGGAGAAGAACGAACCGCAACCACACAGGTGGTGGTTGATGAGCGAATGGAAAGGACTGCACAAAAACGAATGTCCAGACCAAGAAGGAATCGCAAAAAAAAACGGATTTGCAACAAGCAGCTGTTGGTTAGCTGCACACACCGGCTGCTCAGCAACGGGGGGTTCGGAAAGATCACTCAGCGCAAAGGCTGATAACAAACACAACAGATAGGGGCCACCCAATTTTTAATGCAAAATTGGAAAAACAAATGAGAAAAAGAAAACGCACAAATTATCTTTTCCCTGATGGGGAATCTATGTTGGTATATTTGATTTTGTTGTTTCTTTTGAGGGGGAATCACAAAGTTGTTTAATATTTTGAATTTGTTCGGCTAACGGAAGGCCCACAGTTCCGCGTTGTCGTACCTTTACGGCTAACGGGTCGCGCAATTATAGAAATCTAACCGTCTTATGAACGGTTTCAACGTAAAATGAGAAGAAGGCTTACGGACGCGGTTTTATTGCAACGATTGCACAAATATGTTATTCGAAGAGAGGGGGGTACTTATCTGATTTTATGGGTTTTCCTGCCTATGCGGGGTGGCTCTCTAGGTGGGTTTCTGCTGGTGGAGGAGGGTAAGCCGTTTCCGCCACAATCACCGGCTTTGGTCATTTTGGGTGCTGCCGTTTCCTTTTTCAGCTTGTCCTTTGGTGTGTTTCTCGTCCTCGGTTTGTTTAATTTTGTTGTTCTTGTCCTTGTTCGTGTTCTCGTTCTTGTTCTTGTTCTTCTTATTCTTATTGTTTTCTTTTTCGTTTTTTTTTTGTCCACTTTGTCTTTGGTTTTCGTTTAATTTTTTTCGTTTTTTTTTAGGCTCTTGCCAGTAAGACGGTTAGCTATCGAATGAGCTAACCGCCAGCGGCCATCGCCGCCATTCGTCCACACATACACACATACATGGGGTTCTGCCAATTCAGCTGTTGGAGGAAAGGGAATCATATTCAGAGCTCCCCAGCCAATCACACACGTAGATGTTCTATTTGTGAGTCATGCTGGTTCGTTCTGTTTATTTCGTCTTCCAAGTGATTGCTTTGGTTCGAAGCCAGCCCTCTGACCCAAAATCGAAGCTATGGTTGAGAGCTTCAATTGAGACTGCCGGCGAGGGAGAAAAACTTAATTTATGAGTGGTACCATGGGGATCAGTAAACCTTCTTGCAGACATGGGGGGAAGAAGAACGACCGCGGGGAATTGTGGGCTTTCCTTTACAACATTGTTTTTAAATTTTGTGGGGGTAGGGACTTATACAAATTCATAGCGCTGGGAAAAACAATCTCAGATATGGTAGCCTCGCGGCCATTGTTTTTGGTGTTGACATCTCGGGGCATCAAGGGATGGACCGTCCGTCCGCTAGAGTCTCCAGGCCGTCCGCTTGGCTCTATCAGGGGTACCTATGTGGTCATCTCTGGAGCGGTAGGCCAGGTAGGGAACTGAATTCAGAAGGTCCAGTGAATCCCACCTGTAGCGTGGCATCCAGAGCATGACGGGAAGAAAGGAAAGAAGGGACAACGCAATAAGGGGGAGGAGAAATAAAGAGGTCCACAGACAACGGATGGAAAAGGCAGTCGAAGATTCTTAGGGCGTGATTTTCGACAGGACTTTAAAAAGTTCTGGGAAATCGAAAAGCCACCGTTTTCCGCCCAAGAACTCAAACAAAGACATTGCACATCAAGTGTGAAAGACACTTTCTAGTAATCATCACCAGACAAGCAGACGGCCACAATGAAGAACCTCTACTTTTCAGGCAAGGAGAACATCCAGCTTTGCGGACGAGAAGAAAGAAAGAGCTCCACGACGATTTTTACATCTAGAATGACGTTTCCAGAGAGACTCTGAGCTAAATTAAGGCTACAATGAACATTTAAATAAAAACTTAACATTCAACAACATGGAAGAGGTAAATGTTGAGAGGAATCTTAGCTTAAGTACACCATATCACTACATCATCATGTTGTTTTTAAGGCAGCCAGCACCACAACCAAACTGTGAGCGGTATTCAACGTGTCGTTTAAAACATCTGATGGAACGTCGCTAAATGAGGATTTACTGGCAGCTCCCATTTTACAAAGCAATATAATAGATATCATTTTAGGAGATACCAACACATTTTCACGACGGATACCGAGAAAATGTAACGTCAAATATTTGTAAGAAATGCGGATAGTTTCTATCAGGTGATCTTTTGGAAGGATTCCAGAGGCGAATGAAAAATCTTTAGGCTAAAGACCATAACCTTTGTCACCACAAGCGCTCCGTTCTTAGCCATACGATCCTGCAAAAGGCAGCCAAAGACGAAATGGCCAATTATCCAGTCGGATCACAGACAGTTTTAAGCGAAAAGTATGTCGACGACTTAATCAGTGGAGATGACACCATTAAAGGCACTCGAATTATCTTGCTTTTGCTGGATTCAAGCTAGGAAAATTGACAAACAACACAAGGACATTACTGGAAGACATCCCAACACGAGACCGCGAAATAGGTTAGGATTTTCCATATGGGATCCTCAGAGCACATTAAAACTCTGAGTATAAAATGGTTTCCTGTTAAAGATTGTTTCTCATTTCAGATTACACATTTAACCAAAGACGAGTTGACCAAAAAATAAATACGACGCATCGATCAAAAAATACGGAGCGGAAGTTTACATCTGCGTATGGGATGAACAAGAACACACACTAAGACGAAAGTATCTCCACTCAAAACGGTAAGTCTTCCGCGTCTCGAACTCTGTGGGGCTGTTCTGCTGGCTATATTAATGAAACACATAGCACGGATCCTCAACAATAAATAAATATTCACATTATAAACCTATATCATATACCATAATGATTTTGCACTAAACACTTACCACGTTGCAATCAATCAAAACTCAATTCCCAAAAGTTATATATATATTATAAAAAAACATATACACAAGTGTCCCGCAACTCAACGTCAAGCTGGAATTCTGATAGGGTGGATCAAACCCGTGCTGGCAAAAATAAGAAAAAAATCCATCTCGCCTAGTTAAAGCTAAAGCGATATTTAGAAAAATAATGAAAATCGATACCCAGGGCCACACTTTTAGGTTCTGTGGTCAAAAATTTCCAAATTCTACGGTTTTTTTTTCACGTTATCTTCAATAATCGCAATTGCAACTCTAAAAATAAATGCTGTAAGTTTCATAAGAAAAATAAAATTTGACTAGTATAGCATAGTACAAAAAAAAATTTGAAAGCTAACTTTGACACCTCTTATTTATTTAGAAAAATGACCCATTTTAATAATATTTCAAAACGGTACAATACTTGCTACTTGCTGCTTTTATAAAAGTATTAACAGCATTTAAACCGCTTTCATTTCATTCAGGATTTAAGATTCTGACTGAAAAATTGGAAAGTATGATATTTTACCTTCTTGATAATTGAAAACTTTAGTCATAATGAAATAGAAGAAAATATTTTAGTACATTCATTTTATTTTTAAAACTAAAGCAAATGTTCAAATTGTTTACGCTAGGCACGAGTACAGGCTCTGCATCGCCGCAGAAAAGATCTATTCACCAGACGTCCGAATTTCCTTGCATTAATTTCTACTACTGCTTTAAAATTTTTGTGGCGTAGTTCGTCTCTATTAGCGACTGGTTTAAAATAAACCTTTTCTTTTATGCAGTCCCAAAATAAGAAATCCATCGTGTTAAGGTCCGGAAAACGAGGAGGAGGCCGAAAAAAGGCGTCAAATCTACTTATCGGTATATCAGATATGCTCAGGGCAGTATAATGCGCTGGGCAACCATCTTGTTGAAACCACATGTCTCGATAGATGTTCCGTGGTACATCTTCTAATAAACTCAGAAAATCATTTTGTAAAAAATGCAGGTAGCTGTCGCCATTTAGATTTTCTGGCAGCTCAAATGGTTCAATTAATTGTCCATTTAAAATTCCGGTCCACATAGTTACTTTGATATTGAGAGCGGTCTTCCCGCATCAAATGCGGATTTTCTCTATGACACTCATGTAGATTATGTAAATTCATATAACCGTTTTTTTAAATGTTGATTCGTCAGTCCATAAAATATAATTGAAAAGTTGCAGATCTTCACTGTTTTTCGCGAACATTGTTCTGAAAAATTCGACTCTGGGAGCATAGTAACGAGATAGTAAACTTTGCACGCGTTGCAAAGTTGAATTCCTATTTATTTATTTATTTATTTATTTATTTATTTATTTATTTTTTTTTTAATTTTTTGTGAAAGTGCATTTAAGTGTAAATCACGGTAACATTCATCGTACCAGGTTTCAGTGCATCTAATTTAGCGTTTGTTTTGTAAATATTGGTGAAATTAATTATGTTCCAAAACCGTCCAAGCTTCAGTTTTTTATTTTTTTGATTGTTAATATGTTTTTTTGGATAAACATTTAAAACTGGGTGCTTCTTTTTGCAACTCTTGTTGTAGGATTTTTTAATAAAATGTACTCTCTGAAAAAAATTGTTTAACAGTTTTATTGTAGATTTTAATGAAATGATTTCAACTTTAGGGATTAGTTCCAAAACCTATTAGCTTTTTAATATATTGAGATGCGCTGAACATACTAAAATGAAACAGAAATTTACATTTTTAACGAAAGAACTAAAAGATCGAACACGAAATTTTAATAATGAAAACTTAGTTAAATTTTTATCTCATTTTAAGTCACAATATAAATCCCGTTGGGTTAAAGCACATAGACGAATCGATTTGTTTTTAAAAACAAATAGTACTTGGCTTGAGACTTTATTGCAAATCCCGGAGTGAAAAAGATTTAAATTTATTAATAATATCAAATACCGGGCTGTCGGCAAACAACAGACTTAACAAAGAGGGAGAAGAACGAACCGCAACCACACAGGTGGTGGTTGATGAGCGAATGGAAAGGACTGCACAAAAACGAATGTCCAGACCAAGAAGGAATCGCAAAAAAAAACGGATTTGCAACAAGCAGCTGTTGGTTAGCTGCACACACCGGCTGCTCAGCAACGGGGGGTTCGGAAAGATCACTCAGCGCAAAGGCTGATAACAAACACAACAGATAGGGGCCACCCAATTTTTAATGCAAAATTGGAAAAACAAATGAGAAAAAGAAAACGCACAAATTATCTTTTCCCTGATGGGGAATCTATGTTGGTATATTTGATTTTGTTGTTTCTTTTGAGGGGGAATCACAAAGTTGTTTAATATTTTGAATTTGTTCGGCTAACGGAAGGCCCACAGTTCCGCGTTGTCGTACCTTTACGGCTAACGGGTCGCGCAATTATAGAAATCTAACCGTCTTATGAACGGTTTCAACGTAAAATGAGAAGAAGGCTTACGGACGCGGTTTTATTGCAACGATTGCACAAATATGTTATTCGAAGAGAGGGGGGTACTTATCTGATTTTATGGGTTTTCCTGCCTATGCGGGGTGGCTCTCTAGGTGGGTTTCTGCTGGTGGAGGAGGGTAAGCCGTTTCCGCCACAATCACCGGCTTTGGTCATTTTGGGTGCTGCCGTTTCCTTTTTCAGCTTGTCCTTTGGTGTGTTTCTCGTCCTCGGTTTGTTTAATTTTGTTGTTCTTGTCCTTGTTCGTGTTCTCGTTCTTGTTCTTGTTCTTCTTATTCTTATTGTTTTCTTTTTCGTTTTTTTTTTGTCCACTTTGTCTTTGGTTTTCGTTTAATTTTTTTCGTTTTTTTTTAGGCTCTTGCCAGTAAGACGGTTAGCTATCGAATGAGCTAACCGCCAGCGGCCATCGCCGCCATTCGTCCACACATACACACATACATGGGGTTCTGCCAATTCAGCTGTTGGAGGAAAGGGAATCATATTCAGAGCTCCCCAGCCAATCACACACGTAGATGTTCTATTTGTGAGTCATGCTGGTTCGTTCTGTTTATTTCGTCTTCCAAGTGATTGCTTTGGTTCGAAGCCAGCCCTCTGACCCAAAATCGAAGCTATGGTTGAGAGCTTCAATTGAGACTGCCGGCGAGGGAGAAAAACTTAATTTATGAGTGGTACCATGGGGATCAGTAAAC
This sequence comes from Volucella inanis, assembly GCA_907269105.1. Taxonomy (NCBI): domain Eukaryota; kingdom Metazoa; phylum Arthropoda; class Insecta; order Diptera; family Syrphidae; genus Volucella; species Volucella inanis. The sequence goes on along the minus strand of OU026153.1, from coordinate 103,031,447 downwards.
CTTCTTGCAGACATGGGGGGAAGAAGAACGACCGCGGGGAATTGTGGGCTTTCCTTTACAACATTGTTTTTAAATTTTGTGGGGGTAGGGACTTATACAAATTCATAGCGCTGGGAAAAACAATCTCAGATATGGTAGCCTCGCGGCCATTGTTTTTGGTGTTGACATCTCGGGGCATCAAGGGATGGACCGTCCGTCCGCTAGAGTCTCCAGGCCGTCCGCTTGGCTCTATCAGGGGTACCTATGTGGTCATCTCTGGAGCGGTAGGCCAGGTAGGGAACTGAATTCAGAAGGTCCAGTGAATCCCACCTGTAGCGTGGCATCCAGAGCATGACGGGAAGAAAGGAAAGAAGGGACAACGCAATAAGGGGGAGGAGAAATAAAGAGGTCCACAGACAACGGATGGAAAAGGCAGTCGAAGATTCTTAGGGCGTGATTTGCATGCAACAAATGCCACCGTTACTTTCGGGAAATGAGCACTCACATTTCTGCTTTCAGGCTTAACTACCAGAATCAACAGTGGCCAAGGCCGATACAAAAAGACCGGTGAGAGACAACACATTCATCTTTGCCATAAGCCCTTGTGATGGTTAGGTAACGTCATCGAGCGGCTTAACGCTCTCTGTAACTCTTTGAGTAACGATGCTTGTTCGTTACGCGACTTCGGTCATCTATGGGGTCTTCGGGGTTGTCGCGGTATGGCTTTAGATCCTAGGCATGCTATACACCTCTGGCCTTGCCTGTTTCGTCGCATAATAATTGGCCGCGTCCGAAACCATTAAGTTCCTACGCCATACAACCTCGTTAGGCAGATATTGCACATCTCTCCGCCGCAAGTTGTATAACTTAGAAACCTTCAACGTCGCCGCCGCTAACCTTTTACTAATAACTTTCCTAAGCTGTCTAAACCTATCCTCTAGCTCGAACATTTCCGTTCCCTGTAATATATCTGAGTCCCTAGAGCATCCAACTTTCGCTAACTGGGTATCCCATGACCGATGATTTTCCGACACGTAAGACCGAAGGGTGGTTTTGATAATTAGGTTAATCCTTTCTGCAAGATTAGCCTGTGGGTGGTAATGGGCTGCAAGCGCAGCCGATTCCTTACTGTGGAACAGGGGACCGTTGTCACAAGTGATCCATCGCGGTACGTCGAACAGAATGAAGACGTTCTCTTCCAACTCCTTATAAAGAGTCCTAGCAGTCGCCGTCCTAAGGGGAAAAAGCAGAGGGAACTTGGTGAAGTAATCTACGTTAATTTAAATGTTAACAAAACCCCTACTCGATTTTGGGAGCGGACCAACTAAATCGATACAAATCATTTCCCATGGCACAGAAATTCCTCTTCTTTCGACCATCAAACCAGCTGGTTTATCGTTTACCGGTTTCACACTTTGACACACTTTGCAATTCCTTACATGCTTGGTTACATCTGACCCCATGTTCGGCCAGTAGTATCTCGCTCCTACTCTAGCTAACGTTTTCCTAACCCCAATGTGTCCTGCTAACTCGTTGTCATGACATTCCCTCAAAACCCTAGCTCTATCTATTTTCGGCACTAATTCTTTCCATTCTAAGCTATTGTCATGAACAACCACGTGTGTAGCCCTAACAAACAGGTTACTCAAACATACCAGGGAATAGTGATCCGTCACGACCGTAAACCGAACCTCTTCGATATATGGTCGTAACTTCTCTACTGCCCATAGGACCGCCAAGCACTCCTTCTCCGTGGTTGAATAGTTCCTTTCATTCCTATTCAACGACCTACTTAGATAGCAAATTACCTTTTCTCCTTCGTTGAAAGTTTGGGTAAGTACTGCTCCAACCCAATAGTCCGATGCATCCGACAGGTTAGAATCGGGGCGGTTACTAGGCACTCTTTTGCTCTCTGGAAGCCCCCCGCACTCCTCAGACCAGACAAACTTCCTACTTTTCTTTAAAAGGTCTGTCAACGGCTTCACCAGAATTGAAAAATTCGGTATAAATCTCCTATACCAGAATACCGTTCCTACAAAGTTTCTAACCTTTCTAACATTCCTCGGTACAGGAATCCTAAGCATGCTTTATATTTTTTCCGGGTCCACGTGCAACATATTCCCATCCACTACGTATCCTAAAAATTTTAATGTAGACCTACAGAAGTTACACTTCTCCTTACTGACCTTCAACCCTGCCGTATTCAATCGTTTGAAGACTTCCTCCAGAATTACCAGGTGTTGAAATGTAAGGAAGTGGGTAAGCATCAGGCTCTGTGACCTTATTCAACTTCCTGTAGTCTACACAAAACCTAAACGATCCGTCCTTCTTTTTAATCATGACAATAGGTGAGGCCCAGGGACTACTGGACTTCTCAACTATGTCATCCCTAAGCATCTCTTGTAGTTCTTTATCTATGTGGCTCTGGACCGCAGGAGATACAGGGTAGTATCGCTGCCTTATCGGTTCAGAAGCCGTCCTAATTTTATGTTCTACCAGATGTGTGCACCCAATGCCCTTTGGCATACCCTGAAAAACTCTTTCCAGCACCTCAGTCAGTTGCTGGCTTTCTCCGCAATCCAACTCGGTTCTCTCCGTAAGAGCTGAAATCGAAGCCACCTCCTTTTGGCTCGAAAACCTCCACTCGCCTGATCTCAAATCCGAGACAATGCCCGCGCGGACCCAAAAGTCGGCCCATAATATCAGGACGTGTGGAAACGTTGGAATCACAATGCACTCCAGCATCACTTATTTCTTCTGTACAACAAATGGTAGACTCACGCTCCCTACTACATCTACTGCGGCCCCATCCACCAATGAAACCCTACTAATCCTAGCTGTTCCCAACTTAAACCCTAACTCTTTTAAAATTTTCCAGCCGTCCCTACCGATGATTGTACGCGAAGCTCCTGAATCTAATAAACCTACTAAACTATTGCCATAAACACTTACACCTAAATAAGGGCGACCATCATCTTCTTTTTCCTCAAGTGTGAAACCTGAAAGAGTCCGACGACCATTTGCCGAACATTGGGAACAATCCCTTCTTAGAACCTCTAGCTTACCACACCCTATACAATGCCTAGGAGCGGAACAGTGAGCGGAAATATGTCCCACCTGATTGCAGTTGAAACACCTCAACCGCCTATTTGGCTGAGGTTCCCTACTCACGACTGATACTCTTGGAGTCGGCCTGGGCTCGGCCACCCTACGCTCTGCCGCCCTCGCTTCCTCGACTGCCACGTATGACAAATCGGGTTCCAAGGGGTGACGAGACCGAGTAGGAGGTGTCGCAAATGTCTCCAAATTCGCTCGGACCATCTCTAGTTTCCGTCCCAGAGCGACCAAATCTGGGATAGACTTGGGATCTGCCAACCCCAATTGAGTTTGCCAGAAGGGTGCCAAGCTTCCTTGACTCCTCTTCTTCTGCGGGTTCGTTGACTTCTTCATCGTCTTCATCTTCTAGGGAGGCCATTAGAAGCATCAGATCCATCTTCAAGTTGTTCTTCTGATTCATTTGTGTAGTGGGCTGGGACCGCTCAACCCGTGAAGTGGCCCATTCGATTTTGGTGAGTACCTTACAGTACTCCGAAGACTTTTTGGCTGGAGGGTTCTCCAGCAACTTCTCGATCTCTGTGATTTTCCGTTCGACAACTTCCCTATCGGTCGAAATTGAAAAAGGGTACTCGCCAGGTTTGAGAGACCACCGTCGCTGAAGCGCTCTGGCAGCTCGTAGCGACTTCCTCATCCTATCGACGGTGTCAGGTAACAAGCCCCTACACTCAACTTCGTAGGCCAGCTCGTCCTGACTCAACCGATTAATCTCCATTTTTTTTCCAACTAAGCAAACGAGCACAAGGTAAAACAGCAAAGAAAAAAGTAGCAAATCTTACTATCCAAACTGAAAAAATTAAAAGTAAAAACTAACTTGAACCACGGCAACACTAGCTGGTATGCACAACAAGTCACCAAAACCAAAATAGCGCAAAAAGTTGAAAAATAAAGTATGCACAGAGTAATAAAAGGTATATATATGTATATTTGAATGAATATGAATGTATGTAGATATAAGTTATCACCTTACAAGTTTACGTTGCCAAATTCCATTCCCACAGAAATCACGCAGGTGCCGGATGCACTGCACATGCCGTTATCAGACACCCAGTATCATCATACAGAACGTTTCCCAAGCTGCATTATTGCTGACGCTATGTCTGCACCTGAGCAAAGAGCATTTCGCACCTTATAAATAGGAACATTTAGAAATAAGTATTCTGAGTTTTAATTTAGTCTCCAGAGAGTGTAAAACGTTTTGTTTAAATAAAAGTTGGCATTTAGCCATAAGGAAAGAAAATTGTTTTTTTTATGATTTTTATTAAATAAAAATTTAACTGGCGCCCGAGCAGGGACCACAGGGTTACATTCGGTAAATCGTTACAACTAAAAGGTCCTCAAGAAGCACCAAGTTCGTGTTAATTCCGTAAAAAGTCCTCAAGTAGTACGGACGGAAATTTCGCGTGTGTTCTCGATAATTACCAAAATACCCTGTGGCTCCCCCGCGTGTGTGGTGAAAGTGATATTCACAAGGGCCCCTGAGTAATCGCCGGCAGCTGAACACTCGACCCACATGGGAAAAGGAAGCGTTTGACCGCTAGCCGCACCACGACAACGCAAAAGTCAGGACCAATGTATTGCCTGCAGATTATAGTATTGTAAGTTTAGTTTTAAGAAACAATTAAATTAAAGAATTTAAAAATAGTTAAAAAAATTTAATATTACACATAACCATCCTGTAGACAAATAAGTCTAGATAATAAGCAACTGTGTGAAGTGTTTAAAAATTTAAAGAAACAAATTAATTTAAGTGTTTAAATCAAGAAGAAAACCGTAATTAATTAAATCTAATCTGGTAATCTCTATTCTCTTTATTGTCCCTTGCCTTTTTTTTTTCTCTCTCGAATCAAATTTATTTAAACATGGCAAATCCCAATAATGTAATAAGACCTCCTGTTCTTAATGTTCCTATCTCCAATCCTGAAACCCCACGACCATCTGTAGCTAATATCGGTGGAGTTGTCACAAATGAGGCTCTGGAAGCCCTCATTACAGGTGTGGTAACTCGCGTTCTTCAAAACGAAGGACGACAACTTATCCAATCTGCTATAAACCCCTACCATGATCATTTCTCTGGCATAGACCAAACCATTAACCCTGAATTTAGGCAGAATATTTCTGATTTAGATAAAATACCCGATGTTGTTCGTTGCCTTAAAGACTTCAACGGTCAGCCAGGAGAATTTAACTCCTGGAAGAAAACCGTAGACCGAATTCTGCAAATCTACGAAAGCACTAGAGGAACACCCAAATATTTTGGGATCCTTAATGTGATTCGCAATAAAATCGTAGGTCAGGCTGACGTTGTATTGGAATCGTACAATACTCCGTTAGATTGGCAATGCATAGCTCGTTGTTTGACAATGCACTATGCCGATAAACGGGATTTATCTACACTTGAATACCAGATGACATGCTTAGTCCAAGGAAACCTTTCGACGCAAGAGTTTTACCACGTTGTCTATTCACACTTATCTCTGATTTTAAATAAGATAGGTTGTATGGCAATCGCTTAACGTTCTCACTCAAACTTACCGAGACAAGGCATTAGACACATTTGTCAGAGGTTTGAGAGGCGATCTGCCAAGACTTCTTGGCATAAGAGAACCAACTGACCTTCCCCAAGCTTTACACCTCTGTCTAAAGCTTGAAAATCAAAATTTTAAGACTCATCACGCCATATCCCACGCTGGACCATCTCGTGGATCTCAGCAACCTCCCATGCCTCTACAAAAACATTTTTCTCCCAGAAAAATTATTACCCTACAGGTAATAAAGCTCCATTTTATCCTCAGTTAGCCCACATACCGCAGCCTCAATTCAGCCAAAACCATTTCGGACACCGACAAAGACCTCATTTCAATCAACTTAATAATAACTTTCAGCAACAAATACCTCCGCGCCCAATGGCACCTAAGCCACAACCACGACCAGTTCCAATGGACATCAGCGTCCAAACAGGAGCGATTAATTACATGAACAGGCCCCAACAAGACCGTAACATTACAGGGAAAAGGTATGCACACTCAACACAACAAGTCCAGGCACCCAACAAACTCCAGAGAAACTTCCATATCCAACCTCAGGAGACTGAAGCTCAACAAGCCCAAAATTCGTATCAACAAGAGCAAGCAAACTTCCATATCCAACCCCAGGAGACTGAAGTTCAACAACCCCAAAACCAATATAACCAGACACTAATGCAGTACGTAGCGTCATATGGAAATCCAAATGACACTCAAGAACAACTAATTGACTATACAGACATCCATTTTTTAGAATAAATCGCTCTTCACTGCCTTACTTTGAGTGCAGGACGAAGAGTGGAGAAATTTTGAAAATTTTAATAGACACGGGCTCCAATAAGAATTATATTCAGTCGGCACTCATCTCGAAACCCCTTCCTAACAAACAGCCCTTTTACGCCAATTCTATAGGCGGTAATATTAAAATCAGTCACCACGCAATGGTGAACTTATTTGGTATTAAAGATACGAACATTAAATTTTTTCTCTTACCCACACTCAAATCTTTCCACGCTATCTTAGGAAACGATAGCCTAAAACAACTCTCTGCAATAATCCATACTGACGAAAATTTCATGATAATAAAAGACAAGGTTAAAATTAGAATAAAGCAACAAGCCTACACGGCAGTCAACAAAATCGATATAAGAACGGACCATATGAATGTTGAGCAAAAAAACAAAGTTAATCGGTTAGTTCAGGAATTTCCGAATTTGTTCACAGAACCGGATGAGAAACTAACATTCACTACCACTGTAAAAGGTGAGATTCGCACAACCTCTGAAACTCCTGTGTACTCAAAGTTTTATCCCTATCCGATGGCTCTAAAGGATGAAGTAGGAAAACAGATCAGCCAGCTATTAGCGGATGGCATTATAAGACCTTCACGGTCGCCCTACAACTCTCCTATATGGATAGTACCAAAAAAACTTGACTCTTCTGGCGAAAAGAAGTACAGGATGGTTGTTGACTATCGGAAACTGAATACTGTCACGATTTCAGATAAATATCCGATACCCCAGATTAATGAAGTGCTGTCGCAATTAGGCCAAAGCAAATTATTTTCAGTAATCGACCAAATCCACCAAATACCGCTGAAGGAGTCAGACATTGAGAAAACAGCCTTCTCAGTCAATAATGGTAAATATGAATTTACAAGACTTCCTTTTGGTCTCAAAAATGCACCGGCCATTTTTAAAAGAGCCCTAGACGACATTTTGCGAGAACATATCGGCTAAATATGCTTCGTTTATATTGATGACATTGTAGTCATCGGAGAACATGAAGCTACGCACTCTAAAAATTTAAGGAAAGTCTTTGAAACGCTAGAAAAGGCGAACTTAAAGGTCCAGTTGGATAAATGCTCATTTTTCAGAGAAGAGGTAGAATTTTTAGGATTCGTTATTTCTGCGAAGGGAATCAAAACGAATCCTGCAAAGGTAAAAGCGATAGTGGATTTCCCTTGCCCAAAAACATTGAAAGATCTCCGCTCTTTTCTCGGTCTTTCAGGGTATTATCGCCGCTTCATCAAGGGATACGCAGATCTGGCGAAACCTCTTACATCCCTTTTAAGGGGGGAAGGAGGACGAATTTCGAAAAATTCTTCAAATAAAACTCCAATCTGTCTAAACGACGACGCATCCAACGCATTCCAAAAAATAAAAAATTCACTTATATCAATTGATTTGCTCTTAATTTATCCCGATTTTAACAGGGAATTTCAACTCACAACCGATGCCTCCAATTACGCAATCGGAGCTGTATTGGCACAGAACGACCGACCGATAACCTTTATCTCCCGTACTTTGAATAAGACAGAAGAACACTATGCCTCAAACGAACGAGAAATGCTAGCCATTATTTGGGCCTTAAATACACTAAGGAACTATCTATATGGTACAGCAAAAGTTCAAATATTCACGGACCACCAACCGCTAACTTATGCTCTAAGTAGCAAAAACAATAACAGTAAGCTCAAAAGGTGGAAAGCCATACTGGAAGAGTACAATTACGAGCTTAAGTACAAACCAGGTAAAATGAATATCGTAGCAGATGCTCTTTCTAGACCCCCAAAATCATCAATAAATTCACTCACCGGTACTCAACACAGTGCCGAAAGCTCAGGTCAAGATTTAATTCCAGCCACTGAAATACACATCAACGTTTTCAAAAATCAATTGATAATCACTACAGGTACAACTAACTATGGATTTAGTATTCCCTTTCCCACTTACCATAGACATATAGTAACTCAACCAAGGTACACTGAAGACGACCTCATCCAAATTTTCAAAAAATACCTCAACCTAAGTGTAGTTAATGGACTGCAGGCTACAGAAGAAATCATGGGCCAGATCCAAAACATTTTTCCTACACATTTCAAAAATTACAAAGTCCGCTTTACCCAAAAAAGAATAGAGGATTTAACAGATACAGCCAAGCAAGAAGAGGAAATCATTAAGGAACACAGAAGAGCACATCGCAACGCCCGCGAAAATAAGGTTCAATTGCTAGAAAAGTTCTACTTTAACAAAATGAACTCAAAAATATCTAATCTAATAAAACAATGTGTCACTTGCAAAGAGCAGAACTATGACAGACACCCAAATAAGCCCGAGTTAAAAGAAACCCCAATTCCTAATTTCCCAGGAGAAATAGTACATATAGATATCTATACCACTGAAAAAAAACTAGTCCTTACAGCAATAGATAAGTTTTCCAAATTCGCACAAGTGAAATTACTAAAGTCAAAAGCCATTGAAGATATCAGAGATCCGTTACGCGAAATAATCTTTGCATTTGGCGTTCCAAAAATTGTAGTAATTGATAACGAAAAATCCCTGAATTCGCCATCCATAAACTTTATGTTAACCGACCAATTAAAAATTAAAATTTTTAAAACTCCCACTTATAGCAGCTCAGTCAATGGACAAGTGGAGAGATTTCACTCCACCCTTACTGAAATCATGCGTTGTAAAAAGGCTGACGAAACATATAGATCATTTCCCGAACTCTTAGACATAGCTGTCTATGAGTACAATTTCTCAATTCATTCAACAACCGGTAAAAGACCGCTCGAAGTATTCTTTGGGAGAGGTGTTAGTACCAATCCAGAAGACTTCGAGAAAGCAAGGCTCGACAACATTAACAGACTTAAACAGAAACAGGTAACTGATTTGCGATATGCCAATAAAAAGAAACAGCCCATCAAAGATTATTCCCCTGGTACTACAGTATATGCCAGAGTAAACAAACGAGTAGGATCAAAATTATCTCCTAGATTTAAGAAAGAAACAGTAAAACAAAACTTTTCTAAAACCATCCTCACGGAGTCAGGCAGAACCGTCTATAAGAATAATATTAAGAGCTAAAATCTTTTCTAAGATGGCTTATAGCCATTTGTCTTGCAGAAATTCAAATTCTGGATTATTCTAACTCAAGAGCAATTACACTTAATGTCGGAACATCAAAAATTCAAACTGGAACACTCAAAATTATTCACGTAATCAATCTGGAAACCTATGAAGAAACTATCTACGATTTACAACAAACAACTCAGCACGAGGTCGATCCAAGCCATCCAATTTACCCATTCCTCCTTCATGAAATCAACAAAACCTTATCCCTTATTAACCAATTGAAACCCCGCACTACAACAAAAAAATCTTTGAATTTTATTGGAAGCGCGTGGAAATGGGTTGCAGGTAATCCTGACCACGACGACTTCGAAGTAATTAGATCAAAAATTAATAATATCCTAGTAAATAGTAATAAACAAGTAATAATAAATAAATCAACAATTGAGAGAATAAACGAAATTACCAATATTACAAATAAAATTGTTAAAAACTATCAAATAAATGAAAAAAATAACATTGTCAATCATATTAAATTTAAGCTAGAACTAATTAAGGAAGAAATTGTCAATATTAAATATGCCTTACACTGGGCAAAATCCGGAATAATAAATTCCTTCATTTTATCACTTAATGAAATAAATATAATAAAAGATTTTTTTGAAAAAAATTATATAGATTATATAAACATAGAAGATGCACTTGATTTTGCTGAAATAAAAATAGCAACCAATAACTATACCATACTTCATGTTATAAGTTTACCAAACACAGAAAAAGAATCATGTAAAAATATATTAATAAAACCTGTAAAACGAGGTAAAATTGCCTCAAAAATTATATATGAAAACATTCTACAATGTAGTACTAAATTATATGGAATAAGAGATAAATGTAATTCAAATAACAAAATAAGCATATGTAAGAAAAATCAAATTGTAGATCTAAGCGAATCTTATTGTATACCTAATTTGCTCAGGAGCCGACCGTCTAACTGCACAGAAATAAGCAACCAACACATTGCAACAGTAGAAGAACTTTCCCCAGGAACAATACTATTAAACCAATTCAATGGAACGATATTCGTCAATAATGAACCAACAAATCTGATCGGCAGCTTCATTATACAATTTCGCAACACAACAATTACCGTCAACCATCAATCCTACATCTTTAACGAAATTACAAGTACTCAGCCACTTCCTCCAATCCTGCACCCAGACTCCATCTCGGGACCATACGAAGAAATCTTAACGCTTCAAACTATGAAGGAATTACACCTTAACAATACCGAACACATAAAACTGATCGAAGACCAAAATCAATCTAGCTTCCTCATAAACTTTGGCCTTACCACCATGACGATTATCCTCTTGATAGGACTTATGATTATGCGGTCGTTGACATCCTGCAAAAATCAATCAATAAGAAGTACTACGGTCATAGAAGCAAAAGAAGTTCCGGTGCTCAATGTGAGACCAGATTATCAAACAAGGTCACCAATGTCATCGCAAGAATTCATCAGGGCCAGTCAAATACCCTTCTTCTGAAAATGAGGACATTTCCATTTAAGGAGGGAAGAGTTATCACCTTACAAGTTTACGTTGCCAAATTCCATTCCCACAGAAATCACGCAGGTGCCGGATGCACTGCACATGCCGTTATCAGACACCCAGTATCATCATACAGAACGTTTCCCAAGCTGCATTATTGCTGACGCTATGTCTGCACCTGAGCAAAGAGCATTTCGCACCTTATAAATAGGAACATTTAGAAATAAGTATTCTGAGTTTTAATTTAGTCTCCAGAGAGTGTAAAACGTTTTGTTTAAATAAAAGTTGGCATTTAGCCATAAGGAAAGAAAATTGTTTTTTTTATGATTTTTATTAAATAAAAATTTAACTTATATTATTAAATGATATATAAGTATATATGTATATTTGTATGGGCGAGTAACAATATAAAAAATATGCTATATACGTTTGAAATTTGTAAATATGTATGTAAATGTAAATACTATATAGTATAGTATCGACCTATATGTTATGATTACTTATGGTAAAGCACAAAAAAGCAAACTGGCAATGTAAAAAGCGAAATAAAAACCTACTCGGATCTCAGGGTATACACGACCTGAGTTTGGAGTTCCACCGATGAAAATATCTGAGTCTAAATTTTTTATTCCCTCGTTAGCTCTTGAGTTACATGCCGACTAAGCACAAACCACTTCCAACAACAGATCTAAAATAAACAACAACGATTATTTGAACTTTTGAATAAAAAACACAGACACTTCCCGTAAGTCAATATGCACCTCTTTGGTGCAACTTTTTTTTCCCCAACAATTTTTTTTTCTTTTTAATAATGATTTTTTCGTTTTGAGCCCCACGTCTGGGAGTCAATTTATTGCAAATCCCGGAGGGAAGAAGATTTAAATTTATTAATAATATCAAATACCGGGCTGCCTTCAAACAACAAACTTAACAAAGAGGGAGAAGAACGAACTGCAACCACACAGGTGGTGGTTGATGAGCAAATGGAAAAGACTGCACAAAAACGAATGTGCAGACCAAGAAGGAATCGCAAAAAAAAAAACAAGCTGTTGGTTAGCTGCACACACCGGCTGCTCAGCAACGGGGGGTTCGGGAAGATCACTCAGCGCTAAAGCTGATAACAAACACAACAGATAGGCGCCACCCATTTTTTAATGCAAAATTGGCAAAACAAATGAGAAAAAGAAAACGCACAAATTATCTTTTTCCTGATGGGGAATTTATGCTGGTATATTTGATTTTTTTGTTTCTTTTGATGGGGAATCCACAGGATATGCCGAAGTTTTATAAAACAAAGTTGTTTAAAATTTTGAATTAGTTCGGCTAACGGAAGGCGCACAGTTCCGCGTTGTCGTACTGTTAGGGCTAACGAGCCGCGCAATTATAGACATCTAACCGTCTTATAAACGGTTTCGACGTAAAAGGAGAAGAAGGCTTACGGGTGCGCTTTTTATTGCAACGATTGCACAAATATGTTATTCAAAAAGAGAGGGGGGGTACTTATCTGGTTTTATGGGTTTTTCTAGCTGGGTTTCTGCTGGTGGAGGAGTGTAAGCCGTCTCCGCCACAATCACCGGCTTTGGTCATCTTGGGTGCTGCCGTTTCCTTTTTCAGCTTGTCCTTTGCTGTGTTTCTAGTCCTCGGTTTGTTTAATTTTATTGTTCTTGTTCTCGTTCTTGTTCTTGTTCTTGTTATTTTTATTGTTTTCTTTTTCGTTTTTTTTTTTGTCCACTTTGTCGTTGGTTTTTTTTTTTTGAGGCTCTTGCCAGTAAAACGGTAAGCTATCGAATGAGCTAACCGCGCTTTTTTGCCATCGTACTCATAGAAACAATAAAAACATGTTTAATGTATGATCTAAATTAACAAACCATTGTATGATTGCACTTAATGTTTGTTCTAGTACCAATGCATTAAATTGTGGCATCTCTTCTATAAAAAAAGATATATTGCATAGACTATGTTACCTTAAAAGAATGTTTACAGTATGAGTTTTGGGAATCAGTTTATGATAAACCCAACCCATTAATTTTTTTCGATCTCTTTCTTAAAATTTTAACAGAACATATCAAAAATTTTACTTCATATTTCCCTCTGATTTCGAACCAAAATAAATTTATAAAACCGCGGATGACACACAATCTCTCGCGGCAGATAAAAAGAACAAACTATTTAGCAAAAAAATGCAGAAGTAATCCATTTAACATACAATTTAAAAACTACTACAGTTATCTGTGCAAATCCGTGAACAAAAATGTTGAAGTAACAAGTTTTATTCAAATTCTTTTGAACGAGCAAGAGGTAGTGTATTAGATAAATGGAAGGTGGTTGATAAAATTTTGGAAGAAAGTAGACAACCAGTAGATATAAATAATTTAGATATAGATGGTAAAAGTGTCAGCATTTCTAATAAGCTCAATGAGTACTTTCCCGAAATTTCACAAAAATTTAAACCATCTTTAAAGTCTTTAGTAGACAGCAATTGTTCTATAAGAACCACAGAAAACACACAACCAAATAGTTTTGTTTTCCAACCTTTTTCCTCAAAAGAAATTTATAAGATTATAAGATTAAAAAACAAAAAGTCTTGTACTAGTGATATTATATCAAGTATATTGTTAAAGAAAACGTGCTTCCATGTGGTGGATATTTTATGTTACTTGTTTAATATTAGTGTTCAAAATAGTTGTTTCCCTTGACCCCTAAAAAACGCTGAAATTATACCACTTTTTAAAAAAGGTAATAAAAGTAATATTTCAAACTATAGACATATTTTCTCTACTACCAACGTTTTCTAACATTTTTGAAAAACTTATAACATCACGAATAATGGCTTTTTATTTTTTTAGTAGTCATCAGTTTAGTTTTAGAATAGGAATGTCAACCGAGGATGCTATTCTCAGTGTGTATAGCCAGTTGTATGGAAGTTTTAACTGCAACAAATCCATCATAGCTCTGTTTGTCGATATGACAAAAGCATACATGGTTGACCATGACCTGCTTCTAACAAAATTATACAATGCTGGTTTTAGAGGAAAAATTCACAACTGGTTTATTTCTTATATTAAAGAAAGCAATCAAAAACTGAATGTAAATGGGAGCTTTAGTGACTCTCGTATTTTAAAAAATGGTGTACCACAGGGTTAAGTTCTTGGTCCTGTGCTATTCTTAATATACGTAAACTCTCTTTTTGCACTAAATCTAAATAGACTGCCAAATATTTGCAGGCGACATAGCCTTTATTTACCAATTTGTTACAAACCGCGAAAGTATTGCAAAGATCTCGGAAGATCTGGAAGCATTGAGACTTTGATTTCCGAAACATAAACTGATTATAGGCGAGAAGATGAGACTTATGTATTACAAAATATCGAATAACATCTTAAATTATTTTAATTTATTCTTCCATGCTTATGATTATAAAAATTGTGTCTACCTGTACATAGTTGTGGAAAATGTAATTACGTTAGTAGTTTACCATGTTCTAATAATTATTTTAAGATAGAATTGGTATTGCAGTATTGGTTAACCATAATTTAAATTGGAAAGATCATATCCAAACTGTTAGATCACATATGTTCCTTTTAACGCGCAAAATGTATTTCATAAAAGAATATTGTTCAAAAGAAGTGTTAAAGTTAATCTATTACCGCCTTGCTCACTCCAAGTTGGGGTGGTTGTTATAATAAATCGTTTGGCTTAGAGCTGGCCTTTATTTAGAGATCTGCATATTCTACCAATGAAACACCTTTACGTTCTTAAAGTACTAAAATAATTTTTTAAACAAAGCGATAATTTTCCTAGTAGAACTTCACAGTTTCATAATCATTGTATAAACACCATTCATCTTGTCAATATTCCAATCAAGTACAGAACCCATTTTATTCACTTCTACACCGTTATAGCTCCTTTAATGTTCAATAAACTGATTACCTTTACCTTTTTCTGTTCGTAAAGCTAAACATACATCTAAATTCATTCTTAAAAGAGATTAAGGACTGGTTATTCACTATCAATTATGAAGTCCTTAAATCGTAACTTAAATGTGATCTGCTATCCAAATCATCATACTAGATGACATACTTATATTTCTAGTTAAATCACTACGTCATTCCACACTAACTTTCAAGTTACGGATTGATCACATTTTTTTTTTTAAGTAAATTGTATTTTAGCTTTAAGTTGAGAAGAAATAATAAATAAATAAAAATAAAAAAAATAAAAAATAAATAGAAATTATTCAAAACAATACTAAAAGGTATATTTATATATATTATATATAAAGGAAGTTGATAACAATTTTTGTAACAGAAAGGAAGTAATTGTTGTTTTTTTGTTGTTGTTTTAAAGAACTTAACACTCAAGTGGGTATTACTACACTTTAAATGCCTGAGCACGTGTGAAGTGTTTTTAGGAAAATGGGACAGACAGAAAAAGAAAATTTTTTTGGCTCAGTGGTTATTTGACGCGCTGCCATGTACGACGTCTCGGTCGAAGTTGAGCCGCCTATCCGCAGCTGTTAGACTGACGTGGAAGATTAGCGGCACCGCTTATATGTCCTCGATCAGACCTTTCATATCGAGGTAGGGGAACACTTCTGGAAAGATAAAGCCGTCAAAGTGTACTCTCTCATGATACATATAATTGGGGTAGTAAGCCCCTGAGATTAGGCTGATCGACGTGATCATTGCTCCTGGAACTTGCCTTCGAGTCCACTTAATGACGAAATTGTCCAAACTCATTAGGATATAATTTTATGTACTCAGATCACCTTCACATTCGCATAGAATTTGCTGCTATAAAAAAGTTTCTTTTTAAGGGCAAAATCATCTTTGGCTTTAGTCAGAGCCACTTCTACATACTTGTTAAAATATAGATATTGATCTAGTCACATCCCAAGGTATCTGACTACGTTTAGAAAAGAAAGTGGCTGGCCGTGCTGTCCCACGATCGAAAACTTTCGGTAATACTTTCTGTTGTCCCTAGAGGCCCAAACAAAGGCGTCTTTAAAAAAAATGGTTTCGGACTTCTGAATGTTGATTTTCAACTTCCAATTACTGCAATATCGTTTAATTTTATTAAAGTTGTATACGTACGCTATGGGATGGTGAAGTGGACCTTTCAGATCGCTTGTGTAAATATTGAATAGGATGGGCGAATTTGCCGCACTTTATTGTAGACCGTTTTTAATATGAAATGTTCCAGCAGAAGTCACATCGCCACTTTTCACCATGAACTGTCTATTTGTTAACATATTGTAAAGAATGTTTAATAGAGCCCAACCTGTTTAGCTTGAAAAAGAATTCGTCTAACCATACGATATCGAAGTCATTTTCCAAGTCAATCAGGCAGGTACCAGTGCACTGGTTCTTGCCTTTAAAATTGATCATCCGGAAATATATGTTTGTCCTCAACCCACTCAGTCAGGAATTACTGATGTTGATTTGATTTGTTATTTCCCTTTTGGGGATGGGATGAACCACCGCAGTTTTCCAATTCGCTGGAAAATGGGCATTATTTATTGCATTATTAAATAGGGTGGTATAAATATCCACCGCTTCTAATGAGAGATTTCAAAGCACAATGTTTGGTATTTCATCGGTTTCCACTGATTTGTTACTTCTAAGTGATTCGATGATGGAGCTCTTCCTTCAATATAAATACTGGTTGTAAGTACCCCATCATCAACGATGACATTATTTGCTATATTCTTGTCACTAAACTAGGTGAAACCCGAGCTCTAGAATCGCCACTTCACTATTTCATTTCGAAGGTAGAAATTGTGCACAAGGACTCAATTTCCAAGGTCGTTCACTTACTGGAAAGTCCCTTCTATATCCTTTATCTTTATACCTGTGGATCCTCGATCAAAACAAGTTGTCATCATCAACGGCCTTATTTGGATCGATTCCGGCTGCTACAAGTATTTGTTCGTTGTTCGAGCGGTTTCTAAATAGGGAAGGTCGTTACGAGGTCAGTACGAGGTTTTTAGTTTTTACAGAAGCCTACTTTTATATTAGTGCAGTGTTTCAATAGTTGCTTTGCGGAATAATTCTTCGTTATTAGTGTGTTGATACTGTGAACAGTTATTTCTGTGCTAAGACCGCAACGATAACTGTCATACACGAAAGTGCGTAGACAGTTTGTAGAGTGTTGGATAGTGCACGTCAATTCTATTCATGTGTCGAAGAGCAGAAGATCCAAAAAGCACTCGTGTCTGGGAAACCACGGTCTATCCGTCACCTTAAGACTGAGTCGGTACATTACACTCTGCTGACCCCACCAATTGAATAGTATGTTTCCTTTAATATTTGGTGTCCATGTTTGCCGTTAAAATCTCCGCCCATAATAAAATAATTCTCCTTTAATTCTAGCCTAAGGAATCGAAAAAGTTTGTCGAACCCTGAAAGAAATAAGTAAGATCGAGTAGAATAAGGTGCATAAACAGATACCTGGTATAAAAGCTTTTCACTACGGAGAGACTTAAACGTACCACGTATGCTTCCAATACCTGGAACCTACGTACAAACCTTAAAATCGCAGTCCTTTTCTTTCAAAAATTGTAAGCCTCCTTCTGAAATGGTGTCTTCGTACTATTTAATATCTTCTCTGCCTAGTTTCGTGTCTTTTCGTAGGCTTAGATTCGCTGACCAAATACTCATTAGAGGCTTGGTCTATATGCAACTTAAATAGCGTGGCTCTTTGTTCGTACCTAATCAGTGAATTAATATTTACTACAAAGGTTTGCTCCTCCATGTATGTACCTATTACATCTGGGGGTGCGTTAGGTGTGGCAGCACCGCAGACCTAGCTGTGTAGGCTGTTTCTGTGATTGACACTGATGCTGAGCTTTTTACTCCTGAATAGAGAGCAAGATAGCCAGCATGTCAGATACAGGTCCCGGTGCTCTATGTATTGGGGTCTGAGAAGCAATCTTCGTTTGTCGTACCGTAGTTCCCCTACCTGCTGGTGACAGTAACGGCTGGTTTTTGTACCTGCACGAGTTTTTTTTATATATGAGAATATCGGATAACCCCGATAGTTTGTTGTGTGTCCCTCGTTAATACACAAAACGCAAGAGAGTTGGCTTTTTTCTGACCCTGCATCCGAACCTAGAGCGCATTCCTCGGGCGCTGTAGACTGTTTTACAGTAGATCGCGTGCCTATATTGGCTACAGCTATGGCTAGCGCTAGCAAGCGTTAAATTAGGATTTGTAAAATTTACGACGCAGTAAGATCACGAGGTTTCGTGAGCATTGATGTTTTTTGATATTTCCTTTTCTTTTTTTGTCGACGAGTGTCCAGGTCGTGCGTACCGATACTAAAAACTTTGAACCTAAATTGAAACAATCACATTTCATAATTAACTAAAAGTGAATAAAAAAACTGAGAAAGTATTCAACATACTGGTAGATACAAGAAACAAGAAGTTACTATGGCAAATGCCCTCACAAAGCTCTACAAAATGGGTCAACAGTTGAAACAGACGAACTTAGCCTTTAACATCAACAATGAACACAATACGATTTTAAAAAGGTTTCCCCCTTTAGCACATGAGCCCAATCATTTCGCACCCATAAAACATACAATAGTACACTAGGATAGTCACAAAAGGCTTTATATATTGATGACCTCCTTATCACCAGTAGAAATGAAGAGCAACACAAGGAACACCTTGGAATTCAAAAGACTAGAAGAAAACCGCATCAACATTATTATATCGAACTGCGTTTTTCGGTGTTTCCAATTTTAATTTCTAACCCACATAATTAATGCAGCAGGTATTACACCCTCAAGAGGTCGCGTGAAAGTCATTTTAAATTTGCCAACATCTACGTCAATCCAGCACATTCAGCATTTCTTCGGGATGATAAGCTACTATCATCGTTTTATTCCTAAACTTGCTGAAGTTATTACACCACTTTACGCACATTTGGCTTCCTTAACAAAATATAAAAACAACAAGTTGTTTTTTTTTTTGACCCGAAAATATTAACAATATTTTTCATCACGTAAAAGTAGCGGTTACACAAGCAATCCTTATAGTTCATCCCACACTTAACGCAACGATTAGCATTGCAACGGATGCTTCTGACACGGTCGTTGGTGCTGTCCTACAATAAAAGAACTCGCAGTCTTGGCAATCGCAAGGGTTTTTTCTCAACGAAACTCAGATATGCAGAAACCAAATACTGAAATTTCGAATGCGAGCTACTGGCGATCTACCTCTTTGTGGAAGGTCGGTAGGTAACTTCTATGTAACTAATCTTCACAGACCTAAATTACGAGTCATTTCGATTTCTAGGCTACAACCAACTGATGAAGAACTGCAAGAATTGCTAAAGCAAGAAGGCACAAAAAAAAGCTTCCAGTGTTTCATTAAAGGAGTTCAATTTTTCTAACGTAGGCATTTACTGCGAAACTTCTACCAATAAAAGCAGGCCTTATAACCCTTCAGCTTTGCGGTTAAGTGTTTTCAACGCTTTTCTGAAAGGTATTTTGGGCCGAACATAAATTAGAGCATCAACGATTAGGCGAGATCATGCAAAGGTTATCAGTAGTCAAAAGTTTACAGACATACCAAATCGGAACACAGAAAATTCGAAATACCAAGCAAGCTACTCTACCACATACACCTAGACTTGGTAGGACCACTTCTACCATCTAATGGTTTAACTTAATAACAGCGGTAGCCAGGTTTACTCGTTAGCCTGAAGCCTACCCTTAAGTTGATATTCCAGTGAGCTCTATTGCAAAAGATTTCGTCAAGAAGTTCATTTCACGTTTCGACATGCTCTCGATAATAACCACCGACCAAGAAAATCAGTTCGAGTCTAAACTCTTCAACGAAATTTTTAGAATGTTGGTAATATGCAAAACACACACACAACACCATACCATCCACAAGCTAACGGCATGATTGAGCGTTCTCACATTCAACTTAAGTGCTCTTTGAAGGCCAGGTCCAAGACCATTAACAAGAGCTTGGAACTCCTGATCATCATCTTGGGGATTCGCTGCGCCTTGACGGAAGATTGGAATTGTTCTGCAGCAGAAATGTTATATTTGCAAAATTTTCGATTACCTGGAGAGAATTTTGTACAGTAGACAACAAAAAAATCCCGAATCCTCACCAGAAGGCGTAATAGAACAATTACATTATGTAATGAAAAACCTCTTACCAAAGGAACCTCGCCAAGCCAGTCAAGAGTTATTCGTCCCCAAATATTTAAACGACTGTAAATACATTTTCGTAAGAAATAAGAAGATTAAAAGCAGCCCTATGCCTTCGTACGAGGGGTATTACAAAGTGGTTCAACGAATGAGAATGGAATGAGCCAGTGCATTCCATTTAAAGTTCCGGTTATAATAAAAAAAGACGTCAAGGTGAACATTCGTTTGAAGACTCGACTGGAGAAATGTGAATAATAATATAACTGATAATTATAATTGAAAATGATAATTAATTAGCGAAATAAAATAGATTGAGCAAGCGCTAAATTAAATTTGCAAAAGCACTGAACACACCAATGGCATCTCCAAAATTTACGTCGCAGTAAGATCACGAAGTTTCGTGGGCATTGATGTTTTTTTGGTATTTTCTTTACTTTTTCGTCGACGTCTCAACCTAAATTGAGACGAACATATTTTATAGTTAAGTAGTTTTAATTCTTTTATGTTTTATTTTAACTTTTATTTTTATTTTAATTTCTTTTATGTGAATAAAGAAGAGTTATCAAAATTTTTGTTATTTTAGCGGCTGTTTCTGTTTTTGTTGTTGTTCCTCATTTAGCGAGCACTTTTTTCTGTAGGGGGCTTGATGCTATTGTTAAGTGCTTCAACATCAAACTCTTCATCATCTGCCTCAGAGGCAACTAGAGATGCGAAGCTATTGTCTGTTTCCATGTAGCGGGCTTCACCACTGTCTGAGACGTATAGATAGTCGTCATTATCTTGATCAGGGCATTTCAAAGCTGCTGCTGTTGATGACGTTGAGTTCGCTCCTTCTCTCACTCCACTTAAAAGTTTTTCAGTAAAGTTTGAAAGTGAGGGACGCTTTACTAAGTTATGAAACGGCCTAAGCTTACTCCTTTTCATCATCGGCTACTATTGCTGGGCTGGTTGGCTTGATGTAATTGCTAATGCATCACCTGATTTTTCAGTTGGTCCCGGTATTGGCACAGCGGACCGTTCTCCAGAATCCATAGCGTATTTTTCATTACGCACTTTTAATTGTTTATTTATTTCCTTTTTCTTCTTTAAATAAAAAAAATATAGATCTTTTCGATCTGCAGTCGAACCCGCAATCTTTGGCTTGGTAACCGGCACACTACCACTGGGCTATTTGGAGCCCTATTTAAAACTCGTCAAATGCCTGTTTTATTTGTAATACTATTCCAACGAAAGTCAAAACACGTCTATACACCTTAGGGATCTATGAACGACGAATCTAATACACAACCACTTGAGCCACGGCTACCCGTAAACATATATATATTAAATGTGCGTGACTCACTTGTGATGGCATAGTGAAACACAATAAACACGGCAACTCTTATTGACCACGTACTTATCACTCACACAGATCAAGAAATTAAATCTGCTGTCATTCAAACTGATATATCTGATTCCAGTTTTAATTCAACAAACAAGTATACTGAAAATGTAAGAGTGAACGAAACATCCAACCAATACAAAGTTAAACGAGTTGTGACCGTCTCCACCATTACTTCGTTAAAAAGATGACCGATATATACAATACGCAGTTACAACTTAAACAATTACAAATAAAAACAAAGGTAATAATAACAAGGCATTATTTATGCCTCACACCAGAATTTATCAAAATGTGTCAAAAAGGAGATAGGCTTTATAGAATATGGAAAAATAACACGCGTAATCAAAATAACGAGCATGAGCACAAACAGTATCGTAAGATAAAATAAAAAAGCACGGGAATACTTTTTGGAGATCTTTCAAATCTTGTTCATATGAGTTTACATAAGAGTTATCGCATTCTAATTATGTCTTGACACTTCATTAAAGCTTTTTACATACAAGTACTGTGGCATGACAAACTTCTTGAAACTCTTTATAGAAGAGGCAAACTACCGCAATGGATAGAAAAGTATCTAACAGATATAACGTCAAATGTTAAACTCTCTAATGTGACCAGTGCCAAAAAATATTAGCAAGTATGGTGTCCCACAAGGCCCTAGCTGGGTCCAATTATATTCGTTCTCTTTACTAATTATTTTATTAATTACTTTACTAACTCTGCGGTTTTTTCAATATCAAGAGCATTTGAATACGTAGACGATACCGTCATTGTGGTAAGTTTTAAAGAAAATGGGTGGCATCCAATATTTTATGGAGGACTAAATTAATGGTAAAATTAGACTCGTTTTATTAAGGACAAACATTGATCTTAGGTCTTTAAGTTGCCTGAAAAAAGAAAGTTTTTCGGACTTGGCTGGTATTGAACCCCGAACCGTCCGTTGTTGTTAAAAAAATTAAAAACCTTGAAATCACCATAGATGATCACTTTACTTCACCGGAATACATCAACCGGGTTCGCCTACCATTGAAGACTGTAATCCTTGTGATAACATACATCAAGAAATATACCAAAATCCAAGTCCAGAGAAATATCTGTTACTCGTTAGCCGATTCCTGAATCTTGACACTATCTAGAGCATTTAACGCCGCTTAGGAAGAATCATAAATAATAACAACACTATTCTCGGGAAGAGTGCGATAGCTACGGCGCCACTAAAACACATTTCACTCCGTTTAGGCGGGAGGGGCAATTTCCAAAAAAAAAATTACTTCAAATTAAAAAAAAGGATTTAAAAACATCGGCAACACTAACAATACTTATACTTATAGGTTTTCTGAAAACCAGAAATTTTTTCTTTTTTATTTCTTTCAACCTAGTTAATTGTGTTAATAGTTTTTGAAATAAACACTTGCACACTCAAAATTTATCAAAAAAAAAAAATTATAATGATTTTTATTCTAAAATGTGATATTAAGTACTGAATTGGCTTTTATTGTTATTTGATGTCCCTATTTATTCTTAATCGAACACTGAAATTAAGATAGTTGTGTGTCTTCTAGTTTATGAGAAATTTGAAAATTATAAACGGTGGTGGATTAAAATCTTTTAGATGCAGTCACACACCTTCCGCTTCATCGATAATATAGGGAGATTCATCGTGAGGTTTGATTTCAATAGGCTTTTTCTGACAGATTACACGTAAATCCTATCAAACTGCTTAGTAATTTTTATTTGGTATCATTTGGCAAATGATCGTAGAAAGATTCACAACACAGTAACATCTCCAAATTGTTAAGCTGTATTACGAAAATCAACGTTCTGTGAAAAATGTTTTTCGTGCGATTCGAGGAAATTACGGTGCTCATAATTGACCTACTGAACCACTATTGCCAATACCATTCGGAAATTTGAGTCCCAGTTTACTCGACTCGACAAAGTGAAGAGACTATAGCAGCTGTAGCTGAGAGTGTACGCGAAGACCGTGACGAATCGACTCGTCGTCTATCTCAGCAGCTTGGCTTCGCGTATGGCGTTTTTTACGTGAGGATCTCTGCCTAAAAGCGTAAAAATTTCAACTTTTGCAAGAATTTAAGCCAGGTGACTTGAATTTGCTTCATTTTGTCAGTGAATGGGCTCTGGAAAAACTCAACGAAAATCCGGTGTTTTATCGTAAAATTTTGTTCAGTGATAAAGCCCATTTATAACTCAATGGATACGTTAACAAAAAAAATTACCGTATTTGGGCTGATGAGCAACCTGAAGAGTACCAAGAGCTACCACACCATTAAAAACAACGGTGTGCTGTGGTTTATGGGCTGGTGGAATCATTGATCCATATTTCTTCAAAAATGAGGCAAATCAGAATGTCACCGTCAATGGTAATCGTTATCGCGCCATGTTAACGGGCTACGTGCTTCCTGAAATTTAAGCACATGGTCTCTGTGAGCTCTGATTATTACAAGACGGCGCTACGAGCCATACATGGAGTGAAACAATGGATTTGTTGATAAATCGTTTTGGTGAGCACTTAATTTCACGTGTTGCTACGTTAAATTGACTGCCCAGATCGTGCGATATCACACCTTTGGACTATTTTATCTGGGGATATGTAAAGTCTCAGGTCTTCAGGAATAAGCCAGCTACGATGGACGCTTTGGAAGCCAACATTACTCGTGTTTTCCGCAAGATACTAGTTGCTATGCTCGAACAAGTTGCCCAAAATTTGACCTAACGAATGGACCACCTCAGACGTAATCGCGGCCAACATTTACATGATATCATTTTTAAAAATAAATGCATGATTGTTCTTTTAACAGATAATAAAAATTTGAAGTTCACTTTCAATCTTATGTATTTTGTTTTACATTATAAATTAAACCTCATGATGAATCACTCTATACATGGGTACACTAGCGTTATATAACCTCTTTATAGACAATGCTTTCGATAGAAGAAAATGGCCATGTACTGGCGAATGTGGTTTTTACTTGTTCGACACAAACATTTTTTTTTAGAAATTTGTTCTGGTTTTCCATATCGTTTATGGTGTTGGTTGGATCGTTTTTACTTCCAAATTCACCTGTGCTATGATTTGTTGTTTCATGAACCGTACAACCAGGGAATATTGTTTCAACACATGTGTATTGTTGAGCGCTATCGGTACAAATACGATTGGGTTGGGGTTTACACATTTGTGGATATAAGGTCACAAATCTGCTTTACATTTCGAGTTGACTTTAAAGCAGAGCACGACTTTGTCTTCTTTACAATATAACCCCACCACCACGATTTTTATTTGATCGGCTATGCGCTCTCGGTAATACTTTCGTTTCGTCAGGCACGTTTCATCTACTTGCACCGTTTTACCTTCGCCGCCGATGTTGACATCAGAGACAGAGGCTATTATTCCTGCTATCTCACGAAAGTAGTTATAGTAATCTATTACCGTGGATTTACTGAGCTCTCTCATGTCATCGCGATGTCGCCAAGCAAGTAAATGCTATGTAGATTATATATAATACAATACAATACAAAATAATATATACGAGTAAGAAATTCCTAAATTTTTTTAGTATAGGATTTAAATAATTTACCTGAAAAGCTGTCTTTATCGGTATCTTAATGACAAAAGAGATTAGGAAAGCCAGTACTTCCCGAATTTCCAGTCGACATTTTGGCCCATGGATGGGTTGACAGTATTCCTGCATATTTGTGGACTTACAGCTGAATTTTTTACTTTTATTTTGTTCCACCTATATCGGTAAGTTGCAACACAATGAGGGAATGGAAGTTTTATCTGGAATGAGTCCAACCTCTTCTAAAAAAGCAATGCTTTTTTCGTTGGTCAACACCAAATCCCCAAATGAACAAAATATCGAAAGAATTTTAATTTAAGGATGAAGTAGTGAATACTTAGCCGATATATTTTACTAACAGAAAAAAACACTTCACAAACAACACCTATTAAAAAGGTTTAATTATGATTGCCTTGGTAAACAATAGTCTGTACCACATTTGCATAAAAAAAAAACGACGGTACAAAATTCGAATGTTTGTTCATTTTTTTTATGATCGAAGTGGGTATGCATACTTTGAACATTAAAATTGCATTATAATACATAGGTATTATACATAAGAGAAATTAAATAAATTTGCTGGAGTTGTGCAGTCGTACAGTAGTACCTAGGTAATGTGATTTTTTTATAATACATTACATTTTCATGTCTGAAAATTTTAAATGTGCAATAGGTATAGGATAAGTTCAAAGTTTCTTTAAATTAATATTCTTTAAGTGCAAAAGAAATTAGCATATACCCAACCTCACACCTACAGCAAATTCTATAGTGTGTCCAATCAGGGGGTTGCAGGGCTATTTATACGCCGTAATAGTGAATAAAAAAGTAGTTTTCGTAATTTTCAACTCTTTCATAAACTAGAAGACGTAAAACCATCTAGTTTTCAGCGTTCGATTAAGAATTCAAAGGGACATCAACTAATTAAAGCCAATTCAGTACTTAATTTCACACCTTTTAATAAAAAAAAAGTAGGTCTTATTTTTTGATAAATTTTGAGTTTGAAAGTATTTTTTTTTTTCAAAAACCATTAACACAAATAACTAGATTTAAACAAAAGATAAAAGAACCGATTTCTGGCTTTCAGAAAACCTGTATTTTTGTATTGTAAATGTTGCCGTTGTTCTTTAATATTTTGTTTTCATTTAATTCATTTTTTTTTAATTTGCCTTTCTCGCCTAGACAAGGAAACATAGACAACCCTTCCATAGCAAAAAATACTTATATTTTACAATTCTACAAAAAACCCTTACTATTTTGCGGCGCTGTAGTTATCAAAATTTGTCAAAATTAATTGCTACTAATTTAATTCAATAAATAAATACAAAAAAAGTATTTATGTCCCACACAAGAAACACTAACCGTAATACAAATCACTTGAAATAACGAAACCTCACTTATTACACTTTTTAATTTATTATAATTTCAACTAAGCTCCGTAATTATGACTGAACATCTTTTTTTTTTTTTTTATAATACCGCGCGCGCACCAAGAAGATATGAATACTCTTTTACTGGCTTTTTCTCCAGGGCGCGGGCGGGTGGTGTAGTAGTTTGAAACTTAGGTGTATTAGGTTTAAATATTTTTCCCAGAGCTGGTTGTCAAACTGGACGAGACGTGCTAGTTGTTAGCTCGTTACATTTAGCCCAGCCAGCAACCACTCCAACATCAGTGTTATGCCTTCATGTCAGAGTTGACGCCGATGGGATTTTTCATACAACTACATACAAATTCTATGAAAAGACTTTTTCACAGAATTGCCTCGCACGGGATTCGAACCCACGACCCTCTGCTTGAGGAGTCTATGCATATACCACTACACCACGATTACCCACGGATTTAATGAAATCAGCTACAACAATTATTTACTAAATTCAGGAACAATGAGCCACAAATTATCGAAAAATATCATTGTGAATAGAACATCACAGAGTTTCTCACAAAAATATCAATAGTAAGTATCGTACTGAGCGTAGTTAGCGCTGAATTCAGAAAAATTTGTGCATGTGGTTGCTGTTTTTTCACGGATTTTTAGTGATGAGGTAACTACCATACACTTATCAGAGGAATAACAGTTTGACCGTGTTAAGATGGCGAAAGTATTTATGAGAGAAGAGTAAGAAGTAAAGAGAGAAAGAAAGTCACGAAGAATATATAAAAATTGGAAAATGTCACGTCCCACATCATTTATCCTTATTTTATCATTATTAGTTCGATCGTTGCGTATCGTAAATAATATTTTGTATTAGAGTGAGAGATGCGTCGCCCTCTACAGAGGTGTTTCAATTCACTTATCCCACCTTAAATTTTATCAAAATAGTGCAAAAGTAAGCCCTTCAGTGTGTAGACATGAGATAACCACTCACTACGAAGTCGAGAGTCACCATCTCAACAGGTTCTATTGGAGATCATTACACTTACAGAAATTCGAAAACACTTGTATACATTCCTCAAAAAAATACACAGCGTTGTTATTCGTTTGTGTGGCAACACTGGTTTGCAACGTTTATAAAGAGACCATTTGTTTCTACCTCATTATCACCAAACTATACCTTAAACCTTCAACAGACCATAGCACACAAATTAAAAATATATATATATATATATATATATATGTAAATCGGTTGAATTGTTCGTAAGTTCGCTGAATGCTCTCCATTCATGATGCATGAACTCGTTGAAGGGGACATCACGCTTGGCTAGCATAATCGAAAAGAGGGCGAACAAAGGTGATCTATAGTGATCTGGTCATGCACCAGGTGGAAAAAGTGCTTAGATCTATTTGCAGGAGACATGACTCCAGTCTGTGAGGAAATGGGCTTAAACAATTTGGTATCGTCAACATAGAGAAAAAGTGCTGAGTATTGAATGAAATTTCCAAGATCATTAGTAGTTAGGATGAAGAGAAGTTGACCTACGTGACTACCTTGAGGAACCCCTGATGTGACCAAGAATGGGGCCGATAGGAGATAAGGTAAGAAGATATCCATTTTAGGAAAATGGGTTTAAAGCCGAAGACAAACAATTTAAACAGAATTAGTTTATGAGATATCTTATCAGAAATCTTATTGAAATCAGTTGTTATAACGTCAACTTCTTTACCACTTTCTAATTCTGAGAGAACAGAAGACATGAATTCGACGGGGTTAGTGGTAGTTGATCTACCTTTTAGAAAGCAGTGTTGGTTAGGGGATATAAGAGATTTGCGCTGAAAGCTTAAGGCTTCGTAGAAAATTCTTTCGAGGAGTTTCGGTTTATGTTACTTCGGCCTTTAATCCCTTTTTGTATATCGACGTTATAAAGAAAACTTCCATATCCGCAGAAATTTACCTTGAGAGAGCGATAACCGGAAGAGATTTAAAAGGGGATGAGAGAGTGTTGAGGAACAGTTTTTAAGAAATATGGATGGATAACCGTCTGGGCTGGGTAAGTATTTATCATTAAGTTGCTGTAACTCATTTTCTATTACTGTCTGATTAAAACTTTTAAAAATAGATGAGCCAATAATTAAGTTAAGTAGGTATTTAAAATAGAAGGGATCCGATTCGAAGGAATTATCGGGAAAGAATTGCTTAAAAAAAGGAGCAAAAAAGTTGCCTATGGTATGCTAATCGGTTGATGATATGTTTTATATGAGAGGGATGGAAGAAAAGAATTTTTTTTTGTAGTAAACAAATTGGTAGAAAGACTTAGGATCGTTTATAAGCTTGGATTGCGCACTATCAAGGTATCGCTGGTAGAGAACGTTATACAGCTGAGGACTTCAAGGTATGACCCGAGATAGTTGTAATAGTCAGCAAGAGAATTGGAAGAAAAACTGCCCATAATTTGATTCTCTTGTAGAAGAGGTTTAATTGCGCGAAAAGGGGACATATAGAAAATTAGAATTGAATAATTCTCTGTAAAATAATGGAGAGAGTACCGTTAAGAGACATATTGGCGAATTCAAAAGAGAACATTTACTGATATGCGTTGACTTTGTGGAAATTCACTTTAATATATGAAAGTCGTAAGAAGAGGCAGCTACAGATGGGACGGGCTGAATAGGAGTGTAGCGGAAAAGGAAAAGAAGAAGTGGTAGGTGAAAGTTATCAATGGTCAATAGTAAGAGGGGACAGACCACGATAGATTAGTTTATGGGTTCAGTGGTGAAGCTGGAGACCCCACTAACTTGGCAATAGCTAAAGTTTGTAAGCTCATCGAAGAAGAGACATTCTTTACTCGAGTAAGAGTTTGCGATAAAAAAAGATTTTCGCTTTTATTTATTTGTAAACTCAAAGAAGTATTTTAAAACTATGTTCATATATGTTTGTATATGTAATTCAATCATTGTTAGCTATGTATTATCTTATTAGATAAACTTTACCATCGGTTTTAGTAATCCTGCTGACCTGTTTCAGCAACATCAACTGATTGAGTCCAGAACAGTTCAGGTAGATTGAGAGAGGATCTGATAAGTTAATTACAATATTTGGTATAATTCGATAGATTTTTCCGGTAGAATGTAAAAACATATAACGTACCTGCAGGGGAGAGGTATCTTAATTGGAACGTAGTCAAGCTATGATGAAGTAGAAACATCGATTGGAGAAGAGTTTAGGACATTGTGGAATGCCAGTAGGACACGTCAACCAGAATCATCCTTTTGACGGGTAAGATCGTCGACCTGAAAAACATTGAAACTAGAAGGAATAATTACTAATTCTTTATATCGGGAATTAAATTAGTTTCATTCAGAGCGTGGATCTCAAATGGTAGTGCGTGAGATTGGCGCAAGACAGAACGGATTTTAGATCACAGTCCTCCTACGTTGTGGTAGTAGAAGGTAAGAGGAATGTTATTTCTAGAGGACGAAAAAATTTGTCGTTGTCAGCTCTACTCCGTTGAAGGTGTGAGATCCTTTTTGAGTGCACGTAGTTACCAAGAGCAGCAAAGGCGTCTGAGACTTTTCGGGGAGACATCTTAATAATCTTGTGGAACTAGATATGTAGGTTCCTTAGACTTGTAAGGTCAGTAAGGGGACCTTCCTATTTTCCTGAGTCGGATTTGTCATGCAACGTATGTTCTCGTACGTCTCTTTTTCTCTAAGTCTAGAAAGTGCGTAACGACATTTTGCTTTGTCAAAAGTTTGTTGAGTTATTTAAACTGTTGGAGGCAGAGGGGGTCAAAAATGGGGCTAGTGGATGAAGATGTTGAGAGCGAGGCAGCGGTTATTGAAGGTGCATTATACACTTTTTCAGATGAGAGATTTAAGATATGGGATCTAATGAAATTGGGATATTTAGCTCCGGTTTTGAGATCGAAATTTGGGAAAGTAAGGGCATGTGCAGAAGGGTTATGTATTTCAAAGGCGACAGTGTGAGACGTTGGGGTTAATTTGAAAGAAACGCGTTGACGTGGGGGCTTGGGTGGAAAGGAGGCGGCTGGTGTTATGTAATTGGGTTACTGATGAGGTTGGTTGGGGATGTGGTTAGAAGGGGAAAAATTGGGGAATATATAAGTTTTGAATCTTCAATTGAGTCAGGTTTAGAACGGGAGTTGGAAACGGGTTTCGGCATCTATTACTAGATTAAGCATCAGGTTTAGGACGATTTAGAATGGGTTTCGGTATTTTTGCTTCATCCTGCTTCTTGCTCGAATTTTTCAACCAACACTCAAAGATTGAAATTGTTGCTGCTGTAATAACCATTCATATTAAGTCAAAAGATTGAGTTTGAAGCTGCGCTTATATCTGTGATGAGATGTTGGAAGCGAATTGCATTGGCTAATGGTTATGCCATATTTCTTTTCTAAGACATTCGAGATGAAATCCACATCAGTGTTTGGTAAGCACCTCTGATAAGAAGCGCAGCGACTAGTTGATTCTTCAAAGAAAGCCTGTCAAGTCTACATACGTTTCCATTCGGAAGTTGTCCAAGTTAAATTGAAATTATTAATAAGTTTCTGTGGGGCGGCGACTGGAGGAGTTGGCATAGATGTATTCTCTGCTGTCCAGTTGGACGAAAGGTTAAGGTTTGGCCGTCCGCAGGTGACTTACATGTGGAGGTGAGCGTGAATCAATTTCAGGTTCCATTAACTCAACCATGAGCAAAGTATTATTGTGAACGTTCAGGTAATGCTGCGGGAAGTTTGGTGAGATATCGATTTTGCTGTTTATTGTTGCGATGTGATGCTCAACATGGCATACACAGGATCACGTCGCAGTTTATCTTTATAATTGTTCACTTTTTCGAAGATAACTTTTAGCATGGGTTCTGATTATTTAGGAGAGAGTTGTTTGTGTGACGAGGAGGGGAAATGAACATCTATGTCGTCACGCAGAGAGCTTATCAACTCGCATTTTTTTTTAGTTTTATATAACCTGCGTAAATCTTTATTTCTTTATTTCTATATCTAGCGGATTCTAACTCGATTAGATCGGCAATATGTTTTTCCCTGTATTTTGCTTTGGATTTTATAACATCAGCTGAGTTCTGGGCTGAGTTACGTAATTCTTCAACACTTTTACCACTGTTTTCGATAACTGAAATTTTGTCCATAATTTTTTTGGCGACTACTCTTGGTAGGATTCATTTGAGTCATTTTATTGCCAAAAGCACATGCGAGAGTGAGATACTCTTGCACTCATCATAAAAGAAAAGGAGATTATCGGAGAATTTTTGTTTAACCTTGTTTCTTTTGTTTAACCCGACACCAACGGCATGAAAGGCTTTACCACAAATGCCCTTGAAGGCTACGCAGTCAGCATTGTTTTAATCAATTACACAATTTGCAATTCCATATTTAAATAGGTGATGTTGCACTAAACACACGGCCGCGTAGATAAATTAGTTGCGTAGATAAGTGAGATATATTGGTCGAATTATTGTTTATATATATACCTATATATATATTTTTTTGTTTGGTTGCACCTTACTATAAATAGGGTCTTTGCTGTGAAATCTGACAGTAGACAAAAATAAAATTTTAATTCAGAACGGAACAGGTGAATAGGGAGTATAAGTAAAACATGTCTGACTGGTTTGAGTATCACAACAAAAAATGAATTGCTGTTCATACATATAAATTTTTTTTTAATGTCGGGACAAAGCACTCAGACTAAGAGCTAGTCCGTTGTACTCCTTGTAAAGTTGCTTTTTTTTGCGAAGAAAGATGGGTAAGTTCTTCAGTGATAAGGTGCCTACAGTACCAGAACTCACCACGTCAAAGCTAAGTACCTGCAGCCTGTTGCGTGCGTCGACCGGACATTTACAGAGATAGTGCTCAGCGGTGTCGCCATCTCTTACGCAGCAAGCATCTAAGGATGTTACATCACTTATACTCAGCGCATTGAAGTGCTTTGCAAAAGTGTAACATCTTGGCATGACACCAGTAAACAACCTGCAGTTTTTCCTGATGAGAGACAGCAGAAAGGCTGCTGAGTTCCTAGAGACGTCGGAATGTATTCGTTTGATCTCTCTACATTCCACGGACTTATGCCATCTGCAGTTGTGCTTGTATGAGATCCAACTGTCAATAGAAGTCTTAACAGAGGACGCAGGCAGATCCAACGTAGGTTGAGGCCCTGAAAAACTCTCCTCTGAATCGTGTCTGGCAAGCTTGTTGGCGATTTCATTTCCCGTGATCCCATTGTGACCTGGGATCCAAGCATTCTCGAACTAGCTTGGAAGTAGTAAGAGAGTTTAGAAAGGCTACTTTACTTCTAACGTGAAGTAAAATCTAACGTTATCGTCCTCCAGAAAACGCCACATTCTATATTGGTTTTGAGCTGTCCGTAAAGACCTAACAACATTCCTTTCTCTGCTCAGACTCTGGCTGAAGTCAGTCCTTGACTTCCAACAGGAGTTCTGGTGGCATTGCATCGAAAGTCATGTCCATTAGACCGGAGACAGAAGGCAGCCGGCGCTCAAGGTCATCGAAGCTCCAGAGCGTGTTGTACCAAAGACCACTTCTTTCTAACCGGAAGATGGCTTTGTGGGTGCAGCCTATGATATAAATATCAAGGGGAGGGAGAATTATCAATGCGTCTAGAGCAGAACCAGGAGTGCTAGGAAAAACCCCCATGCATCCGAGACAAACCGTTCTTTGGAGTATGGTGAAAGCAGCAATTGCGTATTTTCGCTAGAGCTGATTCCACCAGACAACCGACGCATAGTATATAATTGGCTTTAACATAGCCGTGTAGTTCCAAAGGACCCTTTTTGGTGACAGACGCCATGTCTTGCGGATAGTTCCATGCACTACCAGGAGGCCGACAGCGCCTTAGATGCTTTCGTCGTGATATGTGTTGTCCAGAAAAGTTTGTTATCAAGGATAGCTTCCACATATTTAGCTTCTTTGGAGAGTTGGATGGTGATGCCTTTAAGCACTAGATGGGTCAGACCAGGCAGCTTCCTCCTTATCGTAAAGAGAACATCCTCAGTTTTGAGAGGATTTACTAAAAACCCATTACTAGTGCACACCGTCGATTACGTTTAGGGCTGCCTGCGCTTTGGAGCAGTTACATCATCCACGTACGCTTGTGCATAGAGGTTAGAACTATTGAGTGCGTTGAACATTGAGTCGACCAACATAGTAGTGGAGACAGAATGCCGCCCTACGGGCAGCCCTTGTTTACACCCGCTACCATATGTTGCCAACGGCCAGCATCCGCAATCAATATCCTTTTCACCAGCATTGTTTGTATCCACAAGACCAGTTATTCGTCTACGCCGTGTTGTTACACATGTCATCAAAAGTTGTGTTGACGAAGGCACTCTCAACACCGATTAAAATTCAAAATGCGTATTCCTTCTTGTCGAGTGCGTCTTCAATTCTGCCTACCAGATTCTGAAGCGCACTCTCACAAGATCTTCCGCATTGGTAGGCGTGTTGCATCGCCGACGGAAAATGCATTCGTAAGGTGGTGTTGCTCACATGGATCTCAACCATTCTTTTGATGCTTTTCAGCATGAAGGAGGTCAGACTTATAGGTTTGAAATTCTTGGCGAGCGAGTAGTCATCCTTTCCGATTTTCGGTATAAATGCCACTCACACCGTTCGCCAGGGATTCGGTATGTATGCCGATGCTAGGCTAGCAGTAGAAATTCTCTTCAGAGTTGCCAGCGGTTGGTATATACTTTTTTTTAGCATAACTGGGTAAATGCCATCGGTGCCAAGCGTCTTGAAGCCATCAAAGGAAGCAACAGCATGTTTGATGGCTTCATCCGTCACCAACAGATGAGATATACCAGCTGAGGCGTGTTGCGTTGTTCAGCTCACTACTAGCTAGTAGCTAGGGCGCAGCTTCAGATCCGAGAGGTGGATAGGTTTGAGTGGATGTCACCTCCACCGAGACCTGTTTCTCTTCTCTGTTGCAGCTGTGAGAATGTGACTTTTGTCACTCGCGCGTTCGGCGGGACTCGCAAACTTTTTGCGCCGTGCTTTTGCCTCGCGTCTCCTTCGTAGTCGTTCAGATTGTGTCTCTTCTGAAGCCCGTTCCACCTTTTCGGTTTTCCCAGACAAGTCAGAAAGACAAACCACTGGTCTATTCTGATGGAGTTTAGCCGTAACAGGCAAGTCCTCTCCGGTTCTCTCTCCATCGTTCTAGTTCAATCTACCGAACGTGTCGTAGAAAAAGCCGCAGGGGTCGCCAAAAACGGCGGGAGGATTGTGAAGTCGTCCTTGGCGCTTAGTTAGACATCTTACCTGGGTTCTTTTCAGAACCTTAGGATCTTTGACCCTTAAGCCTTCCTGCCAATAAAAGGTAGCCAAAAAAGGAAGGTGCTGTTCATATACTCGTATATGATTCAACAATTGTTGGTGAACGTTGCTCAAGTGGTAGTGTTTGGGCGTAGCGAGGGTGTGGCACCCCCCAAGCTTTTCAAGAGTCGGCACATCGATAAAGCCGCTCTTATTAATTTGAGCAACTAAAAAAATGTGGTTATTATAAATAAAATGAACAATCTTCAAAAATTAGTTTGAAACAAAAGTAAATTTCGATTTTCATTAGGTATAGGTTTTTAAACTTGTAAATGTATACAAGTCGGCATTTTCATATACTTCACCTTTCGGAAATGCCAAGTAAATTATAATTATTTGATTAAGTACAATAGAAAGAAAATATATTGCGATTTCGGTAAAATTTAAGTAGTTCAGTCGGAAAATTGACCGTCCTTTTTAAAATCAATACTGGGAAAATGTACCTATAAAGGTAAACAAATATAAATTGGCTTGCTTTATTTAGTTACTCGTATCTTGTTAAACAAAATAAACGTCTGAAATTTTAAATCTACAAAGAGTTCAAATTTTGAAGACATTATCAAAGTTGAAAGGTGTAATGCCCTTATCGCACAAACTTGTCTGCTTCATTTTGATTACTCCTGTGACGTCAACTTGTAAACGTTCATTTAGCAAATATAAACTAGTTTTTAATTATTTGCGTAGACCACTTGATGTATTGATCACTTGCGATGCTTGAATGCATTAATACTGCTTTATTCAAAGAAAGATAAAGTTGACGAAATTTATTTTAGTGAGGTCATCGAAAAATGGTCGTTACCAAAACACCGTCGAATTAAATTTTATTATGAAATAGTCTCAATTTTAAATATTATTTATATAACGTATTATTACTTTTTTTATAAATAACTAAGTTTCTGAAATAGCAATGCATTAATTTATTTTATTATTAAAAATAATTTATTATATAAACTACTGGAGTAATAATGCGTTAATTTGTTTATTATTAAAAAATATTTATTTTGAATAATTAATCTACTACAATAATAATGCTTTAATTTGTTTTATTACTAAAAATTAGATAAATTTCTGCAATAATTATATTCATTTATTTATTTCATTATAATATATAGCGGCGCGAGTTAATATGACTAGCTGTACATCACCGGATCCTGCCTCAAATGTGTTATCAGTAATTCTCGAGAGACTAGAAGAACAGACTAAAATAAATTAGATAATAGTCAAACGGCTTCTTAAGTTCAAAGCCAATTTCTGCACCTAATTATGGCAAAGAAGCTGAATATATTTGCGTGGAATGCCAACGGGCTACAAAAATTAAAAATTACTCTTTTAATATATTCTCAATCTTTTGCCAATCGCGCTGCAAAATAGAAAAACAAGAATTTATTGAACTATTCAACTCTCTTGGACCAATCTTCATTATTGGTGGCGACTTTAACGCGAAGCACATCTTTTGGGGCTCAAGATGTATCTCTCAAAAAGATAAAACTCTTTACAGGGCTGGTATGGATTTTATAGACTTCTTTATCTTATCAATCTTTCCTCCGATCATTCTGCAGTTATCCTCTCACTGTGCGAATCCTTGGTTAAGAAACAAAGACCACCCAGATTTCCGAATAGACGTTGTAGAAAATACTGAGTTGAAAGTAGCACTTAGAACGCCGTATCAACTTGAAAAAGAAGTTGAACGTTTTGTTGAAGTCATACAGCAAGCAGCCTGGAAGAACACTTCCCGCGAATCGAACAAAGTTCCCAAAGTCGGCATAAGATATCGACCGGAAATTAAAGAAATGATAAGGAAGAAACGAAGAGCGCAGAAAAAGTGGCATGAAACCTGGGCACCACAAGATAAAACGTCCTTCAATAGGCTCTGCAACTTGTTGAAGAAATCGATCAAGGACTTCAATAATCAAGGTATAACTAACTACCTTGAAAGACTCACAGCGACAAAGGATACCAACTACTCCAAATGGAGAGCCGGTAAAAGTGTGTGAGCCAAATACACGTGGCGCCAATAAGAAGAAACCAGGATGACTGGGCGAAAGAAGATAAGGAAAAAGCTAATGTTTTCGCCGACCATCTTGCAGAAACGTTTACACCATTCGACGGGGAAGTGCTTCCAGAGAATGTCAATATGCTAGACGTGACGATAAACTTTCCAGTAGGAAAGGCTACACTTAGGGAACTTAGACAAGTTATAGACACGCTTAAGCCCAATAAAGAACCGGGATATGACTTAATAACGGGAGAGATATTTAAAGCGTTGCCGAAAAAAGGTTTGCTAAAGCTGCTCTATCTTATAAATGCCAGCATTAGATTAGAGCACGTACCGCACCAGTGGAAAGAAGCCGAAGTTATTGTGGTTCCGAAATCCGGTAAACCGCTGACTGAAGTCAAGTCATACAAACCTATATCGGTTCTCCCGATTACATCGAAGGTCATCGAGCGAATCCTTCTTAATCGTCTTAAACCAATTACCGACACAAATTCTCTCTTGCCTGATCATCAATTTGGCTTTAGAAGCCAACACACTACAGTTGACCAAGTGCATTGAATAACTGATGTAATTGAACGAGCAATCGAGTGTAAGTCTGTTCAAGCGCATTCCTTGACGTTTCGCAAGCCTTTGATAAGGTATGGCATAAAAGCCTAAAATATAAACTCCGACAAGCCCTTCCCCAGCAATTGTCTTGTATTTTGGGTTCATATCTGGAAGACCGACTCTTCCGTTTAAGACACGGAAACGAATATTCCACTCTTAAGACAATAAAGGCGGGGGTGCCGCAAGGAAGTGTACTTGGCCCTCTGCTATATTTGCTTTTTACCCTCGATATACCGCAAATGGACGACACTGTCCTAGCCACATTTGCTGATGACACTGCCATTTTGGCAACGGCTAAAACAATCGAAGAAGCAACTGCCAAGATGCAACGTGCCCTTACATGAATTAACAATTAGACAAAAACTTGGCGAATCGCGCTTAATGAAAACAAGTCTGCCCACGTGAAAATCACTCTCAAGAAAATTGAGAATTCACCGGTGTTTATCAACGCAGTACGAATTCCTTACGCGAATGAGGCCAAATATCTCGGTATGACTAAATGGAGAGCAATCGTCAAGAAAAAAACGTGAAGATCTTCAAATCAAATATAGAGATATTTACTGGCTTATTGGAAAGTATTCCAAGCTTACCTTAGAGAACAAACTGCTGTTATACAAGCAAGTGCTAAAATCGATCTGGATATATGGTGTACAACTTTGCGGTTGTACTAAAAAAAGTAACATTAATGTATTACAGACATTCCAAAACAAAGTTCTTCGAGGTATTTTTAATGCGCAGTGGTACATTAGAAACGATGATATCTACAGAGACTTAGGAGTCGAAAACGTTCAGAACGTAATCAAAATGTTTGCACGAAAACATGAAAATCGATTACAAGGTCATACGAATATTTCTGTTCAACAGATCCTTGATGAGACAAATTTATTGCGCCGTCTGAAAAGAACTAAGCATCTCGATCTAGCGCGGTGATTGGCAGCGCGTAATTTTTCTAAAGTACACAGGAATTTTCAATGGAAAATCGCCCGCAGGATATCTTATAAAAACAAAATAAAATGCGATATAAGAACTGCTTGTTAAGTGTGAACTCAGTCGTGGTTTGCATAAGGGAGGTGTTTTTTAGTGAGTAAGAATCTCACACTACTATAGGCTCAGGGCCTATAGTGTCCATGAAGATTTCTCACCTTCCCATGAAAAAAAAAATATATATATTATAAATCAATACACCGTTGTATTAACAATTTATGTGTTATACTCCTTTAAGATTATAATTCCCATTATTTTTTAAATTGTTTCATGAAAAATTATTGTTTATGCATATCATCACACTATTATTATTTTAATATGGATGCTAGATCTATACAGCCGGCAAATTCTTAAAATAAGTCGGTATTTCAATGCTGGAACCTTCGCTACGACTGTCGAAAATCATCCTATTTAAGACGCCTTTTTCTGTGGCCTCTAATAACACCAAAAAGAATTGGCGAAAATTTTTCATCATGGGACAACATGGGCTTATTGACTTGTTAGACCACAGGTTCTCAAACTTATTTCGCCAACTGTCCATTTTGAGAATAAAAAATTTTCTAGAGCTCCCCAAAATTTCTTTTACCTAATATAAAAATATTCTTTTTAAACGTGAAATATTATATCATATCGTACATATCGTATTTCTGAGTCAAAGAAGTAAGTTTTAATGAGAGCAATTTAAATGCATACTTAATAATAAATAGAAGTATTTTTATTAACATTAAACATAGCTTTGAATTTTAAACTTAACTAATGAGAAGGATGAATTTGATGCACTTTTACGAGTTTGTTAATATTAGGCTCCAATTTACTTAAAAACAGCCGTAAGTCACCGCGTTCGATTTATTTTCTTAGTTAGCAACGTTGCTGCAGCACTGAGTCCACGTTCAGACAAATACGACGATGGGAATGCTATAAGAAATCGTTAAACAATTGACTATAATGCAGAGTACAGTTACGAGATTATCTTGTGCAGCCAAAATTCTTGATAACCATTCTTGAATCTATTTTCTAATTCCTTTTTTGTTGTCAATTCTATAAGTTGTTTTCTAACTGAGAAGATCCTACTGTGTCGACATTTGAAAAAGGATCCAACAAACAGGCTGTTATATCCATGTTTAAAATGTCCTAGAATCGTTCCTTGAAATTATCGTGGAGGTTCTCCAAGTATTGGCAGTAAACAATCAAGTCATCGTTGTTGAAGGACACTGTCGATAAATTGGGGAAGTTACTTAATTCACACCTACCGATATTTCTTTTGTAAGCAGCAACGGTATTTTTTGTTTCGAATTTTCTGGCAAATATTAGTTCTTGGCAAACTTTCTCATCTTTAATAAGCCTCAAGTATGACAACAACAATGCTTCATTAGTTGGTAAAGTGGACTCAACCAACTTAATTGAAAATTGGCAGGTCTGCAGATGATTGCACAATAATTCTTCAATGTTTTCAGCAATCTTATCAGATGGCTTTGCAGAACTATTGCTCAAAGGAGGGCCCGGACCTGCCCGCAGAATCTTGCTTTCCAGAGTGGTGATCTCTGTCCTGCTATATGGAGCCCCGGCTTGGGCTAGTGCCCTAGCAACGGAGGAAAATAAAAGAGCACTGTTAAGAACGTATAGACTCTGCGCAAAAGAGCAATAAGCGGATTATGAACGATTTCGGACGAAGCCGCTTTTGTGATAGCAGGAATGGTCCCCATAGATATTCTAACAAACGAGATGCGAAGGGTGTAACAAAGGCGCAAAGCAAATCAGCAGGAAGTCAATTTTACAAGACGTGTCAAGCAGGAAGAAAGCAACGTCTATGGCATTGTGGCAGGAGAGGGGACAACACCATAAAAGGAGTTGGTTGGTTGGTAAGTTGATACCCATCATCGAGCACTGGCTAAACAGAACAAGAGAAGACTGCAACTATCATCTCACGCAGTTTCTGTCCGGACATGGTGGTAACAGAAAGTATCTCCACACATTTGGTCGTGATAGTTCACCTTAGTCTGCTTATTCCGCAGCTTATAATAAGCTATATGACGGGATCTGAGAACGACTGGTCAGAGACCTGTCCTTCATAACAAGGGTGGAAGTCGAACTAAGAAGAGTCGAAAGGGAAAGAAGAGCCGCAATTGCTAAACCCCGCATCAAATAGAAAACAGACAAGTAGCGACTACAAGAGGTCGTTTAGCGTAAGGTAATCAACGCCGCGAAGTTATACTCAAGTGACGGAAGGACCACATGCTTCTCATCAAAAAAAAAAACAAAGAGCTAGAAGCGTGACACGAAGCATAGCACGAATCGCTTATCAGCCCCACGAAGAAGTAACTAACGGCAGTCCCGTGGGTAGAGTGGTAGAGTATGGGATGTGGTATTTAGTACGTAGGTGCAGACCTGAATAAGAAATATAGTAATGCTGTGAATTGTGCATTCTCAGTAATACGGGTCACTGGTACCTATGAGAGGTTCCACGTCCCTTCGGCGTAAACGAAGAAAAAAAAACCCTCTTTTTGCGTCGTGGGTTAACAAAACAGAGAAGGAAAGATGAAATAAATTAATGATGTACCTATAGTAGACCATACACATAACACTTGCGCACACACTTATGTCGGTGCACTCAAATGTGGTTTGTGCACAATTTCTCAGAGTCACAAATATCAAAATATATTATTATTTTTTGTCGCGGTCTCGTCGGTGTTATTTGTG
The DNA here is from genome assembly GCA_907269105.1 of Volucella inanis. Taxonomy (NCBI): domain Eukaryota; kingdom Metazoa; phylum Arthropoda; class Insecta; order Diptera; family Syrphidae; genus Volucella; species Volucella inanis. The sequence goes on along the minus strand of OU026153.1, from coordinate 102,990,264 downwards.
TGGCGGAACATGACACCGGTGGCGTCATGACATAGGTGCAGACACTTGTGTTCTGTCTATAGTATGTATTTAATTTTATGCATTTTGCGTGTCGCCGTAATCTGCAGTCGGATCCTCATGGAACTCGTTGAGATACTTAGAATAAAATAAAAATAATAGATGAATATTTTATTTACATTTTAATGTTAACATTATAATATGTATCTAATTTTCAATTTCTTACCATTTGTATTGCTTTAAAAATTCGTTTTACGACATCTCACTCTTTTCATATATTTTGAGTTTTTCGATATGTCGTTAAGTTTTCGAGAAATTGAATAAGGTTTTAAATGGATATTTAACTTGAAAAACTATTAAATACTTTCAATCCTCACAAATAGACCACGAAAATTGGCAAAATTCGTATTTTAAAAATATATTTTTCACCATTTTTTAAATCAACCCTTGCCTCCTAGACAGGCCTAACGCCCCTTAGTTTTCTCTGAGTCTTCTACTGCCACCCTGACAAGCAGACGTTATCGCCCACTTTGAGAAAGACTGTCCTAGACTTATATCTCGTTTTAATAAACATGTAGATGCTGCTCTGGCGAGAGCCAAAGTTGCTTTTGCACTTACAAAAAGACTGTTTTATAACAGCCAACTCGATGCGAGAGTGAAGGCAATCTGCTTCATGGCCCTTATGCGGCTTATGATTGTATTTGGATGTCCCGTGTGTTTTAACAATAGAGCAAGTTTATTGGAAAAGATTTGGGTGTTTAAAAGGGCTTGCCTTAGATTTGTATTCACCTATACAGATAACAAGAGTCTGAGTACATAAAATTATATCCTAATGAGGTATTGTACAATAGGGCGAACCGAATAAGAGTGGAAAATTCCGTCATTAAGTTGACTCGAAGACACATTGCAAGAGAAAGACCTTTTCGGCTTACTCTGAGACTTACTACCCCAATTATATGTATCATGAGATAGTCCGCTTTGTCGGTTTTTTTTCTCCAGAATCGTTCCTCTACCTCGAAATGAAAGATCTGATTCAGTACAGATTAGCGGTGCCGCTAATCTTCCATGTTGCTCAAACAGCTGCGGAATGGCGACTTAACTACGACGGAGACGACGTACATGGCAGTACACAGAGAATGCCTCCAAGTCAAATTCCTCCAATTCAGGGTAGTTTCATATGAAGCGAAGTAGGATTAGCTTTATATAGGATTAGATTAGATTTAAGAAAAAAAAAAATTATAAAAATTACAAAAATAAAAAAGTAAAGTATAAGTAAATGTGAGTAATTTTCTCTAAAAGAAGGGCTAATCCACACAAAAAAGAAGTTGGATTACATATGTATGCTTACATCTAGATAGTTTAAGTAGGTAACATAGGTTAAGATTTAGTTTTAGTTGACTTAAATTGTACGAGTAGATTAAGTGTTAAGTTTTGTTTTACAACAGAAAAAGTACATTCATTTTTTTTTTAATTTGTTTTCTCAGTTTTAGTTTCAATAAATATAAGAATAATAACACTGTAAGAAACGTCGAAAAACATTAATTAAGTATAATGTTTAACTTGCATGTGCCGTACCCGTATGGGGCCAACTAGTCAGAATAAGATTATTTTTTGTGAATTATTTAACCTAATTTTTTAAGCATTTTTTGCATAGATTGTAAGTGTCAATTAATCAATCAACTAGAAATGAATTTAAAATGAAAAAAAGTGTATTGTATTCCAAATTGGACGCTCGTGGTTCAATAGCAACTGCGCCTAAAAGACGTTATTTCTTTCAAGCAACCAAAGCCAGGAAAGACAAGTCGTTGCCTAAAATACAACAACAACTCCAAATACACCAATAATTTAATGTCCCCATTAAATATTATATGCCACCCCTGGAGCTTTAATACCTAACACGTGTTCAGGCACTCTAAGTGTAGTCATACCAACTTGAGGGTTAAGTTTTTTTTAACAAAAAACAACTTCACTAAGAAGTGGAAAAAAAAGAAGCTAAAAAGATAGGACTTGTAAAATTAAGAAAGCTTGTAAGTGTGTGTGTTAAGTAAGACTAATTTAATGATAAATAAATAAATTGAACGACAGCCCGGTGTGGGCCCAGGCCTAGCTTCTCGTACTCATTTGTGTTTCTCACTTTGTGAATTTTTACACTCCTGAGCAGGGCCTACTGTTTATTGCCGGCTCCGAACGGCTCTAGTGAGAAGTTTTTTCATAGGCAGAATTTGACATTCGGAAGTTTGCCATTGCCCGCCGAAAGGGTGATGACGATTTTGAAAAATTTGCTGTTGTGCTCCTACCGGGATTCGAACCCAGGTAGGTGGCGTGACAGCCAGTGAGTCAATGAGAAAAATAAGGTAAAAAAAGCTAAAAGTGTGAAAAAGTAAGGGTGAATCAGTGGGAAAAACGGAAGTGGTTGCTGTAAGAAGTGAATGGACGATGTGCAGACACTGACAGTCCGTCAACTACAGGCGTTCCTTAGGAAAAAGGTAATGTTTTATCGATAAAAAGTCAAAGCCGATTTGGTGGATTGGGTTAACGGTAAATTTAAAGGAAGGAGTGTTAACGTAGAGGACGTGTTGGACGCAATTAAAGAAGAGGAAGACGAACTGACTGACGCGACCAACAACCCGCCAGAAATGAACGATCAAGGAAAGAAAGTCCGACAGCAAGCCGAAAAATCAAGGATGTCGACAATTTCGCTTTGCAAGATGTCGAAAAGTCTCTGGGTAGATCTTGGGAAAGGAGGAAAAGACTACACCAAATGGATTAAAGAACTAGAAGAAATCTCAACATCATGCGAGTGGAATGATCTAAAAAGGTATCTCTACTCGCGTTGATTAAGGGAGCCGCGAAATTGGCAATGGAAACAACGGAGTGAGCCACAATTGGTTTATACTGAAGGCACTTCTAGCAAGAGAGATTGAGAGGATAACATCGAGCAAAGAAACACACAAAGATTGGAGTCTAGTAGAAAAAGGGCTAATGAGACCCTATCCACGATAGGGGAGACGTAGAGTACATAATAATGTGATTCTGGGCACGGCGAGTAGCAAGATATTACATACGAGCCCTCAACACTGGAAGAACTAAAATCGAAGTTGAAGACATACAAGAGGAGTTGAGGCCAATAGACTTACCATGTCCAGTAAGTCAATTTCATAGAGGGCCACCATTTCGAAAAAACGATGTCAAAACTACGGGGCTACACCACATTTGGCGCAGAACTCTACCGATAGCGCTACGGAAGCACGGCGTTTTCGATGCAACTAGTTTAGATACATCTACCCCCATTACCCGAACCTAAAGATAGAAACCACTGACTCGATTCATCATGAATGAAATTCGTGTGTTGACCTAGATCGGCGGTCTTGAAAAGCAAAGACGATGCGATTATTTGTTACTAGCAATACAATAACTCCGTTGAAACTATTATTGGTCATACTGGGTGTGTTCGGTGGATGGATGGCGCTGACTTTCATTGTAAAACTGTGGACTTGGCACCAAGTTCTGGATTCGTTTGGCCTATGGAATTGGCTGAGATGAGGGTGAAGAGTCAACGAGCGAGCAATGGTCAGAAAAAGTATGAGTCTTCTTTGGTCAACGTCGAAGTACGGTCGACGGTCCGCGTTAAATTTAAATAAAGTCTTAATATAAAAATAATTTGTACATTGTTATTTACTTATATAAAATAAAGTTTTTCCTATATGTATCAACACAAAAACCCTACACGATGAATCAGGGAACTTTAACAAACCCAGACCTCTGTGACTCGTCGAGAATAAACAAACCCAAACCGCAGTACATGGGGTCGACAAACGAGTGGGCCCGAAACATTAATTGGCGAAGCTGGAGGTCGACGATCTTAAAGCAATATTGAAAATACAAAGTAATTTGTAGAAGAAAATAAAACATAACAGAACGATAACGCATTAACTTAAAGGGATGGTGATCAGCATTCGTACATTTATATACCTATTCTGTTTTTATAGATAATTATATATATATTTATATTCATATATTGTAATAGTAATATAGTAATGAAAGTAATATAATAACGTTTTATTTATAGAACTTATTTATGTTTACGAAGAATACAAATATTAAATAAAAGGATATGACTAAATTAACACACATGCGTTGCAGTCGTTAGCGGTTTTTTGACTTGCACGCAGAAACATAAATACTCACGAAGGGTCATTAAATACAAGATGAACGAGTTAGTACGCTCTATATGAATAAAAGTTACTGTTACCATGGGATAACAAATACTCGTAACTATTCTAACTCCAATGTAACCGATTCCGCCATAACCGTGGGAAAATGTACAAAGATCGACTAGATTAGCACATTGATTAGTAGGTCGCCTGCAATCTCGACCTAGGCGTAAAAAAGACAGAAATAGGAACCTTTCAACGCCGGTGCCATAAGAAAAATTCGATTGGGTTCGGTTTTTAATCGAGTTATTTCTCTTTTTTTAGAGAAGAACTGAAGAACTGAATTAAAAAATCGAAATTTTTATTAACAAATATGGAAATATACATTTAGCAAGTAGAATTATAAAAAAAATTAGCAACATTTACGGTTGCAAGGTAAAATTATAAACAAATTTAAATGAGAAAAAAATTATACAAGTTTCCGATTGATTGTCCATATTTGTGTTTAGGAAAAATTGTGTTTATTTTAAGTTTATCCTATGATTTAATTAATTCCTCTATTTAATTGAATTGGACTTAACAAACATAAATCCGTGATATTTCCTGTTATCATTATAATTCCCATCGCATGGTGTGCAACCATGTAACGATGAACCTCCTAAAGTTCAATATTTTCTATTATGTAAATTTGCAATTGATAAAAGAAATTTTGACGCTCGATCCTTGTTACGAAGATTTAAAATTGTCTTTTATTCTCTTGTAAATGCCAAGTGTCACACTTAACCGAAGCAACTGCACCCTGGCGGCGATTGCGATGGAAACCATTTTCTTCTCTACTTAACCATGTCGCCATATCAGCGGAATTTTTATATTCACTGGTAGGAGAGGTTCAAAACCCTTTTTCGCAGCAACCACCAAGGTGAACCGACGTTTTCTTAGAGTTTTGAATAAATTAGCGATTCCTTGCATTCGGATCGAATTGAAACATACAGTCTAATAATATTGTATTTATAGTTTTTTGTGAGTTGTAATCACAATCAATGATAGAAAACGTACAACTTCAAATAACCGTTGTTCGACTGACCGTTACTCCAGGTAACCGATCGCCAGCGGAATCGTCTGTGTCTCTTCTATGTATTCGTTCCCGAAGTCTCCTTCGAAACACGAAATATTACATATATTGACCTTTTGAATTCCAGGCAAATGAGAGTTTGGATCGGAAGTCATTTTGTAAATACTTGTTCTTTTTCTCAACAAATTTGTTATGTGTTTCGTTTTGTTTCATATTGTATTTGTACATTGTTGTTTATGTTTTTTTTGTATATATGTATGCAAACACGTGTATTTAAATATATTAATAGTGACAAAATTCCAGAAAATAGGCTATTAAAATAAAAATTTTATGATATACGATATTATGATATTAAACGTCTTTTAAACTTTGATATTAAAACCAGATATTAGATAAAGTCTTAAGAAGAAAATATCAAAACAGGTTAACGCAGTGCTGAATGAAAGTCTACGTCAGCAGATTAAATAGGAATTACAATTTTTAATTAAAAAATGACACATTATTTGGTCCAATTAATGTCTATGACGTGCTTGACACCTAAGTACAGTTGGAATTTAAAAAATCGTCGATGAGATGATCTATACGAAAATTTATCCGTATCCGGCTTGCCTGAGAGGACGAGCGGAAGACAATAATCAGGCTTTTGGAAGAAGGTACCCATTAGCCGTCAGACGAACCAAAAAAAAAAAAGTAAGGCCGCAATTTAGGTGAGGTTAAACAGAGAGGTATGATGGATATGCACTATGCGACACCCCTGACTGTATTTGAGTAGATGTTGATTGATTCCATTGCTTTGAGTGCGGTGTGACTATCGATGTAAAAAGCGAAATCTCTTTTGAATACTAATCTTATCTCTATTAGCTCAGGCGCTCTGAGGACAGCCAGATCCTTTGCTCTGGACACTGCTGGCGTCCGGTAGTCTAATAGACACTCTTTATTCTGGGTCCTCTGAAAGATACCAGAACATGTTCCTTCCTCTGTTTTCGAGCCGTCTGTGAAAATTACAATTTCATTTGACGTGTCAGTAGCTCTGCTAGGACCATGACATGTTCGAAACTACTGTTCTTGAAGTAACCCAGATTAGTGTAAATCAAGCGGTGTTAGATGCAGAAAGAGGTAGTACGGAGCTCACTTGTAATGGCTATGAAAACTGTTTTCTTGTTTGTTGCTTTCGACCATACTAGTGCGCCATATTTAAATATGAGTCTTACCGCTACTGTATACAGCCAGTACACCATAGCAGGTTCTAAGCCCCAAATTTCTTTTACCTTTATTTTGCAGATAAAAATGACACTTAATACCTTTTTGATGCTTTCTGCTACATTAGAATTCCAGTTTTTGTCTAAAATAACACCCAGATACTTCGTGCTATCCGAAAGAAGCAGTTCCACTCCGTTCAGTTTGGGGAGTTTAAATTGCGGTATCTTATACTTTCTCGTAGAAAGAACTAGTTTCGTTTTGGAAGGGTTAGCACTGAGACTACAGCTTTTTGCTCAAGTGCTGATCGTCTTCAGGGCAACCTCCATAATTTAAGTACTAAGCCGATATTTAAGTATTTTCCTTGTACGCCGTGGCACTTATACCCATTGTACTGAGCTCTTCGAGGATGTTATTGATAACCAGTACCCACAGGAGTGGCGATATACCCCCCCCCCCTGAGGAGTTTCCCTAGCCACGGACATTCTAAGCGAACTTTGCCCAAAGGAACAATTTATTTTCCTTCTTGCAAATATGTTGCATACCCAGTTTGTAATACCTGTTTCAATGTTAGTGTCTACTAGAACAATTTTTTATTGCGCTGCACTGAACGTTATTAAATTCTCTATTTCTAATGTGAATCTTAAATAATAGCTCTAGGCTTTTAAGCATGTATGATAACAGACTTATTGGTCTGAAATCTGTTGCTGTTGTATGCCCCTGTTTGCTAACTTTAGGTATAAAAACCACCTCAACTTCCCTTTGAGCTGTTGATATGTTGATATACCTCCGATGCTTTCTGTAGCATAATCGGTTTCCGGGTGGATTTGTACATTTTAAATGACTTCACAACTTTTTTTTTAAATAAAAGGCAAACCATTTGAGATATTTCAAAAACTTTATTATTGGCTTAAAGTACAATCAAAATATTTATGAATGGAACTCGACTTCTTTTATATGGCCACCGCGGGCACGTTTGCAGCGGTCGATTCGTTGGACCATATTTTCAACGACTCGGCCACACATTTCGGCCGAAACTGCCACTATTTCGCGTTCAATGTTGGCTCTGAGCCCTTCCAACGTCATCGGCATGTTGACATAAACCAATGAATCAACGTAGCCCCACAAAAAATAGTCAAACCGCGTTAAATCGCACGAACGAGGCGGCCAATCGACTGGCCCATGTCTTGAGATAACACGCTCACCATACCTACTTTTCAATAAATCGATTGTAGCGTGTGCTGTGTGGCTTGTGGCACCATTCTTTCGAAACCACAGTTCGTCCAAGTCCATATCTTCCAATTCGGGCCAAAAATAATCGGTGATCATGGCGCGATAACACTGACCATTCACAGTAACGTGACGATCGTTATCGTCGACGAAAACAGTTATTTTTTCTGGATGAAGTGGTGATTCATGAAGCACATGTGGGTTTTCCCCGACCAACAACGTATATTTTGCTTATTGACGAGTCCATTGAGGCAAAAATGAGCTTCGTCACTGAAGATGATTTTGCGATGAAATTCATCATCTTGGCACATCTTCGCCAGAACCCAATCGGAGAACACACGTCGCTTCAAATGGTCCATCGGCTTCAATTCTTGAGTCAGCTTGATCTTGTATGGGTGTAAACCAAGATCCTTACGCAAAATACGCCATAATGTGGTCTGAGCGATGCCCAATTCTTGAGAACGCCGTGGAATTGACTGATTGACGTGTGAACGGCAGCGATATTTTTGACACTTCGACAAACCCGTTGTCTCACTGACACGGCAGCATCACACAAGGAATATATAGACTCAAATTTGTGCACTAAGCTTCTTATTGCCCGTCTACTGGGGCGAAAATTACGACCGAAAATTGGAGTTAACGCTCTTAAAGTTGCACTCACCGACTCCGAATATCTATAGAAAATTTTTAAAATTTGCAGACGTTGCTCGTTAATGTACTTTACTATGATGAAAATGTTGAGTTTACTGACAGTGACAGTTTGATGATTAGTGAAAGAGTGTGTTCACAAATTAAATTTAAAGTTGTCAAGTCCCTATTGGAAAACCATATACTATAAATAACAATGTTATATAATTACAAAAGAGTTTAGGCATGAAATAATGCAGTACATTCTGTTGCCTAATGGACAAGTGACGTCTGTGTACTTATAAAATAATACAAAATCAAATTCAATTGAATTCAAAATGTTAATGGGGGAAAAAAACACTGTGAATATGTTACAAGAAGAAAAGAAATAAAGCAGAAAATGTAAACAGATGTTGCAAACAAGTAAAGTTAACAGTTACAAAATATTCATGTAATTAAAAGGAAAAAGATATTTTTCAGCATTAACTTAAAATACTGTTTTTACTCTTTCGCATCTAATGTTTTCAGGAAGCAAGATAAAAGGACGAGGTGCAACAACAGAATTAAACCTAGAAAAGTATGATATTTTACCTACTGGTTCTGTTACAAAATTCCTGGTGTTATTATCATGTTATACAAATCTAGTTCTGCAAATCTATATTAACCTTACAAACTATCTTAATATTTATCTAAACCTACTTAAGCTATCTTAATTTTAGAGAATTCAGAGTTTTTAGACCCAATTGTCCGAAGTTCTCTTTTTTCTATAATATTTTTTTTATTTGTTTTTAAGTTCTTGATACTTTATGCAATTTTGTTTTTGCTTACACATATTTTTCACTCCTGATAATTTTGAACAATACGTCGTTTTAGTCTTTGTTTATAATAACTAAGTATTAGTTCTCCTTTTCCCCTGTGGTTGCTCCTCAAGTGTTCATTTTCAATTATTGTTCTTCCTCGTCTGTTACATCTTCTAGTAGCTTCAAACACCTAATAATTTTAAGTTTACCATTTCCTCTGAAATGTTATATGAAAGTCATTTTAAACGTACTTAAAAAGGTTTCAAACTCTAAGATTGCTTTCAGATTGTATGCAGTGGGTAAAATGATTTTTAAGGAGGGTTTAAGCAGTTTCCTTATCAAAGGTTTTGGTATACACTATAACACGATTCTTGTTGAAAACATGTATTCTTTTTAATTGGGAACTGGACTGGGATTTTCGGATTACAATTAGGGTTTTAAAACCTTTAAATGAATATTTGCTTATATATATTATTTCGTTTCCTAAAAGATTTACTTCAAGATAATGTACTATATACGGCAAAGACTATCTGCCCTCATATCCTAAGTTCCTTTCTTGTATTTGATTTTATAGTCAGATTCAAATTGTTTCAGACGCTTTGAATTTAGTTCTTTCACAGAAAGGAGCCATGTGAGTGGTTTATGTTATATTTCTATACTAAATTTTATATTGAAAATGTAAGAACGACAATAACCGGTGACGCACATGATGGCTAGACGTTCCTTTATTATGGTGCTATAGTTTAAATCGTGCTCCTTTAATGTGTGACTTGCATAACATATCGAATGATTTTTTTTATAAAAAGACGGTTCCTAAAGCATACTTGCTTGCACATGTCGAAAATACGAATGTCTTATTAACGTCAGGATATGCTTAAATAGGGTCATATATTAAAAGGCTTTTCAAAGTGTTAAAGGACTGTATTCATATTCGGAATTTCATAGGCTATGGAAAAATTAAAAAAAAAATAAATTTCACACTAGGTGTGCCCTTTGAAACATTTTATCGATAGTTGCACTCGCTCTTGTTTGTTTTAACACTTAGTTAAAATCTTTTTAGCTTAATTCAATCAAGACGACGATCTTTTCATTAGAGTTCACTTAAAAAATGTTATGTTGCTATGTGTTGAAACGTGTGTTGCAGGGATTGCATTGATGATCGCAGTTAGTTCTTAGAACATTTCACGTGCGGATACCTTGTAAACAATGTGTCATCATATTTTCTTCAATTCAATGATCACGCGGTTGTCTCTCGTTTTGGTGAGAACTCGGATATTATAATTTCATTTTAAATTGTGTGTTCCTATTTCATATTTGTGAAAATGTTACCTGCAACTGAATCTGTTAACCCAAGGACAGATCGAGATGTCACGAACAAAGAACGGGTGTGGGATCGCCACCTATCAGCCTCTGAATTCCAGCTGTCCTACACATAGACATTATGGATTTTCCAGAAAAAAAAATGTACATCTTGCATTGACAAATTTTCAAAATCTTTCATTAATATATTTTTTGTTTTTGTTTTATTTATTTGGTTGTAAACTTAAAGCTAAAATACAACTTACTTCAGAATATAATACAAAATAATAATTATAAATTCATAACTTCAAAGTTATTGTGGAATGGCACAGCGATTTAATTAACAATGTACCATAAATACGAATTTGATGTGGGAGAGACGTCGGTTTTAATAAAATTACTGTTCTTGGACTTCATAAATAATATACGTTTAAAATTTAAAAAAAAGAGCAATTTAGAAAAGATAAATACAATTCGGAAATTAATTTAGCTATTAGAAAAATCTAATTAATCTAATCTAATTAATAAAATGACATTAAATTAAATTAAATTTAGACATTGAATTGTGCTGATGATTAAGATAGCAGATCACTTTTAAGTATTGACTCAAGGACTTTTACTTGATAGTGAAAACCAATCTTTGCTAAATATGGCTGTTCGAACAGAAAATGTGTAAAATGTGCGACGGTGTAAAAGTAAGTAAAATGGGGTTTATATGCGATTGGAATACTGAAAAATGCCTGGTATTCATACGAATATCATGGAATTGTGAAAATCTAATATTCCAATTAATCCTTTTAGCACTTTGAGAACGTAAAGGTGTCTCATTGGTATAATATGCAGGATTTTTGTAACAAATAATCTTAATTATGTGTTTCTGAGCTATAAATATTAGACTGAAAGAGCTATTATAGGGTTTCTTAATAACGACTTGACAATTTTTTTTAAATAAAAGGCAAACCATTAAAGATATTTCAAAAATTGTATTATTGGTTTGAAGTACAATCAAAACATTTATGAATGGAACTCGACTTCGTTCATATGGCCACCGCGGGCATCCTCGCAGCGGTCGATTCATTGGAACCAATTTTCAACGACTCGGCCACACATTTCGACCGAAACGAAACGTCGTCGGCGTATTGGAATAAACCAATGACTTAATGTAGCTCCACAGGAAATAGTCAAGCGGCGTTAAATCGCACGAACGAGGCGGCCAATCGACTGGCCCATCTCTGGAGATAACTTGTCCACCATACTTACTCTTCAATAAATCAATTGTAGCGTGTGCTGTGTGGCTTGCGGCACCATCCTGTTGAAACCACATGTCGTCCACGTCCATATCTTCCAACTCGGGCCAAAAATAATCGGTGATCATGGCGCGATAACGCTGACCATTCACAGTAACATGAAGATCGTTATCGTCGACGAAAAAATATGGCCCTATAACGCTTCCGGCATGCAAACCGCACCAAACCGTAATTTTTTTTATAATACCGCGCGCGCACCAAGGGGATATGAATACCCTTTTATTGTCTATTCTCCAGGGCGCGGGCGGGTGGTGTAGTAGTTTCAAAATCTCAGGTGTGTTTGGTTCCGAAATTTTCCCCAGAGGTAGTTGTCAAGCTGGACGTGACGAGCCAGCGCATCCTCAATCAGTGGGTCTTAGTACGTGCTAGTTGTTAGTGCGTTACATTAAGTCCAGCCAGCAACCACTCCATTTGTGGATGAAGTGGTGATTCATGAAGCACATGTGGGTTTTCACCCGACCAATAACGCACATTTTGCTTAGTGACGGACCCATTGAGCCAAAAATGAGCAACTCGAAGAGTTCCAAAAGCTAGCACTACACCCATTTAAAACAACGATATAGTGTAGTTTATGGGCTGGTTGAATCACTGGTCAATATTTCTTCAAAAATGAGGCAAATCAGAATGTTACCGTCAATGGTAACCGTTATCGAGCCATGTTAACAGACTATGTGCTTCCTTAAATTCAAGTACATGGTCTCGGTGAGTTCTGGTTTCAACAAGACGGCGCTACAAGAAATACAGCACATGAAACAATGGACTTGCTTAGGTCGTGCGATATCACACCTTTGGACTATTTTCTCTGAGGATGTGTAAAGTGTCAGGTCTTCAGGAATAAGCCAGCTACGATTGACGCTTTGGAAACCAACATTACTCGTGTTGTCCGCGAATTACCAGTAGCTATGCTCGAACCAGCCCCAGAATTGGACCTTCCAAATGGACCACCTGGGTCGTAGTCGTGGCCAACATTTACATGATATCATTCTCAAAAAGAATTGTTTTTTTAACAAATAATAAAAGTTTTAAGTTCACTTTCAAATTTATGTGTTTTATTTTACATTGTAAGTCAAAATGATATCATGTAAATATTGGCCACGACTACATCCTTTGAGATAATGGGAAATCCTGGCTAATTCAGTGACACTTTTACCATATATCTCTTTCAAAGGAATCTGAATAAAATATCTTACGCGTATTTTCAACATTTTTGTTCACAGATTTGAACAGATATTCATTGTACTCCTATTTTATAAGTCGTATGTTACGTTCAGTATTTTTTTGCAAAATTGTTTTTCTTTTATTTGTTGCAGAGTTTGTCATCCACGGCTTCAGAAATTTATTTGTTCTCGAGATCAGAAGGGAATAGAGTTATAATTTCTAATAAGATTTTTTTTTTTTTTTTTTAATTTTAATAAAGAGATGTGTTGGGTTTTCATAAACTGGTTCCCAAAATTATTTTAAATAACATTCTTTTAAAATAACATAGTCTCTGCAATAATTTTTTTTTTTTACACATAGGTTGCCAAAATTTAAAACATAGGTTTATGCACTAATACACATTTAGTGCAGTCATACAATGATCTGTACATTTCAGATCATACACAACACCATTAAATATGTTTTATTGTTTTTTTTGAGTACGCATAAATATATGCAAAGTTTTGTCAAGATTCATTAATAATACTCTTTAGACTATTTGACGCCATACGAAAAAATATTTCTCAGTATCTCTATCGAATTCATTTAAAATATCAATATTTATATCACCGTTTACTAATAAATGCTTCTCTTTACAAGCACTCAGAACATAGCTTAATTCATCAATGAAAATACCTTTCAAAATTGCATGCAATCTGTAAACACACAACATTGCATAACTCTCATTCATGTAATCAAAAGACAATTTCATAACATCAGCACTTAGAAAGTTAAGCTTTAAACAATCGAGTACATAGCCATTCTTCACATAAACTGCTACACCTCCAGCTGAGTATGATTCATTACAAATCCCGAAAGGTATGTACCCGATCATGATTATTATTATTATTATTATTGCTTTTGTTTATTTCGTTGCAAATTAATGTTATAAATAACAATGTTATATAACTACAAAATAATTTAGGCATGAAATAATGCAGTACATTCTGTTGCCTAATGGACAAGTGACGACTGTGAACTTATAAAATAATACAAAATTAAATTCAATTCAATTCAAAATGCTGATGGGGGAAAAAAACACAGTGAATATGTTTCAAGAAGAAAAGAAAGCAGAAAATCCAAACAAAAGTTACCAACAAGTTAGGTTAACGGTCACAAAATATTCGTGGAATCAAAAGGAAGAAGCCATTTTTTAACATTAACTAAATATACTGTTTTTACTCTTTCGCATCTAATGTTATCAGGAAGCAAGTTTAAAAAACGAAGTGAAACAACAGAATAAAACCTTGAAAAGTGTGATTTTTTACCTACTGGTTCTGTTACAAAATTCCTGGTGTTATTATCATGTTATACAAATCTAGTTCTACCTTATAGAGCCAAACCTCAGTCAAAACAATGACAACAAGTAATTACAGTTAAAATACGAGTTAAAATGTGCTTCCAAAACTGAAAAACTGTCCTAGTACATATTTTGATATAAACAAACAATATCGATTGATATACAATTGAGAGAATTAGCCTTTTTCCGCATAAAAAGTATTCCATATTTAGTCCATACATATTGATACCCTTTTTCTCCCTTCAGCAGTTTTACAGTTGTTTGAGAATTTTAACAACGAGAATATTTTTCTTTGTTCAATTACTGCTAGTGTTTGGTATGTTCTTTCTTCGTCTGGATATGCGTTTTGTGAGTTACGTATTCGGTAACGCATACCAGACGATACCAATCTCTACACAATTTCAAGTTAATTAATTTTTTTCCCTTTTCCCACAATCCTATCTCTTGCATTCTCTGCACTTTTAACTTCCGTCGTCCGATGCACGCGCATCGAATGCAATAAAATTCTCCCACACAAAAAATGCTGAGCTAACACTATAGAACCAATTAAAAGAACCGGCAAACACGCTAAGCCTCAGTCTTATTGTAACAAACATCGTATTAAGTAGTGCTAAGAGTAAATAAAGTTACCGCGAAACCGGGACTAGAAATATCATTGGCGCAGTCGGTAGGATCTTTAAAAAAAGATCCAAAAGTGAACGGACCGAAGAAAAAAATTGCGAAGCAAATAAATAAAATAATTTTAAAGTCTTAGTAGGAAATTAGAGTGAAATACAATTGTTTGATAAACATTTTGGTGACACTAAAAATCAGTGATTAACCAAACTAAAGTTCAGACCGAAAAAAAATATATAATAAATTAGTTTAAAATAAAATCACAACAAAATTCTGAAGAATTTTTAGCATAAATAAGTTCTGAGCCAAAACTGTCAGCCAGGAAATCAACGAACAACTAATGGAAAGGCTCACAGCAGCCCTGTAGCGTTAGCTACACAAAGTGCACCAAACATTCAAAGCCGTGCGTGCTGAAAGAAGGAAATTGTTTACATCAAACCATTTGATAGCGATCAAAAAGAACTCACGAAGTTCTTAAGTGTAGTCGGAGTACACATAGATGCAGTGGAAGATCCAGTGAAGTTGGAGCTATGGGAGGCGATATACAACACAAAAATCACCGGAAAAGCCAAGGACTTACTTTTCAACAACCATGCGAGCGGACAGACAGAAGCAAGACATCTGTTGGAACAATATTTTCGACCAGCAGGCAACCACAATAACATATCTAGAAAAATAAATTACCTCAAAGTAAGTTCGATTTTACACCTTTACACCTATTTATAATAAAATAGAATTGTTAGTTCAAGAAATAAATTCTTAATTTTAAATTTAAAATTTTAGTTAATAGAATTAAACAAATATTGTCAGGTAATTTTTTCTGAGAAATAAAAGATCTTTATGATTTACATCAAATAAAAAATATTTTGTACACTTATGTGGGCTTTGATCGACATAACATAGAGTGAGACTTTATGATACAAGACAAACGTAACGGACATAATTCAAAACCCAATCACAATAAACAGGACAATAATTTCGTAAGGAATAAAGATACCAATCATAATTCGAATAGGCAGTATAAATCGAACAATCAGAATCGAACAAATGCAGGTCAGCATAGGCAAAACAATAACTCTCGGCCAAATCCTATAAATAAGGTAAACAAAGAACATCATGTTAATCAAGGCAATTAGTATTAAATCAGTCAAGTTTGTTCCAAAATGCCAATCAACAAGCGGAATCAATGGATGTAGGACAGTTAATTTACCAAAAGCAAGCAAAAGAAGAAACGAATAACGAAGAGGTTTTCAACAAAGAATCAACTAGACCTCGGTAAAAAAAATCCTTATAAAGCAAACAATAGATAAAAATAAGTACATATCACTAATAGACGCTGGCTCAACGATGGGCATCATCAATTATAGCAGAGTAGATTGTAGGGAGTTTAAAGTTTTCAAAACGGTTAATATGAGGGTTGGAAACCATCAATAACATTGCTACAGAAAAAGTAGACAGGATTATTACAAGTATTCCTGAAGAGTTTAATTTAGATCCCAGAGGAGCCATAAGATGGTACAAGCGAAACTTAGGAGACAAACCCTACGACATCCTAATAGAGACGGACTTACTTAGTAAAATTGTCAAAACCCTTAATTTTGACAATAGGTGTCTAGTTCTAAAAAATAATGTCGATATGACTCTATATTCTACGGAGAACGAAGCAACCTTTGATTGTTTTGAACTCAACGCGATTAGCAAGGATATAGATCTAAGACATTTAAATGAAGAGGAAATTCTGTTTATGTGTAGACTACAGGAAATAAAACGAGATCACCACTGATGATAAGTATCACCTTCCCAATATAGATAGCATATTGGACAAACTGGGGAGAGCTCAGTACTTTTCGTCGATAGATCTCATTAAAGGGTATCAGCAAATAAAAGTTTACTCGAATGATATCTCTATAACGGCTTTTGTAACTCCCCAGGGCCTCTGCGAGTACCTTAAAATGAATTTTGGGTTAAAAAACTCGCAGGCAACTTTTCAGAGGTTAATGAACGAGATACTCAGGGATTATATTAATAAATGTTGTGTTGTCTATTTAAATGATATTTTAATCTTTCCCACAAGCCTAACAGAACACATACAAGCCTTAAGATTGATATTCAAAAAAACTCGCTGAGCATAACTTAAAAATACAGTTCGAAAAAATGTTCATTTATGAGGAGGAACAGAGAGTTCCTAGGTCATGTCCTAAGAAAGACAGGAAGATTAACACCAATGACCCTGAATACATCCAAGCTTTTGAGACTATTAAGCTTAACATTATGAGACACCCGATATTAAAATTTCCAGACTTTAAAAAAATCATTCACTCTCTATACTGATGCTTTTAATTATGCTATAGGAGCAGTATTAATGCAAGAGGGACAGCCTCAAGGACATTAAATGACCACGAGAAAAATTACTCCGTCACTGATAAAGAGTTCCTTGCAATCGTTTAGTCAGTGACATATTATCGACCATACTTATGGGGAAATAGATTCAAAATCATAACTGACCATTTACCCATTAAGTACCTAAACAAAAAGTATACAGGAAAAGAGTTTAGTCAGAGAAACCAACGGTGGCTACTCAAATTGTAAGAATACTAATTTGAAATCGAACACCTCAGAGGTAAGGAAAATAAAATAGCGGACTTTCTTAGCAGAATCCCAGGAAGTGACAACAAGGAAGATGAAAATAATCAAACAGTAAATGAGTTATCCGAGAATGAACTTGTAGCAAACGAAGACGAACAACAACTTTACGATGAATCCTCTGACAATGCAACGATACATTCCATAGTCAATAAATATAAAATCCAACTCATACGAACCAATGATACTAACAGAGAAATAGACATTTTACATAATAGGCCAATTATTTATGTTAACATGACCAAAGATAAAGAATATTGGACAGACCTACTTAGAAGATTCATCAAACCTGGTACCCTTGGAATATATACAGAATAAGATTACCACCATTAACAGGTACAGCAACTGTTAATAGAACTGTTTAGCAATGACAAAAAAATAAAATTTATCAAATGAGAGCTAGAGAAATAAAAACCTTAGAGGAATTTCATAAACAGATTTCCCTATACCATACACAGTAAAGCTTACACAGTGGTATCGCAGAAACGTACCATAGTATAAAATTAAATTAACTACCCTCATTTAGTGAAAGAAATAACCCGAATAATACATAGCTGTAAAACATGTCTCGAAACTCAATACGAAAGAAACCAATAAAACCAAATTTGAAATTAGCGAAACATCTTCTAGGTCAAATGGATGTGTATTATTTTATAAAACAGTTATTTCTTACTCTGATAGAAAAACTAACGAAGAAAGCATACGCTTATTACTTATCAAATAGAAATTGTGCAAAGAAGATAGAAATCGTGGAAGAACATTTTTCGAAATTCAGCAAACCCACAAAAATAATAACAGACAACGAATTCAAAGCTGTAAATTTTAAAGAATACTTAAAGGAACAACAGTTAAAGTTACAAAAAAAAAACCAAATACTTATACAGGTAATAACGACAAAGAAAGCTTTCAATCAACTTTGCAGGAAAAAGTAGTAACAATGAAAAATTTAGACCTCACACTTATACAAAAAGTTCAAAGAGTCGTAAAGAATTATAATGACAGATATCAATCCTCGATTAAAATGACACCAGACGAAGAAATGTTTGCTGACATTGCAACATTAGTTAGACAAACACAAGTACAGAACGAAAAGAAAATTCAGAAACTAAACCAGTATAGGGAGCAATATAAAGAGACAAGAATGGTAATTCCAGTTAAAAGTTATAAACCTAATTACTATAAGAACGAACCTAGATATAGACTTAAGACTTTTAAGCGAGAACGCCCAACTGACAGATGACATTACTTAACGCAATAGTGACATTAACGATGACCAACCCACGAGCATCAGCAACGCTGACAGTAAAGCCTATCGCAACGAATAACGGATACACAGTTATTAAAATGGAACAAACAGAAATAATCCAAGACACAAATCCATACTCCATATTATCGACACAAAAAAAATAAGGCAAACTGTGAAATCAATAGAAGATAGCATTTCAAAATTACAGATAGGTAACGATCTCACTAGGAAAGAAATAGGGATTATTTACGTGAAAATAACAGCGTTAGAACAACAAGAAAAACTAGGAAACAGAAAAGAGGTTTAAGTAACATAATTGGAACAGCTCACAAACGGTTATTTGGTACAATGGATAATGATGACCGGCAAGAGATAACAGATTATATGAAATTGATAGATGAAAACGATGGTAATGCGATCAATAGTCTGAATAAACAAATAGAAATTAACTCTCATTTTAACGAATCTATTATTGACCTGAAGAACATCACAGAATCAGATAGGAAGCAGTTAAGCAAGACGTATGAAGAATTAATAGGAAACGAGAAACGAGTCATTTTACAGCAACTTAAATTAGACCAAATACTAAAACTAAAAATTTAAGAAGAAAGACTTAACCAAATTTTAGACCGCATAGCACTAATAGAGCAGGGATTAGTACACCCAAGCATGTTAACGGCAATAGATATTAGAGACACTGAACTAGACCTTTACAGATTGAAGTATGTTAAAAAAAGGCCTGTTAAAGTAAGACGAAAACAAACTAATACTCGCAGTCAAAATTCCACACCATTACAAACTGATAGATTTTAAACTAATAACATTAATGCCTAAATCAAGTTATCTGGAAGTTATATTAGAAATATAGAAATTTTATAGAAATAAATCAAACAAAATATGAAATGCTAAGTAATAAAATTCAATATGTAAACGAACTTTTACCAATAAACAATTGTATATCAAATAATAATTGTAACACACAATGAAAATGTAACACATAATTTTACTAAACAACCTAAATTTGAAGGAATTGTATAAAAAAGTATAACTTATTTAAAACATACCAATATACTTAAGTTTCATAAAAATGTTAACTATATTGCTAGCTCAACAAAAGCGATAATTTTCATCATATAAATAATAAAACGCTTAAGACAAAATAAAAAACTTAAAGTTTCTATCAAAAATACCATATAAGTATCCTTACTTATTACTAATTTCCTAAAATTCTGGAGAATTTTAAATATACGGGGGAGAAGTTACGTTTCCGGTAATGCATACCAGACGATGCCCAAATCTCTACACAATTTCAAGTTAATTATTTTTTTTTTCTCTTTTTCCACAATCCTATTTTTTTGCATTCTTTGCACTTTTAACTTGTTTCGTCCGATGCACGCACATCGAATGCAATGAAATTCACTCAAACAAGAAATGCTGAGCTAACACTATAGAACCAATAAAAGGGACTGGCAAAGACGCCAAGCCTAGGTCTTATTGCAAGGGTTGTCAACCCTTTTGTGTAGATGTTGATTTTGATACATCAGACTAGAGGCGCATGCTATAGTTATATATTTGAGAGCAAAAAACACATGTCTTTACTAAACAATGTATAAGATGCTATTTATTTCGTGGTCAAAACAAGAATGAATCAGATGTTTTGCTGTTAGTGTTGATGCACTCCCACTGCTGTCCTCGCTGTTAGTAAACTTCTCTTTTGGGTAGAACATGCGGGTGGCTTGGCTTTTTCCGATGGTGATGGTTCGATGTTATTGCTGAGTATGGTGATCATGCATTTGGAGGGTGTTGATGCACTGCACAGAACTGCAACTGCAAGATCTGTGGACCAAGCACCAAATGCGTGTTGCTGTGTTTGCCGCCAAGCCATTGTTGAGTGTGCAAACATGCTTTCGTGAGTGATTTGTGCGTGACCCATGCATCACCAAATGCATGGTGAATTGTAGCTCGGTTGAGTGACATAGGGTGGCACGTTACTCCTCCTGCCCAAAAGTGAATTTGCCGATGCCTATGAATACAAATTGCAACAGTTCATTTTTGCCCTCGGCTTTCGACCTTTCTTATTGACTATGTATAATTGTTCTTCTTTACACTTTTATCTCTATATGTTTTAAATGTAGCTGGTAAGCAAGCTGTCTTAAAACTTCCCAAATTTCATATGTTAATCTATAAATGCATGTTCATATGTTTTTATCTATAGACAAGTAGATACTTGTCCAGTTTTTATTTTAACTTTTATTATTTAAAAAAAAATCTGAAGCCGATGTTAAAAATAATTACTTTTTTTGTTAAATATGTTTTCTTTTATTCTTTGTTTTTTGTTTGTGAACTTTTCCTTTTTCTCTTTCGACTGTTGCCCTATTGTCTCGTTTAATTTTATGTTCGATAGATCTGGCAACTAGTTTGTTTCTTCTGTCATCTTTCTCAAATATTTTTTCATTAGCATCGAATTCTTAAGCATTTTTTCGGGTTTCATTTAATTTCGAAATAACAGACTTCTATCAAAAGCTATTTATTTTAATGAATCATAGTTTTCAATGTGTTCTACCCAGTCTTGTTCTGTATGAAAATTTTTTACCTTAGGGAAAAAGGTGGTATTAACCGTGTGCTCGGTTAATAACTTAAATGGAGACATTTTGGTAACAGAATGCATGGAACTATTGTATGTAATTACCGCTTCATCAACAATCTCTGCTAAAGATTTATTTGAGTATTTAGCTTTTGTGAGTATTATTAACTCCGTGAGAGTGAAATGGAATATCTCGACTGGTGAATTTATGGTAGATTTTTTTGCACAAGTTGTATAAAAATTTATATTATATAGAGCTAAAAATTCTTTAAAAAATGTGAAAAGGAACTCAATGCCGTTGTCTGAAACTATTTTTTCGGGGATTCCACGATACGCGAAAAAGTGTTTTAGTGAATCTAATAAACTTATCCACAATGGCTACAAAATTTTGGAAACGGAATAAATATCTAAATGGAGTATTTGTAATGGTCTTGATGGCGTTTCAGTAAATTTAAATTTTAATGGATGTACTTGACTTCGTACTTAAATTTTTGGCAGATATCGCAGTTGTTAACGATTCGAGATATGACATGCTTCATATGGGGGAAGTATATCTTTGCCTTAAGATGTTCATTAATTCCCCTAAGGTTGCATTTGTGATGAAAATTTCTTACTTCTCTTTCTTGTTCGTCTGGACAAATTATATCTTTTAAAGGTACATGCCTTCTAACAAGTTTTAAGTTATAATAATTAAAGTATTTTGAGTAAGGCTGTTGTTCAATTTTAAAAGTTATGTCATCTGCTAAAATAGCAGCTACTCTTTTGCTGTTAATATAGTTTTTACAAATTTTAATTATCTCAATCTCTTTTTTATGTTTTTACTTTCTATACGGTGTCTTCTTTTTTCTTTTAAATAATATTTTAAGAGTCGAATGCGGTTTTGCTCAATTTGGATTTTCGATTAGAATTATCTGATTAGAAAACTCGTTAAATGATCTTTCAGAAATTGGAATAATATCACCCATATTTTCTGATGCTGAATGAATAGTACTAAAGCTTTTAAATTCATCAATATTGTTTTGAGTGGATATTAAATCAAGATTTTCGACTTCCTGACCTATGTCTGCGTTTAGATTTATTTCAACTCGGGACAAGGCATTAGCGTTGGAGTTTAATTTCCCACTTTTGTGCATTATTGCGTAGTCGAACTCGTCAAGGCGTAAGCGCCACCTTTAAAGAGAAAATCCAGAGTAGAGGCTTATGATCCGTTATGGTAAATTTTTTGCCATAGATATATGGCCGAAAGTATTTCGTTGTCCAAACAATAGCTAAAAGTACTCATTCCAAAGTACTATTATTTTGCTCAGACTTAGACAAGGTACGACTTGCATAACAAATCGGTTTGTCTGATCCCGCAGAGCCTTGCAAAGGTACTGCGCCAATTGCAACTTTACTAGCATCTATCGTAATGCTGAATAGTTTAGAAAAATTGGGGTATTTTAATATGGGCTCATTGCATAAAAGATTTTTGCAAGTTTCCAAACAGCTTACGTACTTGGAAACTAGAGTTATTTTATTACCTTAACTAAGACATTCGATCATGGGCTTTGTAAGTTTTGCAAAATCCTTAATAAATTTACGATAGTCCTAAAACGGACTTGATTTGCTTAGATGTTCGTGGAATAGGAAAATTTTTAATGGCATAGATTTTGTCTTCATTAGGCTTATTAGATGGGGTGGAATGTTACTTTCTTAGGAATGAAAAAAAAAGTTTTTTTTTAAACGTTTTTTTCATTTTATTCAATATAGTCCCCTTTTAGTTTGATACACTTATTCTAGCGATTTTCCAACTTCTTGATCCCGTCCGAAAAGTAATTTTCCGGAAGGTCTGCAAAATACTCCTCCGTGGCATCGATGATTTCCTCGCTTGAGCTGAATTTTTTATTGATGAGCCATCTTTTGAGGTTTGGGAAGAGATAATAGTCCGAAGGAGCCAAATCAGGAAAATACGGTGGATTCGACAGCAATTGGAGCCGTAAGTCATTGATCTGAGCCATCGTTGCGATGCTCTTGTGCGCAGGTGCATTGTCTTACAAAACCAAAATTTTTTTTGCTTCATGTGAGGCCGTTTTGCAGCAATTTCGGCCTTCAATCGCTCCAATAAAGCACAGTAATACTCCCTGTTGATGGTTTTTCCTTTTTCGAGGTAGTCCACGAAGAGTATGCCGTGACAATCCCAGAAAACCGACGCCATAACCTTCCCGACTCATCGAGCCTCCCTCGGCCGCTTCGGAGCACTCGTGCCGGTTTCAGTCCATTACCGGGCACTCATTCTGTTCTCTGCTGTGCAACAGTTACCAATCTATGCCAAAAGTCCGCCCGATTCTGCATCAGCAAGTCCAAACACTCTTTCGAAGTGCTCTCGCGTTCGCGTTTTTGCTCAGGTGTGAGTATGCGCGGCACCCAGCGGCAGGATAACTTTTTCATATGCAGAATATTGCCCAAAATATGACGTGTGCGCTCAGTACTCATCTTTGTGGTAGCTGCTAGCTCGCGCACCTTTCACATTTCGGTCAGCCAACACCATTTCATGTATTCATGCGGTTTGAGTCTTTAACCGCATCGGAGGGCCTGCCACTGTGAACTTGATCGGTAGTGGAGTTGCGACCACCACGAAACTCTCGAAATCAATATTTGACGGTGTAATCTGGAGCATAAGCCCCATAATATTTATCCAACTTTTCTTTTGCTCCCTTCGCTGTTTTGTTTTATGAGAGAACGAAAATCGTTTTTGTCCATACTCAACATGATGCCAAACACGTCAACAACAATCAGCTGTCAATACAAAACCAAAGACAGTATCGCACTGAAATTTGGTATGTCTGCCTAAATATGAACGGACTTCAAGGCGCCATAACCTTTTTTGCAGTAGCAGCGTCAAAGAGATTACTTTTCACCCCACCTAGTAACCCGTTCAGATATGACTATGTTAAGCTCAACCTTTAAATTAGCTTCTTCCAGTTTTTTGAAGACCTTCTCTAAACTTTCAATATGCTCTTGAAGCGATGTTCAAAATATTATAATATCATCCATATAAACAAAGCAAATTTCTTCCTGTAGATCTTGTAATACCAATCCATCACTCGGCAACCTTACATATTCAAAATGGCCATTATTAATCGAAAAAGCTATTTTCGGAATGTCCTTTTCCTCAACCTAGATTTGATGGAATCCCGATACCAGATCAAGCGTGGTGAAATACATAGATTGACCTAATTTATCGAGGATACCAGTTATATTCGGTTTTGGATATCTGTCGTCTACAGTTTTTTCATTCAATCTCCGATAGTCTATAAGTAATTGCCATTTTTCCTTTCCACTTTGGAACCATCCAAATCGGAGACGACCAGGGAAAAAAACTTCGACGAATGATATCTGCGTGAAGCATATCCAAAATCCGTTTGAGTCTCTTCCTTCAGAAAATGAGGATGCGTATATGATTTCGTGTAAATTGGGATATCATCAGTGGTTTTTATCTGATGCTTGATTTTGCTAGAGCACAATAGGGCTTAATTTTCATTGAAAAAGGTATATACCTATATACCTTTATATATAGGTATATACAACTATATATATATATATGTATATAAATATATATATATTTAGTTATTCCTTATTTCAAATCAAAAACTTAAATTTAAGACTAAAATTAACAGAATTGATAATAAAATATTTTATTTTTAAGCTATGAATGAAATAGTATGATACAATTTGTTGTCTAAGACAAGAGTCAAATGTATCACTATTAAATTAGATATTAAAAACAAGTAAAACTATTGATTGGGAAAATATAGATCAAATAAAAGATTGAGGAAAAAAATAAAAAAATAAAATAAATATATGTATGAACAAATGAACACAATGCACAATAAATTCAGTTATATAATTAGATTGCAAATCAAATCAATATTAGAATGGTTAAAACAAAGAAGCAATTTTTTAATATTACTCAAAAAAACTGTTTTCACTATCTCGCATCTAAGGTTTTCAGGCAGTATATTAAACAGACGAGGCGCAATAATAGTATAAAACGATGAAAAGTGAGTTTTGTAGATTGGAGGTACAGTCAAGAAATTTCTGGCGTTGACTCTTAAGTTGAAATTTTCATGAAGTCTAACGGCGTATATATTTTCAAAACTTTGTAGCAGTAAAGATGCCCTAAAGAGAGAATTCCAAGCCTTTTGAATAGCACAAAACTAGGAGTTCTACGATTCACTTTATACATAATTCTGATTGCGTGCTTTTGCTTCTTAAGTAAACCCTCTATGTTAACGAAATACGTACCACCCCAACAAGTTAATCGGTACTGCAACTTTGATTTCAATAATCCATTGTAGACTAACTTTAAGATAGGCAGTTTACAGTAGAGACGGAGATGGTAGAATTGCCTTATTAATCTATTCAGATACTGCTTTAGGTAGAAAATGTGCTCTTTCCAACTGAGCCTATGATCCAATATAATTCCTAGATACTTGAAATTGTAGTCACGATCAATTTTAAAGCCGGTGTCGCTGCAACTTGTATTTCTGTTAAAGGTGAAAGAATCATGGTGGTTAAAATAACTCTTGTTATTTAGGAAAGCGCAGCATCATCGGCAAATGCTGTAACTTTTCCTTTAAATGGTTGATTAAAAAGGGAGTTCACATATATTAAGAACAGAACAGGACCTAACACGGAACCTTGTAGAACACCTAAATTGACCAAATACTCTGAACTAAATCTATTTTGGATATTCACTATCTATTTACATTTTTTTAAATACTATATGAGTCAGTTAAAGATGTTTGAACCGCAACATCTAAAAAAATACCCACGGGCCGAAGCCCGTGGCGAACAACCAACCGTTCGTTCAAATAAAACGCGGACTTTAGATTAAACATTTAAACTTCGACTTTATTCTTTGATTCCAGAATTAGACTAAAAACTAAACTTTAACTTATTCTACTCCACACCTTCGTATCGTCGCATTTGGTGTATAGCGCGTGCAAGGGTTTTATGTTGCATCAGCAATTTCCCAGTTTGAGTCGTGGGAAACAATTGTTAGTTTCCGTCACACGCTTCGTGTTACCGCGACTTACGATGGGTGGTGAAATACAGTGTCCACAAGTGCATGCATGAAGTCAAGGTGACTTCTCATCTTTCGACTTATGGAATCGTGGCGCGTTAACTCCTCCCCCTTTAAGAACCTACGTCCCGTAGATCCTGCTGATGTTGGGATGATCTGGAATGATGAGGCTCCAGGTTTGACATTCGTATTGGCGGTATATAGAGCTTCCTATTAATTTTGTGCCAGACAATCGCAGCTGCTCCAACAATTGCCAGGAAGATCGTTTTATCCATGGCTGTAGATAATTTGATCCTATCGGTAATGTTACTCAGTCGTTTAATGTTGCTTAGACTGATTTCATGGACATATTCGATGTCAATTACATGTCCCGCTGTGGATATGTTGGTAAGTACTGATGGTAAGGCTTGAAGGGATGTTGCCATGAAACTGGAAAATGTGCGGTTGTTAAGCTGCACTGTCTCGTTCTTAATTTGAATTATGTAAGTACCAAATAAGTTCCTTTTAGTTTCTTCGGTCGTGATTTGGCCCTTAAAATTCGTAACGAAAATTGTGTCTTCCTTCAGAAGTTCAACGATTTCGACAGTATTGGTACGGTATATGCAGGATGCGTGTCCTCCTTTTAACAGTCGAGTAATACATTCATCCTCGTTAACTTTCTTTAGGGCGTTTTGTTCATAGACGGTCAGACTACTTATAGTAACGCATTTTGCGACAACACCATTCTGTCAAATGGTAGGTCGACTTGCCTTCCGTTCGAAATCGTTGCTCTTGTTATTAAGAAATTGTACTCGATCTTGCTCAGCTTAGGGATTGACAGGACATACAGCAAAATAGTGTCATTTGTAAAAACTGACGGGACCCCATATTGGAGCGCTTCGACTTCATTTGCGTAGGGCAGAGTCTCGAGTTCGTTAATCACCCTCTTTACCCCTTCTCTATCTAGCAGGTTTGTATTGACGATGCCGCTCTTTGCCATTTGACACGCTCTCACCACTTCATTAATTTCCTCTTTGATGATCGGAATTTCATTAATTGCATCTTGCTCGAATTTAGCCTTGCTGGATGCTGCTACTTGGTTTTTGGAACTTTCGATGACCCAGTTGATTTTTCTCGTTATTTCCTCGGTTATTGAAAGGACTCTCTCGTTGATACTATACTGCTGGTGGTTTCCTTCTATCAGGTCTTGTTCACTTCGTAGAACCTTATCCCAGTCAATTGCGTCTGGGCTTCCAGCCAACCATTTCCAGGCTGAGCCAATCCAGTTGATAGATCTCGTCCTCCTGGTCGTTCTTCTTTTTAGCAGGCTGATGCGTTCTCTGATCTGTGCCAGATGATGTTCCGCTAGGTCTTTTGTTTCCTGCTTAGGAATTTCGCTGGTAACGAGGTCAGCCATTTTTTTCAGTATGTCTTCAAGTTTCTGGAGGTTGACCATGTGTATTAGCTTAAAATGCCAATCGATAATCCAAGCTTTACCATCCTTGATTGATGCGACTGATGAATGGTACTCGAAAATGTGGAACATTTGCACTGCACATGATAGTAATTTTCTGCGTAATATACAATTATAAATAATTATGGCAAAGATTATAATAAGCGTTTCAGTGAAACTGCACGTAAAAGTGATAATGATTAAATTGTAGGGTTAGGATTTATAAATAAATTTACATTTTCAGAATATAACCATTCTACTCTGATTTTAGATTATACACATTTCATAAAATTAATATAGGATCGTGTCCATACAATTCGATATATCAATTTTATTAAAATGAATTTAATTTACAATGTTGTTTGTAGTTAATTTTAAAGGTTTTTCTTCCTTTTTTATTTTAACATTGAAATAGTTAAAATGTCAACTAAAGCTAATTTTTCAGCAATAGTTATATAAAATAATTTTTATTTTATGGTGCGAGATTTGTGCTATGTGTGCTGGCGTAAAATTAATATATGTGCGTAAATGTGCTATTATAAATTTCTAATTTGTGCCTTGTGGATTTTACGACCAGTGGTTGTGACCACTGTTACCTTATTATCCTTTTCCACCACTTCTTTTCGATAGAGTGGATTATGCTTGCCTTGGATTCTCTTGTACGGGATGTAAATTATGCTACCTTTCTTGAACTTTTTAGGTATGGATCTTTTGGAATTTCGCCATTTATTGGCTAGTTTCTGTTTTTTATGCAGTCTAGCTCTAAGGTCGCTGTTAGCTTTAATTTTGAAGTTTACTAGATTCTGAAAGTTTATTCTGGAGGTTCGGTTAAAAAAGATATCGGATGGCTTTTTGTTCGTCACTGAATGAATTGCGGTATTATACCCGTCAACTGCAATGTTTAGAAGTTCCCTTAAATTCAAGTCTTTGTATTCTGCCTTTAGACAGCGGTAAATTTCCAGGATTGTAGAGTGAAATCTCTCAACCTTTCCATTTACTTCACTCCGGTTTACTGGTGTTTGATACGTTTGTATGTCCAGCATCTTCACAAAGTTCAATACAATAGGACTAAGGAAACTTCTTTCATTATCAGCCACTATCACTCTCGGAACGGTAAAGTAATGCAATACCTTCGCGAACTTGTTTCTTAAGTATACCGAGGACTTATTTTTTATATGAAAAAGCTTTGAAAATTTGGAGAATTTGTCGATACAGCTCATAAACTTCTCGTTCTGTATCTCCATTATATCAATACGTAAGATTTCGCAAGGATAGGAGGGCACAGGAGTCTTCTGGAGTTGCGGAGTAACTGGATGTCTGTCATACTTATTCAAAAGGCAGATTTTACATGTTTTAGTATACTGTGTGATCAGACTGTTCATCCTTGGGAAATAGTACTTCTCTAAGATTTATTCTTTGTTTTCCCTCGCATTCCTGTGTGCTCTCCTTGCTAATCACCTGCCAATTTCGCTCCTGGTTCTTAACGTCTTCCACTACTCTTTGTGTCAACCTTATCCTGTAATGTTTAAAGGTTTCAAGATATACCTCCTGCAAGAGTCCTAAATAAGTTTCAGGTATTTTGATCCCATTGATTGTGTTAGGATTAAGATTGGATTTTAAAATCTCAATTAATTGCTCTTTTTCTAACTTTTCGAAAGCGAAATAATGTCTAGAGAAGCCCGGATGTGGCTGCTCTTTGATTTCCAGACCTTTCTCAATTTTTATGATGATTTGATTACGAAATACATTGAGTGGGACTTCCACATGGGGTGTTAAATCTGAAGAGTCTTGCATTACACTATGGAAGGTCTCACTAACAGAATCCGTTGATTCATTATCCGCAACAATCGTTTCCGCACAGGAACCATTCTCTGCGGCTGTCACTGTTTGCGATTCCGCGGTGTTAGTACCAGAGCTACCTTCCTCGGCTGATTCCATTAAGGAATCCTTCATTGTATTCAACTGAGGTATTGGTAGGCAACTGCTATTAAAGGTCTTCAGTCTAGAAAGAGCATCGGCCACCAAATTTGATTTACGTGGTTTATAAATTAATTCGTAGCTGTACTCTTCGATGTGAGCTTTCCATCTCTTCAGTTTAGCGTTGAAGTTGCTATTTCCCAACTCGAATGTTAGTGGTTGGTGATCTGTGAAAATCCGCACTTTTTTAGCACCGTATAGGTATAATCGCAAATTATTAAGAGCCCAAACGATAGCCAACATTTTTTTTTCATTGGTTGCATAGCTCTCTTCGGTCTTTTCAAGAGTCCTGGAGATATACGCAATTGGTCTATCATTTCCGCCCTCGTCTTGAGATAAAACTGGGCCTATTGCGTAGTTCGAAGCGTCAGTCGTTAGATAAAATGGTTTTTGGAAATCAGGAAAGGCTAGGATTTCTGCAGATTTTAAGAGAATTTTTAAATCATTAAAAGCTATAAGTGCTTCATCATTTAAATTGACCGGAACACGAATGGATTCATTCGCCTTAACTCGAGCATGCTCACCCCTTGTAAGGTTAGTCGGAGGCTTCGCTACCTTCGCATAATCGCGAATAAATTTCCTATAATAAGATGTTGAACCTAGGAATGATTTGAGTTCTTTAAGATTCTCTGGGGGTTTGATTTTTTGGATCCCATCAACCTTTTTAGTATCTGGCTTGATGTCGTCAGGAGTTCTTACGTACCCCAGAAACTCTACTTCAGTTTGCATGAAGTGTGTTTTTTCCAAGTTTACTTTTAGGTTTGCTGCTTTGAGTCTGACCAAGACGGTTTCAAGGTTTCTCAGGTGATCTCCTTCACTATTACCAAAGACGATTATGTCATCTATGTAGACATAATAAATTTTGCCAATATAAGGTTTAAGCCCATCGTCTATCATACGTTAAAATATAGCAGGGGCATTTTTCAGCCCGAAGGGTAGTTTGAGAAATTCGTATTTTCCGTTTAAGGTTGAAAAGGCAGTCTTTGGAATGTCTGACGGTTTCATCGGTATTTGATAAAACACAGAAGTTAGGTCGAGGGTTGTAAAGAATTTAGCTTTACCCAGACTGGCAAGAGTGGAATTAATGTCCGGGGTAGGATACGTGTCTGCAATAGTTACCTTGTTCAATCTTTTATAGTCGATGACCATTCAATATTGTTTTTCGCCATCTGGCTTTGGTTTTTTCGGAACCACCCAGATCGGCGAATTGTAAGGGCTTCTGGAGGGTCGAATTATTCCCTCTTCAAGCAACTCTGTTACGCCCTCCAATGCTCTATTTCTGTATGTTTCGACTAATGCATTAACTGTTTCTTCCGTGTACAATTCTGTTTTGAGCTTGTTAACCATCAGGGAAAGTTGATGGTTAACTGCAGCATAAAATTCATCAAACTTACTTGATCTTTGTGATAGCTAATTAAGTTGGTATTCTAAGGTTCGCACGCCCCTCTTATCCGCATAATGCAGATAGAGACACTGCTTTATTTCATGCCAATCGTTGTCAAATATATTGTATAAAACGAGGGCTGCATCCGCAGAACACCTAACCTTTCCACGTATGTGCTGCAAAATCGCACGATACAGTGGCTTGGTTCGGATGATCTCAAAATCTTTTAAAACTCCCTTCACAGCATGAACCCAAGAGACGTATTGGGTTGGGTTTCCCGTGAAAACTTGAAACTCCTTTACGCTATCCGGGAGCCGGCTGATTTCCTTGAGATCGGCTTCCGTTTGAGGTGGGCAGAGTGACGCTGGCGTTATTGGCTCATTCACTATGGTAGAGCTTCGTGATCCCTCCAAAAGGGCTAGGCGATTTCTTAATCTCCTTAGTGTTTCTACGGAGAAAAGAGGTGATACTCTCCCATCTTCTAAAGCTTTCAACCGAGCTTCCATTGCTTTTAGCTGGAGCAGCACGGTGTTACGGCCACCGGTAAGTTCGGTTACTGCGTTTTTCAGAGAATCCATTTTTGGCAAGCGATAAATAAGATAAAGGAAATTAAATCTTACCTGTAATAAAGAGGTCGTCACGGATGGTACAAGCACTAATTTTTATATTTAAAATTTTAACTGAATTTAGTTAGCGCCGAGCAACTAACGAGCACAGGCACTGATTCTCAACAAATTACGCACAGTGAAATCACACGGATTTTAATATATTTTTTTGATTCAGAAAATTGAATAAAATTTTTCCTTTTTCATAGCGTAATAACATTGGTTGGCTGATTTTTTTCAAAATTTTATTAAATTACTTTTCTCTCTTGTAACACACACGCAGCGTAGTTACAGGAATTTCGCTTCCCTGCCTTTTTGCACAGCACAAATTTAATTTTAATTTCAATCTTTTTTTTTTTTTATTGTTATTGAATTATCGAACACTGGTCAATGGTTTGATTTTTTTTCTTACATTGGTAAGATTATCATTTTTCTATTGAATATTGGCACTGAATTTCGTTGCACCGCGATCTGTAAAGTAACCAAAAGGGAACAGATTATATTATTTTTTTTTAAATAAGATGCACGCAACCGACTTAAGAAATCGCTTCGCATAGGAGCCGGTCCTGAAGGGATCGTATATGTCCTCTTTGGTAATTCGCTGCCTTTTTAGGGTCAAGCGGTGACCTACTAGGGTACGATTGACCTCACACCTCGCATCTTCGTACTTTTGCGGTTTCTGACTATGTTCGCATGGAAATAGCACAGAGTATTGTGTAGAGTAGTGAGCTGGCTTTTTAGGCTTACAACTACTTGCACCCAGTAGGGAGTTCTACACATGTTCTTAGGTAAGGACCACCGCCAGGAGTATCAAAGGATGGAGGTTAGACCGGTCCCTGCTCGGGCGCCAGTTAAAGATGTTCGCACCGCAACATCTAAAAAAATACCCACGGGCCGAAGCCCGTGGCGAACAACCAACCGTTTGTTCAAATAAAATGCGGACTTTGAATTAAACAATTAAACTTCGACTTTATTCTTTGATTCCAGAATTAGACTAAAAACTAAACTTTAACTTATCCTACTCCACACCTTCGTATCGTAGTATTTGGTGTATAGCGCGTGCAAGGTTTTTTTGTTGCATCAGCAATTTCCCAGTTTGAGTCGTGGGAAACAATTGTTAGTTTCCGTCACATGCTTCGTGTTACGGCGACTTACGATGGGTGGTGAAATACAGTGTCCACAAGTGCATGCATGAAGTCAAGGTGACTTCTCATCTTTCGACTTGTGGAATCGTGGCGCATTAACTGAGTCAAACCAGTCATAAATAAATTCTCTGAAACCAGCATTGTAGAGTTTATTTAACAACAATGAATGGTTCACCATATCAAAAGCTTTAGTGATGTCTATGAAAAGAGTAGCGGGAATATCAGATACATTCAAAGTATTTTAAATTTCACCAGTTAATTTTAATAACGCACTTTCCGTAGTTTTTCCACTTCTAAATCCAAATTGCGAAATACTTGAAAAAAAAATGTTTTATCTAGGAAAGTTAAAATTCTAGATTTCGTACCTCTTTAATAAACCGTAGTATGGCCTTTTTTATGCAGTGGCATTACTACTGCTGTTTTAATCTGGAAAAATACCAGACTGAACGGAGAAATTAAATATAAAACATAAGATATTTGAGAAATTTGATAAGCAATTTTTTTCAAGACCAAACTGGAGATCTGCTCAAAAGAAGAAGAATTAGATGTTTTAGTGATTCTATAATTTATTGTATTTCAAGTGTACTAAACTGTTCAAAGTAAAAACTTTCAGGTAGAAAATTCATATGTTTTAAAGTGCGATCATATTGAATATCATCATTAAATAGATTAACAACTCATTGAGGTTCAGATACAGGGGTGGTATTATTTATTATAATATCAGCATTTGTATTAGTCCTGTTTAGAATTTCGTTAATAACGCCCGATTCCATTTTAGCGTTAGCATATTTCGCAACCAGTTTATTACAAAAATAAGCATATCTTCAATGTGGTATTTCGATTTTCAGCTCTAAACAGAGCTTATTATAATATTTTTTTAATCTAACAATATTAGGATTCATTTTAAGTTTTTTATTTCTAATTTTTCTTAGTTTAGATAGGATGACTGTCCCTATCAATTGCTTAAGACACGTTAAATTGCTTTTTTTTTTTTTGTTATTGACAATTTTCTGACTACATTTGGATATATGAAATTGTAACTTATTTAAAAAGAGATCAAAAGCAATAGATGGATCCTGAGCGTTGTAAACATCATCCCAAAACGCAAAATTTAGCAAAATCAATTTTTAAATATTTCGTATTCACTTATTGTTTTGTTCTGCATGCCCTACAATCCAGTTGAATACTATGTAGTTAAGCTATGGTCAGTAATTTTTGAATCATAAGCCACTGTTTTATAACCAACACTATTGTTTCTGTGAGTCCTTATAAATATATGGTATAAGCAAGATTCTAAACGAGTAGGTAAATATAAGAGAATCGAAGCCAAACGAAGACAAAATTGACAAATAGTAATCTACTTCGGCTGAATTAAACAAAATATTAATATTGAAATCACTTAGCAGTACAATATTCTTACAAGTTTGTAGCTCTAAGACACCAGTAAATTCGTCCAGAGAGGCCTTTACTGAAAACCTATGTAATCTATAAATACAAATAAAAAAGTAACGAACACCAGAAATTTCGCAAGCATTAATAATGTCAGATATGCTGGTATTTAAAGAAGAGAGTTTTAATTGTTTTTTGCTCTTCCAAATTTAAATGGTCAGTTCTAATTAAATCTTGTATATTAATATTATCTGGGGACTTGATATTCCTAACGGACAAATTATGTATTTCAATGATCTCATCTGGATCTCATCTGGATTTTGTTCCACTAAAAACTTTTGAGGATGATCAGTTAAATTGACAACCTCCAAAAATGTAAAATATCCATTGGCTTCATAAACACCTTCAGAAATAAATAAATCTGGTTTTATATAGATATTTCCGAATTCTACTTCTACAGAAAGTCGACTTATTATTTTGGTTCTTGCAGGTACTAAGTATTTTTCTGACACAAGGTTGGGTTTGAATTTTAGAACTATTTTAATTTCATTTGTTAAAATTAAACTCTCAAAATCGATTTTCATTTTAAGGTCCTTTAATATATCGATGCCGATAAGACTGTCAATTACAAAGTAATTGTAAAAATTGAAAATGAGAAATGATAGTACTTTATCTGAATTTAATTCTAAAAGGCCACTTAAAGTAGTTTTTTTTTTTTAACTGTTTGACTATTTTGACTAGTTGGATTAATGAAGAATTTGTTGCTTCCTGTGTCTAAGAGGAATTTAATTTCGAATTATTTAAGCTGCTAATTTCTATATAGGGTAGTAAACTATTTTTAAATTATTAATGTCAATGTAATCTATTGAGTTTCCGAGGCAAGTGTTAAAAAATTTGAGTTATTTATTTCACTTTCGAAGATTTAAAGGGTGAAGATCTTGTTAGGAGTTCTGAGGCCCTTGATATAATGTGGGAGGGTACTGGTTTCATTGGGAAGAAAATGTCTGGTACTTCCGCTTGCTATATCCATGGGTTCTTGGCGAGATCATTTTGTATGACTTGAAGATGGCTTGTCACAATTATAATTGGTAAAACGCTGGGAAAATGTTTGAGGAATTTGGTTTATGTCAGGTTAAATTTGAAGGGTTTGTCCATTGCTGCTTTCTAGAAAGCTGTTGAGGAATTGGTGAAAAATAAGGCCTTTTGAAAAGTTGTTGGTTGTGTTGTTGATTTATATTTGAATTATTTAGAATATGAGACAACTGTTGTTTGTAATTTGAAGTGAATTGCTGAGATGACGGTATGCTATTATTTTGACGAATATTCTTAGTTCGACTAAGAATTCTGTTAGAGATGTAAGGCATATAGGTTGATGTATGGCCAGGAAAATAAGCACAATTTTATACTTTTAAACAAAAGCTAAGTGCATCTGTCATCGTATTTGGTCTCATGGCTCTAATTGAAGAATCCAGCAGAGGCATGAAATAAAGGTATTTAGACATATTTCTTCGTACAAAACTAATTTGGAACCTATAACAATTTGGTTACTCTCATGTACCCCAACGCTTGTAATTCGATTATATTTGAGTAGAAGACGTTTATTGCCTTGTCGTAACAGATTTAAATCGCAAATTAAACTAGTCTCATAACGGTTATCTGAGTAATGTATTATTAAATTATGATTAATTTCTTGCCAAACCACAGGGGTCCCATACAAATTAAGCACTTCCTTCGCATTAAGCACCTTAGCATGCTCTTTTAGCAAATATTTAAATAATATGCAATCTTTATGATAACTTTTAGTTTCGCTTCATACTAAACACGTGTGTTCACTTTTTTTGGCTATATTTTCTCTTAGTTTAACGTTGAATGTTTTAAATAACTTTCACTATTCTAACATTCTTTTTCTTTTCGATATTCTTTCGAAATTCCAGCAGATACTTAGGCTACTTATTATTCACCTCTTAAATACTAGATAGACCGACTGCGCCAGTTATATGTTTAGTAGCAAAAAAGCACAATAAGATGCTATATATTTCGTGGCCAGAGCAAGAATGAATCAAATGTTATGCTGCTGGTGTTGATGCACTCCCACTATTGTCCCCTCTATCGTCGCTGTTGGTGAGCTTCTCTTCTGGGTAGAACATATCGGTGGCCGATGATGATGGTTCGATGTTATTGCTGAGTATGGTGATCATGCATTTGGAGGGTGTTGATGAATGATTGATCCTAGCGTATGATGTAAACAACTGCAACTGAAAGATCTGTGGACCACTCACCAAATGCGTGTTAAATGCGTGTTGATGTGTTTACCGCCAAACCATTGTTGAGTGTGCAAACATGCTTTCGTGCGTGATTTGTGCGTGACCTATACATTCCCAAATGCATGGTGATTTTTAGCAAGCTCGAGTGACATAGGGTGGAACGTAATTCTGGCGATTCAGCGTACAGCGATTCGCGTCGTTTATTTGCAGAACAGTCGTTTATTTACACTGCCAGAGTTTGTTTGCCTTAACGCAGGCTGCCTGTAAAAGGCTTTTGTAGTCTCGACAGACGTGTATGCTTTTTTTTTATTTCCACATTTAAGTGTGAATTATGTAATGAGTATTAAAAGTAAAAGGAATAAATAGTAAATTTATATTGCTCCCGACGGATGTGTAAGTAACAGGATAGTCGAGAGATTTTACGCTACCGTCTTAGAAGTAGTAGGTTAAATGTAGGGTGCAGCGTTTTAAAACTAAGGGAACTTTTAAATATTTCTGTCGAAAGGTATAAAAATGTGGTTCACTCAGTAACACAATGATAACCATGTATGACATATTTTTAAACAGAAGTGCTAGATTTTTTTTTAAAATATGGCAAACTCTCGGATTAAAGTCAACCAAGAGCTGAGAAAGAAAATCCAGAAACCCCAAACAAATAGGTATAGGTTTTGGCATAACAAAGAGGTACCGAAGAAATTTTAAAAGAGAGAAGTAAACTACACCTCTTTTAAAATGATTAAGGTCAAAACTATGTACTTATATCGAATGAAAGTATTGGCTAAAAACAATAGAGTGACAATTGCCACAACGACGAAAAACGAACACAATTCTTAATTAAGATTTGTAAAAAACATTTATTTTCATTGTATAGCCTGCAATAATTTACAAAGAATTGTTCGTAAACTAATTACTTTAAAATTACACTTCTATGCACTTACGAGTATATGCTTACATCATGTCAATATACTAGGTGGGGTGAAAAATAACCTCCTTGGGAATAAAAAAAAAGTTTTTTTAAATGTTTTTTTATTTTATTCAATATAATCTTCTTTTAGTTTGATACACTTATTCCAGCGATTTTCCAACTTCTTGCTCCCGTCCGAAAAGTAATTTTCCGGAAGGTCTGCAAAATACTCCTCCGTGGCGTCGATGATCGGGCGAATACGGTGGATGCGACAGCAAGTGGAGCTGTAAGTCATTGATTTTAGCCGTGGTTGTGATGCTCTTGTGCGCCGATCCATTTTCTTGCAAAAACAAAATTTTTTCGCTTAATGTGAGGCTGTTTTGAAGCGATTTCGGCCTTCAATCGCTCCAATAATGCACAATATACTCGCTGTTGGAGGTTTTTCCTTTTTCGAGGTAATCCGCGAAGATTATGCTATGATAATCTCAGAAAACCGACCCCATAACCTTTCCGGCCCATCGAGCCTCAGTCGTCCGTTTCGGAGCACTCGTGCTGGCTTCAGTCCATTGCCGGACACTCATTCTGTTCTCTGGTGTTCAACAGTTACCAATCTATGCCAAGTCATCAGCAAGTCCAAACACTCTTTCGAAGTGCTCTCGCGTTAGCGTTTTTGGTCAGGAGTGAGTATGCGCGGCACCCAGGTGTAGGATAACCTTTTCATATGCAGAATATTGCCCAAAATATGACGTGTGCGCTCAGTACTAATATTTGTGGTATCTGCTACTTTCACTTTCGCGCACTTTCACTTTCCGGCCAGCCAACACCATTTCATGTATTTTTCTGAAATTGTCCTCTGTAACCGCATCGGAGGGCCTGCCGCAGCGGACATGATCAGTAGTAGAGTTGCGGCCACTACGAAACTCTCAAAACTAGTATTTGACGGTGTAATCTGACAAAGCATTAGCCCCATTATATTTATCCAACTTTTCTTTCGTTTCCTTCGCCATTTTGCCTCTCAAAAAATAATGTTTTATGAGAGAACAAAAATCGTTTATGTCCTTACTCTTTAACTTTGCTGTCAAAACAAAACTAAAGACAGTATCGCGCTGAAATTTGCAATGTCTGCCTAACTATGAACAGACTTCAAGGCACCATAACCTTTTCTGCAGTAGCAGTGCATTCTGGCGGTCATATATCATATGAGTCTAGGATAAATTTTATCTAAACATTTGATGTTTAAGTGTATCTCTTATTTACCTTTGTAATTGAATCCATGTCATTTTTGCATTATATATGATAAACTAAAATATGAACTCGTATATCTCAATACTTTATATATTGTTTTTACCATAATTCTTAACAATGTAAAACTTTTTAAACTATTATACAGCCTTATATTAACAAGAGCCGTGCAATGATTAAGAGTCTTCGAATACCAGTCGCCAATAGTTTATATCAAGGAAGCAAACTTACACACATCATTCACCTAGAGATATCAGAGGGTTTGCTGAAGAAAATTAGTTTGCTAGTAAGGAACGTCATTAAAGAACGCGATATGGAAACGGTGGCACAGCATCATATGACTCAGCTCTATGGATCCCCAAAACGAAGTAAACCTTATCAGAAACGACAAGCAACAACACAAAACCAACGATAGGGCACTGAAGATAGACAGTTTCATAACCCATCTGGTAAAAGGAAGACACGTCAGCTGCACATTTCGTTCAAACACCGCAAAAGTCATTGGACTCCTCAAGGAGGATACATTTCTGATTCGCAATAACCTAAACAACAGGACTTTTGCCAGTTTTATCCCTACATCACTCCCGGCTCATTCACATGTTCTTACAAATATTACTTCAGCTCCGTTAAAAATAGAAGTTTAATACCTGCATAACATTAACTTATGCAATATTAAGATTCTTCGTAATCTCACCAACAGCATGAAGTCATCCGCGACCACTGACGTCGCAATATTCGTAATTTCTAACTGCCCCAGTTTTGATCATCGGGTGCAAGATCAACAAGACACTGGACATACCTAAAATACATTTCCTCGTACCAGGGATACATCCTTCAAACATCTCTTTTCAACATTGTGATCTACGCCCTATAGATTTTTGAGGGGAGGGTAGTTAACACGACGGTTACCCATGCAAAGGAAAGGTGATATTTCACCTGCGCACATATCCTTGCACTCAATTCATAAGACATAAGCTAGTAGATGATAAGGCAGGAAAAGGAATTATGTTAAGTTAGTTTTTAAGGAGAGCTGATGGTTTGTGACGCTTTCTGTAAATCAAATATTTGGGGGTGAGAACCGAGTGCTTCCCATATATGTATACTCGTGAATGGGAAAAGTAATTTTTTAATGACTAGTAGGTATGCACAACAAAGTATATTAAATATTTGTATTTTTGAATAAAACACAAAATAAATAATTAAAAAAATAAATAAATTAATTAATTAATTAATTAATTAATAAATAAATATGCATATATAAAAACAAATACACAATAATATAATAAATATATAAATAAGCATTTAATTAAATAGGTGTGTAAATAAATAAATATACGGTTTTCTAATAACGACTTGACAACTTTTTTTAAATAAAAGGCAAACCATTTGAGATATTTCAAAAACTTTATTATTGGCTTGAAGTACAATCAAAACATTTATGAGTGGAACTCGACTTCGTTCATATGACCACCGCGGGCACGTTTGCAGCGGTCGATTTGTTTGACCCAATTTTCAACTTCTCGGCCACACATTTAGGCCGAAACGGCCACTATGTCGTGTTCAATGTTGGCTCTAAGCTCTTCCAACGTCGTTGGCGTGTTGGCATAAACCAATGACTTAACGTATCCCCACAGAAAATAGTCAAGCGGCGTTAAATCGCACGAACGAGGCGGCCAATCGACTGGCTAATGTCTTAAGATAACACACTCACCATACTTACTCTTCAATAAATCGATTGTAGCGTGTGCTATGTGGCTTGTGGCACCATCCTGTTGAAACCAAATGTCGTCCAAGTAAATATCTTCCAATTCGGGTCAAAAATAATCGGTGATCGTGGCGCGATAACGCTGACCATTCCCAGTAACGTGACGAACGTTATCGTCGACGAAGAAAATATGGTGATTCATGAAGCACATGTGGGTTTTTACCCGACCAATAACGCATATTTTGATTATAGACGAATCCATTGAGCCAAAAATGGGCTTCGAATGCGAATGTATACTTAACAAATACATAATATGTATGTACTTGTACAAGACGCACTAATGTTATAATTTGAATTGGCTGCCGTTTTGTTAGAAATATAAAAAAATTGGGCTCTGTTTTCACGAAAAGTTTAGAAGGTATAAAATTGATGATTCTAGGTGGGACAAATTACATCTGTCAAATGACCACCTCCTGAGTTAGTGCACATTTGTGGTCTTTTAAAGGCATTTTGAATTGCTGCTCGCATAACATTTGGTGATTTCTTCTTCAATGTTGGCTTTCAAGACTTGCAAGGTTTGTGGCATGTCGTTGTAAATGCGAGATTTCAAAAAGGCCCATAGGAAGAAGTCCTTCGCCGGCGATCTGGCCGGCCAGTTCAATTGCCAAAACGGGAGATCATACCTGGCCTAAAAATTGGTGGTTTAATATCTTCATAGTTGAATGAGCTGTGTGAGCGATTGCTCCGGATATAACTAACGTTGCTCGTGACCAAATTCAGAAACTTGATGCAATAAAGAAATGGTTTAACACCTATCTATAACGCCGGTGACTACTTTCGGACTCTGACGGCTTTTTTTGATTAGAATAGTACTATATAAGTAGACATGCAATTGTCTTTTATAAGACATAAATTAAAATAAAATTAAGAAAGGGTAAGTAGACATGTTATAATATAAAACAAATTATTTTTAATTGAATAATAAAAATGAATTAAATAAATATAAAATCAAAAATTAAAATATAATACAATTTAGAAAAATGAGAGGAGAAACAAAAGGGGCGGTAGGCGTAAAAGATATTAATAGGGGATTGAGTAAAGATAAAGGAAAAAAAAAGAAAGTAGAAACGAAGAAACGTAGAAGAATAGAAAAGTATTATAGTTATTAATATTGCCTAAGGTGTTAAAGAGCTGCATTCTTGCATTCCAATTGCTTGCTTAGCCATTAAAGTAAGTGTGTTTCAAGGTGCGGAGAGTTCAAATAATTATATGCAGGGACCATGAGATTATGTGCTCAAATATATTAGAAAATCGTACTTTATCAAATAGATAAGCAGGTTATTTATTTTTTATAATTTTGTGTATGGTGATTCATCGTGAGGTTTGATTTTTAATAGGCTCCTTTTGACAGATATCGTATGACTCCTATCAAACTGCTTTATCAGTTTTATTTAGTATCATTTGGCAAATTAACATGAAAAGACTGGCACTACAACAGAGTCTCCAAATTGTTCAGCTGTATTACGAAAATAAGCATTTTGTGAGAAATGTTTTTCATGCGATTCGAGGAACTTACCGTGCGCATAATCGACATACTGAAACCACTATTGTCAATACCATTAACAAATTTGAGTCCCAGTTTACAAAATGGATAATACTCGACCAGTAAGACCACATCCAGCACTTAGTGAAGAGACTATAGCTTGAATTGGCTTGACTATAGACTTTAATTTGTGTCATATTTTCAGTGAATGGGCTCTGGAAAAACTCAATGAAAATCCGGTGTCTTATCCATTTCTGGCTCAATGGATACGTTAATAAACAAAATTGCTATATTTGAGTTGATGAGCAACCCGAAGACTACCAAGAGCTACCATTTCATCCATTAAAAACAACGGTATGATGTGGTTTATGGATTAGTGGAATCATTGGTTCATATTTCTTCAAAAATAATTCAAATCAGAATGTTACCGTCAATAGTAACCGTTATCGCGCTATGTTAACGGACTATGTGCTTCCTGAAATTCAAACACATGGTCTCTTAACATGGTCACTTAATTTCACGTTTTGCTACGGTAAATTGGCCACCTAGATCGTGCAATATCATACCTTTAGACTATTTTCTCTAGGGATATGTAAAGTCTCAAATCTTCAGGAATAAGCCAGCTACGATTGATGCTTTAGAAGCCAACATTACTCGTGTCATCAGCGAGATACCAGTCACTATGCTTGAATGAGTCGCCAAAATTGGACCTTCCGAATGAGACGTAGTCGTGGCCAACATTTACATGATATCATTTTCAAAAAGTAAATGCCATGAATTGTTCATATAAGAAAAGAAGCAATGGGAGCATAAGATTACGCACAGTCACGTATGAGGAACATCTTATTGTAATACGCAGCAACTACAACTACAGAAAATAATAGAATAGAATGACGTTTGCGCTTGTTGAAACCTGATTTATTCCATCTTTGTTTTGTTGTTTCAGAGCATTAAAAACTTCGTTAAGCTTTTCAAGATTATTAATAATTATACGGTTTGAAGTTTCGGTTCTTTTACAACAATAGCTCTTCTTATCGAAAAGCGGAAAAAATCACTTTTGCTTGTTTGATTTTTATTTCACATCGCATGATAAAGTTCGTTGCTCAGACGCAAGTCAAACATTTTGTGATGAGAATAAACGCAAGTGTGTCCTGTTAAACGACGGCATGGCTAGGTCGAGAAAAATTTTACGATGATCATCGAGTCAGGCTTTGGTTTCCCTCAAAAGATTTGACAAATGGAATGTGGTTTGCGATTTAATGTTGAGCATATGATTTAATTTTCA
Organism: Volucella inanis; assembly: GCA_907269105.1. Taxonomy (NCBI): domain Eukaryota; kingdom Metazoa; phylum Arthropoda; class Insecta; order Diptera; family Syrphidae; genus Volucella; species Volucella inanis. Next base: position 102,947,056 of record OU026153.1, on the reverse strand, counting down.
TCAGAGTGGAAAAACACTCCCACTAAGTCAGCATAAGTGGTGATGTCTTTTGCGTGCAGTATTTCAACTTTTTGTTCTGAAATTTTCAGGTGTGCTTGTCCTTGTTGCTACTTTTATAATGAATTAACTTTTATTTGCAAGTGACATATGGTGATGTGATGAAAGTCAACAAATGCAGTAGCGCGACTTTTTCGACGAATGACATTTTCTCAGTTAAGTCCTTAAAGGATGACTAGATTCGTGAGAGTAATCTTTGTTTAATATCCTCTAAAGATGATTCAAAGGATTCCAGTAACTCACCCTGCTCTGTGGTCTTCGCATAGAGGATAGAAAAGAAATAAGACGTCATTGCTTTTAATGATGGCGGCAGAAGAATGGTTGGTGATGGACACCGTGAGCTTCGATTTATCCTTCAGTGTTCGTATAACAAGTGTTGTTGATTTAAAGTCACAGTTAAACCGTTTAACAAGATAAAATATTTGAGTGATTTTTAGATTCTTCAAAATTTATATTCTTCGCGAACACCATATCTAGTTTGCACGAGACGCTCAGTCAAGCGCCTAATTTTCCGGGAACATGGTGCGGAAAACGACGGCGAAATTCAAACTGCGTTGATACAACAGACCGAAAATTGATCATAAAAGCAGTAAAAATATTTCCGCGTTCTTCAGATGTATATTGCTCTATTGCTTCTTGTGAACTAAATGCAATTTGTCTACAACATATATGTGAAAGCACAACGACACCTGACGCCGTTTGCAAGAATTATGGCACATTCACATTATGACATTACCTTTGCTCCACCTTGTATACTTAGTTTTTTCAGCTTATGTACTTCTTCGTACACAACATTTGCGATCTTTCCATTTGGGAGCAATATAAATTTCCCGGTTCATTTTTCCGGAGGACTAAAACTTAGGTACCGATGAACGTTGGTGTTATATGTTTGCAAGTTATAAAGTTATATGCAAGAGCTTGACAGGCCATTCCATAAGCGAATTGTACGGCTTAGGAATGAATCACGATATTCTAAAGTGCGTCCGGGTTTGAGGGTGTGCGGATATTATGGTGAAAAGTTTGAAAGGCGGAAGGCTACCGGCGATTTCAGTGGAGCACTAGTGGTAAAAATAACGACAGAATAGAGGGAGATACGATAAATATACAGTGTTTGAATTTTTGAGTGATATTAATATCTCTTATGAGATTTGTCGCACAGGTGCAGAAATGTCTTAGGCGAACCTAACCCTATGTGGGCATTGCACTTAATTTTTAGCGTTTAAATACCTTATACATATATTGAGGCCAGATCAGGAGTGATGTTTTTCATACATTGCTTGAGGAAACCTAGACGTTTCGCAGCATTTCTAGTGACATCGAATATGTTGTCGCTCAGGCGTAGTTTGTCATTGATACACATACCGAGAATGGAAAGTTATTCGGTTTCAACGATGCTAGTACCATTTATGTACGAATATAATGCCTGTGTATTTATATTTCGCTTTAGCGACAGCAAATAGTGTTTTGGAAGCATTAAATTCCACTCTGTTGGTGGTTCTCAAATTAGTTGTGCTATTCATATTGAAATTTAATGATCTTAGCATGCGCTGCCGTTCCCCTTCTAAAGCCGAAAAACAGGGACGCAAGTTCAAAAAAGAATATAGAAAGCAGAGAGTACTGTCGTTGGCAAGGGAATACATTTTATTAGAAGTAGCAGGCAAGAGATTATTGATAAAATTTCAAAAAGTGTCGGAAACAGAACGGATCTGAGAACAGATCTCATTCCAAAGAGAATAGTGTCTATGGTTATATCAACAGCGGCATACACGTCATTATGGAGGAAACATAACAATCTGTTAAAATTAATAAAGAAGCTGTTAACTCCACTCCAACGGTATCTGTATTCTCGTATTGCCATAAGGTTCTTTTTAGGATTCTTTTCTATAACTGTCGGGTCGATGTACTGATTACTTGATTAGCTGATTTGACACAGTGCAGTGGTCCGATGAGCATAGAGCGGATAGGACATTGACATTATACTCATCAGGTTGAGAAGTTAAAAACAAGTCTATGATGATGGCGGTATGACTATCAACGCCTTGTATTCGCGTGAGCTCATTTACAAGCTGGGTAAGGTAACTTTCGCAGCAGAGATCTCAACACAACATCCTTCGTGTGCTGTCTGTCCAGAATGCCACTCAGAATTGTGTTAACATACACACAAAAATTTAAGATGTAAACAGACCACAGGACTATACGAACGCACCCTTGCTAGAAGAATGAACAAAAGAACGAACAAAAAGGACGAAAGATAAAAGAACGACAAGGATAACGAAGTATAGAGGGTACTTAGGCAGACGCAACCAAGATGTCGAGTTGTAAATGTGAAGAAACGATTTTCTTATTTTAAAATTCGGACGATTACAAATATAGTATATTTTAAAATTCACCAATCATACTCAATAAAATTTAATTCTTTTAAATTCCCCTTGTGTTTTTCATTTTATGATTAAACCATCGGAAAATAATAATGCTACAAATTTGGGGGCTCAGCCGAAATATTGAGCACGTTTGCATCATCGTGTAAATATTTAAGGGGTGATTAATCGTGAGGTTTGATTTTCAATTTTTGACAGATCACACGTGACCCCTATAAAACTGCTTTGTCATTTTTGTTCAGTATCATTTGGTAAGTCATCAGAAAAAAACTCACACCACAACAGCGTCTCCAAATTGTCCAGCTGTATTATGATAATCAGCGTTCTGTGAGAAGTGTTTTTCGTGCGATTCGGGGAACTTACGGTGCGCATAATCGACCTACTGAAACCACTATTGCCAATACGATTTGGAAATTTGAGTCCCAGTTTACATAAGTGGATGATACTCGACCGATTAGACCACATCTAGCACGTAGTGAAGAGACTATAGCAGCTGTACGTGAAGATTGTAACGAATCGATTCGTCGCCGTTCTCAGCAGCTTGACTTAGCGCATTCGACAACTTGGCATATTTTTCGTCAGGATTTCGGCCTAAAAGCGTAGGAAATTCAATTTGTGCAAGAACTGAAGCCATGCGTCTTGAATTTGAGTCATATTTTCAATGAATCGGCTCTGGAAAAACTCAATGAAGATCCGGTGTTTTATCGTGAAATTTTGTTTGGTGATGAAGCCCATTTCTTGCTCAACGGATATGTTAATAAACAAAATTGCCATATTTAGGCTGATAAGCAACCCGAAGAGTACCAAGAGCTACCATTAAATCCATTAAAAAGAACTGTATGGTGTGGTTTATGGGCTGATGGAATCATTGGTCCATATTTCTTCAAAAATGAGGCAAATCAGAATGTTACCGTCAATGGTAACCGTTATCACACCATGTTAAGGGACTATGTGCTTCCAAGCACATGGTATCGGTGAGCTCTGGTTTTACCAAGACGGCGTTACGAGCCATACAGTGCGTGAAATAATGGACTTGTTGAGAAATAATTTTGGTGGGCACTTAATTTCAGGTTTTGCTACGGTAAACTGGCCACCTAGATCGTGCGATATTACATATAACTCATGTTATCTGCGAGATACCAGTCGCTATACTCGAATGAGTCGCCCAAAACTGGACCTTCCAAATGGCGCTCCCATTGTTCCGATTTGAGTTCTGTTTCTTTAAGTTGATACATCTGTTCTTGACATTCCCTCCAAATCTTAATATCATAGCTTGACATTTGCAAAAGGTACGTAGCCAAGAATTCATCTATATACATATATATGTGTGTTGGCGATTTTTTTCAATTTTAGAAATGGTTTTAATGGTGCGCGAACTTTGGATATGGTTTTCTCAAAAGAAAACGGTCGTTTACCAGTGGCACGAGCGGTTTAAAAGTGGTTGTGAGTCAATCGAAGATGATGAACGCAGTGGAAGACCATCGACATCGAAAACCGAAGAAAACATTGATGACGTAAAAGAAATTATGGTCAATAACCGCAAATTAACCATCTGAGAGATAGTAGAGAACATGAACATTGCTTATGGATATGCCCAAGACATTTTGGTTAAAGATTTGAGTTTTAGTCGTGTAGCAGCAAAGTTGGTGCCAAAAGTCCTCAATTCCATGCAAAAAATAGACCGTGTTGAAGTCGCAAAAGAGATGATTTGCGTGGCTGAATCCGATCACACATTCATCAAAAGGATCATTACTGGAGAAGAGACGTGGGTTTATGAGTACAAGTGAAGACATCTCAAGACATCTGGTAAGTGAATGGCGTTCACCAAATGAGACGATAAAAAAAAACACGTCGTTTTCAGTCAAAGAAAAAGGCAATTCTCACGGTTTTTATGGATTACAACGTTGTAGTGCATCATGAATTTTTGCCAGAAGGCCAAACAGTAAACGAAAAATATTACTTGGGCGTTATAAGACGTTTGCGTGAAGTAGTTCGCCGAAAGAGACCAGAATTGTGGACAGAAAACTCGTGGACTTTGCACAAAGATAACGCACCGTCGCACAGTGCCATCATTATTCGTAATTTTTTGATGAAAAATGCAACAAATACCATCCAACAGCTACCGAATTCACCTGATTTGGCTCCCTGGAAGAACGAGAGGAGGTAATGGAAAAATCGAGGAATGGATCAAGCGCTGGCATAAGTGTGTTGCAGTCGATGGGGACTACTTTGAAGGGGACAATATAAATTTAGTTGAATAAGCTTGTATTTTTAACTTTCTGAATAAATTCCGGGATCAAGGTGGTAAACATTACATGCACAGGAATTTCATGGAAAGATCGCAGCATCTACCTGGAGAGGTATACACCAAGAAAAGTATAGCAGAGAGATAAGCAGCAGGCAGAATTCGAAGATACCGATGCCGCCGTCTGGATGAAGCGAATCACAGATACCCTTGCTTGCTGGAAGGACGCCTAACAGATAAATTTTCAATTTTGTATTCTGTTAATCTTTATTTTTTGTGATACATATATATATACATGTACACACTTACTACTTTTTAAAGTTTTTTTTTTCTTTTGCACATATTTGAGATCATATTCTTAGTTTATTTTAACAACTTTCAATTACTTTGTTTTTGTAAACCAACATACATATAGTAGAATATTTAATTTGTAACGACAGGATGGATGCAGAATAAATTAGTTTATTAAATAAATGTAGCCGATTTAAAGGCAAAATCAAAAGAGTTAGGGCTGGTCAGTACTGGCAATAAAAAAGGTTTGAAGGGTAAACATTTGAGACACTGCGGACATAACGCAGGCGATGATAGTTCGCTTGATACCGATAACGAAGGAAAGAATTGTGACATCAATGAATGGCATGACCCATTTCAGAGACATCCCCCATTTTCGGGCGAAACGTCTCGAAGTATTAATTCCTCGATCGAGTCAATCTGTGATATAGTTAAATGGAATGAAGTGCAAATATTTGTGTATTGTCGGAAATTGATTGTGGGAGCAGCTAAACCTTTTGTGCAGGGCGAGGAAAATATAATATCTTGGAAGTCGTTGAAGATTGCACTCAAAGATGAATTCTCATAAGTGGTTAGTTCGGCGGAAGTCCAGCGACAACTTAAAGCAAGACGAAAGCAGCCGGGAGAAACTTTTTAAGAATATCTTTACAAGTTAATTGCAATTGCGAAACCAATTTATGTCGACGAGACATCAGAAAGTGAATATTTTATATCGGGGCTAAGGGATGAAAAGATCAACAAAGTGATTCTTTATGAAACGCAAACGATTAACGAATTGAAGGCTAAACTCAAAGTATATTAGAGAATCAGATCCCAAACAGCCTACAAGAATTTCATCGGCATCATCAACAGCCAGAAAAGGACCGAGGGTCAGAAAAAAAGAGGAGCGCAAATGCTTTAGCTGCGGAGAATTTGGACATTTGGCGAAGTTATGCCCATCAAGAAGTAGAGTCGTCAAATTTTTCAAGTGTGGTGAGTTAGGGCACAAATCTTTTGAGTGCAGCAAAAGACGAGGCGAATGTACATCTTGGTGGTAGAGCCGGCTATTTGATGAAAGGAAACTACGAAGTGGAATCCGTGGGCTATATTGAGACAACAGTAGCTGTGGACGGTAATCTCTTTCCTGTAAAATTACATATTGTAAGAAAGCGCGACATAATATTCTCTGTGTTGATTGGTAACGATGTAATAAAGCAAGCATCTGTGACAATAAAGGATAACAAAATCCAGTTCGGATGTCATGACGAGGAAGTTGCTCAAGCACGAGCAGGTAAACCGGATGGTATTACAAAGTCCAGAGAGAAGATGGAAAAGAAAGCGAATGATTCCGCCGAAGTTGCGAGAGCAAAGAAAGCTAGTGAGCGATGCGGTAATTAGGAGGAAGCTGCGTCTAGATTCATGTGAAGGATGCGGGAAGGCATCAAAACGGGTGGGTCATGTATGAGAGGACCAGTAGTGAGGAATGTTGATGGCATCGAGGAATTGAGAGGTGAATTCGTAGATTTGTGTACCTCGGTTGCATATGATGCTGAAGTAGAATTGAACTACTTACCACAGAAATACCAGAAGAAAAGCCAGTCTCTGATAACAGAATATAATCCACAAGAAGACGTCCAATCACCAGTCGCGACGAAAATTATTTTGAAGGACGAGACGCCCCTGTATGAAAGGGCCCGAAGAACATCACCATCGGAGAAAGAAGAGATCGAGAAACAAATCACGGAATGAAAAAAGAAGGAAATAATTACTGAAAGTAATTAGGAATTAGCTTCATCAGTTGTTTTAGTATCGAAAAACTATGTGTTGCGATTTTCGAAGACTGAACGCGAAAATGGTGAGAAATCATTTTCCCCTTCCGTTGATAGACGACGTAGTAGGGAAATTACAAAGTACATTAGTTTTCACTACGCTGGACTTAGTGAACTGTTTTTTCCATGTGCCAGTAGAACTAGAGTCCAGAAAGAACACATTGTTTATTACACACAATTTGAATTTTTGAAAGTTCCTTTTGGATTGTGTGCTTCGCCTGCTGTTCATTACCGAAGTTCATTATAACGGTACTGAAACCACTTGTCAACGAAGGCATATTTCAAGCTTACGTAGATGACGTAATTATACTAACTAATGATAATGATGAAGCAGTGGTAAGATTAGAAAGTGTACTGTAAGTAATGAGCAAAAATGGACTTAGAGTGAACTGGAGTAAGTGCAGATTTTTCAGACGACAAATTGATTTATTGGGGTATGTGATCGAGAAGGGAACTATCCGACCATCCAAAGAGAAGTCAAAGGCCGTAGAGTATTATCCGATGCCAAATGAAAAGAAGTCGCTGGAACGATTTCTTGGACTAACTTCATACTTTCAGAGATTTGTGGAGGAATATGCTGCTAAAGCGAAGCCTCTTAGTTGTTGGGATGTGAACAACAAGCATTCCAGTGGTTGAAGTACACCTTAGCTAAACCACTAATTCTAAAATTATATGATCCAAAAGCTATAACCGAGCTTCATACAGACGCCAGTAAATGAGGATACGAAGCTGTGCTTTTGCAAAAAGAATACGAAGATCAAAAATTTTATCCAGTGCAATACATGAGCAGAAAAATATCACCAGCTGTACTCGAGAAGGATACAGACTGATTTAAAGATTACTTCCTTAAGGCAGGTGTTCTGTACAAAAATCCAGCAAAAGATATTTTAGTGGCGCCATCGGAAATGAAAGATGATGTAATACGCTTAATACACAGGAATGGTCATTTCGCAGTAAAGAAAATAGTAGACATCTTGGACCAAACGTACTACATTCGAAATATGAAGCCAACATTTTGAAAGACAGTAAGGAATTGGGTAAAGTGTAGTATGACTGAACGCAAAGCTGGAAAGCAAGAAGGATTTCTATCACCCATCGACAAATCAGTAAGACCTCTGCAAACCTATCATATTGACCAGATGGGTCCCATAGAAGGTACAAAGCAATTGTATAATCACATACTGGTAGTGATAGACAGCTTTACTAATTTTATTTGGTTGTATCCCGCCAAGAGTCAAGAAGTGATTGCAAAACTTACACAGCAAGCAGCAATATTGGGCAACCCAAGGCGTATAATTTCTGATCGAGGAATGGCATTCACCGCAAATGCTTTTGAGGAATACTGCAAGACGCAAGGTATTAAACATTTGTAGATCACAACAGGCGTACTAAGGGGCAATGGACAAGTGGAACGAGTCAACAGAACAGAACGAGTCAAAAGAACCATTGCTAACAAAGATGTCGTTGGATGACCCAAAATGTTGGTACAAGCATAAATTAAATTGCTGCTCGATCGGAGGAGCAAAAAAAAAATATTTTTATTTTTTTATTTATATATGATGATGTATGATGACAACCAATATATTTTTATTTATTTTGTAGTATTATAACATTGATCTGTGTGTGTCTGACAATTGTGTATCTGAACCTTTCCACAGGTTTATTTATAAATTCTCTGCAGCCTGCACCAAGCTTCCCTCCGTAGGAATGGAATGCAGCTTGTTTGTGCAGGTGTCAAATGGGTTGAGCGTGTGGAGGATATGGAGTTGAGTGTATTGCTAATTGCGCAAAAATGGTTGCTCCTATTCTATAGGTTCATGTGGCTTTCACATGATCAATCCGGGCTAATGGAAGTATTTAACGGTAAAAGGGAAGGACAATGGTGACGTAACTGTACATGTTGGAGAAGTTTACATAATTACAATTTGGATACTTAATTATAATAATATATGATAATGTAAAATATAATATATGTAAAAAGGTAAATGTAAATCATTAGTAATCTACTGCATTACCAATAATAATGATATGCAGAAAATTCCCAATACAAATGCTTGTATTTGAAACACAGTATATTGTAAACCTTGTGGGGATAAACCAATTAAATTCAAAATTATAACGAGTTGAACAAGACTAGTGTTTTATTTTCTCCGCTCAAAGGTCTTAAAGATAATTAGTTGGTCCGTGTTGTGATTCTTTTATCGTTTTATTTCATGGTCTTTCGAATCCTTGATAGTAAATCAATCAACGTGTTTGAACAACATTTAACATAAAGTAAAACATTTGACATTAACTTAAATAAACTATAGACAAAAAGGGAAGTACAGTTCTACCAGTGAGTTTTTTCTTAAGTGCAAATCGGTTTCCCGCGTCGTGCAATTTTTCCGTTTCTCAAATTTTGTTTTAAAAAACATAAGGCAAATAAAAAATTGCAGTCAAGTCGCCTCTATAACATTCATCCCAGTTGTTCGACCCTTAAAATTTTGGAAAGAGATCCAAGAAGGAGAGGACAGAAAATTACATCTATAACAGGATTGCCGTGCTGGAGGAAAATTTCAAGATTAGTATCCAACATAACACTGATGGAATATGCTCAATTGAAACTGGAAAGGAAGATGAATTAGAGGAAATTTTCGAAAGGATAAAAGACTGCAAAACATAGATATTAGATAGCATGGATAGACTTCAAGCAACAGTTCAGGCTCCGGTAAGTGGTATTATAAGTACTTCTAGCGGTAAGAACATCATTCGTTTGCCGAAAATAAATTTACGGTCTTTTTGGAAGAATATGAATCCTGGAGATCATTTCACGATTTTTTTTTATTTTTAATACATACAAAAAAAGTATAAACCGACGTTGTAATTTCTGAACCTAATTATTTGAAATCTAGTTAGGCGGTGGGGCCGAACTTCTTTTTTAACATTTATATATATATATATCTTATTTGTACAAGAGATATATATATCTACGAGACCGCTGCACATCTGAAAAAATTACTAGATCAGTGGAATGTCGATAACACTGGGATGTTATCCTCACCTTTTGTTTAGTGAAAAAACTGCCCACAATAACACAACTTTGGAAAGAAAAGCTAGGGACAGATAAAAAATAACCAAAGTTTAAGTGCTTCACTGAATTTTTAGAAGCGAGGCTTAGGACATCTTAGGCAGTTGGTCAACGGGAAGATATAGAAGTCAGTAAGATATCTAGTGCGCCATTAACAAAAATAAAATCCTTTTATTTAAAGCAGAGTCAAAAGGGTCAGTTCAGCTGCAAAGTGTGCAATAAAGGGCCTCATTCACTACGGACCTGGAATGTCGTGAATAAAATCGGCATATGTGGGAATTGTCTGGCATACAATTACGCAACCCAACAGTGTCACAGCTGAGTCCGATGCTACTTTTGCCAACAGCTTCACCACACCCTTTTGCACATTTACCCCCCCTTCACACCCGCAATCCAATTCACACACTGCAAACACCCAACACTACACAACACATTCAGCGCCTAATTCGGTCACATAATACTATACACTCGCCGAAGTCGAATTACTAATGGGAAACGACATCTACTCCGAGATATTACTGCCAGAAATCATCCGTGGCGAGGAAGCAAAGACACCCATTGCGCAGAATACGTCACTTGGGTGAATTTTGATAGGTAAAATACATAATCCAATTCGGACCATAAGGAACTTAATTCAAGTACTTGATGTCAGCCGGCAACTTCAACGTTTCTGGGAGATGAAAGGAACGCCCTTTAGGGCTCATCAAATATGATGACAAGGTATGTGAGGAGTTCTACAAGGGAACGACGAAAAGGTTGGAAAGCGGACGATACGAGGTATCGTTATCATTTAAGGAAGGGAGCAAACCTGGGCTTGGATCCTCGAAGAAAAGTGCCTTGCGTAGGTTTGCTCAGCTGGAACGACGACTCAGGTACAACCCTACACTACACTTAGAGTACATGAAGTGTATAAACGAGTACTTACATTTGGGACATATGAAAGAAGTCGAAGTCAGCAAGGACGAAGTACTCAAGACCCCTTATAATTACTTCGTACCGCACCACGCCGTGTCCAAAGCATCCAGTTCAATGTCAAAACTCCGGTCGTCGTTGATGCTCCAGTCAAAATCTCAGACGGAACTTCGTTAAACCAGCATTTAATGACATATATTATTGAAATTATATTAAGATAGAGAAAACATAAATATATCTTTACAGCAGACATTGAGAAAATATACAGGCAAATCCGTGTCAGCTCAGCCGACTCTTATTACCAGATAATGGTTTGGCGCGACTGTGATATCAATCCAATCAAGGTTTACCATATCCAGACAGTTATGTTCGGTACAAATTGTGCACCCTACCTTGCCATACGTTCGCTTAATCAAATGGCTACTGATGAGAAGCACAAATATCCTTTGGGCGGAATAATAGTGAGAGAAGGCACTTATGTAGACGATCTGTTGAGGAAACAGTGTTGAAGCGTGATGAAGTTAACAATTTGCTGGCCGCGGGAGGATTCAATCTGCGGAAATGGTAAAGCAATTCCAACGGGGTTTTGGAACAAATACCTTTAGATCAGCGGGAAATTGCCTTTAGGCACCCCAGATCACGTCAATACCTTAGTGGTTTCCAGTAGACGAAAGTCTTGTTTTTCCAGAATATTTAGCTCGATGGTGCTGACCCAACAACAATGATAATCCTGTCCGCCATCGCTAAGCTCTTCAACTCTTTAAGATGGATTTCACCCTGCGTCGTCAAGGGCAAATTTCTGATGCAGAAACTGTGGCGTAGCGAGCTGAAATGGGAAGAGCCTATTTCATTGGAGCTGAAGAAAGAGTGGAACGATTTTCGAGAGGAATTGCCGCAACTTGAAAAGATCCGCATCCCTCGATGGATCCACACGCACAGCACTCTGAAAGAATTAGACTAACACGGTTTCATACGGTGTCGCTATATACCTTCGAGTTCTCGAAGTCCACGCAATATGCTCACTGACTGACTCAACAATTGCGTTATCGTGGGTTGCTGCTACTCCAACTAAGAAGGCCACCTTTGTTAACAACCGGGTAGCCGAAATACAACGACTGGTGAAACCAGAGAGCTGCAAACACATTTCCAGTGAAACGAATACTGCAGATATAGCATCCAGAGGAACAACGCCTTCTGCCCTACATGCTAACAAACTTTGGTGGGATGGTAAGGATTTTCTGCGCGAATCTTGGGAGTTTCAGTGTCCACAGCAACCGATGAGCTTAACTACAAAGAAGGAAAAACGGTCTATTAAAACTCACATAGGGATTCAGGTAAAAAATTATTTTTATACTCTAATATCAAAACATTCTAATTTAAGAAAACTTATAAGGATCATTGCGTACTGTCAACGGTTTATAACAAATTTACAAAACATACCTGAGTCGAGAAAAGGTAATTAACTCTTTCCAGCCGAAATTCATTCTTCCACACTGTTCGCCGTAAAGTTTGTACAAGCTGAAATGTTTACTCCCGACGTGAAAGCCAAAGCCCCAAACTTACTCTGCCCTTACACTGACTCTGATGGGATTTTGCGAGCCAGAGGTAGATTGCAACAGGAGGATTTTCCATTTCATCAACGACACCCAATCCTACTCAAAGGAAATCATCATTTCACAAAGCTTCTGATTGCTGATGCTCATCTGCGAACGTTTCATGGAGGACTACAGCAAACCAAAGCATACTTGCGCAACAGGTTCTGGATCCCGAAATTTAAAAATTGCGTTAAGGGATATCTACATGGCTGCGTGATCGTAGGGGTGATATGGTGTATATGCATAGACTAATCAAGCAGAGGGTCGCGGGTTCGAATCCTGTGCGGGGAAATTCTCTGAAAAAGTCTTTTCATTGAATTTGTATATAGTTATATGTAAACCCGTCGGCTTCAACTCTGACATGAAGGCATAACACTAATGTTGGAGTGGTTGCTGGCTGGGCTAAATGTTACAAACTAACAACTAGCACGTACTTAAGACCCACTGGCTCCAGTTTGACAACCACCTCTGCGAAAAATATCGAAACCTAATACACCTGATTTCAAAATACTACACCACCCGCCCGCGCCCTGGAGAAAAGCCAGTTAAAGGGTATTCATATCCCCTTGGTGCGCGCGCGGAATTATAAAAAAAATTTGCTTTCGGTATCGAGCTAAGCCGTCGCACCAACTGATGGGTAGTCTACCGGCCCCAAGAGTCAGCATCTCGCAACCGTTTACACATTCCGGGGTCGACTACGCAGGTCCGATCGAAGTGAAGTCGTGGAAAGAACGGGGGCCAAAACCTTCAAGGCGTACTTTGAAAATTTTGTGTGTTTGGCTACCAAGGCAGCACTTCGACGATTCACGGCGAGAAGAGGACTATGAAGTCATTCGACAAATCGAAGTTTGATTGGAAGGATGTGGTAGAAACGATTTCCAAAGACAGATTAGGGTGACATTTTATTCCTCCAGCTCCCTCGCTCTTTGATGGACTGTTGGAAGCCGGAGTAAAATCAATAAAACACCACCTTAAAAGGATCATCGGCACCGCCACTTACACATTTTAGGAACTCACCACGCTTCTACATCAAATAGAAGCGTTTTTAAATTTGAGACTATTGTGTCCTATGACCGACAATCCTCACGATTTCACCACTCTCACTCCCGGAAACTTCTTTGTTGGACGACCTCTTCACTCAAACCCACAACCTAACTTAGCGGAGACAAATAGCCGATATTTAAAACGATGGGACCGCTTGCAGAAATTAGAACAGCTATTCTGGAAGCAGTGAAAGGCTGAATATTAGACGCGTGTGCAACAGTGCCCAAAGTGGCACAAAATTGAGGAACAACCCAAGATAGGAGATTTAGTCCAGATCAAGGATGATCACCAACCCTCCACAAAATGGAGTCTAGCACGTGTCATAAGTACGTACCCTGGCACAGATAACTTGGTTCGGGTCGTCAGGGTGAAGACACAAAATGGAGAAATAAAACGACGGATCACAAAAAGTTGTTTACTTCCGATTAACACCACATATAAAGAAGACAATTAATTTAATTTCTTATCATCTCCTACAAAACATACACATCCAAATCAGCAATAATAAAGCTTCATAAAATATAGAAACACAAAAACTCAAAACGCCGACGGCAAACCACAAACCTCAAAATGCCAACGATGAGTACAAACCACAGTTTTTGTCCGAAATTTATTTTATGCGCATACCAAAACAATTACTATATGCTTTATAATGATTAATATAGGCACAACAATAAAAAATTAATAATCTACAACAACCTTGCAAAGAAATCAATCACAAAATCGAATCAAATGATACCAAAATCATTTTAAAGAGTCTTGCAATCAGTTTCAGTACATAGACTCCCACTCAACACATTCAGTTGATAGCGCATGTACTCATGCGCATGTTTTCATGGGCATATTTTCATTAATTTTCACTAATGCCCTTTTCCAAGTTTTTTCCCCAGGTTCAAAATGGTACATTTCGCAAAAGGGAGTTCAAGGACAACACTACACTTCACGAAAATCTGGATTGTTTACAAATCTAAATGAACTACGAGCACGAAAGAGAGGGATGAGTAACTTCTATTGAGAAAACCACTGCACAGTGGCAATAACAATGGCCATTGCCCCAATAAGGTATTCTCAACTATTTATTAATTTTTACTTAAATTACCTGGTCAATACTACAATAAGTTGAGTGAAAAGTAAACTCCTTGACCGCCAGAATGCACTGCTTCTGCAAAAAAGGTTATGGTGCCTTCAAGTCCGTTCATATTTAGGCAGATATGCCAAATTTCAGTGCGATAATGTCTTTAGTTTTGTTTTGACAGCTGATTGTTGTTGACGTGTTTGACACCATGTTGAGTATGGACAAAAACGATTTTCGTTCTCTCATAAAACATTATTTTTTGAGTGGCAAAACGGCGAGGGAAACAAAAGAAAAGTTGGATAAATATTATGGGGCTAATGCTCCGTCAGATTACACCGTCAAATATTGGTTTCGAGAGTTTTGTGGTGGCCGCAACTCCACTGCCGATTACGTCGGCAGCAGCAGGCCCTCCGATGCGGTTACAGAGGACAATGTCAAAAAAATATATGAAATAGTGTTGGCTGACCGGAAAGTGAACAAGCGCGAGCTAGCAGATACGACAAAGATTAGTACTGAGCGCACACACCATGTTTTGGGCAATATTCTGCATATGAAAAAGTTATCCTGCCGCTGGATGCCGCGCATACTCACTCCTGACCAAAAACACGAACGAGAGAGCACTTCGAAAGAGTGTTTGGACTTGCTGATGCGGAATCGGGCGGACTTTTGGCATCGATTGGTAACTGTTGAACACCAGAGAACAGAATAAGTTCCCGGCAATGGACTGAAGCCGGCGCGAGTGCTCCGAAGCGGCCGAGGGAGGCTTGACGGGTCGGAAAGGTTATAGCGAGTATTATTGTGCATTATTGGAAATATTGAAGGCCGAAATCGCTACAAAATGGCCTCACATGAAGCGAAAAAAATTTTGTTTTTGAAAGACAATGCACCGGCGCTCAGGAGCATCGCAACCATGGGTAAAATCAATGACTTACGGCTCCAATTGCTACCGCATCCACCGTTTTCGCCCGATTTGGCTCCCTCGGACTATTATCTCTTCCCAAACCTCAAAAGATGGCTCATCAATAAAAACTTCAGCTCACACGAGGAAATCGTCGACGCCACTGAGGAGTATTTTGCAGACCTTCCAAAAAATAACTTTTCGAACGGCATCAAGAAGTTGGAAAATCGCTAGAATAAGTGTATCAAACTAAAAGGGAACTATATGGAATAAAATAAAAAAACATTTAAAAAAAAATTTTTTTTTTTCATTCCCAAGGAGGTAACTTTTCACTCCACCTAGTACACAATACTTACATTATTCAGCAACATCACCATACAAGGAACTTCACAATTGTAACCCGTTTTTATTTATTATTTTTTTCGCGCACAACACAGCACTTCCACTCCACATTATGCCGGTTCGGCAATCAACACAATAAACATCAATAATGCACGAAGATGATCAAAACAAACGAAGAAGAAGATGGCTGTGGGTGATCGACAAGGAAAGGAACAACATAAAGACAGAGACACTTTGCTAAATGAAGGGTCGACACACATTGCGAACTATGTTCACGGCCGGGGAGGATGTTGGAGAAGTTTACATAATTAAAATTTGGATACTTAATTATAATACTATATGATAATGTAAAATATAATATATGTAAAAACGTAATTGTAAATCATTAGTAATCTACTGCATTACCAATAATAATGATATGCAGAAAATTTCCAATATAAATGCTTGTAATTGAAACACAGTATAGTGCATACCTTGTGGGGATAAATTAATTACACTCAAAATTATAACAAGGTAAACAAGACGTGTGTTTTATTTTCTCCGCTTAAAGGTCTTAAAGATAATAAGTTGGTCCGTGTGGTGATTTTTTTATCGTTTTATTTCAGTTCATGATCAAACCGTACTCATGGGAGGAGTGAATTGTAGAATGGAAAGGGATGGTCAAATGGTCCCCCCTTAGGATTCTGCTCCCAAGAATCAACAGTACTTATATCGACTTTAACTTTTGTTTGTTTATTTTTAAAAATTAAAACAAAAATTAAAATGAAAATAATAATTATCATGGGATCAATTCCAAGATTTATATATACCTGCGCGTTTATCCTTAAGTTAATAAGTTCAATTAATTTACCGAAATCAATATTATTGAGATAAATTGCCTCTGTGGAAAAGTTCATCACAATATTATGCATTTTAATATTATTAAAATTATGTTAGGTATTACAAAGTTATCATATTCGATAAAATGTTCGTATCTTACATTTTTTATTTCTATTTTACAATTTTCAAATCCTATTAGGTTATTTCCTATAACGTCAAAAGTAAATTTATTACAATTATGAACAATTGGTGTTTATGGAATATTTTTGGTAGTAATAATATTATCGTGTATTTGCTTAAATATTACATTTTTATTTTCTTTAAAATTACAATTTTTATCAAATATCTTAGATATACTATTGTCATTTATTGTATAATTTCTAAATCTTTAAGTTTTATAGGTGTCTGACTCATATATCTATAGTTAACATTATCACCTCTTATAAATTAATTACATGGGGTTATTAATTCTAAATTGTTTTTGTTAGGCAGTGGTTCTAAAAGTATTTTAAGAAATTGTACGTTTGAATAAATTGGGATAAGTAAAACAAAAATTATTTTACTTTACTGTCGTGTAAAATAACACTGGTTTTGATATCTTTCAGCTTGCTTATTGTTATATTAAAAGTAGATATTTTATTTGGTGATAAAATATCTTTGCCTAAAACTCCTAATTTGCTAACAAGTAAATTTTTCTTAACTTTTCTAACTTGTTCTCTCAATAACTGTATACCATATTGGATTTGAAGTATATGCTGTATAAGAGCTATGTATTTCAGAAAACTCTTAATTAATTGCATTTCCTAGTGTATCTTCCTGTTTTTTTATTTCTAGCTTTTGTCTATTGATGCGTTTTGTAATGTTATTTATAACTTCGTTAAAGTGATTACTAACTTGTTATTGGTCATTTAGTCCTTCAATTAGTTTTTTAGTATTTTGTTCGTTAGTTTCTAAACTTCTTTTAATTTGTTGCTCGTCGTCATAGTCCATAGTTCCTGTAAGATATCTGAGCCCTTTTCCAATTATATTTATAAGTCCTGTTTTGACTTTGTAATGCTGATGTCCTAAAAGGCTTTCTATCTCTGTGGTTAATAAATTAAAGCTATGTACTATGTTGTGTTAATGCTAAGAATTATTTTATTATATCCGGTAATAAATTGTAGTTGTTCGTGCTTTACTGTTACATATCCTTGTCCATTTTATAGGTCTCAAACGTCAATTCGTTGCGTCCATGTAGTAGTAATGGTCAATGTCAACATCAAAATCTGAAATTAATTTTCTTTATATTTCTATATTCTTTTACCTTGGGTCTTATAAAACTTGCTTCCTTTTTCATCTCTTACATGATCTTTATCAATTACTTCATTATCTGATTTCTTTTATAAACGCTTAATTTTATTGTTATTTCTATTTTTTACGTATATATATTTATCTTTTGAAAGTTCTTTATCCTTTCTATTTTTATTAAGTTTATCTGCATATACTATACATATGTATTTATGCTTATTTGTCCTAACTAATTCTACAATTTCATCATAATCCTCACTACTTACAGTTCCATTGAGAAAGTCGATTGGTCTTTTCTTTGTGGTTAAGTGAATTGTCTTAATTTACGTATATTGTTACTGCTTTTAAAACTTTATTGCATAAAGTATCTTTGTTACCCTCATCAGCTATGATTGTGCGAATATGTTCATTCAGAGTGGAGTGAAATCTCTCGATATCTGAGTTACCTGTCTTCAAATAAGAGGTAGTAATGTGAAGTTCAACATTGTTTTCTTTCAGAAATTCTTTGATTAGAATTGATGAGAAACCTGACTCGCCGTCTATAACTATTTTGTTGGGGGTGCCGAATGATGAGAACCTATTCTTAAGGGTATTAAGTAAGCTTATCCACATTCTATGTTTAATTTCTTCTACTGTTGCGTGTATAGTAAATTTATCGATTATAGTAACATACATAATGTTTATGTTTGCATACCATATATCTACGTGTAATATTTGAATTATTTTATCGAGAGTATCTGTAACTTTATGTTAAAAGGATTCTTATTTGGTTATCTATCGTATTTGGTTTATTACAAATTTCGCAGTTATTAATTAACTGTTGAATTTTTCCTTTTAAGTTCGGATCATAATAAATAACTTTGAGTTCTAACTAGGTTTCATTAATGCCTCTATGGTTTAATAATTTATGGGTTTTAATAATAAGTTCCGCTAACATCTCTTCATCTGTGACGTCACCTAACATTTTACTACACTTAATTACTCTTAAAAGATTATTTCTACTAAAGTGTTTAATGTAAACATCTTGGAATTGTGCAAACGTGTAGTCGTGCATTGAGTAAATAGCCAATATACCTTTTTCTGGGAAATATTTTTTCATCAAGTCTAAAATAAATTCTTCTTTAAACTCTTTTAATTTGATGAAAATTCTTCTTTTACCAAATTCGTAATATACTTTGTGGTTACTTATAGTGTTTGTGGAATTTAAAATGATTTGTGTTTTATATAAGTTAACAGGATAGTTAACAAAAGGAATATGGTAACTGCTGTCTTCATTTGCGCTGTGAACAGTAGCTATCGTAGATTGTGCATCCATTTCCGTATCATTGTTAACCATGGTATTTTCATTTACATTTTCGTTGTAGTGAATTTCTATTCTGGGTAAACCGTCTGCTACCTGGTTATCTTTTCCTTTAACATATTCTACGTCCAAATTTTACTCCTCGAGCTTAATTTTCTACCTTTAGAGTTTGGCATTTGGTTCTTTTAGCGAGCTCAACCAAATTAAAGGCCGATGGTTGTCTTGTGATAAGACCGCGCCTAGTGCGTAATTACAAGCATCTATTGCAAGAGTAATTTTTTATTTTTTTTTTTTTTTGAAAATCAGAATATTTAAGGATTGGTTCTGAAGTTATTAACTTTTCCAAAGTTTCGAAGCTTTCGATGTAATCGGTATTTTTTAGATCAATTTTGGCGTTTTTCTTAAGAAACATAATCATAGGTTTTGCTACCTTAGAAACTAGTAGTCCTTGGTGAACTTTCTATAGTATACTGTGACTCCTAGAAATGCCTTGATTTATTTTGCTGTCTTTGGTAATTTGTAATTATTAATAGCTGATACTTTGTTTGGGTTAGGTTTAATACCTGTTGTTGTTACGATGTGACCTAGAAGTTCTGTTTCTTTTTTCAGAAATTCGCTTTTGTCAAGCTAAATTTTAAAGTTTCATGAAGATTTTCCTTGAAGATTCTAAATGCTCTTCCAGAGTAGTCGAAAATACAATTTTGTCATCCATATAGACTAGACATATTTTTCCTATGAATTCGGCTAAAACAGTGTTCATCAGTCGCTGAAACGTTGAAGGGGCATTCTTCAAACCAAATGGCATACGTACAAATTCGTAATGTCCATCATTTGTTGAAAACGCGGTTTTCATAATATCTTCCTCAGCGACCTCGATCTGATGAAAACCTTTTGCAAGATCTAACGTTGTGAAGTACATCGCCCTAAACAATTTGTCAAAGATGTATTCTATGTTCGGAATGGGAAATTTGTCAACGATCGGCGGGACTTGATTTAAGTTCCTATAGTCGATAACAATTCTTCATTTCTGTGTACCACAAGCATCCCTCTTTTTTGGGACGATCCAAATAGATGCCGAATATGGTGTATTACTGGGGCGAATTATGCCTTGCTTCAGCATTTTGTCTGTTTGTTTTTTCAACTCGGCCTTATGCACTTCGGAATATCTATAGTTCTTATGCTATGCTTAATCGCATTTGCGAATGATAGATCCCTTCCCTCTTGGTAGAATATTGAAGAGTATTGGGAAATCAATTCAATTTTTTTCCTTTTCCTCGTTGTTTAAGTGATCGAGTCTTACTTAATTGAAGATGGGATTTGTATTGATTTCTGTATGGTAAATTTCCAGTTTTGGAACCACCTCCTTGTAGTTTTCTATCATTATAGTTTCTTCTCCATCTTCATTGAAAAAGATCGGAATTTTCGTTTCCTCTATTATCAATAGTTTTTCCTTGTAATTGATTATGGCGTTCATTGGTAGAAGAACATCGAAAGTATTGCAAAAATCCGGGTTGCTTCCTAAAGTGTTTACTTCTCCTTGGTAAGAGGCGGACAATGTTCGGTTCGGTTAGTTCGATTCGGTTACTGTCATTAGGCCTAAAATTTCCTGAATGATTACCTGAATTATTATCATTTCTATTTGACTTATTGGTCAATGTTCCTGATCTGTTACTATTATTTCCGAATTTCCCTGAATTATTTCCTGAATTCTTGTTTCTAAATGTGCCTGATCTGTTGTTTCTAGAAGAGTTAGCTTCGCAATTACTAGAATTATTGTAATGATTAGTTTTATCTGATTCCTGCCTATGTGAGTTATCATCTGGTTGGTTAGAGCGGTTGCTATTTCGATTTTGGTAAGACTTTTTATAAGCATATCCTGTCTCATGCAAGTTTTGGATAGCTTGTTCCAGGTTTTCGGGGTTTCTGCAATGAAGAAGTCCCCTCATCGGTTCCGGAATTTTCCTTATAAATAGTTTTAAAGCCATTTTACAATTTTGTTCCAGCTTTAGTGAATCACTGCCTTTCTCAATTCTAGTTTTGTTATTTAATCTCCTAAGTATGCGCTTTGTATTATTATCAAATTCCTGACAGGTACTTTTGTACTGCAGACCTCTAAGGTCATCATATATTTGTTGTATGGATTTAAAGTCACCAAAGTATTAAAAAAAAATCCTTTTCACATCTTTCCAATTAATCTATTTTTTAACAAATCAAAAAAATAATTTTTGGCTATCCTGGTCATATCTTCCTAGTGTTGGATGGATTCTATCCACCAAATCAATATAATTATTGGATAATAATAACAAATAAGTCGTCTCTACTGCCATCGTATGTAGGCAGAGAGTTCAGATATTTAATAGGATCCAAATCTAGATTTACTAGAGTATTAATAGGATATGTTGCCATTTTTCTTCGAGCGTCGAAAAGGTTTTTTCTGAGATGTTCCCGTTGGTTTCTCGAATTTTCTCTTTCCTGTTCGTTCGCCACTTTTTGGTGTTTTATTTTAAGAACACTTCACTTGCGCTTTTAAATTTTTTTTTTTTTTTTGAGCACTGCACTTGTGTTTTTATTAACTTTTTTATGTCTACTTGTCACTACATTTTCCAATTGGTTATGTAACTACGCAATTTTCTCGTTTAAATTCCTTAGCGAATTTTTATTTTTCTTGTTCTTTATCGAACACTCGCGAGCGAACTTTTCTCGCGTTTACCGACTGCGCCAATGAAGTTGCTGCTCGAGCGGAGGAGCAACAAAATATATTTTTATTTATATATAATGATGTATGATGACACCCAATATATTTTTATTTAATGGTATTATAACAATGATCTGTGTGTGTCTGACAACTGAATTTGTTTCTGAATGTTTCCACAGGTATATTTATAAATTCCCTGAAACAACGATCTAGTAGTTGTCAAAAGGAAGCGGTTTGGTCCAGGACTTAAACTTAAACCAAAATATTTGGGACCCTATAGGGTAATGAAAGTCAATCCCAATAGTCGTTACGAAGTTGAGAAAGTTGAGCACCATGAAGGTCCGCGGTGTACTATTACCGCTGCTGACGGGATGAAGGCCTAGACAAATGACATTATTCGAGACGAATAAACGGTCAGGAGGGCCGAAATGTAGGATGTAAACAGATTACAGAACTATATGAACGCACCTTTGCCATTAAGCATAGACGAACGAACGAAAGAAGAAAAAAGAGGACGAAAGATAAAATAACGACAAGGTTAACGAAGTAGAGAGGGCACTTAGGCAGACACAAACAAGCTGTCGAGTTGTTAGTGTGAAGAAACGATTTTCTTGTGTTAAAATTCGGATGTTTATAAATATAGTATACTTTAAAATTCACCAATCATACTCAATAAAATGTAATTCTTTTAAATTCGCGTTGTTTTTTTTTATGATTAAACCATAGGAAAATAATAATCCTACAGAAAGATGTAGGTGGGATCAAGCTGTGTTTCAATAAGTGGCAAAACAACTGGTCTAAATTTACAGACCATACGTACGCAGAGAAGTAATTACTTTTTAGCCCGCGTGTTTTGGCTACGTCTAAACTGAATCCTGTAGTCATAATTATAAACAAACACAAAAAGCACAAACACCGGCGATGTAAAACAAGGCTGCGAATGGAGAATTCTGATGTTAGTTTGCAGGATTAAATTGTTAAAGGAGTTATGCCCTTACAACAATATGAAATAACGCACAAACAAAATTCAGACTCACAAATGGCTATCCATCGGTATTACGATGAGTATTTACGAGTGCACTCGTCGGTTGTCGACTCAGTACTCAAAACAACACTCACGTCTGATTTTTAGCCCAATAAATATTCATGGCAACACACAACTTAACAGGAAACTGCAGTATCTTAAAATTAAATGGATAGTTCGAAAGTATCATTGGTATTCTGGTAATGAATACATCCTCATTTGTGCCTTTTGTCGTGTTATAATATCTGCTTCAATAACATTGGACCGCACAATTTTAACAATGAATCGTATTCCAGAGCACAGCTTTATAAGTTTCTTAATAAAATTGTTGGCACTCAAACTTTTAACGAAATCAATTTTCCTGGGAGGTTTGGTGGATTTATGGAATTTAAAAATTCAGTTGGCCAATGTACCGAATCATCTGCATTAACTGCAGTGTCGACAGAATTATAAAGGTGAGGTACACCATTAACTTTTGTCAGAATTAGCCCATGGCATAGGATCTTAATTTTGCTAAAATAAAATTAATAAAAAATTGTTTGACCATTCCTCCTGGAGCATTTTAAAAGTATGTCTTTTTTTTAGTTTTTTTTTTTTTTTTCAATGCTATAAGAAAACCAGTCTTAGCTCAAGAACCGTTCGCTTCTATTCACAAGTTGTAGAAGCTTTTCTTTGTTGTATGAGGTTTCTCTGATAAATTTAGTGCTCAGTAATGAGTTAACATTATTATGATCGTTTGACACCGGAAGTCCAAAATCTGTAACAGTTTTGTTACTTAGTGATTAAACTATTTGTTCAATAAGAATCAAAGCTTCATTGAATATTCCTTTATTATAATCAATATCTTAATGAATATTTCGCACGTGATTTAAAATGCTTTCGGCCAATTTTTTTTAAACTGTTGCCAAAGGCTCAATGGTTTTGAAACATTGCAAAAAACCTAAATAACATCAAAAAGATGCCGTAATGATATTGGTAATCTAGAGGCAGATGCATCAGATAGGCATTCATTCCTATGCAAATTACCTGTGAGCATTCCCGTTTATACCGTTATGTACGGTTTAATATTTTTGATCTTGCAAAAGATATGACTCGGATGTGGTGTAGCAGCATACATAGCTTAAAGCATTCAAAATTATTGCAATGAACTGTATACACACGTTTTATATCATATGATGTCCTTACACGGGGATAACCATCTATATGTTCGCCTTGCTTTCATCTTTGGAACTACGTTTAACTTAAACTTAACAGAGTTTAGACAAAGCTATTAAAAGTGTTTCACGCTGTGTCTCGGGAATATTTTGAACATTTTCTGCATTAAATACCATTTAGTTATTTTCAAGATGTTTTGCAAGGTGGGGGACAGTAGGCTATTCATGAATGCTAAAGGATAATATTTTCAAAACAGCCTCCAAAGTGCAGATATATTTAATAGATTTAAGTGAGCTAGAAAGCTCAATATTATCATGGGTATTTTTTTTTTATAATAAACGTGCGCACAAGGAATTTGTCTACCCTTAAATGTTTGCATCCAGCGTAGGCCAAGGAAATTTAGAAAAGAAGAAAACAGAGGTACCTGAGGGTATACTGATGAGCATTCATAGCGAAACGGGTGTTACGGCTGAAGGTTTGAAGGGGCGGAACGATACTCGCGATTTCTATGGAGCACTGGTGGTGGCAATAGTGATAAAACAGATTGACACAGGAGACTTTACGTCGGGGTTCAAAGGTGTCGATAGTCTGACTAATATTTGTTTCACCTATGAGTTTATCACACTGTTTTCGGATTCGACGACGTAAGTGCTCTTCATGGATAACGGCTGGGTGCTTGTATTTCGCTTTAGTGATAGCAGACAGAATTGTATTTCGGGAGCATTAAACTTCACTCGGTTGATAATTCCCCAATTGGTTATGCTTTTAATATCGGAATTTAATTTACTTAAAATACGCTGCCATTTACGTTTAACAGCCGAAGAGCAGGGACGTGAGTCCGAAAATGAATATGAAAAGCATACAGTACTGTCATCAGCAAAGGAATATATTGGATTAAAAGTAGCAGACAAAAGATCATTAATGAAAATTAAAAAGAGTGTTGGAGACAGAACGGAGTCGTGGGGCACACCAGCATTTATTCTATGAATACCAGACTCGAAATATGATAATTTAATTGAACGTTCCGAAAGGTAATTTCTAATTCACTGAAGAAGAGAGTCATCGATCCCAAAAGCACGTATTCTCGACAAAAGAGTCTGATGCCAAACTCTGTCAACTGCATTAAAAATATCAAGTGCAACAATCTTGCTTTCACCAGATTGATGTACGTTTTGGTTCCATTTTTCGGTGAGACATGCCATCAAAATACCAGTGGACCTGTTGCTATGAAAATCGTACTGTTGGTCATTGTTTTCGTGTTTCAAGATATTTCATGAACTGACGTTTTATCAACGTTTCCATTACCTTGGAAAAAATCGACGTAAGTGCAATGTATCTGCAGGAAGAGAGCGAAGAAGATTTACCTTTTTTAGGAACGGGCTGGACAAAGGATATTTCCATCTCCTCGGAAATGGTCCTAAAGAGTAGGATTGGTGAAAAAGCTTACGTAGTGAGTTTACCAGCGAGGAAGAACACCTCTTCAGAAGAAGGGTACATATACTATCTAGACGAACAGATTTGTGTATATTAAGATCTTTAGGTAACGCATTGAAAGTGCGAAGCAAAACCGGATTATTTGGTACAACACAACGATTATCTATAGTTACGAGTATATCTTGCTTGCCTGTATTTATTGCAGCACTTCTTACCATATACCATTTAATGTAACACGTCGTCTATATTATAGGTATATCCAGTAATGGTTTAGTCAAGGAAAGGTCTTCTGTGTTAGGAGGACCATATGGACCATGGATCATATATTTATTACGGCATGGCGTAATTCTTTTTCTTTTTCTAGGTCGGAAATTTCAGCATTTATTAAGGAATCAATGCTTTACATATGCAATTTCCAAAAATCGTTTTTTTGGTTATAAGTTTCATAAGCTTTTTTACCTTTGCATGGAAAACTCTCTAAATGATATCATATAACGTTCAATATCTAGTTTCCTAGAAGCAAATTATTAATTAATTAAGTAATTAATTAGTTGATTCCGGCCATTTGATGATTTACATATGTCATCATACAATATTACGCAGAGATAATAAAGTTTAACGTATATCTTTGCATCTTATGTATTTTCGTGTATATATCGCGATCTACCGGTGATGGTAGAAGCCAAAATATGCAATAGCCTTTTCTGGCGAATATGGGTTAGTTATTCTGTTTCAGTTTTGGCGTACATGTTAACCCAATACTAATTGAGCAACTGACAAAATGAATTGAACTTATAATTAGACGATAAGCATTAAAGTTCATACAGGAAATAGTTTTTGTCGCTTCAGGTTGCTTTAAAATACGATTTAATTGAGAAATATTTATATAATAACCATCTTTTACTTTACAAAATAAAGTTTGATCCGCGCTGGAAACTTTAATTATTCGAACCCAAACCCTTGCTTTAATTTCATACTGAAAACGACCATTACCAAATTAGCGAAGTGTAATCAAACTGGAGCCTATTCATGTAAGGAAGTTGATAGAACATCTCTCCCATCCTTCAAAAAAGCAAGTTTTTCTATTTAACATGGATTTTTTACAGCTAAATCGCATTATAAAACCGGGAAACTCGAAAACTGGGAAAACCGCCTCGAATACATACCATCCCCAATAATACATACATACGTAATTCATTTAAGTTATTAAACCCTGTTTTAATAAACTATGTATAAATGTCTAATGCTATTGGCAGATACATAAGCACGAGGCAATCAGGTGTACCTAACGTATATATCATACTAATACTCATACTCACTTGTGCATCCACTTATCGGAAGTATACTAACAATATTTCTTCATGGTATAGTATTATTTTAATCACAGAAATTATAAAAAGAAGTACTATATGTATGTACATCAAAATCCTTCTTGTGATATAATCTTAACAAATATTTAAATTTTATTTTTATATTGGGTCTATAACTTAATTCGGTTTGCTAAGAGATGGCGTAACTTGTATTATTCCATTGTTATTATTCCATTGTTATTATTCCATTGGAACATGCGTTGGAAAGCTATTGTCATTGTACCTCATTTCAGTATATGTCATTTATTTGAAGCGTAAACAACAATAATTTTTTTTCACTCAAATATGTCGAACTTTGTGCCTGAAAAAGTGTTTTTGCGGGGAGTTCTTCTTCATTACTTTAATATGAAGAAAACTGCTGCCGAAAGTCATCGTATTTTGGTGGAGGTTTATGGTGAACATGCGCTAGCTGAGCGAACGTGCCAAAAGTGGTTTGCAGGATTTAAAAATGGATATATTCAAAAGCAAAGAAATTGGGTTCCACATGAACTCAAGCCGAGAGACGTCGAAAGGCGGTTTTGCATGTCCGAAATGCTGCTGGAACGCCACAAAAGGAAGTCATTTTTGCATCGGATTGTTACTGGTGATAAAAAATGGATCCATTACGACAACCCCAAAAAATCTTATGTGAAACCCGGCCAACCAGCCAAATCAACGGCAAAGCCGAATATCCATGTATGTGCTGTATTATGAGCTGCTAAAACCGGGTGAAACCATCAATGGACAACGCTACCGAACACAATTAATCCGCAGTAGCTGAAAAACGCCCGGAATATGCGACGAGATACGAGGCAATAATTTTCCATGATGACAACGCTCGGCCCCACGTTGATATTCCGGTTAAGAACTATTTGGAAAACAGTGTATGGGAAGTCTTACACCACCCGCCTTATAGGCTAGACCTTGCCCATTCTGACTACCATTTGTTTCGGTCGATGCAGAACGCTCTCACTGAAATACCGTTCACATCAGAGCAGGATATCAAAAATTGGCTTGATTTATTCTTGGCTGCCAAGCCGGCGCAGGATGGGATCACAAATTGCCAGAAAGATGGGAAAAAGTCATAGCTTCAAATGGGCAATACTTTGAATAATACTATTGTACGTGTTTTTCCTAAATAAACGTTCAAATTTTGAAAAAAAACGCACGAGTTTTTATATACCCAATACGTTTTTTTAAAAATCAAGATACTGTGAGGTAAACGCAAAAAAATGGCATACATGTTTTTCTTTTTTTATATTTAGAAGTTTTTTGTTAAAATATTTTGAGATTTTTTTTTAAATATTATATTGTAGAATTAATCCCTGCAGACTCGATTGCATAAAACCGCATTCACATCCGTTCAATAGTTTTTTTTTTTTGTTTTTTCAGCACATACGTACATACAAATTTTTAAATTTGCATTTTATAACATACTCACAAATGTGGTGAAGTTTGCGGTAAAATTTAGTACAACAAGTTCTACTCTTTCCCTCTCCTCTTAGCCTCACACATTAACATTCTTTTCCGTTGGTTCTTCAAAATTCTAGAAGGGTCGTGGGCAGCCATGGGTCCATCAGCCATTGGTGCTCCCTTCTAATATCTTAAAAGATCAACCACAGTAGGTAGGACGGACGGTCAGTGGAACGTAACTATTTGGAGGAAGGCGCGAGAGCAGCGTCCAACGTTTTAGTAAACAAGAGCCATTCATAAAGTTTTCGGCTCTTGCCCTTGTGTGGTATTGTCTTTCCTATCGGGTTGTTTCCTTAGCCTTAGAAAGTATTTCCGCTCCATCACGGTCTCTACTGCGCGATCCGCTTTTTTCCCCACCCGTTCACTTTATGTCCGTTGTCTCCTTGGAGAAGTATATTAGCGGGAAGAATAGGTGGGTTCTTCAACTCAGTCTTTCTGCTTTTATGCTTCTCGGAGGGGACAAACAACAGATCCACGAGAAGAAGAGACAGGAGTCTCGGTGGCGCGACGGAGAGTCACGCTAAGCCCAACAATGTACGTCTAGAGCCAGGTGGATGGTCGAGAACCCTCTGCGTATAATAAATTCACAAAGCCACAGACGCCCTATTCGGTGACGGACGGTCACCACCTTATAAAAAAATAATAATAATAATAAAATTGTAACATAAAGAAAGTTGTTGTAAAGAATGGACCCCTAGCTGCGCGCCCCTTATTTAAGTAATTCTTTTTTTTAGTTTTTCATTGGAAAGCACTCCAGTTATAGAATTCCTTCTCCTGTGTCGTCTCATGATAAGTTGCTTGTTTCGCTCTCACTGTACGCCACCCGATCATTACCAGAAACGGATAAGGATTACGATGTATAAATGCGAGTAGGCCATATATTATTGGCAAATTACATTTTCCATTTTTTTATCTTTTGCGAAGAACTGGTGTTGCATTCAGACTGAATGCAATCCCAATGAATTTTCGTAAAGGGAGATATTAGTTCGGTCCAAATGGAAATCCTAATCTTGGAGGAAGTTTCGGCAAATTTGGGAAATAAGAAGGAAACGGATGTATGAATGTGTTGAGACCTACGGTTCGAGCTAATATCGGTGGGATACGGTTAATCACTTCTTGGTTGACCATCAAAAAGTTAAGAGAAGATTTAAAAAAAAAAAGAATAGTAGATATTATATACACTTAAGGCAAAAAGTGCATGGCGCCCAACATTTGTTAGATCATTTATTCTTTGTACCATTAAAGATTATTTGGAAATATTTTTTTCCCTGAACCCACCCCAACTGAGCAGCCACTTGGTTCAGCAGACGATTTGCTGCAAATTTCCCCCAAGGCATTTTTCTTTTCCCCTCGAAATCCAAGTGACAGATCGTCACAAAAATCTTAACCACCAACAGTGTGATTCGGTTTTTTTTTTTTTGTATAGTTTGTATTTGACTCTAAATCGGGGAAATTGTGCAACAAAGCTATTATTATTGCCCCAAAGCATTTTTTTTTCCTTCGAAACCCAAGTCTAAAGATCTAAAACACCAACCGTGTGGTTCGGTTTTTTTGTAGAGTTTGTATTCGGTTTCCGTTTTTTTTTTTTAAGCAGCCCGGCAATTGAAATTATATAATTGACTCTAAATCGGGGAAATTGTGCAACAAAGTTATTATCGGGAATGTTGTACCTGATTCTAAATGAATCAAGAAATGACCTCAACATTAGCTTCAAGACGGTGAAGTAGAGTGATGCCTTGGCAGATTCAGTAAAATAATTAAAATTTTGTTTTGGTAAAATTGTTCGGGGATTTTGAAATAACCTCAAACCTATGAAGTTATGAATGTTTAATAGTTCAGCCGTGCTCCTTCTTAGGTGTTTTGGTTTTGCCGGCAGCCCAGCAATTTAAATTACATATATAATTGACTCTAGATCGGGGAAATTGTGCAACATTTTTGACGGCCAAAACAAAATATAATAAAATAAAAAGTCGGACGAAAATTGTTCCATTCTTTCGTGTTGTGCATAGTGTTCTCAGGGAATATATATTATACACTATATATACTTTTTTAACTGTGACCTTGGTTACTTTTGTTTTACTTCTTTTTTTAAGAGAAAGATTCACCGCAATATCATTTATCGGTGCTTTTAACTGGAAGACACCCATTTTAACATCAACGGGATTCCAAGTAAGAGACTTTTTCATAGATAAGTGGTGCACACAAGGTTATAATACGTTGGCATACATACATACACACATACATTTTATACAAACATACGTTCATACAAACATATATATTTACTTAAGGGGCATACAGACAGTAAGTGCAGTGACTTTTCAGCAGCAGTGATTTGACCATGCTGCCTTTTCTTTTTTCTAATTTTTTTTTTTTTTTTTGATATAAATTTTTGATTTTATTAATTTTGATTATATATTATTTTTTTATATTTTGATTTACTCTATATTTTGATTTCCAACATCTAAATTTATATTACTTTTTAATTTTCATTTATCTTTTACTTGTCGTACCTTGGTTTTTATTTGTGGGTTTATTTGGATTTCTCTTTATTTTTAATTGAATTCGCTTTCGCTCCTGTGATTTTAACTTGATTTTTTTTAGTTTCAGAATTATAACAGCAAGTTTGTAGTGAGAGACTTATTTTTACTTTTGTTTGGTAGCTTCCTTTGATTTAGGTCGAGTGTTAAATTAAGTGATTTTTATTGATTGGTTAGGTTCGACTGTCTGAAATTCTTGTGCTGTGTGTTTGTTGTTGAGTGAGTGCAATCGAAAGAATGGAGATCAATCGGTTATCACAGAAGGAGCTGACTTATGAGATGGAGGCTCGCGGTCTGTCGGTTCGAACCGTGGACGCGATGAGGAAGTCCTTAAGGTCAGTTCGGCTTCTGGAGCGTCGGGGGTCACGCGTGCTGGTGACCAGTCGAAGGAGGAAGTTCGGGTAGGCTTCACCTTCGAGGCAAACGGGGAGGATAACAGGCCATACTTAGAAATTAGTATTTACGGAGCTAAGTTGATAGGTTTATTAGATTCAGAAGTATCGCGCACAATAGTATGTAGGGACGGTTGGGATATTTCAAAATGCGTAGGCATAGTGTTAGGGAAAAACAAAGTTAGTTCAGTTAGGTTAGTAGATGGGGAAAGTATAGAAGTTTTAGGGGTCATATCTCTACCAATTGTAGTACAAGAGTGCTTGTAGAATGTCTTGTCATCCCTCTGAAAAAGTCTTTTCATAGAATTTGTACGTAGTTATATGAAAATACCGTCGGCGTCAACTCTGACATGAAGGCATAACACTGATGTTGGAGTGGTTGCTAGGTGGGCTTAACGTAACGAACTAACAACTATCACGAACTAAGGTCCACTGGTTGGAGATGCACTAGTTCGTCCCGTCCAGTTTGACAACCACGTCTGTGGAAAATATCAAAACCTAATACACTTGAGTTTCAAACTACTACACCACCCACCCGCGCCCTGGAGGAAAGCCAGTAAAAAGGTATTCATATCCCCTTGGTGCGCTCGCGGGATTATAAAAAAAAAAATCCTCGAAGCAATGCCGGAGAGTTTTGAGGATGCACGAACTTGGTAGAGCATAGGATAGACATCCACAAAACCGATTAAACAAAGATATTATCCTCTCTCACCTGCAATGTAGGTACACACAGATAAGTAACTTAAGGAGATGCTGGAAGCAGAAGTTTTTGAGAAATCAAATAGTCCCTGGGCATCTCCAATAGATAAGGACTATTGAAAGACGGTTCATTTCGGTTCTGCATAGACTTTAGGAAATTGAATAGGGTAACAAATAGGGATATCTACTGCCTACATATCGACAATTTTAGATAAACTCGGAGATGCCAAATACTTGTCCTCCTTGGATATCAAGTCGGCCTACTGGCAGATCTTGGTTGAAAAGGGATCTCGCCCGCTCACAGCCTTCCCGGTGCCAAATAGAGGCCTTTCTCAATTCAAGCGAATGCCATTCGGCTTACACAACGCACCTGCAAAGTGGCAAAATTCATCGACAGCGTTCTCGGTGCCGATCTCGAGGCACACATCTTTTTGTATTTAGACGATATCATCATCGTCACAAATTCATTTCCTAAACATCTTGAAAAATTGGAAGAGGTTTTTAAACGGCTTTGTGGGGCAGGATTGAAAGTTGGCCGGGAAAAATGTAACTTTTACAGGCTGTCCTTGAAATTTTTGGGGTATGTAGTCGATAGGAACGGATTACATATAGATTCGGAAAAGGTGAAAAGCATGGTTAGGATTCCAGCACCGAAAAACGTGAAGGAAGTTAGGAGTTTCATGAGGAGAGTGTTGTAGTACAGACGATTTGTACCAAATTTTGCGAATTTAGTTAGGCTTTTAACAGATCCGTTAAAGAAGAGTAGGAAATTTTCTAGGACAAAAGATTGTGAAGAAAGTTTTAGGAAAGCGAAAGAGTGTCTGGTCCGTATTGACGTGTCTGGATTTCGAGCGAACTTTTGTGATGCAGACCGATGCTTCGGACTACGGAATAGGAGCCGTAGTGGAGGAGTGTTTAACTGTGCTATGGGCGGTTGAAAAGTTACGGCCGTACATCGAAGGTGTTCGATTCACGTGACTGATCACTACTGTTTGGTATGGCTAAACAATCTGAAGGACCCGCAGGGTAACGAGCTAGGCAGTCCGGCTAAAACAATTCGCTTTGATATCACCCACTGAAAGGGTAAAGAACATGTGGTACCTGACATGTTGTCGCTTGGAGGACCGGCAGTTAACGAGATTTCGGAAGCAGAATCGGACCCTTGGGTGGTAAAAATGATAGCTAAATTTGAGGAAAATACGCAGGTCTTCCCAGCGTGGAGAGTAGAGAATGGTTACCTCTTTAAGTTTGTGAAGTCAAACCACGTAGAAGTGCACAAAGGTAGTTAGGAATCAGCTAGTTTTAGGGATTTTGAAATAGTGTCCGCTATCAGGACACATGGGGGTTAGAAAAACTTCCGCTAGGGTATTAGGAAAGCACTATTGGCCGAAAATGAGATGCGATGTTACGAGGTATGTGAAAAATTGTAAAGTTTGCCAAGAGGTGAAGCCAGTGAATGAGAAACCGGCTGTTCTTAAGATGGAGGGGATAGGTATTTCAAAACCTTGGCAGATGATTTCGGTTGACTTGATAGGCCGACTCTCAAAATCGAATAGGGGTCATATGTATATACAGACGGTCGTTGATTATTTAAAAAAAAAAAACTCCCCCTTCTTTTCGTGTTGAGATCAGCAACAGCAAAAACAGTGTGTAGGGTGTTAGAGGATAATATGTTTCTTCTTTTTGGTGTCCCTTCAATCGGTGTCTGTGACAACGGTCCCAGGAAAGAAACTGGCTGCGCTTTGCGAATCGTGTGGGTAACAACTCAGGTATACCGCGCATTGTCACCCACAGGCGAATCCTGAACGAATAAACCAAATAATTAAAGCCACATTACGCGCATTCGTTTCCAAAAACCATCGAGTTTGGGATAATCAATCATCGAAAGTCGCATACGCAATACGGACCGCGCAACATGAGGTTTTAGGCGTTACCCCTTATTACGCTAACTTTGGGAGGTATATGGTCACTCACTGAGAGAGTTTCCAACCGTTTGTGATCATC